>OY757920.1:107384530-108074530 GCA_963585895.1 Sepioteuthis lessoniana | reverse complement strand
ATAAGCATGTAAATAGATAATAACGTTTATGCAAGTTGATCCAATGCTATGAGCCAGACACTTGATAAAGGATGCGATATGCCGAGGGGTAGAGATTGAGCAATATACTTTTGCGTCGTCAGTGATGGGTTGATAAAAAGGTAATAAAGTTTACCGAAGTAGCGCAAATAATGAGTGATAAAATCATAGAAGATGAGATCTGGCCAAATAAATTATTTCTCGTCTACGAGTGATGGAAAGTAATTGTGCTTAATTTTGGTTTTAATTGGTGTTTTCTTAAAATCCTGACGTCTTATTAGGGCTTGGAAGATACTTTTTCCAGCGTAATAAAATGATAAATTAAACGAAACAGACATTTCTTTGGTCTAGGTTTGCAATATATTCAGTCGTATTTTTCAGTTTGGATATTTAGTTAAATTAGTTAAAAAGATGCGACAGCAGATTCGAAGCCATCAGGCAATCCGTCAGTTCATTAGGCCAAGTTAATATTCGTTGTCTACTATTACTAACAACCTGAGAAAACGGAGTTAGTCCAGGGAATTCAAGTGTGTCAGAACTCCCGATGAAGCTTTAGCATTGAGGACCGACTGATGCCGTAACCCAACGCGAATCAACGTATATTATACGTTTAAGACGTCCATTTTCATTTCTTTTTATACTTTCGCTACGATCGGTCACCTTCTTTATTTTCTTTGACCAAACTACCCCGTGTCTTTGCAGTTTCGACCAACCACGACGAGCCATCTTCTTTTTAAGAAAAGAAAACACAGTGTTGTGGAGGCAAGTGGGCAAGTGAGAAACTGTTTACAGTGTATAGGGATAAGTTAGTGTTCGAAAAAATATCTAAAAAAATCCGTATCTATCAAAGATAATATTTATATTACTTAATTTATATCTACCAATTATAAACATTTTATTACACATCCATTCATCTTTATCAATGTCAGTCTGCTTCTTTCTATCTCGCTGTTGCATTTATTCCCAGTTTTTCTATGGATGAAGGGATGCATACTCCCCTTCCCTAAAAAGGGGGACCTCGGATTAGCCAAAAACTACCGAGGCATAACACTTACATCCATAGCTGCCAAAATCTACAATGCCCTACTACGAAACCGAATAGAACCCAAAATCGACATCATACTTAGAAAAAACCAAAATGGCTTCCGAAGAAATAGATCCACGACCTCACAAATATTAACCATCCGCAGAATCCTTGAAGGTGTACGGGCAAAGAACCTACAAGCGACATTAATATTTGTCGACTTTACCAAGGCTTTCGACTCCATTCACAGAGGAAAGATGGAACAAATCCTACTAGCGTACGGCATACCTAAAGAAACCGTAGCGGCAATAACGATTCTCTATAGAAACACTAAAGTAAAAGTACGATCACCGGATGGAGACACAGAATACTTTGACATTGTAGCAGGAGTACTACAAGGGGACACGCTGGCCCCGTACCTCTTTATCATTTGTCTAGACTACGTACTTAGAACATCGATTGACAAAATCAAAGAGAATGGCTTCGAACTGACCTGACGAAGAAAAGAAGCAGAAGATACCCCGCAACAACAATTACCGACGCCGACTACGCCGATGACATAGCGATACTGGCAAATACACCTGACCAAGCCGAAACACTTCTGCATAGTTTGGAACGAGCAGCAGCAAGCATAGGCCTCTATGTTAATGCACAAAAAACGGAATATATGTGCTATAACCAAACGGGGGACATCTCCACTCTAGAAGGAACCCCACTTAAACTAGTAGACAAATTCACGTACCTAGGAAGCAGCGTCGAATCAACCGAAAAGGATATCGAAACGAGGCTAACGAAAGCATGGACAACTATCAATAGGCTATCGATTATATGGAAATCAGACCTAACCGATAAAATGAAACGCAGCTTCTTCCAGGCAGCGGTCACATCGATACTGCTATATGGCTGCACTACATGGACGCTAACAAAACGGCTGGAGAAGAAACTGGATGGCAATTACACAAGAATGCTGCGTGCAATCCTGAACAAGTCCTGGCAGCAGCACCCCACAAGACACCAACTGTACGGCCACCTGCCCCCTATCACGAAAACTATTCAAGTTAGACGAACCAGACATGCAGGACACTGCTGGAGAAGCAGAGATGAACTCATAAGAGATGTACTCTTATGGATCCCCACACATGGCCGCGCAAAAGCAGGACGACCAGCTCGAACGTACATTCAGCAGCTATGTGAGGATACAGGCTGTTGTCCTGAAGACCTACCTAGGGCGATGAACGATAGGGAGGAGTGGCGAGAGAGGGTCAGGGATATCCGTGCTACCAGCGCGATATGTTGATGATGATGATATATATATATAGTTACCTCATATTTGCGGTTTCGTGTCATATCTAAGTTATAGTTTTTTTTTCGTATCCAACTTCAAAAAACATTCATTTTATTTCATCAGTGCAAGAACATTTATATCATAGTACACGTCTCTTGTCTTGACGTACCTCAAATACCCAAACGCATTGTATTTTCCTAATAAGATAGAGCTAAAAAGCTAATAAAACAACTGGAGTCTATTCAAAAGAATTCCATCAAAATTTCACTTATGAAGAATTTATCACGCCTGGAAAGACTATGAGCTTTGTCTCTACCAATTCTCAGCTATTACCGTATCAAAAGTGATATGATCGAGATATTCAAACTTGTGCCTGGTCTGTATTACATAAAAGCAGTGGACTTCACTTGTATGAGAAAGGACATCGCTGACCATTCAAATTCCTATACACAGAAGATGAAAATCTTCCCATAACATACACATACTACAATAAGATTGGACTCTTTTTCTGTCGGTACAATGACAGTATGAAACGTTCTACTGGAATTTGTGGCCACAGCAAAAAAAAAAAAAAAAAAAAAAAAAAAAAAGAAAAAGAAAAGAAAAAAGAAATTAAAATATTCTATAGAATAATTATAAGAAAGACATTAATGCTTGAAGCCACTAATAAGGTAAGAACTTTAAAATCTGGCATTCCAGTTATATATATATACTTGAAGAAAGGAGTCGTCTCTAAAAATTTCCATACTATCTATATAAATAAAAATGTAAATGTTTGTTACTAACCGATAATATCCAGTTTTATACCACTAATTTGTTTAAAATTTTCAGAGAGTATTTTATTTGAATTCAGGATTGTTTTTATATACTTATTTTTCAAAAATATTACAATGATTAAAAAAGATATTTTTAATAAGTCGTTTTTCTCCGAGAAAAGCCGAACCCGAAAACATAACTTCCGTTTCAAATAATTTTACACGTGACTTAATTTTTCTGCATAGTCACTTTCTTTTTTGGTTGAATTAAACAGAGACACTAAACTTTAAACCAGATTTCGTTGGTTCAGTAGTAAGTAATTTTTTATTTTATTCTAACGAATTGTTTACAAAATATTTTCTTATACTTTTTCAACATTCCTTTTTTTTTTTGTTTAACTTCAATGAAAGACATTCATTAAAAAGCTTTCTTTATTAAACCATATTTCGTTCGTTCAGTAGTAACGAATTGTTTACTAAATATTTTCTTTTCTTTTTTCAATATGACATTTTTTGTCTTAAACTTCAACGAAAGACATTTCTTAATAAGTTTTCTTTCGTTTATAATTATCGATAAGACGCTAAACTTTAAACCATATTTCGTTCGTTCAGTAGTAACGAATTGTTTACTAAATATTTTATTTTCTTTTTTCAACATTACTTTTTTTTTGTCTTGAACTTCAACGAAAGACATTTCTTAATAAGTTTTCTTTCGTTAATAAACTTTAAGCCATATTTCGTTGGTTCAGTCGTAAGTAAATTTCTTTTTATTCTAAAAACTTATTCTTAAATTTTACACGGAAACTGGAACTACCAAGAATATCATGTATGCACAAGTATTGGAATATTAAACATATTAGAAACATGCATTTTCTTTTTTTTCCCATTTAAACAAACTGAGCCACAGCAACGCGTGGCCGGGTACAGCTATAAGTATATAAAAACACTCCTGAATTCGAATACCCGGCCACGCGTTGCTAATATGTTTAATTTTCCAATACTTGGATAATCTATATAAATAAAAATGTAAATGTTTATTACTAACCGATAATCTCCTGTTTTATAGCACTAATTGGTTAAAAATTTTCTGAGTGTATTTTATTCGAATTCAGGAGTGTTTATATATACTTATTATCCAAATATTGGAAAAAGAATGAAGACGACCGGCGTATCGAATATTATTGTATGAAAGGAAAAAATATAAAGAGAGATTAAGTAATGTGATCGAATTATTACCGGTTGAAAATAACCACAAATATATTTACATAATTGAGTTGATTTAATAAAAAAGAATGAATTTCTCATAACTCATTAATGTGATCAGATTGCGTGACTAATATATATATATATATATATAGTTTTATAGATAATTAGATATTTTAAAAAGGAATTTAGGTAATACTCAAATAATGAAACATTTTCATTGTCTCAATTCAAGTTATTTCAAGGTGGCGTCAAACTTTTGGTTATAACTTTTTAGATGCTTGTTATCAGCGCCTATATCACGTGAATGAAGCTGTTTAAGCTATGGTAGGGGGCCAGCTGTAGTTGTTTGTATCATGGTAGTTTATGCGCTGACACGTTGTGTATTACTTTAATCTAGATGTAATTTGAAGGCAGCACAGGGGGATGTGCAACGTTGTCTAATTCAGAAACTTATACTTTACGAGTTTGAACTGGGCCATGGCATCGAGGAAGTTACCAAAAACATTTGTTGTACGAAAGGTGAATACGCAGTTGATTGCAATACAGCAATCGGATGATTCAAGAGATTTCGCTCAGAAGAAGAGTTCAGGTAGCTCTAAATCCGTGGATTCTGAGGTCATGCAACAAGCCATAAAAGCAAATCCGGTGATTAGCATCTCATAGCACTGTGGTTAATTACTTTCACGACCTCGGCAGAAGCATTCGGATCTGCAGAATTGTGTATCAGGTTACCAAAATATTGCAAAACAAAAATAAGAAAAAATGATTATCTGTAAAAATTATTAATGATATTATTTTGGGTGGTACAATATCCTAACGATTATTGAAACAGAAAGTGAAATCGTCGGGCGGAGTTCACATTCTGGCTGAGACAGTTTGCGTTTATTTCACATCGATTCCATTGGAAAATGCACGAATCTATCTCTTTTCTCATTGAGAAACAACGTGAATAAAATAGCTGTTGCTTTTAGTCTTGGTTTGCAATCAGTATCTAAGAAACACAATTATGAATTAAAATCCTGGTAATTATGAAGGGTGGAGGAAGAAACTTTATGGCTGAGCGGTCGAACATAAAGTTTGGCGGGTTTCAATCTCAGCTTGAAGCGTCCAGCGTGTCTAGCCGCACTGAAGAGTTGTGATACAACGAAACAGTCTGACTGTGGATGGCAATATATATATATATATATATATATATATATATATATATATATATATATATATGTAGAAAAATTGATAACAACGATCCAAGTGGAAGGAGAGGTTATTGAGGTCGACACTATAGCGTTTCGGTTCTACTGAACCATCATCAAGAACATGAGGGGTGATATTAGCGATTTTAAGTCAACGATGGATGTTTAAAATGCAAAATATAAAAACCTAGGGGAAAATTTGTATAATAAGAAAAAGTTGGCCGTTTAATTGGTGAATCAGCGTTTGTTGTTTTAAATTAAGTCATTTGAATTATTAGGAATATTGTATAGAATTTATGTTACGTATGTTTATCGAGAAAGATTTCGAGTTATAAGGAAGAAAAAAAATTCACCAATTAAACGGTCAACTTTTTCTTATTATACAAATTTTCCCCTAGGTTTTTGTATTTTGCATTTTAAACATCCATCGTTGACTTAAAATCGCTAATATCACCCCTCATGGCCCTGATGATGGTTCAGTGGGACCGAAACGCTATAGTGTCGACCTCAATAAATCTCTCCTTCCACGTGGATCGTAGTTATCAATTTTTCTACATATTGTTTGATTACAATCTTTTATTTACTTTTCATATATGTCTACTTTCTTGAATACTTCATTCTATTTATATTTATTGAAGATTAAAACTTCACTGCTTAAAAGGCGTCATAATATTAATTGCATCATCTTTCAATAACTAAAATTATTCCACGTAGTCAACATAATTCCAGATATTCTATTTTTAATTAATTTCATTATTTTGTATTGTTTCTTCGGCCGTTAATGCTTCCTTCTCATTTATATCCTTGGCACTATTTGCTCAGTCCAGATGTTAGAAATACTGGCAAAATCTTCATCGCTCCCATGCAAGGATGGTTATACCAATGATATTGGGCGTGTGAGTACTTGAGCAACCACTTTCCCTTAAGTATCAAATAGAAGAGCGAAAAAACTGTAACTTAGAGTGTGAAGTGATATTTCAAAGTTCACCGACTGTCTGCAGTATGGCATTTTGCCTCTAATGTTAATAGACCAGTGCACAAACTACAAGCAGTTGAGAGCCTGCGTTCTTAAGTCATGAGCGATTTTGTCAGCTTTTGACTTAGTGGTTGGATGGTTTTTTATTCGATATGAAGTGTCGTATATTTTGGAACAAAAGATTTACTTCATATTTTGATTTAACCAAAAAATGCTGCAAAAAGTCAAGAATGTTTAAGGAAGCGTTTTAGTGAAAATGTAATGGGGGACAGAGCACTTTTTGTGGTACATATTCGTTGAGGGTAGACAAATGTCTGTCAATGACGATGATCGTTTTTGATGAATGTGGACGGATCGTAGGTAAACTATTCATGAAGTCAACAAGATCGTAGATTATCATGTACAATTACTTAACAAATTTTAGAGAACATTGTGAACATAAGACTAACAGATGACCAGTTGCATCACTAAATTGCTTTTTGAAAGATCAAATCAGAGATGACTATTTTCACTTACAAGAACCTAACTGGTGATGAATTATTTGTTGACAGTAGAAATAAACACGACCTAGATTTCTGATTCGACAAAAATTTTCTTTGAATCAAGTGTAAATTAAATAAATAAATAATACACCCTGATTAAACTCGGATCAATACTCAAAAAAATACCAAATTGGAAACGCCAGGACATGATGGAATACATGGATACCAGTTTAAAAATTCACTTTCATCCACGACAGACTAGCTATCGAAATGAATAGATGCTTGGAAGAAACAGACATACCGGAATGGATGACCAAAGGAAAGACCACTCTCATCTAAAAAGATCTCTCAAAAGAAACCGTTCCCAACAACTAAAGACCCATAACGTGCCTACCGATGATATGAAAAACGGCTCAAATCAGGGAGGAGATTTACTATTCCCTGTAGAAGAGAAAGGATACCGCAGGGAAATAAGAGGAACAGGAAAACTATTATACATTGATCTGGGAGAACAAAACGAGACAAAAAATCTATCTGCGGTGTAGATTGACTACAAAAAGGCATACGATATGGTCCTTCAAAGCTGGGTAATATAAGTAAAGTTGTTGGCGACCATAGTCGAGGGTAACCCGAAGGCTCCCTTTTCGATAGCTACTACACCAATGTGTAGGGGAGGGCGCTACTCTGCTGACAAAGTCATAAAGTTTATCGCGGAAACCATGAAAAACTGAGGAGTCGAACTGACAGCAGAATGAAAAAGCTTTGCTATTGTGAAAACCCTTAGAGGAATCTTCCAGGAAGATGCGCTA
The DNA here is from genome assembly GCA_963585895.1 of Sepioteuthis lessoniana. NCBI lineage: Eukaryota > Metazoa > Mollusca > Cephalopoda > Myopsida > Loliginidae > Sepioteuthis > Sepioteuthis lessoniana. Next base: position 108,066,785 of record OY757920.1, on the reverse strand, counting down.
CCACCATTACTATTTGTAATAGCATGATACCACTGAATCACATACTTAGGAAATGCATGGGCGTATACAAACTTACTTAATCGCCAGAAAAAAAATCAATGACCTAATGAACATGGATGACATCAAAATGTTTGCCAAAAATGAAAATGGATGGGAAACTCTAATGCTGGCAGTGATGATATACAGCGACGATATAGGAATGGAAATTGGTGATAGAAAAATGTGCCATGCTAATAATAAAAAGCGGAAAATGGCAAATGACGGAAGAAAAAGAACTACCAAATCAAGAAAAAATCAGAACGCTCGGAGAAAAAATTATAAATACTTGAGAATATTGGAAGCAGACACCATCAAATAAACAGAGATGAAAGAAAAATTAAAAAAGAGTACCCCAGGAGAACAAGAAAACTACAGGAAGCCAAAATATATAGCAGAAATCTCACCAGAGACGTAAACACCTAGGAGGTCTCCATCGTAAGATACTTGGAACCATTCTTACAAAGGACGAGGGAAGAACTTCAACAAATAGACCAGAGAACAAGAAAACTAATGACCATGCATAAAGCCTTACATCTCAGAGATGATATCGGTTGACAATATGAATCAAGAAAAGAAGGCGGAAGAAAACTCGCCAGCAATGAAGATAGCGTCGATACATAGATAAGACGTCTGGAAGACTACATAAAAAACCCCAAAGAAATATTGATAATAGCAACCAGAAACAGCACAAACACAAGCATTGACAGAACTATAATTAGAAAATAAAAATGGGAAGAAAAGAAACTGTATAGATATTTAAAGCGACAAACATGCGAGAAGACTTGGAAATAGCTAAGAAAGGGAAACCTTAAGAGAGAAACTGAATCTCTTCTAATAGTATCATAAAATAAGACATCAACATCATCATGACGTGCGGCTAGCACGGATATCCCTGACCCTCTCTCTCCACGTCTCCCTATCATACATCGCCTTCGGCAGGTCTTCGGGGTTACATCCCGTATCATCACATAGCTGCTGTATGAATGTTCGAGCTGGTCGTCCTGCTTTTGATTGGCCATATGCAGGGGTCCACAGGAGCACATCCCTTACGATCTCGTCTTTGCTTCTCCAGCAGTGTCCGGCATGTCTGGTTCGTCTAGCTTGTATAGTTTTCGTGATAGGTGGTAGGTGGCCGTACAGTTGGCGCCGTGTGGGGTGTTGCTGCCAGGACCTGTTCAATATTGCTCGCAACATTCTTGTATAATTGCCGTTGAGCTTCTTCTCCAACCGTTTAGTCAGCGTCCAAGTAGTGCATCCATATAGCAGTATCGACACGACTGCAGTCTGGAAGAAACTGCGTTTCATTTTATCGGTCAGGTTTGATTTCCATATGATCGAAAGCCTATCGATAGCTGACCATGCCTTCGTTAGCCGCGTGTCGATGTCTTTTTCGGTTGATGAGACGCTGCTTCCTAGGTAGGTGAATTTGTCAACCAGTTTCAGGGAGGTTCCGTCTAGTGTGGAGATGTCGCCTTTCTGATTAAAGCACATAAATTCAGTTTTGTGTGCATTGACATGGAGTCCAATGCCTGCAGCGGCTCGTTCCAAACTATGCAGTAGTGTTTCGGCTTGCTTGGATGTATTGGCCAGTAGCACTATGTCGTCGGTGTAGTCGGCGTCGGTAATTGTTTTTGCGGGGTACCTTCTGCTTCTTTTCTTTGTCAACTCAAAGCCGTTTTCCCTAATGTTATCGATCGATGTCCTAAGTACGTAGTCTAGACAGATGATGAAGAGGTATGGGGCAAGCGTGTCCCCTTGCAGCACTCCTGCTACAATGTCGAAGTAATCTGTGCCTCCATCCGGTGAACGCACTTTCACTTTGGTGTTTCTGTAGAGAATCATTATTGCTGCTACGGTTTCTTCTGGTAGGCCGTATGCTAGTAGTATTTGTTCCATCTTCCCTCTGTGGATGGAATCGAAGGCCTTGGTAAAATCGACAAATAGTAATGTCGCCTGTAAGTTTTTTGCCCTTACGCCTTCTAGGATTCTACGAATGGTTAATATTTGTGAGGTCGTGGACCTGTTTCTTCTGGTTTTGGTTTTTCCTCAGGATTTTGTCGATTTGGGGTACTATGCGGTTTCGTAGTAGGGCATTGTAGATTTTGGCTGCTATGGATGTGAGTGTTATACCTCTATAGTTCTTGGCTAATCCGAGGTCACCCTTTTTAGGGAACGGGAGGATGTATACCTTCGTCCATCTGTCTATCAGATTTTGGTTATAAACTGCGTTGCAGTGTCGTAGCAGTATATCGTCGACTTGTCTGGTCTTCCATTATTCTGGGGGAATCTCGTCAAGCCCTGCAGCTTTTCTATTTTTAATTTTTCTGAGAACCGAGTCGAGTTCTTCTTTAGTGAACGGCCCTAGTTTAATGTCTAATTGCTTACTAATAATTCTGGTGATCGGTTCCTGCGTAATGTTCAGAGGGTTAGCTAGTAGATTTTCAAAATGTTGTGTCTACAGTTTAATTCTTTCTTGTTGGTTTGCCGCTTTCAGTTTTGCTTTGACAGTGCTTTTCCTTCCACTCACTTCGTCTATTGTTTGCCAGGCTATCCTAGATTGCCTATCCTCCACCGAGTCACTAATCTTATCTATCTTATTTTGTATAAATTCCGTTTGTTCTTTTAGATATATGCCTGCTAATTGATATTGTGCCTTCTTTAGTATTCGGGCATTTGCAATTGTTGGGTTCTTCCGGTAGCTTTTGGATGCAGTTTTCACTAGTGCACGTTTTCTCTAACCTCTTCCGTTTCCCATGGGGCTCTATATTTCGTTCTAGGTTTTGTTGGAATACACTTCGATGCTGCCTCGAGGTGTGCGATAACGAAATTCTCATATTCGTTGTTTGGGGTATTTTTTCTTCATTCTCTTGTAGTGTCTCGAATCTGTTTCTTAGTTCTAATACATATTTATCTCTAATATCTCTGTTGTTAAGGAGGGCCCAGTCATAGTGTTTAGTGGTCGCTGTTCGTGTGGCGTTTTTTCGTAGGCTTAGTCGTATTTTTGCCGTGACTATTCGGTGATCGGATGACACGCCCTCGAAAGAGGTGTATGCCTCGCAATTCATCGCGCTATTTTTCCATTTCTTATTTATAAAGACGTAGTCTATCTGCGCTTTACTGTTGTTCGCGTATGTGCAGGTCCATAATTTTCCCTCTCTTTTTTGATAGTTTGTATGGAGGCAAGTTAATCTATTTTCTATCATGAAATCTGTTAGATGTTGTCCGTTTCTATTTGATGTGTTGTGTAGGCTGTATTTGTTATGTCTGTTTTTCTCGATTTGGGCATTCATATCTCCTCCAATGATTAGCAGGTTGTGTTTCGGAATGCTACGCACTAGAGAGGATAGCTCATCGTAGAAGGTGGCTAGTTTGGTTTCTTCGCTATTATTGGTAGGGCTGTAGCATGAGATGATTGTTGCTCTGTGGTTGCCATAAAACGTGGCTGTTATCATCCTAGGTTGAATTCTCTCAATGCTATTAAGTGTTTTTATCGCTTTAGGTCCTATAAGCATTCCAACCCCTCCTACTGTGGCATTGACAGAGTTTTTCCAAGCTGATACAGTGGCCAGCGTCCATCCATTACCTGTTTGGTGATATTTGATATCTTCGGTGTGAGTGTATCGGTGTTCTTGTATCCAAATTATGTCTATCTTATGTTCTACGGCTGACGCGATAAGTTCTGGTAATTGACCTATTCTATTTAGGGTTCTAACGTTAAATGTTGCTGTTTGTATTGTTTGTTTGCATTTTAGTAGTTTTTGTTTGAGTTTGAGCTCTGTAGCTGATTTTTCGAACACTGAGGCCAGGGCTCCAACCTCAGCAGGACGCGCCCCTTTTTTACCGGCGCGAAGGGCGATGCGGTTTATGTATGTGGTTTGAGTGTGGGTCATGGTTATCTTTCGATGGCTGTTTTTATTCTCATCTATAGAAGCCACTCTTATAGATGAGCAGCAGAAGTTCCCCGATCGAACTTACAATCCTGAGTGTTAAGCTGCGGGGTTCACACGTCCATCAAGCTTCTTCCCATGTGTACGTGAAAAAAAAAAAAAATCAAAAAAAATCGCGGTACTTCCTTATCATTTAAGTTTTAAGTCCAATTGACTATTCTTATATCACAATATTTCTCCCCCCCCTGCCGTAGATTGCCTATTGCCAGATTGTTGATTTTCTGTTGAACCGGTGCTATGAAAGTAAAGCTTCTAATACTTCCTAGTATGTGGCTGGAGACATTTTAATACTTTCAGTCCAGATCGAACACAGATTTCCTCAGTAATAGAAAATTGACCAGTGCTAGACATGGGGATCGGGGGATAAATTTTAAAACAGATCTATTTTGTCGTCTCAAAAATATTTATCTGGAATAAACTTTGGTCAATTAGAAAGTCTACATTTAAATGCAAATGTTAAGCAGATGATTTTACCAGACACGAAAATCAATGATTTAAATAGACAGTTACCAAAGATTTACCTTTGAGCAGGACTTCATAGCAACAGATATGTTCCTTTTAAAATTTTCTCATGACCTCGGACGACTATGTCATTAATATATACATACCAACGCTTCGACAACACGTGTATATTCTAAAATTCCTATTCTAAATTTCGACTTTGGGGGTGGGAGAAGTCTTAGACGTTAATCTTTTCGTTTTTTTTTTTTTTACATTTAAAATTCACTTGGTTTTTAGTTTTTAAATATTTCGTGTTAGGCTGCCGAGTTGGGGTGGTGGTGAGGGCTACAATATTTCAGTAATTAAACATAGGACCAAACATTTAAAAGTAAAAATGGACAAGACACAACAGAATATTAAATGTAGGCTATGTAGTGATAGATAAAACGATCAACTATGCGAATGCAGCAAGTCAGCACAAAAAGAGTATAAGACTAGACACGGCTGGGTGAGGAAGGTAATCCACTGGGAGTTCTGCAAGAAGTTTAAATTTGACCATATGAACAAGTGATATATACACAACGTAAAATCTGTCCTGGAGAATGAGACATACAAACTTCTCTCGGATTTTAATTGGTTCGTTGGTTGTTTTGTTTTACGTCGTATCAACCCTTTTGGGTCATTTAACGCCTAATTAAAATTTAAACAATTAAGTTTAGTATAAGGATAGTTTTTGTTTACAAACAGTTAAATGTCAAAATAGTTCTATTTCAAATAATTCAATTTAGCAAAAGTACACAGTTTAGTTCTATCTAAAACCAGTTTTATTTCAAACAGTTCAGTTTACCATAAGTACGCTTTTTAAATGTTAAAACGGTCCTATTTCAAGCAATTCAGTTTAGCGAAAGTTCACAGTTCTATCTGACCCATAGATAGGACCCTATTTGACCTATAGATAGGACCCTATCAGGTGCTACAACTTCGGGCCAGAGCGGACCTGGGAGCAATGAAAATAAAGGGATACTTCACATTCCCCAAAGCTCCAGCAATACTGGAACTTTACCATCAGATTGTTTAGTGTCATATCCAGGAGTGGGGAGTCTTAACCATCTGCAGAGAATCAGTCGGTGTATTCTGCAGTCCCAATCGACTGGGCAACTGGGATCTTGAGATACAAACGGACAAGCTAATCTCGGCCAGATGACCAGACCTAGTGATAGTCAACAACAAAAAAGAGAACCTGCCAAATAGAAGACTTTGCCACCCCGGCAGACTACAGAGTGAAAATGAAAGAAAGAGAAAAGTGAGATAAGAAAGGAGATTTTGCTAGAGAACTAAAAACAACAACAACAACAACAAAAAAAAGCAAAACTATGGAACATGAAGGTAATGATGATACCAATTGTGGTTGGTACTCTTGGAACAATCCCTAGAGGAATGGTAAAAGAACTAAAAAACTTGGAAATAAGAGGACAAATGAAGACCATCCAAACTTTAGCTTTATTAAGATCGGCCAGAATACTGAGAAGATTCCTGGAGACATAAAGAGACTCACTGTCACTCAAACTCCAGTGAGAAACCATTAGCTAACGCTGGTTTGAAAATCTCCCAAAGGAGTAAATTATAACCATAATAATAATATAGGCATTTCTATTGCATCGTTTTATATTTGAAAACAATGTTAACACAAAAGTATTTAGAATCAAATAATTATTTATGTCACTGACCCATTCGGATTTGAAATTTTTTTGTCATTTGTCTTGATAGGATGAAGAAATACTGAGACTCATCATCAATTCTCCATCTGTCTCAAGCGGAATTCGGTATCTGTACAAAGCTGATTAATGTAAGTTTTTCCAAGTCGGCTAACACTGGTGTATCCTTGTTGGGAGCTCATAGGACAGTGTTTCTCAATCTTTTGTACTCTTGCGGAACTCTTGAAATTGTTTACATATCTCAAGAAACCCCTGTATAAAAAGTATTATATACCATTATTAATAACTATTTCTTTTTATTATCTTTTAAAATACCTCACGAAACCCTAGCGACTTCTTGCTGAACACCGGTTGAGAAATACTGCCATAGGAGAACGTCATTTATGAGTTTCTTCAACAGTTCTCATCATGTCTTGCCCATCTCACTTGGATGATTTGTTAGATGGAAGTTAAGTGGTCGTATAGCAGCTGTTTTCTAGGATGTTGCTTTCAGAATTTTTCAAAACAGCACGCAGTATGCTTGCGTAATTCCCATCTAGCTTTGTTCCAGGCATTTTGTTAAAGTCCAAGTGGTGCAACCATATATTAGTATAGCTTGAAAGAATTCCTGTTTTAACCAAATAACAATTGGGATGGAGAAATACTAAGAATAAATATGTTTAAATAAGGTGTTCTCTTTTAAAAAATCATTCTATTATTTATCGAGAAGGGAATTCCCAAACATACATTAGGGCTTGATAATTGTTTGCTGTCAGTGGAATTTAAAAAATTCTCCTTATTTCTATTTTCGAAATATCACATTTATTTCTTTTTTGTAAAATCTTAGAAGAGACCTTATTATTCCAAGTATAAGTTTTGATTAATTTTTGCATATATCGAAAACTAATAAATATGATTTTCTAAAGGCAATCCCATTCGCTGTGTGTGATTTTAAAAGAAGGTACTTATACATAAAAGCATTTCGAGTTAATTTTTTTTTTAGTTTAGGTAAAACGCTGTCATTGTTTGATATTTAGTATTAATATCCTCATTTTTGTTTTGATAACTAGTTTTTGGCTGATGAGTTCTTCGGATTTCTTTAATATTATGTTCATCTAGCGTAAGAGCCAACTTCGTAGTTGTGACAATTGCATATTTTCCCCTGGCACAAATTGTTGATGTTTGAACTCGGGTAAAATTATGAATGTTGGTTTTTAAACGAGAAATGTCCTTCTCATTTCTAGTATTGTTGCAACACAATTTTTCTATGGTCTATTTAGCCTCGTTTCAGGATAAATTTAATAAAGACCGTGTATTAACGTGAAGAAGTCGATCTCAGTTATCGATCGGATTTGATTTATGGTCACGGAATTATTAACCCATTAAATTAATCTTTGAAATAAAGATATTATTCCTCGTCATCATTATGTTTGATTTTCAAGCTTACAAAAATATTAGTCTTATACAACTTGACATCAGTTTTTAACTAAAATATGTTCTAAATTAAACTTATAGAGAAGTCTATACAGAAACTACAGTGCCAAATTATCATTTGAGTAATGAGAAATTGAGATTCAGAAAAGAAAAAAAAATATATTGATTAGATGAGAATTATATTTGAGGAAGACCAAAAAACGTCCAAACATTTCAAAGTATTTTGAGGATAATTTTATTTGCTAGTCAACTCTTGTCATTGTGTATATTTTTCGAGGTAACATTTATTCTTCAAGTTTCAAATGTGCCCCCAGATTTTAATTAATCTTTATTTCCAACAGGTGTCCTTTAGAAAAGTCACGACCTTCTATCTGTTAGTCCGGGGATTATTAAATGACTAGCATCGGACATCTGCGTTCTATAAGAGAGGCAGAAGAGCCTAAAAACGTTTTCTCTGTCCTCTTCATGTTACATCTAAATCTTTTATTCCTTTTTTGATATATCAATTTGCATATCACGGGGGTATCCCCAGTTCTTGACTATCTCGTTCCATCAACATTGATCCTTTGGGGTAGGACCGGCTATCAAGGTAGGTAATTCTTATTCCATGTCTGTTATTGATGCATGCAATGTGTTCAAAAGTCATACTCCCGACCTTTTTGAAATATTTTTCTCTCTTGAGTAAAAAGAAGCTCTGAATCCAGTTATTTCTTTCCATATAGGAAAGATTAAATTCTCCGTATCTTAATTTACAAGATACATAGGATTTGTTTGTTTAATAAGTGTATGCGGGGAAAATTATTCTATGAAAATTTCACTGGGTTTTCCCAACATATACAATCCCAGATCTCAGTAATCATCTTTATATTTTCTTAATGGCGTGTATTTATCTAATACTTTTGTATAGCCTAAATATATAATCCTCAGGTTTATCAGCGATTTTTTAAAACTTTCCATGAGATCAAAATCAATGACAAAATATTGTTTTTTCTCCGCTATCAAGCAAGTAACGATAAAAAAAAGCTATAAAAACTAAAGATAAAACAAGATACTCGCCAGAATCATAAATAATAATGATTAACAATGCTTCTGTAACAACTCGGCCCCAAATAGACAATGCATATAGCACTGCCCCTTAGGTTTCAGTCGGATCCTCTTTTACTGCTTCGAATCCCTTTCTTATATATGTCCCTCCAACTATTCCTCAACTAATGCTTTTATCACACGTCACCCTTAAAACTTTCAGTGACACGTTTACGCCAGACAAGGTTTATTCGCTTTGACATTCACAACTCGTAAATCCCCCACCCTCGAACTCCAAGTCCAGCCAGAAAACAATTCTTTACAAAAATAACTAAAATCCCTAATTGTTTTACACTTCATCGAAAAATAAAAATGATAAAAAGATTCTATTCGAAACACAGGAGTAAAAAATAAATATGAGAGAGAGAGAGAGAGAGAGAGAGAGAGAGAGAGAGTGAGAGTGAGAGAATAAGTGTTGAGATTATATGATTTGAACTTCCACAAACCAATGTCTCAATGTAGCTTGGTAAAGAGGTTGATGCATTTACCCAAAGTTTTCCCTGGCAAAAAGGAGACGTGAGTTGGAGTCTTACCGGATGCTTATCCTCCATTATTATCAAAAATCCGAGCTGCTCTTCGTTGTTTTTGGACCGCACGAATGAATTTTTATATAAAGAGCAACAGAAAGATGAAAGTAAAAACTCTATAGAATTTTGAAAAATCATGATAAAATTTTTTGAAATATCAATTCATTACCTTTTTAGTTAGTTGACTCCCCTCGAAAATATAACTACCTGATAAAAATCTTTTCGCCATTCAGTTTTGGTTCTCATAGCTCGAGGGATTTTTTTTTAGACTGGATTTCAAATTAATGTTTTCACGCGACATTGATTGTTATGCATATAACAATCCCTGATACCATCGCTTAAGCCTTTTGACAGAATGAGTTGGTTAATGCTTTTTTTATGTGAAGATTATGTGCAGTAGAATAAGGTGTGAGAATTGACTCGACTCAAGTTTGAATTGAGTTTTGTTGTCAAAGTGTGTACAGGTGAGTCTTTATATGAATGGTAGTTTTCAGTTAAATACCACAACAAATATTGAATCTTGTAGAGCAATTTTTACTGCAATATGTTAACATGCTGTTGGGTGAGATTTTCTTACTGCATCTCTCTTACTGAATGTTTCACAAAATTGTCGCAATTTTAGGCATTGCAGAGGGGATGAGAAATAGACGAAACTTGTACTATAGATAGAGTATTTGTTTTTAGATTCTCATTCACTTTCTTATGTCATAATTTGTGGCATATCGATTATCATTGTGGGAAATGGACACAACGAACTGAGTTCAAAGCCGGGACGAGGCTGTTTGTATTTCACTTCACGCTAATAGACTTGCGAAAAGCATGAATCTTTCGCTTCTCCCTCAGTTATAGGTAAATAGTAGTGCAGACTGGGATCTTTAGTCTTGGTTAAACAACTTTTCCAGGAAAGGAAAAAGTTTTAATTTAAAACCAGAGGATGTGATAATCTAATCCCTATCAACCTCGACTTGTATTCGCTGTCTGCAGATAACATTAATTGAAAAAAAAAAAAAAAACTGTTGGAAGTGAACGAAAACTCTCCCAGCTGCAGTTTGAACTCTTTTTTCTTTATTCCATTCACCATGCTGTTGAGATTTTGACCATTCACCACTTTTTTGTTATTCTATTTAAAGATATATTTGATTAAATAAAAATTATGAGTGAAATCTGATATTTTCCGTATCTGTTGGCATAATTGAATGATTTAAGACAAGATTAAATATTTCATCGCCTGAAACATTTAAATAATGTATGATTCTTAGTCGCTTATAATTTTGAATCTTACTGCAGGAATAATTTTAAATATACTATTTCATGTACTGAAAGCTAACATAAAAGAAATAGATTCTGCTTTTGAACGATTTGATTCTAACATAGAGAATCAAATCCTCAATATATTGCCTGGTGTCTGATTAAGCTGAATTTAATAAATTCTTATATTTGGGGCTGCATTGGTGGCTCATGTATTTGCATATTTGCCTAAAGTATTAGTATTTGATCTTCGAGAATATATAAAAGTTAAGATTTCAAATTAAAGTTATCATGATTGGTAAGCAGATTTTCCCTATCCAGAATATTAGCACGACACAATTTTACCTATAAATTAAGTAAGTATCTATCTGCAATGGAAAGTTCATTAGTAAGCTAGTTTTGTTAGAAAAATGCTAGAGCAATGATTTTAATACTCATTTGTATTCTATTGTTGTGGTCCTGACCCAAACTAAATTAAGAAAATTCATTCAGAAAATAACCTGCAGTGTTTTAAGCATTTTGATAACTCTTAGACGTTTGGAAGCGTCTGACGAGATATTTCCTGGTAGATTTCTTCCTACTGAGAATTATGACAGTAACAGTAACTCAGTGATTAAAAATAATTCAAAGATATTAATAAAGGCCAAGATGTATGGGGCATATGGAAGGTTTATCGTGGTTGTTGTTAATTGTTGTCATTGTGAGGGAATTCTGTGGTTTGTAAACTGACTTCTTTTCTTCTTCTTACCCCATTCAGTTGTTGACTTTTGTCTTCGGAAGGCGTAAGGAAATAAAGGACGGAAGGAAGAAGAAAAAGACACCTTCAGACTCTAATTTTATTTTTGGCGTTTACGACTATTCTGTGGTATGGAATGTTTTCCTGAACCAGTAGAAATAGTCGTGCTCCCTCAAACAAGACGTTGAAGTATATCATGGACCCATCTTCGGCAAGTTAGAAGTTTGGGGGTTCCGTTGTGTGTCTCGTTGTTGCTAGCTGGAGACGTAGTGTGCCGCTAAGCCCCGGGACTTAGCCAGCATGTGCTTTCGCTACTAGCAGCCGAGAGAAAAAAAATCCGTTCATCTACGGCGATAAAAGCTTATGTAAAAAACTTTCACTTTGACGCCAGGAAGCCCCCTTTTTTAGGCATGCGCTAATTTCGCTTCCTATTAGAGGCCTCTTGAGAAACTGTTACTTCAGCATTTGTTTATTTCATTTTTTATGTCATTGTCTTTTCTATTTATTTTTAATCCCCACAGATAGCAATAATTGTCCTGTAGCAGCTTACGAGATTAAGATACTTGATCTAAGAAAAGATTTGCTTTCATTCTATTGTTACAGCGATAATATTGACATGTATTTGGAAAAATAGTCATTTGGACTTATTCTTGTTTGTTGATTTTAAGTTTTAATAGTAAATAAAGGAGAGGAGTTCCAAGATGTTGAAATGTTTTTACATGAATGTTCTAATGGCAGCATGGAATATAGAGTTTGTGTTTGTGCTGCAAGCCTCGTGGGAAAGGGAAGAAGTAACGGGACGAAATGGAGTTATGAGAGAGTTGATAGCAACGTGTGTTGTTGGACATGCGAGGGGGTATGTTCGCAGTATGTAGCGAAAGTCATGTTTGCCGTTTGAGGAAATAAACGTTGAAGTCACCGTGAGTTTGTGTTTCTGGTTGTTTCGGAGAGAAACGTGGATGTCTCCAGAAAATGTTGCCCAGAGGTGAAGTAGTTGCTAGGTGCCGGAGTGGAATTAGACATCGCAATCAACATAGCCAATTTTGGGGGTGACGTAAAGTTGTTCCTGTGTGTGGCATATTGAATCTATCTAATTCATATTCAACTGGGATCCCTTGGTCTAAGAGAAATAGACGCAAGGGATCCATAAATTAGAAAGGTTCCCTCATTGTGTCCATGCTGCTGCTGTTGCTATTGAAGAGTAGACGCTAGACGTATGTACAGAACGGAGTCGTTCTGCCAAAAAGAGTGTTTGATGGCTTTTCCCAATTACTGCTGCCCAGAAAGGTGATCGGGATGAATAGGATAAGTCATCCTGATTGGGTGAAATTATGCGTCGAATTAAATTACGCGCCAAACCAAAATACGAAAATTCCTTCTGCTACACTATGATTGAAGTTGGAATAAAATGAGTAAAAATTTCAGCAAATTGTGTTATTCTAAAATTATGCTTGGAAAAAAGGTAAAATCAGGACTTAAATGCAAAAGATTTGTACGATTTATGGAATCAACACTTTGAGTGAGTGAACGTGTTAAACGTTGTTTTACAGTAAACTTTAGCTTAACGATGTTCCGTGGTTGGATAGGCTCGTTGAAGGTGGTGACAATCAAATCATGACATTATTTGAGACAGGCGCGCGCTTAGCCTTATGTAGAAAATGTAATCGGTAACCCGAATTCAAATCCTGGACGATGTTAACATATCACACTGCACTAACGTCCACTAAATTTTACGGTAAACAGGGTTCTTTAGCTTTGTTTAGGCTAAAGTCAAGGAGAAAGAAAACTTTGAAGTCAAGCAGCTGTTATCTGCTTAAAAATTAATCTTTAGTCATATCCTGCTCCTGCTGGAGGGGTTGAGTAAACACATATTTGAGAACAATCAACGTTGAACAACATGGGAGATAGCCGACACATCCAAAATATCAAGCATCGAAAATCATTTGCAATAACTTCGTTATGTAAGGCAGTTCTACACAAAGAAAGAAAGAAAGAAAGAAAGAAAGAAAGAAAGAACTTCCCACTGCGTTACCGTGTGCGATTTTCTATTTAAACGAAAAGAAAATGTTTTCTTTTTGAAATCACAAAATTTGTGACATACGATGAAAAGTGGATACTTATGCGAAATGAACCACTATTTACTGTACCAACATCCGTCTTTAGTCAAAGAAGGTAATACTATTTATAATGTAGGATTGGAAGGAAGTTATCTATTATGAACATTTTCTAAATGATCAGCACAAATATTCTTCTAAGAAAATTGAAGGGAGTAATCTATGAAAAACATCTATTATTATCTTAGTTTATGTATGTAATATTCCATCAAAATAATGCTATAACGAACTAAAACAGCTTATCTGGGATGTTTTAACTAATCCGCTGTATTTAAAAGACATTGCACCAGGGGACAATCATTTATTCCAATTTTACCAAATTCAGGAAATAGAAAATTCTTTGGAGACTGTAAAAGAGAACTAGAACAGTTTTAGATAATGATAAAAAGTTCTTGGAAGAAGGAATTATGATATTGCTTTAAATATTAGTAGAAGTTAGAGCAATAAATTTGTTTTATTCAAGTCGAAGATTAAAAAGTATCTTCTTTTTAAACATTTTATTTAACCAGTAGAAATCATAAGTATAAAATCGACTATTACGTTTAGCATTAGAAAGATTTCAGACTTTGATATTTCTGTAATGTCTTTGACACACACACACACACACACACACACACACACACACACACACACACACACACACACACACACACACACACACACATATATATATATATATATATATATTGTCATTCACAGACTGTTTTGTTCTATCACAAGTCTTGGACCCTATACAATTGCTCTTGTTGAAATGATAGATTGAGGTGAATCTGACACTATGATAGAAATATGTGCAAAGTTGGATAAATCAAACACTTAAAACTGGTTTAGAGGCGCAATATTTCCTTCTTTAATTTCATTTTGTTTAGAACTTTCTCAAACTTAACCGTTTTCTGAGTTTTTCTATAAATAAGCAAATAAAGAACATGACAAAATGACAAAGAGGATAAAAGTGTAGCAGGAAGAAGAGGGTTTAGAGTCAAAAGTATCAGGTTTTATTAGAGATTTTTGATCGTTTGAAAGTGGAAATAATTTTAGTGAGCTGACAGGAAAGAAATAGGGAAAACAGGTGGAGAGGAAAGGGGTTTCGGCATATCCTGCTTTGTCGAAGATATTGACTATAATGTGATGTCGCAGACAATGACTATAATGTGATGTCTAGGTGGGAAGGGAGCGAAAAAGGGGCAAGAGAAAGTGATAAGGAAAGCATCCTCAAAAGTATGATAGTACAGGTTGTCGAAAATATCCTTTTTTATTCGTTTTCTATTTTAATATTGTTTTCTTGTAGTATGATGTTCTTTTTCCCTATTTCTTTTCCGTCATCCGAATTATTAAATCTTATAACATTTTAACTTTTAAAGTCTACCGCAAACCCATAAACAAAAACGATTACATACATTTCTACTTCCATCACCATAACAAAATCAAAACAGGCATCATAATTTACTTTAGAGCACTTAGAATATGTAGCCCACAATACTTAGATAAAGAATTTGAGTACATCGCACACTCCCTCAAAAGCCTAAAATACCCCCAAATTTTCATATCAAACGCTAGAAAGAGCTCTTAAGATACACTCATCAAAAACAACCCCAATAAAAAACAACCCCACAATATCCATCACCCACAGACCTATCTCTCTATCCAATAACACTCATAACAAAGCACTCTACGACAAACTAACCAAATTAGGAATACCAATCATACAAACCACATCACAAACCATTAAAAACTCCACAAACATCTCAAAATGAACCAACAATGAAACCACTTCTCACGCAGGCATATACTACATCCCATGCAAAGATTGCAACAAACATTACATCGGCGAAACCAAACACTATCAGGAAAAAAGAATCTACGAACATAAATGATCAACCAAAACAAATGTCGATCGAAACGCCCTTTTCTCCCACTTTAATTTTTCCCAAGCCACTTTAATCAAACCCATACATTGCAAAAATTCTTACAGAGTATTAGAATCTGCAATGATTTCCAAGACAAAACATCTAAGAAAACGCCTAAGATTTTATCAGATTTGACCATACATGGCAAACATCATACTACACGAAAACAATATCAAAATAGAAAACGGATAAAAATGGATCATTTCTCCTCTATGTACTACCATACTTTTGAGGATTATTTCCTTTTTACTTTCTATTTCCCTCTTTTCGCCCCCTTTCCACATAAACATCACATTATAGTAAATGTCTGCGACATTACATTATAGTTAATGTATATAGAAAAACTCAAAAAACGGGTCATTTTGAGAAAGTTTTGAAAAATGAAAAAGAAAAAAAAAAAGAACGAAATATCGCACTTCTAAATCAGCTTTAAGTGTTTGATTTATCCAACTTTCGATATATTTATATCAGAATTGCCCTTAAACATCGACCATAGATAAAAGACGTCATTGTAGTTCAATATTTAACGTTACAATCAAGCAACATTTTATACTTGTCGGCAGAATTTTTTTATGTAATGTAACCCCCCCCCCAAAAAAAACAACAACAACAACAATAAAGCACATCATAACGAGAGTTTTTAAAGATTAGAGCAATATACTTAGCATGCTCTAACTTATAGAATAAAACAATTTTCATTCCATTTTAGGGGGATGGGTGTTCGTTCTCCCTGGACCGCATTTTCTAATCATTATTCTTTTCAAAATAATAAAGTTACCTATAAAATACTTATTAGAATGCTTTCTGGATGGAAATATCAGTATTCTCCACTATTTCAACAGGAACCCAACTGGTTCAGGGATCGTCTTGTTTAATTCATATTGTTAGCACTGAGTCCATATGTCAAACCTCATTACTTAGGATCCAGCGACAAGTCCTTAGAAATATCGAGCACTCTCATCGGTTTCTTCTCCAATTTAAAGTATCATAGTCTGAATCATATCAATACCACCATGTATCTCCCATTTTTTCAATTCTCCTGAATGTGTCTCTCGGTAAATTTCACTTGATCCAGTGATTATGTTCTCGACTTTCACTTTTAGATTCCCCAGTTCGTTTATTTCTTGGGTAATGTATTGATATGTTTTCATGCTCCTTAAGTTTCATTTGTTGTTCCGTCGGATTTCACTTTGATAAATATTTTATTTATTTTCTCTCTAGTTGTTTGTCATTTCTAGAAATTTAAATGACAGAAATTCTAGTCAAAACTCCAACAATTCATTTCGTAATCTCATAGAACTCAGTAGTATAATGCTTTGGACAGCCTCAACCAAACGTGTTCTATTCTGATACAGTCAATTGTTACAGTTTTGAACTTATGGGCGACCATCTCACTTCCGTTATGGGAAAAATAGCTGTTCGTTTGTAGACAAGTAAAATCTTTAGTAACTGGGTTTATAAATATTGATAGAGATGGTTACCGTGACTCTTAATTCAACAGCTGTTTGTGAAAGCAAAGTCTCTTCTTATGTCCCCACCTCAGCAATTATGTTGTAAAACACTATTTCGTCGCTAAAAGGGTATAGCTTTGCCATTTACGATTACTGGAACCTGGAATCTGGAATTAAATTCAAATATTGTAAATCTTCATTTATATCACTTGCCCTTTAAATTAACATCAGATGTAATCCCCCATACCCCCTTTCTCTCTCTCTCTCTCTCTCTCTCTCTCTCTCTTTCTCAATATATATATATATATATATATATATATAAGGCTTCAAATTACTTCTCTCTGAATAACCCAGTGAGCTTTTGTTGGAAAGAAACGAATGAAACACGACAACTGTGTATCTTTAGGAAGGGGAGAGAATATATCAATGGTGGCGGGGTTAAGCGAGATGTATTCAGATTTATGCAGAGATCGACTTATCACCAATGACATCAACTATTTAACGCAGCTGTCAGTATTATTCACTTCGTCGCTCAGAGATATTTCTCGTTAGCTGTTCTGTCCCTACTCCATAGAACAAAATTCTTGTCCAGGCTATTCAAGAATTGAGGAATCTTCAAAAACATGCTTGATGATAATTAATATTCGAGAGACAGATAACAGTCATTGATAGCATTTCGGTTTCATTGATATCATCCCCAAAGCATAAATGTAAATATTTTCTACATATTTAGAAGTTTACCTTACTGAAATATTGTTCATTAATTGTAATAATGGCAACGAAACGACGACTGTCTTGAAGCGACTAACGAACTATTTCATGAGAAATTTGCTCTGCATTTTCTTCTTTGGATGATAAATTAGTGATTTAAGACAATTCATAGATAGTGACGAAGGCAATGATTTTCCCGAAACAAATGATTAGATATATCGCTGATATCGTGTCACAAAAATATTTCCGTTTCAAGTGATTGATCGAAATCAGTCTGGTCATATCGATATCTATATCGATATTTACTAAGCCTTACTTAATCTGACAAAAAATTATATTGGTAATGCAATACAGAAATATTTTTTGCTTCCGTCTCCCAGATAGAAAGGTCCTATTTGTCTTAAAAAATCACGGTGCGAATTGTTGAGTTTACTAAAGTTTGAACACTGATCCCTGGTGCAAGAATGAAACAAAAGATTACCTTTCCCACGAAGCAAACCCATTTCCATTTCTTTGTAGCTATCTATTTACCTATACCTAAACATAGAATCTAGTTCATATATTTTTCATGTTTGTTATACTTTTTATACTAAAATTATCAATCATGCATTATATATAATAATCTTATTTGTAAATCTCACATTAATCGTTGATTATTCACTATCACTTTCTTCCTAATTTTTAAAGTTCAACACCCAGATTAAGAACCGAAATTTTATAAAAAATTTTGGTAGAAGGTTTCAAAATTGAGTGTTTTTAACTCACTATATAGCAGAGTCCGCTCACCGGATGGAGATACTGACTACTTCGACATTGTAGCAGGTATGCTACAAGGAGATACATAAGCCCCCTACCTGTTTATCATCTGTCTATTATATCTG
Source organism: Sepioteuthis lessoniana (assembly GCA_963585895.1). Lineage (NCBI taxonomy): Eukaryota > Metazoa > Mollusca > Cephalopoda > Myopsida > Loliginidae > Sepioteuthis > Sepioteuthis lessoniana. Next base: position 108,048,572 of record OY757920.1, on the reverse strand, counting down.
CTTCGAACTTTTATTGATTTATTGAAAGAAAGCGGTTTCAACATGGCAAAGGAAGGAAGTAGAAGATACCCCGCTCAAACATTTACGGATGCGGAATACGCCGATGACATAGCATTTCGGGCAAATACACCTGCCCGAGCTAAAACCCTGCTACATAGTCTGAAACAGCCGCCACAAGCATTGGCCTCCATGTCAATGCAGTCAAAACGGAATACATTTGTTTTAATCAAAGAGGCGACTAAAGGATGGGGTTTTGAAAGTAGTGGACTAGTTCATCTACTAAGGAAGCAGTATCTCATCAACCGAGAAAGGCATCAATACGCGATTAGCAAAGGCATGGACAGCTATCGATTGGCTATTGGTCATTTGGAAGTCAGACCTGACCAATAAAATAAAACGCAGTTTTTTTTTTCAAGCAACGGTCGTGTCGTTACTGCTATAATGGATGCATTACATGGACGCTAACTAAACATATGGAGAAAAAGCTTGACAATAATTACACAAGAATGCTGCGAGCAATACTGAACAAACCTGGAGGCAATACCACACAAAACAGCAGCTTTACGGCTAACAACCACCAATCACGAAAACTATCCAAGTTAGACGAACCAGACATGCGGGACACTGCTGGAGAAGTAAGGGCAAACTCATATACTCCTGTGGACCACTTCATATGGACGAGCAAAGGCAGGTCGACCAACTAGAACCTATATACAACAGGTCTGTGTCGATAAAGGATATAGCTTTGAAGACCTCCCAGGAGCGAAGGACGATTGAGTTGGGTGGTGAGAGAGGGTCAGGGAGATCCGTGCTAGCAGCGTGACATGGTGATGATGATGGAAATAGCATAAAGGAAATCAAACCGAGAATGATGTGCGCTACAATCGTCTAATGCTACAGTCCGATAATACCAGTGATGAAAAGAGTATCGAAACCTTCTATAAGGAGCTATTTTCTCATGTTCGATGCATTCCTAAAAACAATGTTCTGATAATCAATGGAGACATGAATGCTCATACATACAAAAGCAAAAACAATAAATTCTATTTACAAAATTCGCCAAACAGAAATGAAGAATTCTCTAGAAAATGGGCTTGTATTCCTATACACTAAATTTTAAAAAGGGAAGGGAAAACTGGGGACTTAACACTATCCAAATAAGTCAAAAGCACAGCTCGATTTTATATTTATAAACAAGTGGACAAATAACGCTTTGAACTTTGTGGCATATTCATCCTTTGAAAGAGTTTCTTCCAACACAGTCTCAGCAAAGATTCAACAAAGCTTACGCGGAAATAAGAAACAGACAGATAAATCTTCATGATATGACTGACCCTCACTTGCTAATAGTGAGATAAGCAATAAATATAGAGTAAATGTAAGAACCCAGTTTGATAATCTTCAGAAGACATTTGAAAGACACATTCCGAATAAAGAATATGAGAACTTTTCACTGCTCACATGCAGGCAGCAGCCGATTGCTTACCAACCAAACCAGTTCAGATACTTCGGCAGCAAATTTCATCTACTGAAAGTGATGTCAACATACACATAGAGAAGTTGTTGACAGCTATAGGCAAGTCTATAATATGGAAATCTGGTCTCACTGAAAAATTAAATCAGGATTTCTATGATCGTGTTGGTACTAATGTATGGATGCACTACCTGGACTCTTACGAAATGCACGGAGAAAAAGCTAGATGGGAACTACGCAAAAATGCTACATTCGTTCTGAACAAATTTTGGATGCAGCACCCAATAAAACATCTACTGCCTCACGGCCACTAAACTCCCACCTCACATCCAAGTAAGACGAAAAGATATGCTAGGCACTGTTGGAGAAGTACGAACGAACACATGAGTAACATTCTCTAATGAAATCATACACACAGACACACCAGTGTTGGCCGACCAGCAAAGATTTATATACATCAGCTCAGTACAGACACTGCATACAGTTTAGAGGATCTGCAAGGAGCGATGGATGATAAAGACGGATGGCAAGAGGATGTTTAGGGACTCTGTCCTGTTAGCATGACTTGATGACGATGCACACACACATACACACATACCCCCCCCACATATATATAGGGGAATCTTCGATTACATGCGTGTGTGTATTTCTCTATGTTTTACGAAAAATTAATACGGCAAACAAATTTTAATCACAAAGAGTAAATGATCTGAATAAATGTGTCCTAACAATTAAAAGAGGCTAAGAATTAAAAGTGTGAAACCTTTGTTTTGCAATTTCTTTTTTCGGTTTACACCTATTCAAAAAAAGCTACGGCTAGGTTTCAAACATTTTCATGATTTTTGTTGTTCTTCAAAAAATTAAGAATTTTTTTCAACTAATTCTAAATTAAAACTATAATTTTCGAAAAAGCTTAAAAATCAAATTTCGCCTATGGAATCCTTGGCGGGTCTTAAGAAGACTGAAAAGTTCCCCACTTTTTTGTTCTTACAAATGGAGAACTGTGTTTGTTTTTTAATTATTAAATTGTATTTATTAATCAGTAAAACTCAAAAACCAAATTTTGTACGTTTCCTTATGATAATCCTGTAAAAATGTATGCGTGATTTTAATGCTCAATGACATCTCCTTTCTGAGTTATAAGTCTACATGCGTATATCAAAACAGACACGACTCCTTTACACATGTATATATATATATATATATATATATATATATATATATATATATACACAAGTCACTGCAAAGTTTCATCTTTAAATGAAATTATTTCAACCTTGTCTCTTAACGTGTTTTGTTTAAATGGTAATCCAGTGAAATAATAATTTCAAAGCCTATTATTGTAAAAATAAATTTTATGCATGTATTTAAAATTGTACTATAAGATGTGCTTGCCTTACATTTTAAAATTTGCTCGGGAAAAGGTTCTTGTTTAATTCACATTGAAGATTTTAGTTTTGCAAGTTAATTACTTTTAAAGTTCTGAGATTAATTTTTGTCATTAAACTACAAATGATTCTGACTTATATTCCTATCCAAAAATCTATTATTATTGGTCTACACGCTTCCACTGATGCATTCGCTAATCTTTATCTGATGCTAGTGGCTCTGAAACTAAGTATCTTTTACAAAATAGTCTAATTAACGTTAGTATTATTTATTTTTGACTTCTTTATACTTTATATTTTTGCTAATTTGGAGAAAGAAGGAGTGTGGGTTTGTTGCGGCAAATTTTTGTTCTGGCGAGGCATAAACTTCCGTAGCTTATAAGGTAAAGATGTCGTTGAAGAAAGACAAACTTTCAGGATATGACCGGTGTGTTTAAACTTTGTCGGAATCTACTTCTTTATTTCAAATTCACGTTTCTTACTTTAAGGGTCATTTGGTTGGTTTGGGTTTATGGAATATCAACCTTTGAAGTTTATTTAATGCCACATCCATTTTTATACAAATAATCATTTCTATTTCAAACAAATCAGTTTAGCATGAGTACACAGTTTGTCACAAAACCTTTGTCGATGGTGACTCGGAGGCTTCCTTTTCAATTGCTACTACACGGAGGTACAGGGGAGGGCGCTAATCCATTCCTTTAATTGCTCTACTTTACCCTTGATCCTTATCTTATAACGCTGAGTGTTAAGCAAGGCAGCATCAAGTACCATATTTTGAGTCTTTGGTATGACTCGATCTGGGATTGAACTCCGGTCTCTCGGACCATTGGTGAACACTGTACTCATTTGGACAATGACCTGGTCTTAACGGCCAGAAAGTATTAGACCTTGATATGTAATAAAATGTAAGAAGAATAAATAAGATAGAGCAATCAAAAATTTCTGAAAGTACTTCATAATTGTATTATTTTTGTAATTTCTTTTGGTCACTGCATTATCCGACATCCTGCATGTATTTCTGAACAGGTTTTTATATCTTATCCATTTTGTTTTTACGAGAAATAGGTTTTCATATGCTTGTTACCAAATTGTAGTGATAAGAAAAATAAAATAAAATGATTGAATAAAATAAGTTCAAGGAGTGTAAAAACTTCAACAGGCCCCTGACAGGAAGGTGAGGTTCCAGTAATGCTATGGCTTTGGGGAATGCGGAGTAACCCTTCATTGCCATTGCTCCCAGGTCCACTCAGGCCCGGAGAAGTAGTACCTGATAAGTGTCCTATCTATGGGTTAAATAGAATTAAACTGCATACTTATATGCTAAACTGGATTGTTTAGTATAGAACTGTTTTGACATTTAACTGTGTGTTGAGAAAATCTATACTTATACTAAACTGAATTGTTTGAATTAGAATTGTTTGACTAAACTGAATAGCTTGAAATAGAAATGTTTTTGAAAATTAAACTGTGTACTCATGGTAAACTGAATTGTTTGAAATAGAAATGACTATTTGTACAAAAACGGATTTGGCATTAAATAACCTACAAAGGTTGATATGCCATAAAACCCAACCAACCTTCTTTTGTTGTTCATCGCCCCAACCGGATCTTTTTTTTATTTTTTGACTCTGATTCCATCTTCCTAATCTAATACCGAAAAATTACCGCTGTTTCATAGCAAAAGATACTCTCCCATCTTATTTTGTTCATCAGATATAGATTTTTACGAAGTGCACCAGTAAAAATCGGTCATGGTGGAAAAACTATTTTTCGACGATTAAGTGTTCTACTCTGAGGTCGCATTACTCACTACTTTATATAGCATTAAAACTACTTCAAGTGTGTTTAAGAATAGAATATGTTGGACGTCTTGCTTAGGAGCAATAGTTAATTTCGTATACCATTAATACTGTGGAGAATAAAATTCTCACTTTGTGCATCTCAAATATTGGTATACCTCTCTTCGACGCATCTTCTTGGATGTACAAACTTGTTAAGTGAATCATTACAGTTGTAACTGAATTCGACCCCAAGTGCTTGAATAAAGTAAACATAATAAATCCCTGGTGTGGACTTGTGACTTGCATAATTCCCACTGTCAACAATGTTCCATATTTGAACCTCAGTATAGATTTATTTTGGTTTGTTGGCGTTTTATTGTATATCAACCATTGTTGGTTATTTAATTCCAAATCCTGTCTAAATATATATTTTATAAGCAAATGTTTTTTGGTCACTTTATTTTCAAACGAGTTACAGCTCATTTTTTTTTGCCCACACTTAAATGATTTCAAGTATTCCTATCTAACAATAATAATTCCATTTAACACTATCTTTTATTTGCACACAGAGAAATGGTTTCAAGTATTGCTCTTTAACATTAATAATCCTATTTATCAAGTAGTAAGTAAATTAAGTTGGCGACTGTTGTCGAGTGTGACCCAAAGGCTCCCTTTTCGATAGCTACTACACCAAGGTGTAGGGGAGGGCGCCACTCCTTTCCCAAGATTGATCCGTACCTTATAATGCTGAGTGTTAAGCAGGGAGGCATCAAGCACCATTTTTGAGTCTTTGGTATGACTCGACTTGGGATTGAACCCCATTCTCCCGGGGCATTGGCGAACACTCTAAATCTAATACAAGTAATTTTCGCTCTGTTGTATGGTTTCAAATTAATAGTAATATTAATTCTTAGTAAATTATTGAACGGCTCTGTTTGACCTATAGATATGACCCAAACAGGTACTTCCACTCTGGATCAGAATGGAACTGAGAATAATAGTAATGAAGGGGTACTTCATATTCCTTAAACTCCTGGACTAGAGCCTCATCATCAAGTGCAATTTAGTGTCATATCAAGGATACTCAAAGTAGTGTTTTTTCTCAACAAAATTGATCCTCAGACACTGCCGTCTAGGACCTTTAAGATAAAAAGTGTTGGACGTTTTTTACCGCAAGAGCAATTTGAAGAATACGTTCAGTACAATCATATAGGTGCTCAAGCTTGATGGGACCAACCAATTGGTCGGATCAGGCTTCTCCGACTACCCGTCTAGCCCAGTATAGGCCGAAGTAGAGTGTTGTAGATCACATGACCACTTGGCTGGCAGGTCACAGACTGTTCAGCCACCAGGATACCGTCTTCGAGCATTATGAGTCACCACTCACGTCTGACAGACAGCCTCGTTTGGAGGAGGCCTTACTTCTTTGTAGAGGCGCAATCGGCATATTTTACGGTTCTAGCCAACTGGGCGGGAACCTTGGTTTAACAAAATAAACAAAGCAAGATTTCTGATGATGATTTTGAAGACAAGTAGGCTCTTCTTAATAATCTTTCTTTTTTGCGGTCCAGTCCAATTTTATGTAACCATCAAGAATGAACTGCATCAAGTCATTATGCCAGAAACTAATTGTGCTTCGATTTCCAGAACAAAAGATTCTCAGGGAATGCACAGCCGAATACAAACTCAGTAAATCGCAAGAAAAGATCAACCACTTAATGTACATGGACGACATCAAACTGTTTGCCAAAAAAAAAAAAAAAAAAATGAAAACCCTAATACAGAGTACTAGAATATACAGTCAAGATATTGGGGTGGAATTAATTCGCCATAGACAAATGCGCCCGGTTAGTATAGAAAAACGGGAAACGATACATGACAGAAGGAATCGAACTACCAAAGCAAGAAAAAATCAGAACACTCGGAGGAAAAGAAAACCTACAAATACTTGGGAATACTGGAAACTGACACCGCCAAACAAATGAAAATGAGAGAAAAAAAATTTAAAAAAACACTATCTCAGGAGAACCAGAAATCAACTTGAGACAAAATTATATTGCAGGAACCTTCTATAAGGAAGAAATACCTGGGCAGTCCCCCTCGTCAGATACTCAGGACCATTCTTGAAGTGGACCAGAGAAGACCTCAAACAAATGGATCAGAGAACAAGAAAACTATTGACTATGCATAAGGCCTTGTACTCCAGAGATGATGTTGACAGACTATATGTGTCAAGAAAAGAGGGAGGAAGGAGGCTCGCCATTATTAAAGACAGCGTTGATGCATCGATACAACGACTTGAAAACTACATAGAAAAGCGCAGAAGAAGACTGATTTCAGCCGCCAGAAACAATACTCACTACACAAGAATTATCAGAATGGAAATGACCAGAAGATAAAAATAGGAAGAAAAACAAATCTATGGACGTTTTAAGCGATTAACAAGGAACATCTCACATGAGAAAACGTGGATAGGGCTAAGGAATGGAAACCTTTTAAGAGAAACTGAATCTCTTCTAAAAACAGCTCAAAGCAACGCCATAAGGACCAACCATATCAAAACAAGACTAGATAAGACGCAACCCCCCCACAAAAAAAAAAAAAAAAACAGAAAATGTAGGTTATGTGATGATAGAGACGAAACGATCAGTCATATGATAAACGAATGTAGCAAACTAGCAAAGAAAGATTATAAGACTAGACACGACTGGGTGGTAAATGTAATCCACAGGGAACTTTGCAAGAAATTGAAATTTGACCATAAGAACAAACGGTATATGCACAAACCAGCATATGTTCTGGAGAATGAAACACACAAACTCCCCTGGGATTTGGTGATATAATCTCAGTCACACGACCAGACCTTATTATAATGAACAAAAAAAAAAAAATAAAATAAAATAAAAAAAGGGAAAAAAAGAGATTATATTATTTACTTCGCTTGGCTTAGTTTGACAGTAACTGTTGTTATTTACCCGTTGATATTGATATTTAGAAAACAACAGGTACTTTATTTATTTACTACGGTTTACATGATCTTATCCAAAACAAAACAGCAGTTACCACTTCAAGTCATGATTATTTTGATGTTGGATAACTATCATGATCAGATAAAACCCAGTGCTTTCAGTGAGATTTGACGATAAATCCGAATAAATTTTAGACATATTTAATAAAAAAGATAGTTTAATATTTTCAGCATGAAAGGAATAAATAGTCAATAAATAGAATATCTTATTTCTTCGTCAAATATCGATTACCTACAAATTTGTCGTAACTTTTATTGAACTTGTATTTAAGATATTGATGATCATTTTTATAAATAAGACCATGAATCATTCTTTCAGGCTAATTTATCACAGTACAATATGTCGCGTGTGACTTAGAGAGAGGATGGGCGCCGCCAATTAACCCCAATTATCATGAGAGATTCCATGAAAGAGAATTACTCAGCAAGACACTCCTACCATCGAATGGATGTTTGGAAGAGTTCACGTCTATTCTGCTATTAGTAGTTTAAAATTAAGTCTTGAAGACAAATGTAGTGAATTCGATCCTTATAGTGCCTCTGTCTGATTAAACAAATATCAAGATAAGATAATTTCTTAAATATTGAAATTAGAAACGCCTACTTGCGAAGTTATTGTTAAAAAGCTTGTCTCGGCAGACTATTACGACTGTAGTGAGTTTAATTGAGTACTCTACAATTGTGATCTTGTGTATAATTAAGATGAGAGATAAGTAAATACCTATAACTAGTGGAGTAAGTTCATTTCTCCCGCATATCCTTGTATTGTAACCATACTTAACTATATTTAATCAATAGTTATCTGAGAAAAACTGGAAATAGATACGACAGTATGAAAATGTATAGAGATGAAAAGACACATGGTCTTCAGAGGAATATTTCATTTGTAGAAATATTTGCAGATATTTTACGTTTAGTTGTTTAGATCTTCATCAGGGTAAAGTTATTAAATAAAAAAAAAATAAAAAAAAAAAAATGAGAAAGTTTAAATTTTAAAATATTCATTCATATCTATCTATCTATCTATCTATCTATTTAAAACACCTAAATAGATAAGTTTTTAGCTCAAAGCTTTTGGGATATGGATCCTGCAACTTTTAAATGATGAATTTGACTACATAAAAAATTCTTTCACGCAACTTCAATATCCTAAATCTTTTATACAACATGTCAAGATAAAATCTCTAAAAATTCACATACTTAAATGTTCTCCATAAATTCAAAACAATCATTTTTCAAATAATGATACATTACATAGGTATATCAGGGAATAGAGTAGCGACCTCCCCTAACCTCGGTGTGGTAGCTATTGAAAGGGGAGCCTTCGGGCCAACCTCAACTAACATAGGTATATTATTTTATTCAATAATTCAACCACAAATATTTAAAAATAAAAAAACGAAAACTAAACAATCTTGGAATTAAAACAGTCACTAACTTTTCACAAAAAATTAAGAATTTAATTAAGAGTCCAGCGCAGAGGTGCATGAAATTCCATGTTTGGATTGTAATAAAAATATGTGGGTGAAACCTCATGAATTTACGAGTATAAAAAAATAAAAATATAAATAACAGTTTAGTCAAACATAATTTTGAAACTAATCACAACTTTCATTTAAAAGACTCGAAGATGTTAGTTTACATACACAAAAAACACTGGAAATTTTAAAAATCTTGTATCATTTCAAACCACAATAGTATCAGACATTGCGTTTCTTTAATTTGTCTTCTTATTTGGTCAGATATGTTGCAGAAAAGTTATATAACAATATAAAAATGTTATAACAATTAATACGTGTCTAAAAAAAAAAAAAATCATACTGCTCCAATAATAAGAATGCATGAATGCATGTTCAAAAAAAGGTAATATAAATGTTTTATTTTTCTTCCGTTTTCACGCGGAGGTGAAACAGAAAACCTTGCCGGAGTTGAAAACAACGTCACCATTTTGTTTAACCCATAAAAATCAGCGTTCAAAATCCTTAGTTTTAAGCAGATATTGAACGCCGACTGCAAGTTTTCAGTGGTAAATACGAAACTTTCTCAGCCTTCAAGCAGGTTCATATTTGTTCATACAAACATAAATAGCTTGTCTTGTGAATGAGATTTAAAAGAATTAGAACTGATGTATTCTATACAACTATCTTTTCCACAAGACATACCCTCACTGTTCTTGTATAAAGTATAAATACAGTTTCGACTAATTTAAAAAAAAGTGAGTGTGAGTGTGTGTGTCGTGGGAGCGCTCAATGCACCACTCTTGATACTTGCACTTAAATAGACCTAATGATGCACATATACATACTCATATCTCTATGAGAATTTTTGTTCCGTTTATATTAATATTCTGTCCCCAGTGATTTAAGTGACTCTGGAATGCAAACTTAAACTGACTACAGCGTCAGTTACAAAAGCAACGAGAACAAGGACAAACGCGCTGTCACGTGCAAATGCGAGTGCTTAAATTTAGACAAGCAAAACAAAATCAACATAATAATCCAAGATGTCACGTGACATGGTACCTCTGTAGTTATCTTTCAAGCTTCATTAAGTATATTTTCGAAAGTTTCAAAAATCTTCAATTCAATTAATACAACAAATACTCTAAAATCGATTTCTCCCAGGCAGCCTTGTCTCCTGAAGGAAAATGTCGAGGGGACCAAGCATTTTTTGTAAAGACCACGCATGAGTCTAGAGTTGTGCGTGGCTCTCTACAATAAAATGACTTCATGTGAATTCTGACTTAATGGGGAGTCAGAAAAGACTATTCTCTAAATTCATTTGATTCAACATCGACAAAGTGACTTTTAGAAACGAGTTTCTCTGAACCGAATAAACGTTTTAAAAATTAATTCTTCATAAGCAAAATAATCGTTTATGGATTCCTTTTAATTAGCGCAATATATCACCCTTATATTGTGCCTTTAATAAAAAACACACAATAAAATGAGTATGATTCTCACGCATTTATTAATGATTCTATAGGTTTGAAAATCCTTTGCTATTCCATGAACATATCTAAGGAACTAAAACTTGTTGAAACCACACAGCCTCTTTTTTATTCTTTATATTAATCGCTGATCAATGAATATTTTAGTAGAATATAAGAATATACTTTATTTGAAAAGAAAAGAAAAAAAAGAAAATGGATTTATTATTATTATTATTATTATTATTATTATTATTATTATTATTATTATTATACTCCTTGAGAGTTTTTCACATCAGTTTTAACTGATGGTTTCTCACTGGAGTTTGAGTGACAGCAATTCTCCTCAAGTCTCCAGGACTCTTCTCAGTATTCTGGCCGTTCTCAGTAATACTGTCATTTGGATAGTCTCTACCCGTCCGCCAACTTCCAAGTCTTCCAGGCCTTTTAATAATCCTTTAGTTATTGTACCAAAATCACCAATCACAATTGGTACAATCGTCACTTTCATGTTTCACAGCTTTTTCAATTCTCTAGCAAGGTCGCGGTACTTATCCTTCTTTTCACATTCTTTCAGTTTTATTCTGTGGTCAGCCGGGACAGAAAAGTCGACAATTTTATTATTATTACTATTATTATTATCATTGGGGAAAATAAATACAAAAATTCTTGGTCCAAGAATCCTTTTTTTAAGTGAAATATTTTTTATTAAAATATTCATTAAATAGATATGATTTATGCAGATAAAATTTTGCTTAAAAGATATTTAAAATTTTATAGTAAGATGTCTCAGATAACACTTTTATATGTTGGGGATAGCAAGAAATTGGAAATATGTAGCCCGAAATTCAGAGAATAGGTATTTTACATTGTCTCTCGATATATTAGTAGTAGAATATGCCGACTTGAGCCCTGCTCAGTGCGATTTCAAATGTTATTAATTTTAAGCAGTAAACAAAATGATTAAAGTCCAAATAGAAATGAACGCAAAGAATAGGGTAAGGATGCTGCTACTAGGTTAAGCTTTTTTTTATTGAGAGTTAAGGATTATCCAATGGGTGGTACTTGCTTATACTACAAATAATGACCAGTGCAGCAATTAAGTTGTAAAATGCATTTTGCGTGTGTGGGTTTCCAATAAGACATATTCAGAAAAAAAACTTTTTCCATTCTCAAATAGAACAATTTTTCCGCCTTGGAATTGAATCATGTACTCAATTTGTCACTAATGCACACTCTAACATGTTGAGCGTATTATAGGCATAATAATAAAAACAACTGAAGAATGATATTGAGGGAATAACTGTTTATAGTTACTATAGATAACTTTTCTAAAAATGATTTGAATAGTCGAAATTGATTATATTCGTCTGTAACGATATGCAATCTTTCAATTTGTTTTCGAACATATTTGGCTACTAAAATCAATTCGTATAAACTTGCCAATACAAGCTATCAGTATCTTTTTTTTCTTGCCTTTGTAAAGATATGAAGATATAATTCATTAACGTACAAATGAAACACTTCCGATCATTTAATTTTATGAAATTTTTATTGTTTGGTGATTTTATATAAATTCATATTAAACAGATAAACGTGTTTCAATTAGCAAGTGGAATTTTTATCGACTCTGTATTGTCAGTTGGTACGGTAGAATACGCCAGCAACATTTATGTTGTGAGGTAATACCATTTCAACGAGTTTCCTGGAAATGATACAAAACCAACTGATGGTGAGATTCCAATCCTGAAGCTTTGATGATTGTGGTTTTATTGCTATAGCACCCAGCTTTACTTTGACTTAGAGTTCTAGTACTTATTAAGGTCCAATCTGTGGGTTAACTAGAACTACTTATATATATATTGAATAAATAGTATAGTATAGCAATACCTGAACCCATGTAACTGTGAACAAAGAAATGAGCTTTAACTCATTTAAAAATGTTACCTACAAACTATTTCCTTAAAAATCATATCTAAACAGAAATTGGTATTAAATGACCATCAAGAGTTGATATGTTATTGAACCAAATTATCTAACCTAACTTTTTATCGACTAAAAGCTGTAATGTTTTATTTTGAAACTAACATGATGACTGCCACATTCTGACAGATGATTGCCGTCTTTACCACCAAAATTAAAACTTAAACATCCATATTAATAAGTAATTCAATAGGCGAAAAATATACAAGATATGTAAGATGATCGATAGAAAGGCATCTGTACATTGTTGGATAATATTGACATACGCTTGTACGACATTTATGTCACCCTCTGCATCTACATAGCAACAATCCAGTGACAAGCATAGCAAGATAACTGGTGACTATACAGACTGCAGATTTTATTTGTAAGTACCTTTTCGAAGACTTTTCCTCTCAAAGGATACATAAAAGTCAGCAAAGTTTTGATGCTGGAATTTCCTTTTGTTCTGATTTTGGAGTAAAATTCTACATAAAGGGTTGTCTTCATGGTTTTGTTATTAAACTGGAACCCCCCTTCAATCCAGCAACTAACAGAGTATACGTAAAAATGGCCGGGTTATTTACGTTTAGACTGGTACTTTTGCTTAGGATTAGAACGTGTGTATTCTGCCTAGGATCAAATTGTCACCCGCCGACAACCTCTCTTAGACCAGTTCAGAATCCGCGTGCTTTCGATATTTCCAAATCAATTTACCGTAAGGTTCAATCATCGGTATGATTGCATTGTAAATATGTCGCTTGCCTCTAGATCAGACGTTCGAATCAGGTTAGAATTCATTTGTTTAATTTATACATGTTTCCTTCAGCTTAAAATAAATTTGAGACTGAGAAACAACGAAGGATAGAAAATTTCAGATTGTTCATTACTTTAAAAATGAAATTGTGTTTAGTTTAGTTTTTTTAATTATCGAATGGAACAAGTTACTCGTTTCGCCTGTCATTTAAAAGAGTTTAAAAGAAACCTAACAAGTATGTTTCTAAGGTGTTGCTTTCTTTAATTTTGGCTTTTTTTACGATAATTAAACGACACTTGACATTTCCCTTAGGGAAATATTTCAATTTTAAATATTATTTTCTATGAATATAAATGGCGTTCTATCTTGCTTAATAAGAAAAAATCCTTATTGTTTTAATGTTCCGTTTTTTTTAAACGTATCCAGTATGGCAATTATTTTTACGTGTGATTTTGATATATCAATGAAATTTGGAGAACGTTTTTCACTGTAAACTTCTGCAATGCTATAGTTATTTGGTTAACATGGCTTAAACTGACGTAAAACCAAAAGTTATCTTCAAACGCACTACTTTAGTAATGTTTTTCGAAACTAGCTTAGTAGCCTCTACTCTATGACAATGACAATGACTTGAAATTAATGATTTCATCAATATCGCACTTAATGATAAAATCAGCTAAAATTCCGTAAAGAAATGTGACATGTAGTATCGAATCAGATTATTAAGAGGCGGCACCCAATCAAGTTAATTAGAGGCAATATCCAATTAGTTTAGTGTAAGTACCCATTCAGATTATTAAGGTGCTATATTCACTTAAAATACTGAGATCCGGCACCTAATAAGATTATCTAGAGGCAGCATTCAATTTGATTATCGTGAGTTGGCACTCAATCAAGTTGACGCTTTAAATCAGAGATTAATCACTTTAATATTTAGTTTGGGTATCGTGTTTCATAGGATAAGCTTTGGAATATGATGTGACACAGAGCCCTTCTTCTGTTGCCATATTAGACGTGAAAAGAATCTTAACAACAAACTGCGAATGCCTGCTATAGTGCCGTTGTTAGAAGATTAACCTCAAGAACATTATGCTATTTTAATGAGCTTGATTCTTATTGAGTGTACACTATAGCAACCTTGTAACAGACAGAGCTAAACTGAGTAAACAACTAAATGCATGTTGAATAGGAAAATATTCAATTTGCAACGGTACCAAGTCAGTCTCAGTGATGTAGCCAGCCTGGTCGTGCATTGAATATAGCGTATACTGAAAAAGGAAAAATTGGTAACGTCAAAAAAGTAGAGCCGAGTTTTGAATTTCACTCCATCCGCATTAAACAAGGAAATTTATTGATTCTGCGAATATCTACTCTGCAAAAGAAGTTCTGATTTGGAAACGTTGTAAATAATGGACTGTGATATTCGAAAGAGTTTCTGTAAATTCTGTTGTAACACTGAAAAAGAGCCCCACTCCGTGTCGGGATTTTTGAATATATTGGGTTAAATGAAGAGATATATATTTACAACCTCTCAAGAAATAGAATTTTTTAGCTTCAAAATCAGGACAGAAAAGAAAACTAATACTCCGTTTGAGGACTTGCATGTACTGGAATTAATATAGCAAAATATGCAAACCTCGGTGACACATTTACTCAAGCAAGAATTAACGTGACTAAATAAAGGAAACTGAAATTATTCTTTTTGCAAAAAGCTATTATTTTCACAAAAAGAAATGAAAAATTGATTGTTTGCGTCTTCAGAGAGATATTCTCTACACTTAACTTAATTTTGCACAAGTTCATGTTAGAAAAGTACTTAATAAGGACTGAATGCCATACGCGAGGGAATTGACCTGCAAAAGGAATTGGCTAATCTCACGTTACAGTTGGATATCTATCTTTATATATGCATGCATACACACTCGCACTCATATGTATACATACACATAGAATTAAACATTAGTATACATACAGATACTAATATTTACTTAGCTTTTCTACAACAGAAAAAATGCTCCAATGGTGAGGCACTAATTGACGAACGATATTACCTAAAAGAACATATCAATACGTAATGCAGTCATATTGAAGCATAATGATCTACACATAATTACCCAATCATAGGCAAATATATTGGAAACTAATGCTAGAGTATATATATATATATATATATATATATATATATATATATATAAGACTATACTAAAAGGATTTTAGGAGCACCAGTAAATGAGATGAAAATTGGGTAGAGAGAAGTAGGTTAAGAATTAAAATGTGTCCTTATTGCTAGTTGAAAGATTTCGCTTATCTATTTAAATAAAAATTATTCTTTTATTCTATGAATTGTTTTTTAATTTTTAAAAATTCTTTTTCGTTTTAAACTTAAAATATATAAAAATATGTAACCTATACTGGTGATAGGTTTAAAATATTCTCATGATTGTTTTTATTGGTCTTTTATCTTTAACAATTAGTACTCTGTTACAGAACAATTCTCTATTTAATAATAGTTTTAATTCAAATTCTCATTTACTTCTAAAGAAGTAATGATAAAAGAATGTAAGAATACACATATTACAATATTCTTTTATTTTATGATTTTTTTGTTAACATCTAAAATTTTTCAAAAAATATAAACATAAATTCGTGAGTGGTTTGAAACATTATAATTTTACTTTTGTAAAATATTTTTAAAAAACGTATGAAAAAAATTGAATTCAGTTCTGAATCGCCTGTTGAGTTACAGTGATAAAAATGTAGTCATCTAATTAAGTTCCTTTTTTTACTCTACTAAAATGTGACAATAAAAAGAAGCTATTAAAATGTATTCTTTTTTTAGGTGGAAAATTTTGCTCATTATTTCAAATGAAAAATATTTGTTTATTTCATGACTAGTGTATATCCTTTTTTCTTTTTTTTTTAAAAAAGAAGATTTTTGAGGTATACCAGTTAAAATTAATATATTCTATTCTTAGAGAGAAATAGAATTTCTCCTAATAGCAGCACAAAACAATGCCATAAGAATCAATCATATCAAAGCAAGAATAGATAAGACGCAACAAAACAGCAAATGAAGGTTATGTGGTGATAGAAACGAAAGGGTCAAGCACATAATAAGCGAATGCAGAAAACTGGTATAGAAAGAGTATAAGACTAGACATGACTAGGTGGGTAAGCTGATCTACTGGGAATTGTGCAAGAAATTGAAATTTGACCATACGAATAAATGGTATATGCACAACCCAGCATCTGTCTCGGAGAATAAGACACACAAACTCCTATGGGCTTTTGACATACAAAAGGATCCGCTATCTCAGCCAGACGACCAGACCTTATATTTACCAAAAAAAAAAAAAAAAAAAAATCAGAACTTGCAAAATTGTAGACTTTGCTATCCCGACTCACAGCAGAGTAAAATTGAAAGAAAATGAAAAGGAGGATAAATGCTTTGACACGAGGTCAAAGTATTTATCCTCCTAAGAAATTGAAAAAACTGGAGAACACGAAAGTGATGTTTTTACCAATTGTAATTGGTGCTCTGGGTACAGTCATCGAAGGATTATTAAATGGAAAGAAGGACTTGGAAATAAGAGAACTAGGAGAGACTATTAAAACTACTCCATTATTGGGAACAGCCAGAATACAGAACAGAGTTCTGGAGACTTGAGGAGACTTGCTGTCATACAAACTTCAGTGAAAGACTATCAGCTAACGTTGATGTGAAAACTCTCAAGTAGTAAATAATAATAATAATAATAATAATAATAATAACGCAACAAAACAGCAGATGTAGGTTATGTGGTGATCAATCACATTATAAACGAATGCAGCAAACTAGCACTGAAAGAGTATAAGACTTGACACGACTGGGTTGGAAATGTGATCCACTGAGAATTCTGCATTAAATTTACATTTGACCGTACCAAAAAATGGTAGATGCACAACACTCAACCAGTCCTGGAGAACGAGACGCAAAATCTCCTCTGAGATTTTGAGATACAAACGGATCACCAAATATCAGCCATACAGCCAGACCTTATAATAATCAACAGCAACAAAAGAGAACTTACCGAATTGTAGACTTTGCTGTCCCGGCTGACCACACAGTAAAATTGAAAGAAAGTGAAATGACGGATAAGTTTTTGACCTTGCTAAGGAAATTGAAAAAGCTGTTGAACTTGAAAGTGAGGTGATAGCAATTGAGTGGAGACCATCCAAATTACAGCAAAATTGAGATCAACCAGAATACTGAAAAGAGTCCTGGACACTTGAGGAGAATTGCTTTTATTCAAACTCAAGTGAAGAACCATCGGCTGACGCTGGTGTGAAAAACTCTCAAACGAGTAAAATAATGATAACAAAAGAGTATAAAACTAGATACATTTGTTTGGGGAAGGTGACCAACTAGGAATTGTGTAAGAAGTTTAAATTTGATTGGTGATCTTGGTACAGTCACCAAAGGATTGGTACAAGGACAGGAGGACTTGGTAATAACGAGACGGGTGGAGACTGTCGAAGCTGCAGCATATTTGAGATTGGCCAGAATACTGAGAAGAGTCCTGGAGACTTGAGGAGACTCCTGAGAGAAACCGTCAACTGACGCTGATGTGAAGAACTCTCAAGGATTAACATAATAATAATAATAATAATAATAGAGTGTCAGACTTGATACGACAGGGTAGGGAAGGTAATCCACCGGAAATAGTGCATGAAATTTAAATATGACCATACGAACAAGTGGTATACGCACAACCTGGAATCAGTCCTGGAGAACGAGACACAAATTTCACGTGGATTTTGAGATATAAAGAGATTAGCTAATCTCAGCCAGACGACCAGACTTAATGATAAGCAACAAAAAAAAAAAAAAGAAAAAAAAGAAAGAAAACCTGTCGAATTGAGGACTTTGCCGTCATGACAGACCACGAAATACAATTAAAAGAAAGCAAAAAGGGAGATAAATATCTGGAATTTACCAGAGATCCAAAATAACTATGGAACATGAAGGTGACGGTTATACACGTTGGTGCAAAAAGATAAGGCCACCACGAAAAAACGCTGAAATTTGGATTGATCCACTTTATCTTTCAAAAACTCATATCTTTATAAATGTATTTAGTTATAAAATTATCTATTAAAAAATTTTTTGAAAATTTTTTTCTTTGATTATTATTTCAGAAAATATTAAAATTAGCATGTTGCAAAAAGATAAGGCCACCTATGAATTTATTAAATGAAACAAATTAACTCACAGATTTTTATGTTAAGATTAATTTTTACATAAGAATTAGCAATGAAAATTAAGAATAAATCATGGGGCGTGGCAATTCTCTTACAGATCACGAGAAAGGAATGATCGATGCTTTTGAAAAAGACGTGCATTCTCAACGAGAAATCGCCAAGAAAATCAACAGATCAAGGTGTGCAGTGAATAATTACATAAAAAAATAAGAACAAAACACCCCAAAAGATTCCAGGTAGGCCAGAAAAACTCAGCCTAAGGAATAATTTTTTGTTTATCATTATAAGGTCTGGTCTTCTGGCCGAGATAGGTGATCCGTTTTTATGTAAAAGTCCCATTGGAGTTTATGTGTGTCATTTTGTAGGACAGCTGATGGGTCGTGTCGATACCATTTATTCGTTTGGTCATATTTAAATTTCTTGCACATCTCCCAGTGGATCACCTTGCCCACCCATCGTGTCTAGTTTTAAACTCTTTCTGTGCTAATTTACTTGCTATTCTTGCTTTTCACATCAGCGTTAGCCGATGGTTTTTCACTGGAGTCTGAGTGACAGCAAGTCTCCTCGAGTCTCCAGGACTCTTCTCAGTATTCTGTCCGTTTTCAATAATGCTGCCGTTTGGATGGTCTCCACCCGTCTGCTAACTTCCAAGTCCTCCAGTAATCCTTTAGTTACTGTTCCAAACGCACCAATTACAATTGGTATAATGGTCACCTGCATGTTCCACAGTTTTTTTCAATTCCCTAACAAGGTCGAGGTACTTATCCTTCTTTTCACATTCTTTCAGTTTCATTCTGTGGTCAGCCGGGACAGCGAAGTCAACAATTTTGCAAGTTCTCTTTTTTTGTTGATTATTATTAAGTCTGGTCTTCTGGCCGAGATTTGGTGATTCGTGTTTTTTTCAATTCCCTAACATTGTCATTCTGTTGTCGATCGTGTTGTCTGCCTGGTTTCTCATGACTGTAATCAGTCCTCCATCGTGTTTTTCTATGTAGTCCTTGAGTCGTTGTATCGATGCGTCAACTCTCTCTTCAATGCTGGCAAGTCCTCTTCCTCCTTCCTTTCTTGATACATATAGCCTGTCACCGTCGCGTCTGGGATGTAATGCTTTATGCACGTTTATTAGTTTTCTTGTTCTTTGGTACATTTACTTAAGTCCCTATCTGGTCCACTTCAAAAAGTGTCACAAATATCTAACGAGGGGTACAACCCAGGCATTTATTCCTTTGATAAGGTTTCTGCTATTGAATTTTGTCTCGAGTAGCTGTCTAGTTCTCCTGAGATATTCTTTCTTAATTTTTCTTTTATCTCCACTTGTTTGATGGTGTCAGCCTCTAAGATGCCCAGTGTTATTGTAACTTTCCTTCTCTCCGAGCGTTCTAATCTTGTCTTGATTTGGTAGTTCCATTCCGTCAGTTAGATGTCGTTTGCCACTTTTAATTACTAGCATGGCACATTTTTCTATGTCAAATTCCATCCCTATGTCCTGTATGTATATTCTAACTGCGTGTATTCGAGTTTCCATTTTCTTTCTCATTTTTTGTAAATAGTTTGAGGTCATCCATGTACATTAGGTGATTGATTTTTTCCTACGATCTATAAAGTTTGCACCCGGCTGTGCATTTTCTGAGTATGTAGTTAAGTGGCATCATGGCAATTATGAATAGTAATGGTAATAGCGCATCTCCTTGAAATATACCTCTTTGGATCTTTGTTTCAGCTAATCTTCTTACTTCTGCTGTCAATTCCACTCTCCAGTGTTTCATGGTTTTCTCGATAAAGTTTATGACTTCATCTGATATTTTGTACATATTGAAGCAATTTATCATCCAGCTTTGGGGCCATATTGTATGCCTTTTTTTAGTCACTCTAGGCCCTAGCTAGATTTTTCCGTCTGGGCTTGCTCTCGTTTAGGATGTGTTGATCTATGTAAAGTATCTCTGCTTTGCCTCTGGATATTTTGCAGCATCCTTTCTGTTTCTCAGGGAACAACCCGTGTTTGTTAGCGAGTGCTAAAAGTCTTCTCTCATTTGTGCTGTTATTATTTTCCACATTATCGGTTGGCAGGTTGTGTGTTTGTAGTTGTTTGGAGTGTTTTTTTTTTCGCTAGGGTCCTTTTGGGACAATGTGATCCTTCCTTTGGTTATCCATTTAGGTACGTGTGCTCCTTGTAGGCATCTGTTCTTTCTAGTGCTAGTCTGTCATGAATGGAAGTGAATTTCTCGAAGCAAAAACCATGTATTCCATCATGGCCAGGCGTTTTCTATTTTGACATTTTTTAGTGTTGTTTTGACTAAATTGATGTGTATTTCGCGGCTTCCTCGAACCCTTCTAATTCTTTTGTTATATTGTTTATCCATTTGGCTTTTTCGTAATGTTTTTTTTGGTTGCCATATTTTAGTCCAAAATCGTTTGGTTTTGCATCTGGTTGGTATTTTTTTGTGTCATCTCCTCCCAGAAGTTGGTAGAATTTTCTTTCGTTGTTTTGGAATGTCCTCTTTTGTCTCTATTGTTTTATCCTTTGTCGGAATCTCTTTAATCTTCCTTCATTCCCCAGTACTTTCTGGTTTATTTCCTCAAGTTATATTGTTATTTTTTCTTGCGTTACCTTTTCCTTTTTGTTCCATACACGTTCCAGTGTCTTTCCTTTGTTTTATCATTTTGGCCTGTTTTCGTAGATTTTTTTTTATCTGCATTTCCAGTCGAAATTTTAAAAAAGAATCAACCTTTTGAACAAATGCTGCTTTGAAGTTTTTTTTCACGTTATTTTAATTGTTTCGTCTTCCAATCAGTTTTACGAAAAGTTTCCAAAGAGCCATTTTGCTATTGAAAATAGCCTACTGTTGTTTTTCCATTCCGTCATATGTTTACCCCTGCTACAGATTATTTTTCTCTCGACCCAGTCGATTGCAGTGCGATTTTTTATGAAGCAGAATTTTATAGGGAAAACACTTTTAATCCTTAAATAAAGAGAGTAAAATATTATAAAAATTGAAGAAATATGTTTACACAATAAGTCTATTCGTGAAACTGATCGAAATCTATCCTTGTAGTTTCTGGACAGTTTTGTCGTATTTTTCCGAGAGAGAAAGATGCGCGATCAAATAAGGTTGAACTCTCATATGCAGTAAGAGAGAGAGAGAGAGAGAGAGAGAGAGAGAGAGAGAGAGAGAGAGAGAGAGAGAGAGAGAGAGCAATTACAAAACATAATTTTTTAATTTTATCGAGGTCAGTTTCCCGTTGATTCATTATTTAGCTTTTTCGTAAATCAATATTGCAAATCTACAAAATCATTAAAAGAGAGCGTCATTTGTCTTCTGCTATCCTGTATTTCATGCAGTGTTCCCATGAATCTTTGTAACCTGAACAGTTGTTGCAACAACATGGCAGTACACAAACAGATTAAAGAGATAAAAGCAGTAAAGTGATGCTCTTCTAACATCAGCTGTTTATAACTACAATTGCTACGTTTTCTTTATTTATTTTAATGCGTCACTGTGTATTGGTCTGAAGTATTTGCAGTTTCGTTTCTAAAAGCATTGGTCTGATGATATAATATCCTTCTGCTGCAAGTGAGTTTCCTTGCTAATCAAAGAAACCACTCTGACTTTTATCAGTTCTTAAGAGTCAACGAGAGGAACCAACACTCAATAGGAATATTCTTTTTTAGTTATGTATATGTATATGAACATATATATTTCTTTTTTATCTTCTTAAATCGCTTTCAAAAGAGGCTTGAAGCAGTGGTGAGCAGCCGTTAACAAGTGACTGATTTTCCAGATGTCAGGTGTTGGGTTACACGGGGCCAAAGCCCGTACTTGTGAACAAGCTCTTATGAGTCGCTTCTTTCTTTCTCACAATCTCCTCTTCCC
The DNA here is from genome assembly GCA_963585895.1 of Sepioteuthis lessoniana. NCBI lineage: Eukaryota > Metazoa > Mollusca > Cephalopoda > Myopsida > Loliginidae > Sepioteuthis > Sepioteuthis lessoniana. The sequence goes on along the minus strand of OY757920.1, from coordinate 108,026,137 downwards.
GTTATAACAACTCGCCTTACCCACAAACACTCCTGGGCACATACTTTCGTTTGTGAAAACATGACCAGTTAAAAAACAGGGAAAAACCGTCAGTAGTATACTCTTATCTCGCTTTCACTCTTCCTTTTTCTGGACGTTTTAGTTTGAAGAAGAACCAAGGTTAAAAACGCGTTAAAATGCCATTAAATAATATTTGTAATCTTAGTCGCGGCAGCTCATATTTAAAAGGTAAAGCGGGAATGAAATGGGTTGAAGTAAAATAAACAAATAAATAAATTGACATAAAAAAGTTCAACAAAAACGTAAACAGTAACAAAACCCGCTAAACAAAACAAACGAAATTTAGAAATATTTTTCAAGTACTTTTCAATTGAAATAAGTATATATTTTCAAGTCTGCTTTTAAGAAACATGGTTTGGTTTCTTTATATAATGGTATATCAATCTTCGTGAGTTATTTGATTCCTAATTGATTCTTGTAAAAGAACAGTAGTGGTACTACTTATCCCAAGCTGGGAGGATAAAGAGGTACATACCTTTTCCAAGAGTATGAGTCAAAAAGTGAATGTAATAGCGTGACTGGAATTTGAACTCGCTTTCTACTGTTGCAGAGGCGTATCTGGTAGCCGACCTACAAAATTTTTAACAATGAGTAAGTAACACAAGTAACGTAAAGATAACAAAACGAGATTCTAGGATATAAAAAAGTTGCCAGATTAATATTTCGAGAAGAATTTAATGTCGTTACTAAAATCAAAGTCTTCGCTGGTCTATGTTGATAAAGCTTTAGATTCGTCGTTGGTTAGAGCGATGTCCACCGTTGGCGTCCCGGTGTTGTCAGTGGATGAGGTTATCGGTTTGTAGGCCAGGGGGTTCGTAGTCCAGTGTTGCTAGGGCTCGCTGCATTGAGCTGGCTGCTTTGAAACTCCAGATGTCGCTGTATCGAGCTGGTTGGTCTAGAACTGGTTGGGTTAGCCTCTCGTAGGTCAGCGTTGTCATCGATGCCGGCCTCGGGCTGAAGTTGACTTGCACAGAAAAGGCCAGTCAATGTTGTGGTAAGACAAGTTCTCTGAAAAGGAAAATTGTAATAGTGGCAAGAGGAGTACCTTGAAAAGAAAAGTTAAAAATAGCTGGACTGCAGTATTCATTGGACGTCGTAGAAAAACCAAGTTAGTGGCTTCTGGTCGTCTGGAACTCGGGAGATCGTACAATCCAACTGCTGATGTTGTCATTGACTGCTACTTTTATAGCAAAGATAATCGTTTCTCTGCCAACTTTGAATGGTTCAGATTTTGGCTGGAGTACTTCTCTTTAATTTCTGTTTTATAATGACACTGGTCATTATGTGACTAAGTGAAGGTATTGAATATTATTTGCTATATGCAGCCGTCAGAAAATATATCCAAAACGACGGTCAGAATTAATGGTCTCGAAAATAGTTTTTAGTTTGTAATGGAAAATTTCATCAGCTGACGACATCAGGTGGCAGTTATGTACTCATAATGAAGAATAGTTTTTGGTTCGTGATGGATAATTCCGTTGTTGATAGCACAGAGGTAAAGCGACTCATTGTAGTATTAAGAAAATTAAGGAGGCAAAACGTAATTTGGGTGATAGTATATACACGTGTTTACCACACGACTTTAATACCAGAAAAGAGGAAGAAATACAAAAAGAAAATGCAAAGTGCCCGCCAAATTATGTGGCGCCTACAAACAAAGCACGTGACTCGCTGCCACGGACTGAAAAAAGAAAATAGTCGGTCTTCAGTTGTGGCATACAGCAACATCACCACGAATCCAAAGGACCATCACATTTGATTTATCTAACATCCGTTCGCTGATGACATCGGTGAACGTGATGCATTGATTCCTAAGCTTCCCAATGTGAGTGGTTATAGGCTACGATACAACGATTTCGTAGTCGAGCACGTTATTCACTTCGCCACGAGGACTCCCATTTTAAGAAACAACTCACAAACGTATATATATGTTCTTAGTCTTCTAATTGTTTGAAATATCTCAAACAACGTGTTTATATAACATGTGGTATAATGGTTAAGATCTATTAAACAAATATGTCAAAAGATTTTAATACAGGCGTTCGCTGCTATGCCGACTTAGACCTGGGAACCCCCTGTTCACCTTACAATTTGTTTTTCTCTTAAATTTTTTCTCTCTTTCTCTCTCTCTCTGTATCTCGCAATCTCTTTTTCATATATGTCCCTCCTTTTCCATCGTCCCGTGTTCAACCTGTCAATCTCGATCGGAAATAACTTATTAAAACAACCACCCAGCGTCCCTACTTATTTTACAATAGGCTTACTCCTTATCCTTGTTACATGTGGGTATCACAAGTTGTGTACCCTTGTTTTATGGTTCTTTATTCTGAGACTAAGTAATAAAGGTATAAACCGAACGCACGTGTTCTCATATCGTTATATAGAAAGCCCTAAATGATCAAACTCATATAAAATGATCAAACAAAATAATGAAAAAAGAAAAAGGAAAGAAAAAATAAAAATAAATGAATCTACAAATGCCAGAAGTATTCGATTTTTTAGATCTTTCCATCGCGGCACATATTCGAAAGTTTTCGAATTGCGTCTAAGTTGTATTTGTACTTGGTAAATATTGTATAGGCAAAGAAGCAGTAGATATCTTTAGAATTGTTTTATTTTTCAAGAAGGGGGACGAAAATGACTTCAAAATGGTAATGATAAAATTTGATGTTTATTTTATGACCAAGAAGAACATCACATGCGAAAAGACCAGGGTTCACTTGAGAGCACACCGCGCGGAAAATGTGTCACAATTTGTGAGAGCATTATATGGACTTGCAGATAGCTGTAACTTGGCCAACAGGAACGAAGAAATAAAAAAAATATTCCATATCAGACTTCAGGACAAAGGATTTTCGAAACGCCTTCAGTTTACCCTAAACTTGATACTCGACAAGACCTCAGAAATGACAAGTCAGAACAGAAATGGAGGAAAGGCAGAAAAATAACGTCGACGAGGTCCGAACGAAAAAGGAATATTTCAGTAATACTCTTACATTTAAACAAAAACAAAAAAACATCTACTAAATATATGGCAGATGCAACCGGCTACATGACTGGGGTCAGTGTCCAGCAATAGGACAAACCCGTAATAAATGCAACTGTCTCAATCACTTCACTTTACGTTGCAGGACAAAATAAGCAACATTAGGAAAATACAACACGACAACGTGGAAAAATATTTTTAGGCATACTTATCGAAGAAAATAAAACGTTCGATCCATAGTTCGCTTATTGGAAGATTTACGGTTTCCACATAACATTTAAAATAGACTCAAGAGCGGAGATTGCGACAATGAGCCACAAAACATACAAAAGTCTTCGGAAGAGATCACCTTTAAGACTGAAAGAAAGAAGTTTAAAATCCCAGGCGGTACATTATCGTACGAAGAAACATTCCAGACTTCGAAGCATAAAGGGAAAATACACTTTCAAGGGATTTCTACAAAATGATTGGGACATAGAGAATTTACTATCCAGAGAGGTTACTCATTTGATGGGAATGCTTATTAAAGTAGACCAAGTTCAGAACATATTTGACCAAGGAAACAGAATGAAAGGTGATCCTAGGAAAATTCATCTAAGAGAAGATGCGAAGCCATACTGCGTCACGACAGAAGAACAGATAAAGTTACCAAAAGTAGAGTCCGATCTAGAACGTCTAGAAGGTGATAGTATAAAAGAAAAAGTCAACAAATTGACCGACTAGAGTGCGCCAATTGTTGCACTAAAGAAAAAAATGATCTTGTTTGTTTAAGTGTAGGCCAAAAAAGACTTAACATCAAGGTCAAACTTGAAATATCTATGTTACCGAATGAAGCGGATGTTGGATTTACCAAAGAAAGGAATAGCATTTTAGCCTTAATTTTTGTTGTTGTTAGCGAGGAGGAAAAGTGTTGTTGTTAGCGAGGAAGAGTGTAACGTGCGTGTGTGTCTACGTTGAGTTGTTTCCCGCTAAGAGTGTAAGGTCCCTCGCTAATTGTAGTTAGGTATATAAAGGAGAGATGAAGAAGTAGGATGCCGATAGTCGAAATGTGTTTTTAGGAATGGTTTTTTATTTGCAGCATGGAATATTGGGTTTGCTTTTGGTGCTGCAAGACTCGTGGAAAGGTTGTGAGTATTGAGCCAAAATTGAGTCATGAGAAGTTGAGAAGTTTGAGATGGCAGCGTGTGTCGTCGGACGTGCGAGGGATTGTGTTCGCAGTAGTTTAGCGAAAGCCATGTTGCAGTTGGAGGAAAATGAACTTTCGATGTCACCGTGAGTTTCGTGTGTCTGGTATTTTTTGGGAGGAGAGTATGCGTTCTGTCCAGTAAAGTGGCCCAGAGGTGAATTGATAGCTAGGTGTCGAGAGCGGAATAAAAGCATCGCGTTGACATAGCCAATTTTGGGGTGACATAAAGTTGTGCCTGTGCGAGGCATGTTGAATGTATCTAATTTATATTCAACTGGGATTCCTTGCAAGGAATCCATAAATTAGATAGGTTCCCTCATGTGTCCATGCTGCTGCTGCTATTCTAGAGCCGCAGTGAGACTTCTGCACTGGGCGGCGTTGTCCAGCTAAAGAGCTTGGGTTTGGCAGCTTACCCATTTGCTGCCCGGAAAAGAAGGTCCGGGTTGAATAGGATAAGTCATCCTGATTGGGTGAAGTTATGCGTCGAATTAAATTGGTGCGTCCATGCGTAGGAGTCCAGAAGAGAACATTGCTTGTGCCCCGCATGTCTCGTTCGTTTCGTATGCTTTCTGAAATGGTAGCTAAGTGGCCGTTAAACTGCCTTTTTGTGGAGTGTTACTTCCAGAATTTGTTTAAAACAGCACGTAGAATTTTTTTGCAGTTCTCATGTAGCCTTTTCTTCGCGTGTTTCATTAGCGTCCTGGTGGTGCATCAAGACTGACAAAGCCATTGCTTCTAAGAAATCTCGTTTCATTTTATCAGAGAGATCAGATTTCCATGTGATCGATAACTTGTTAACAGCAGTCCACTTCTTCGCTTGGCTTATATTTACATCACTTTCAAATGAAATATTGTGGCTGAGATATGTGAACTTGTCTACTTATTTCATAGGCTTACCACTTAAAGTGAAGACGGTTCCATCTTCCTTAAAACACATGGAATCTGTTTTATTTGCGTTAACGTAATGATATATATCCTGCTGTTTCTTCCAGGCAATGCAGTAATCTCTTAGGAGTATTTTGGTATGATATATGCATTTCTCATTTTGAAGTGACTAAAATTGAATGAGAAGAGAGTTGAATAAAAGATATGCTTAAAGTAATTAAACTTTGTATCAAAGTAATATGAAGAATGAATAAATGGTTGTGTAGAGTCTTAACACATTCATAGCAGCAGTAGCCAAGAGATATAAAAGATAAAGGGTCCTAAGTATGACCCCCTTTTTTCATTTCGCTCCCCCCACTTGTTTTGGTTCTAACTTCCTCCACGGGAAAAGTTGCTGAACTCTTACGCACAGAGAAGCTACACCCAAATTTACCACTTTTCAACCAAGTGTCACAAATATTTCTAAAAGGTGGTAAAACCACAAATATTTTTTTATTTTTTTAAATAAGTGTTTGTATTGTTGTGCACACCAATTGATTTTATCCTTATAATTTTGTGCATATTATTGTTCCCCACTTGATTTTCGAACTCAGCTAAATATTAGATTATTTAAGGTAATTCAATCAAAGGCCATTATAAAACCTTCTCTTACAATAGCAATACATTAAAACTACAATATTGGTTTAATTCACCAAACTATATATAATTTTTTTTGTATTTTAAGATTCGATGGTATGGATAAAAATTCTGGGTATCTTAGTTGTATTTAGCTTTGTACCAGATCAAACAAAGCTTTAAAAAATTAATAAAAATAACAAAATTATGAAATAATAAAATTAACTGACTCTTTAACAAATTTTGAATTTTTTTTTTATTGTGAAGTGGGTGTATATCTTTAAAACTGATCCACTCTTGGAGTTTTCTGTAATAGAAATTGGATTTAGTTTGAAGACTTAGTTTGGATCTACTGCAATTGCAGTAGAATGTTGTTTCCATGTTAATCTCGTCGCTTTCTTTCTTTTTGTTCTCATCCACCACTTGTTTTATTTTCCCAATCAGCCACTTTTTTTCTTTTATAGGATTTACACTCCTATATTTTTTAAATGGCAGTCAATGACCAACACGGGAGAAAACACGGCCTGCTAAAATACATATTCCTGAGTACTGGTATTTTGCATGAAATACTGAGTCAACATATATAGTCTACAGGACACTTTTAATATTTAGTCTTATCGCATACACCTAGTTAATAACACATAAACGTAAGTAAGAATTCTGACATTCTTACCCTTCGTTCCTAAACAAAATACGCATTCACCATAATATTCGTGTAAGTTACACATACACACACACATACACACGCATACAGAGGAATATTTAACAAACTATATTCGAACATTCGAAATGTTTTTGTAATGTTTCCTTTATATATACTTGTTGATATATAGATTTACTTTTGTTTGTATTGCCTTCGTGCTTTGACGGCAAATTAAAATAAAAAGATCCCCGGATGATCAACCATTCAAAAGCGTATGGGAACTGGTGCATTTAAATATTGTTATCACCAAACGGGGAGTTTATTTTTCGCTCGTGTGAAGACGGGGCGGTCTGGCACTTGATCCCTCGTAGAATAAGTCCTTGTTCAGAGTCCTTTCTCGGGCATATAGGAACTGGCATATTATGTGGGGGTTAATTTATGGCTAGACTGACCACCGTTGGCAAGGGGTTTCCACATTTCACACTACACACCTACCCACCAAGGCCACTAGTTCTTCCTCCCCTAGAACAACGGAAGATATGGACCTCTAGGTTTAGATGTTATAATATTAATTATAGTTGTCGACAACTCCGGTTTGCCATATAATGTTTTTAAAAGGGATTTATATAGGACAATTTAAGTGAAAATAACATAAGGCGAAAGAAGCTGAAAAAGAAACATGAAATAGCAACTTTTGATAGTAGACGACACAAATGAACAAACTTCAACACGTGGGAACATTAGAATATAACTATCTTTTTAATACACACGCGGACGCACATATTCAACGTGTCGGCTATCTTATTAGCGGACAATACATGATTATAAATGTCTTTCTTCCTTTTTTCCTTTCCTTTAGTCTTTCTTTAAATTGAGAGAGAGAGAGAGAGAGAGAGGGAGAGTATATAATTGGATATTGGGAGAAACAGTCTTAAAGTTTACTTATCTTTACGACGACTTTCCTTTGGAGAATATTTTCTTTTTTTACGGGTTGACGGAATTTATTTATGCATATCGCTCTGGCTTGAAGGTATGGGTTCCCTTTGTCCAAGATACTTTCCGTCCCCCCCGGTGATTTCGACGGTAGTTTCAATATATCTTATCATTTCAACTACTGTTCCACAAATCCCGGTTTTGATGCTTCATCCGGAGTTTGGCATGAGATCCATTCACCACGACCTCTGTCCCAAAGCTAATTTTCTTTTTCCCTATTTCCGCTGACGGGAAGAAGGTGCCACTTCCGTTTTAGGGTCCTAGCCAATCATCTCGCTTCTATCTTCTTCCTTCCCCTGTCAGGCGATTCGAGTGAGGTCACGGAGTACAGATAGCCTGACCCACATTTTTTTCCTTCCTTCAACGGCCGGCCGAAGTTAACCTATATTCTTTATTTGTCTTTTAACGGTCAATCTTTGGCTAATTCAAACACAGAGATTCCTTATTTCTCTTCTCTCAGTGGGAGACTACGTGACTGTGTGAATATTCTTTTGTCTACTTCGTTTATATTATTTACATTTTAAGACCACCACAACCACCACAAAATGGTGACCGGACGATGTGAAATGAATATGCAATTTTCCTGACCACACGGAACAATTTTGATTGAATATTCACTCATTTCAAAAACAACAGAAAAGTACTATTGCTACAACGCGTTGACTGAATAACTGAAAACAACAAATACATTAAAAATTCCCCAACTAATAAAACCATAACCATAATTTGGCAAGATATCGTTAGGTGTTTAGAGTGCTGAAGCCAAAAATACCGGAGAAAACAAGCCAAATACAAATGTAACCAGTGTTGACTCCAGCGTTCAAAATAAAGACAAAATTCAACAGGCATAAACCCACAGAAGCATTTTTAAAAAGAATAATAAGAACTACTAAGACATCTGAAAGTTCAATTTAATGAAAACTAAGACAAGCAAACCTTCAAAAATCGACATCAATACTCAGACGTTAGCTTTAAAAGTTCTGAAGGAAACTCACTTAAATCTGACACCACATTTCATCAACCAGCATACAACTCTGCGAAAAAAGCATTAATTCAAAAACAAGGCATATTATAGCTGCACAATTGTGCGAACACAAACAAGAAAATCCGACGCGTTTTCAGTTAGGGGCTACATTCAACGCTAAATCAGATACATTGGAAAAAACACGAACAACCCACAACTATGTACCTAAATTCCATGATAACCGTTTCGACGTGAAACACGACTTACATGAATTCACCTGTGACATACTTCATATCATTCAACTGCACACGCGACGTAGTCTTCTTGGTATCTCAGCTTAAGCATTTTACATATCTACAGATATCAACCTATTTACGTTCCACACTAGTCACACAACTATGAGTTTGTCTTATTTCTGACGGTCATGACACGTCAAACAACAACTCACACCTCAACCACGTTCATCCAACATTTTCGTTCAACAGGACAAATACATCATGGTTTAGCCCGGTGTATGCAAAGATACCAATGCAACAAAGTATATCAAACCAAGAAAGAGGAACAGATTTTATCTTGAGCCTAACACAAGATACGTGCGACAAATTACTCCAGCGAAACAATTTAAACCCGGCGTACTTGGTTATAACCCACAAAGAACAGTCCTTAAACTCACACCGAGTACCAAAGGGTGGAAACCATTTTCCACACCGACACATAGACATACAAACATCACTACAAAGCCGTTAGACACGTACATTAGAATGCACGTTAGAGAACATCTTGAAAAATATTTTCAATATTTATCAATCTGCGGCGGGTATATAAAATTTACACTGCTATATTTTTTAAATGACTTCCAATGACTGCGTGGTACCAAAAATTCTAGAAAATACGATCCATGATTCACTCATTCCCGTCGGTAAATTAATTAGTTTTGGGAACCTATTGGACAGAAAAATCACGTGCCTTGTGCTCCCAATTACGTCCGCGCTTTTGATTTTGCCCTGTGCAAAATAAATCGTGTGTTTGGAGCCGACCATGGGATATGGTTACCTATATATACTCTACACTTTCGATAGCTAACCTTCTCTGTCTCATTATTCGCTTTGCCAGCTAGCGACACATAGCTCAAGACATGTAACATGGATGCGTATATAATCTGCGACCTTTTTATTTCCTGTTCTGCCTTTCAGTTGGAATTGTTCCAGTCTCACGCACGCGAACGTCCTCAGACATTTCGTCAAATCCAGAAAGAGATAAACGATATGGGAGAAAACACGGCCTTCTAAAATACATTGCTATATTCCTGTGTATCGGTACTTCGCATGAAATATTGAGTCAACATACACATATAGTCTACAGGACACGTTTAATATTCAATCTTCTCGTATACACCTAGATAATAATGCATAAACGTAAGTAAGAATTCTGACATTCTTACCCTTCGTTCCTAAACAAAATACGCATTCCTTATAATATTCATGTTAGTTAAACACACACACACACACACACACACACACACACACACACACACACACACACACACACACACACACCGAGGAATATTTAACAAACTATATTCGAACATTCGTAATGTTTTTGTTATGCTTCCTTTTTATGTACTTGTTGATATATAGATTTATTTTTATTTGTATTGCCTTGTTGTGAACATTCTTTTGTCAATATCGTTTATATTCTTTACATTTTCACACTACCACCACACTTTTTTTATCATATTAACTTCTGTAGCTATTGAAATCGCTGTTATATTCTTTCCTGTCTTTCGATTTCTTTTTTGCCTGTGCCAAAGTTTTTACTGACAAGAGCAATGTAATTACATAAAATAGACTCGAATCGGAAGAAAAAAAAAAGAAGAAAGAAATTCTACGAAACAACTATTCACCACTTCAGAATTTTGGAAATATAAATACTGTAAAATAGAACCCCAATTAATTTTACAATCAGTTGCTGTGTCCGGTTTTTCTATTTACCCCGTTAACAGATGGTCAGGTGGAAATATTCATGGGAAGTATTAAGTGATAGAGACTCGAAGAGTTTTATGGGGTGATTCGCTCTGATTTCGCTAATGAGGCGTAACGAGTTTAGGGTGATTATTGAGACATTAGCTCATGTCTGAAAAGTTGGACAGATTCCTGCGGTGACTCTTCTTGAAAGTCTAAATAGGCGTACCATGTTGCAGATATATATATATATATACACACACACACACACACACACATATATATATATATATATATATATATAGAGAGAGAGAGAGAGAGAGAGAAAGAGATTGCTTGACAATGATTGATCAATAGTGAGAATGTGTGCAAATTCTGTGAATTAATTTGTACAAGTTTGATATCCATTTTCTAAGGCACCCAGAATCTATCTAAATAATCTTATGAAGCTTTGAAAAGCTTGAAGATAATCACTAGTGCTTTATTTCTGAAAATAGTATTTAGATGTTTTCTAGCATGATACTGAGAACAGTAGGATTGACTATTCAACTAGTGTCGCTAGAAAAAAATGGAAAAGAGAAGTAAAAAATTGAAGGAATCCTGTGATGAGAGAGTGAAGACATCAATAAAAAGAAGGTAATTGCATTTCGATGCTTATGTATTTCAATTTCTAGAAATTGACAAAAAATAAACTGAATTGCTTATTAGGAAGAGAAAACAAAACCGAGTTTCATATATAGATATTAATTTGCTTATTTGTAATAGTGTTGAAGTCAGAAGGGAAAGGCATTACTTTTGGGGCCCTAAGAAAACAACGCTCCCTTTTCAATGGTTATAAACGAATGACGTTTCAAATGTGGCAGTCGGAATGAAAAGACATTTTAGATTTTATTTTAAGAAAGCAGTAGTGAAGAGGAATCTGGATAGAGATAGTATCTTTGTTTTTAACTGTAAGATGGACATTTTTTCATGCATTTTGTAAACATTAACGCACTGGCTCCATGTGTCTCACCTCGGTTCAGCTGGGCGGGTTAAATCAAGTGAAGTGGTGTTATTAGAAGTTTGAAATAAGTTTGTTGTCACAATTCAACTAAGTTGCTAACTTGATCCTCCTAAAGATAGTTGTGTTTACGGAGTACATATTATATGTGGTGCACTATGAGTTTAGACAATTAGCCTGCATTCTATGATACAGTTACTGCCAACACCTATTGCTTGTATTTGAACACTAATTTAAAGGAAAGGTGTCACTGATTAGTCGCAATGATGTGGTATTACACAATGAGATACGGTCGTAACTTTACTTACCCATGCATGTAAGATTACGTAAATAAAGGCACTCGTGGTATAACGGTTATCATCATGGGAAATTGACACGGCGACCTGAGTTCAAACCTGGATTAGGCTGTATTTTACATAGCGCTAATACCTTTGGTAAAGATATGGATCCAAATATTTTCCCTCCAGGAATGAGTAAATGAGAAAAAAAAATCTTGATTAGAATTTGTTAAATTCCGCTTAAAAGTTGACCTTGTGTTGCATCCTGCTCGTGCGGAGGGGTCGGATAAATACGCACAAGTGTCAGAGGAAAATTCCGCACACACTTTTTTTCAGATTTTGCATCATTTGACAATCATACTGTTCGGAAGTTCCTGAATCATAACAGTTGACTAGTTCATATGAATTAACATCATTACATTACTCTCCTTGAAAAAGCAGAAGTATATCAATGAATTTCTCATCGCCGAAAAAAAGTGTACCCAGTAACATTCGTCAATATTTGATAACGTTTATGAAAACCAAACAGCAGAGGTAAGTACCATTTGGCGGTGTGTAATGCCTTTTATCAATGATGACAGCAATGTGAGTGACAAGCTATATTCAAAACATCTGTCAACACACGAAGTGAAGAGCACGTCAGTCATCTCATTGGCATAAATCGGATTGATGATAAACAACGCAGACCATGACGATACATCTGTGAAAAAGTAGGTTACATCAGCTGAAGCAGATTTTTGCGAGCGCATCATAAAACTTTTGTTCATTTCCGGAGAAAATAGGTTGCCAGTAGTGGTGATTAAGTATAAAATTAGTTGTTGAAAACTTGATTTATTCAACGGTGTTATTGTTCACCCTCTGTCTGCTTTAGTTTCCGTGGAAATAAATAGGAGGCCTTACTTTCGGTGCAACCCTCATATACCGTGCGTAAAATACAAAATTTGTCGGTCGGTCTGGGAAGCAAATAAATTCTATACTTTTAAGCACAAATATTATATTTGAATAGGGAATAGAAATTAATAGTTAAGAGGAATTAAAAATTCGTTTTAATAGAAATAGTTGGAAACTAAGGAAATAGCTTTTTTCTTTTTCTTTTTTTTTTTTTTGATGTGACTGAATTTCGAATTCTATTTGTACGATGTCACAGTCAGGCGCCTAACCCATTACGCCACAGGGACTCCGCAGAATGATTAACATTTTAGCCCTTGTTTTGCATCAAATTCAACGAAAATTTCCTCATTTTCCCCAGGAACAGAGATTAATATATTTTATTGAGGATTTAGAACTAAATTTATTTATCAGCTATTTATAACATTTGATAAAATTTTGAAAACTGTTAGTAATTAAAAGGATGTAATTTCAAGAATATACATTTTATATTCGAAAATTAGAAAAAAAGTATGCGTAACTATTTATTATGTTAACATAAATGATTTTACTCGAAGTAAGCAAAAGTTTTAATTAAAAACTCCTATAATAGACATATATAAATACATAGAATAATGTTTAGTTTCTCCTCTAAAAATTATCTTCTTCAAATTCAACATTTGGTGATTTTTTCGCGAATAATTACTATAATTAAAAATATATCTGGTTGTTTATTGTGAAGAACTTTCTTTGATACTCTTTTATAAAAATGTGGATGTCTGTGGGTCAGAAAAATATCTACCATTCTTTCATTGTCTTAAAGTTTTTTTAAATTTTCATTAACAAAATTCTACAAATTATTGAAGTAATCAGCCAACAGGTCAGTTAATTCGCAATTGAATATAAACTTTATTTTTATTTTGTTTTATTTTTCAGTCTGTTTAGGAACAGATTTAGGGATGTCAATCTCTGGAGATGCAGCCACTCGATACGCCCGCTACAAGAACCGTTACTCAAACTGCACATATGTCGACGGCAATCTGGAACTGAAATACCTCGACCAGGATCGAGACTACGACCTCAATTTCCTCAAAGATATCCGCATTGTGACGGGATATGTCCTCATCATTGGCATTTATGCACGTTATGTACCGCTTCACAGTCTTCAGATTATTCGTGGTTACAACAGGTTTGAATGGACAGATGGCGCCTTCTGTAGCTTGTGTGTTATTATGAACCACAAAGCCAACGATTCTGACATTGGCCTTCGCGAATTGCAGTTGCCGGCCTTGACAGGTAAATAACAATTATAATACACGCGTCAACACTGCAATCCACCCACATAAACAGAGCGATTTAAATAGAACGAAACCATCTTTCTTGACAACTAGTATTTATACTGTTTTAAAGAAGAATGTAAAATGATGCTATATATACACACATTTTCACTTTAAGTTCGGCATTGAAAGTAGTTTTCATAAACCTTCATGCAGATTCGTACATATTTAATATGCATTACATTTATAGCTACCTTTCGTAATGTCTGTCCACATATTCAAAATCTTTTCCAATTCTAATTTAATTCTTTAAGTATATGAGGACTATTTTGGATTTATACACTTTTCAAGAAATATAAAAGAAAGAAATTTGAAAGATTTATATGTAAAATAAGTCTCATTAAGAAATATATGTTTGTCCTTAGAAAACAACGTTGCGACAAAAAAAAAATGAATGGGTTTTCGACTGATTAATAAAGCATACAACTGACGTACACGTAAAAAATGTTATCTTATCCTTAATGTATCCTTTGGAAACATCTTGTATTGAAAAAGGGCACCCAAGGTAAAGGTCATTCAAAGCTAAAAATTGGATTTAAAAACACTAATGAATTTTGCTCACACTTTATAAGTTATTTTAAATCCGATTTCTACTTTGTATTTACTTTATAGTTTTTCTACGGAGAGTCTTAGAAACTTTTACACACCTAATAAACATTCGTATGAGATTGCTTTTGAGGGATCATAATTAAGATAACTTTTTGGACTGAAAAAAGAATCCTCATAGGGAGTGTCTAACAATAAACACTAATTAGCAGAAATCCATGTTGCTGCAGAACATGATCACCATTACAAAAATTAAAATTCCAAACATCAGAAATAAAACTCTTCAGAATTATTTTACTTTATAAAATGCTCATCCACATTTAATCAAATATTACAATATTGGTTTATTGGTAGTTCTTTGATTCACTTATTTTAAATAATTTCATATCATTGCTAACAATCCGGACTAAAAACAAAATATTTTAATCGATCATTCATTTAAATGTTATTCACTTACTAGCACATAATCAATACCCAGGAATCATTTTAATATCATTATAACAAGATTTCGTCAAAATCCGGACGTCTAATCTTGAAGGAAATATTTAATATCTAAGCAGGTTCTTAGATATTTACAAAGCTTAGTTTATTCGGAAAGGATTTATTAATGAGTACTGAACTCGCAACATTTGCGAATGGTCTAAAAGAACAAGTTGCTAATTATTGTTCTATAGCACCTGCCAATCTGAAATTTCGAATATCAAGGAAAAGCTAATCGGCTCCTGTTTTATATCTGTATATTAATATAGAGTCGTAACTAACTACCTATCTTTATTTTTGATTGCACCTCACACGAGGAAGTGGGAAAAGAGAAATAGATTAAGGTAAATGAAACCTTCCCCTCACACTAACCAAGTTATATAATTCTTAGCATACAATCTCTTCCCGTTGTTACATTGTTGCGACAGCTGTCTAAACCAACCTCTTACCATCTCTGCTTTTTGCTGGAATACTACAGCAGTATTGGAATTGTAACATAATATCTTGTAATTCCATAAAATCTAAAAAGCTAACATATGTTAAATTTTCACAATATATAATATTGTTGCAGCCAAGAATGACAGAATTTTGTGACAGTTTATAAATATCAACATTTATTAACAAGTTCTCAAGAGTTTCAGCTATTTGAAATATTTTTTCATATATTCTTAATGCTAAAGAAAAAATTGTGCCATCCAGCATCAATAAAAATCTGAAAACTAAAAGAATTACTTTTACAAACGAAATATCATAAAGTTTTGAATGAGTAAAGTTTTCTTGCTAACAGTTACGTTTATATTTAATTGATTCAATTAATTTTATCGAATTGTATATGATTAAATACTGTATTATATTATTTGTATATACTAATTTAAAAATGGAATTTTATGAGATTATCTCGAGTACATTATAAACATCTGGTTTTTGTGTGTTAATATATAACAGCAAAATGGTACATTATAGCACAATTTCTGTAAAGGCAATAAAGTTTAGAGAATAAAGCATTTTTTTTGCTATTCCAACTTCTTTTATGTCAGCATCTGCGTGCACTTTGTTAATTTTCCTGTTAATGGTATTAATATAAGCAATTAACCAGCTCATTGGCCCAGTGGGTAGAGTGTTCGCTTAATGGTCCGGGAGACCTGGGTTCAATCCCAGGTCGAGTCATACCAAAGACATTAAAAATGGTACTTGACACCTCCTTGCTTAACACTCAGCAATATAAGGTACGTATCAAGGGTAAAGTGGAGCAATCCAGGGAAAGGAGTCGCGCCCTCCTCTACACATCGATGTAGTAGCTATTGAAAAGAGAATCTTCAGGTCGCCCTCGACTACGGTCGCCAACTTTACTTTTATAATCCATTTTATATCCGAGGGACATAAAATAAATAGGGGAATATTTACAAAAAAAAAAAAAAAAAAAGAAGCAAACTACATTTTTTTCAAAAGTTTTTCATAAACGTTATCTCTGCATTGTTTGGTAGCAATTCAAACAGAGAGCTGCAAGCTTGAACAGAGGCATGTCATCAAATTTTTGGTGCCTGAGAAGTGCAACCAGGAAATTGTGTGAAGTGTACAGAGAAGCATGTTTTAGTAAAAATATCTTTACGAATAGACTGAATATAGTTTTGCCACGACAAGAGCCGAAAAGACAATTCATGGAAAGGAAAACCACTGAATCTCCGGTAAAGAAAACATTCTTGGTGCAGTGATCAATAAATAAGGAGATGCTGATAGTCTTTCGGGGCATGAAAGGACCCATAACTATTGATTTCCTAGAAAAAAGTGCGAGTGTAAACAATTCTTCATATTGCTAACTCTTTATACAAAATTCACCGCATTTATTGAATTACCTTTGTACAAAGCCATAAAAATAACTGAATTAGTTACGCTTTGATCGGTAGTTCTGTCTTAGATCAGAGTGTAGTATCTGTAAGATCTATCAATGATCAAAATATTGCCCAGCGGCAATTTTGTTTCGGATCAGATCTCTTATATTTGTGATTCCGGCTTGGGTTAGAGCGTGATATCTTTTCTCCTACAGCTTTGATTTTATCTTCCTGTACAGGATGGTGCTTTCTGCCAATCTTCGGATAAGTCATAGTAAAGAAAAACGACGTGAGCCTCATCTCGTAAATTCCAACCGCATAGCAGCATCATTCCCATTGCATCAAAGAGGATGGGCCAAAGTCATTTTTGGCTTTGCCCTCACCCATGCGTATACACATGGTACCGCTGGTGAAAATCTCGTGTTATACACACCAACAAAAAAGATACAGTTAAATATTGGATTAGAGAACCGCTCTGCGGAGTTCGTATTTGGTTAACAGTGTAGTAAGTGTCACATTCTCTGCTGTATTGTGGTTTCCCGGAGGTTCATTGCGCCGTGTCTATGTCTTCGAGTTGGACTTACAAAAAAGCGAGGCGAGTTTTATCCAAGGATTTGTACACGTGTGGACCCTGACTTTAAATTGAACAAGTGTCATATTTTACGCCCGTGAAAATTTAGTAAAGTAGCGGCTAAGCGTGTTGTATCGATGTCTGTAAAAACTGACATGCTTATATTAAAAACATGTAATTATAAACAGTTCTTTCAAAGAGAACAAAATTTAATCATTATCATCATCCTCATCACCAAGTTCTAGTCCCTTAAATCTCTCTCTCTCTCTTTCTATTTCTCTTCATTCGTCCATATCAGTCAGTGCTCCTGGCAGGTACTCTGGACAGCATCTGGTGTCCTCAAGAGTTGATGTATATAAGTCTTTCCGATCCGCCAGCACCGGTATTTCTATGTGTTGGAGTTCATTGGAGAACGTCTCTTATGTAGCTTATTCGTTCTACTTGGATGGATTATGAGCTGGGAGGCAGGTGTCCGTACAGTTTATGTTTTGTGGAGTGCTGCTTCCAAGATTGTTCAAAAGAGCACGTCGGTTTCTTGTGTAGTTCCAATCCAGCGTTTTCTCTAAGCATTTTATAAGAGTTTAGTTCACGCAACCATACTGTACCGTTAAATTTTTTCGGAGAGATAAGATTTCCTTATTATCGCCAACCTGTCAATAACAGTCCATGCCTTCACTATGCGTATGTTGAGATCGCTTTTAGTAGATGAGATATTACAACCAAGCTATGGTGAAACTATTTACTTATTACAGAGGCTTGCGACTTAGAGTGAAAATTGCTCCATCTTCCTCAAAACATGTAAATTATATTTCATTTGCATTCACGTAGTGTAATATAATTAGGGACTTCGGTTGATAGTTTTAGTAATCAGCTGTTTCCTTACGCAATTTACTGGTCGACCACAAGACGAGGGAAAAGAAAGGAATATATATGAGAAAGAAAATCGAGGGAAGCAGAGAGAGTGAGTGAGAGAGAGAGAGGGGGGGGCTATAAGGGAGAAAAGAATGGAAAGGTGTTCGAGGATTTCTCTTGGTCTAGTCCAAGATAGCAGCGGACGCCTGAGTTAAAAATAGAAATATATCAACAAGTCAGCGACAAGTTCTGATTGGTTGGAAGAAACTTAAACGGAGAAGCCGTAAGGGGAAAGCGGAAGAGAAGACAGGAAAAGAGTTAATTGGAAACCAGACGCGACGATGTAAAGATGACAGTTGAATACCAGCCACGATGATGTGAAGACGGTCGAAAATTGCGACGCCCATTTTGGGTGAACATCAAAAAGGGGCCTCACCCCCAGCGTGAAGACGAAACCAGCGAACAAGCGCGTTCGAGAAATTCAACCAAAAAGGCCTGTGACTGCTCTCTCTCTTCTCGTGACGGTTTGTCTCTATTTACCAATCAATAAGCTGTTGACGCATTTTTCATACTCTTTTTCCCACTTTTCGACGACTACTAAAAGGTGTTGCGAATAAACGTTTGTATTAGCGAACCAAGTCAGTGTTTAGTGTGTTCATCATTTCTATTTCTTCTTTTCATCACGGTGGTAGTTGACACGAGGTCCGACTGACACTTAGGGCGTAGCGCAACACTCATAGGCCCGTTATAACCGTAGTAGTACAACCGTCTGAGTGGTGTAGTATTAGTATAAACGTCCCTTTTGGACACCGTAATGTTACAACATTCAATTTGAGACCCGTACTGTTACAGTAGAAGCCAATATCTCTTGCGATCAGATCCAGGCCATGCAGGGATTCGGCTTGGGTATGTGTATATGTGAGAAGTGCTAGATCATCCGCGTACTCTGCATCTTTTTTAAATGTGAAATTATTTTCTTTTATTAGATCTTTTGACTTTCGTAGTGCATACGCAGATAATAATTGATATAGTGCTAATGTATATCTTGCCAAGTCTCTTGTAACAATGTCAAAGAAGTCTGTGTCACCAGCGGATGAGTGAACCATTGCTTTTGTGTTTTTGTAAAGCATAATTATAGCGGTAGAATTTCCTTGGGGAAGGCCTTATAATAGTAGTATTTGCTCCATCTTTCTTTTGGATATGGAATCAAATGCTTTGGAGAACAATAGAGTTGTCTCTAGATTTTGTCAAAAATTTATCCTCTTGCAGATAAATTCGACCTCAGTTCGTGTCTGTAACAAAATGGTGAAGGGAAAAACAAGAAAAAAACACAAATGGTCTTGTTTGGTTATAACACGAAAGAGTTTATTTACAGCAAAGTTGCATATATATGCGAGCGTTGCATACATTAAAAAAACCCTAGGCGCCTTGTAATAAAATAAAACAATATAAAACACTTGCTACAGGATGTGTTTCCACAAACAAAATTAACATTAAATATCAGTACAACAACGTTCATTGTACGTTGATAATTACATTTTTGTGCACTTGCTAATTATGAGATTTTCTGGAGAGTAAACAGAAGAGAACTAAATGAAACACAAGAAAGAGTAGTGGCAATGAAGGGGTACTCTACCATCAGATGCAGTTTAGTGGGATTCCATGAACACCCACTTTTTGGTGGGTTTTAACCCTCTGCAAAGGATACATCTTATGTATTCTAAGCCCCGCTGACAGGGTAAATACCTTATGTTTGTAAGTCCTGAATTGGACGCAAATCTACAGCCATAAAAATCAAAATATTTGCTTTAAAATGAAACAGAGGATGCAATGATATGTTTTGTGTTTATTTAATATTTTCTTTAAAATCGGTTCGTACATTAACTCTGACCCGGAAAAAGGAAAACGTTTTTTTTGTGAAAATTCTTATTCAAGTAGACATTTTCCAGCGTTGAAACACACTACCATCCAAGACTCATCTCAGTTTACCTGGCCCAGTCGGCTGGGACTGCAGAATACGCTGACTGCTTCGCTGCAGAGGGGTAAGACTACCACGAGTGTTCTGGATATGACACTAAACAATCTGATGGTGTGACTCCAGATATGCTGGAGCTTTTAGAAATACGGAGTATTCCTTCATTACCGTCGCCTCCACGTTCACTCTGGCCCGGAGTGGTAGCTTGATAGGTTTCTATCTATGGGTCAAACAGAACTAAACTGCGTACTAAATTGAACTGTTTGAAATTAACTGTTTTTTACAATTCTCTGTGTATAAACCAAAATTTATACCTGAACAAAAGTGAATTGTTTGAAATAGAACCGTTATTGACATTTAAACTGTGTGTAAACAAAAAACTATACTTATACTAAACTGAATTGTTGGAAATAAAACTGTTTATATGTATAAAATGGATTTAGCATTAAATAACCTACAATGTTTGAGATGCCATAAAAACAAACCTAACCAAACCTTCATGGCCATCGCTCCGATGTCCAATTCGACATTTATACTGTATACTTAAACTAAAATGAGTTGTTTGAAATAGAACAGTTTTTACATCAAATTATGTATTCGCATAAGATAGTAATGAATGAAACCATTTAGCTGTGTAAAAAAAAATGAGCTTATACTCGTTTAGAAGTATTAATCTTATATTCAATATACACGTATAAAATGATTTGACGTAAAATAACCGGCAATGGTTGATATGCCATAAAACCAAACCACACCACACCAAACCAAACCAAACACTTTGTTTGCCAGCAAAATTATTTGAAAAGAAAAAGGAATTTTGAAAATACTGATGCCTTTGGCTGCTTATATCAGTAGAAAATAAAGTTTTTTTATTCAAAGTATTTTCAGAATATGAAGAACAAAATAATCAATCTATTTTAAAAATGATTTTCATGTATTTCGCTTTGTTCTCGTCTGTTTATACTAAATATTTTTCAGGTGCACATAGCACATCTTTTGATGGAGGTGATTGGGTAACAGGCAACATTGTCATTTCGTTTATCAAGTCACAAGGAGCCGTAAGAATGATTTATACAATGCATATAAGTTTATTAACAATGTAATCTTCACTTTCAAAGACGCAGAATAAATTTTCATGGTGTTTTCATTATATATTTATTTTTAGGAAAATCACTGTCTTTGATGCCCTTAAACACAATATTTTCTCATTTCTATATGTTTAAAATTAATTGCCAATACCGTTTCTGAACTAGTTTTTGTTGTTGACAGAAATAAGTCGAGGCAATGTTGCGATTTACAAGAACAACTTTCTCTGTTTCATCGACACAATCACTTGGACTTTGATCGTCCCACGTTCCTCACAAGTTACAGTTGTTTATGATGAATCAAAATCAACGTGTAAGTAAATATTTATTTTCTTTTTTTAAATCCTCGATAACCATAAAAATAAAGCTTATCCTTTTGTTTCTAGCTCTAAGAAAAAATTCTATGGTAATATGAAGGAGAAAACTGGTCATTTCCGAATGTCTCTGGTCTATATCAGAAAGTTCACGTTCACTTCAGTTTTCGAAAATTCATTTTAAGTATGGCTACATTTTTTTCTAAGCAAGATAAATAAAAAACAACTCAAGTTTGTTTCTTTGGCTCTAGTACGAGCGAATAATTAGATAGGGATACAAACGATGGACTCTTATCGATATGTTGTCATTTGTTGACTCTCAGAGCCACAATATTCAATACCGATTCATTATCGAATAGCCAATGAGATCAGTCTATTAATTATTATTTCACAGCAAGCGAGTGAGTATGACATAAAACCGCAAATTTGGAACGTGGCATAGAGTTTAATTCCATTATAATGAGATACTTGCAACACCTTTATTTTTTATTACTCAGTAGCCTATAGAAAAATCCCTAAAATCAGTATGAACAGCAGTGGAACAAAAGGTAATAATAGTTAAATTAATGCCTATCCATGTGTGGGAATGTCTTAAAAATGTTTAAACGGGATTTTTGCGGTTAAATCAAAAGAACCAGTTTATATACAACCAGTTGTTTACCAATTCATGTTATGTTTCCCGTTTTTTAAGAGAATGTTATAACTCTTTTCCATTTTTAAAAAAAGAATTTGCCTGTATTTAATTTAATATTTTGTCCCTATTTTTTAAACAGTTTTATTTGGATGCAATGGAATTTTCTAACTAATTTGTAATAGAAATCCTTCTGTTAAGTTTTGTTTCAGAATGCGCGTTTCAGAATAGTTATCATGAACAACAATTCTATTGTTTATGCAATTTGACACCCCTAATAATTTCTAATTTTCTTCTCAATAGGTTATGGTTGTAATCATGGCTGCCATAAACTAAGAACAGACACCATCAGCTGCTGGGGATTAAGCTTAGATATGTGTCAAACGCGTGAGTAGATTAATATGCACAAATATAATTTAAACGATTATGAATGACTTATAACAAATGATTATATTTGATAAATTATCCTGAAATAAATGTCCTCTTGGAATTTTGAATAATGAATAAAATATATAAATGGAATAAAGCAAAATGAAATACATCGCCGTATGACAGGGTTTAATCAAACCAAGAGTATTCAAGTGGGTAATAAGGATTGTTGTGCAATTTTTTAAGCTCGTGTTTTATTGTGTCTGGATCATTCTTTACAGTATCCCTTAAAGCAATGTTATTTAAAATTCAATTTCTCCCACGATCTTCGTGATATCCCAGACTTATTTTTTCGTCGAAACATTTGGAACCGACGCAGAACTGTACGCTTAATAGTAGTTCTACATCCACATGCTTAGTTGATGCTTTGTGAAGTTTCGTCAGATGTTCAGCTGAATTTAGAAATTGCAGAACATCAAATAAAGGTATTTTTGTCGATGTTTCCTTGAAGATGAATAATCTTACTCAGAAAAGAGTCCAAGAAGCAGTTAACTGTCTCACCTAAAAGACAGTTTCTATGTATATGTTCAAACAGAAATTGAGCTTTAAAAAACTGTTAATCTACCTACAGTACAATGAAAGTTGTTTCCTTTAAATAGTCATTTCTATAGCTGATACGCCACTACCAGAGTTCTTCACTTCAGGAAGTCGTTTTGAAGGACTACGTGTAAGTCTTGTACATATTCTCTCCTTACTATAATCTAAAATCAACGACCATTATGGGTGGAATCACGTAGGCCAAATCCTGATTGTACGGCTACAAGTGATACTGCGCACAGTTCAAGTAATCCTCCGCATAGGCCTCTTGAATCAGTAGAAAAGGCTCTATAAAGTTTTCCTGACTTTCAAAATTGTTACTCATTTTTAATCAATGAGTCATGGTGCAGCTTTTTACGTACAAAATGTTAAGGCACTGAAGCACCACATTTCAAGTGCAGAAATGTCTTACTGCTGTATTTTTAGAAGTCTGAATTCTTTTTAGATATACCTAATATATCTGATAATAAGTTATAATTTACCTTCAAAATGATGTAGTTAAAAGCGGCATTCATTTTTGATACATCTGAATTCTTTCGCAAGATTGCTTCATGTGAATAAAATGGGTTAAAATATATATTTATATTAGTCTACTTGGTATTGATACAGTATCGCTAAAAATAAGTTGAGGGTGACCCGAAGGCTCCCTTTTCAATTGCAACTACACTGAAGTGTTGGGTAGGACTCTACTCCATTCCCTGGATTGCTCCACTTTACCCTTACCTTATAAAGCTGAGTGTTAAGCAAGGTGACATCAAGTACTATTTTTGAGTCTTTGGTATGACTCGACCTGGGATTGAACCTCGGTCTCCTGGACTACTGGTGAACCTATGAAAATAAGAAGTCAATTCTCTTCTAAACTAAATGTACAAGAATTTTATTCCTGGTAGAACATCATATAATCAAAACGCTAACCAAACATAAAATTGCAACATTTTTTGTTACAAAAAATATATGAAGGATGTATTTATTTTTGATTGGTAGTGATTCTTACTTTTGGTTGCAGAGTTTCAACGCAATAGAATTTGGTAATAAATAACACCTTATAATATCAATTCTGATTTCACCATGTTCTTCTTGAAATAATAAAACCCAGGTAACTTTAGTTTAGAACATTAACTTTATATAACAATTCTTTAAATGTATACTTATTCATAAGTGATACTATATAACCTTAAATGCAGATGCAATATTTAACCGTGAAGACAACCAAACTTGGAAATGAACGAATTTCCCTGGATCAAATTTGCCCATTAGAATGATGCAGGAACAGAGAACTCAGACTTAGAGAATAAATCTAAGTACCTTGGGATTTGTTTTTTTTTTTTGACAGATTTAAGATTAAGTTATTACAATTGAATTCATTCAATATTGTAATTGATAAAAGAAGTCTGATCACACATAAAAAAGCGCACGAAAAGCGTTTGGACTTATTTAAGGGTACAAGCAGATAATTTAATCCGCATAATAGTTGACTGTATGTTTCTTTGGTGACCAGGAAAACTTGTGATAACTTGGGAAAATATGGTACCTTTGAATTATGATTTATTTTGGTTGTTACAGAATTTTTCCGATGAATTTTTTTTGAAAACATCAGAAAGTACTTAAAGCAGTTCTGTGCTCAGAAAAAATTAAATGTTCCGGATTTGGTTTTGTTTGGTTTGGTTTTATCGCACATCAAACATTGTAGGTGATTAATGCCAAACCTGTTTTATACAATTAAACAGTTCTATTTCAAACAATTCAGTTTAGCATAAGTTCATAGTTTAAATATCAAAACTGTGGATTTCAAGCAATTCAGTTTAGCATAAGTACACAGTTCTATTTGACCCATAGATGGATCCTGTCAGGTGTTACCACTCCGGGCCAGAGTGGACTGATGGTAATGAAAGGGTGGGTTAGGGGTAAAACTCCCCCATTACTGGACCCTCACGATCAGATTGTTTAGCGTCATATTCAGGTCACTCGTTGTTGTGTGTGTGGAGGGTCTTACCCTTCAGCAGAGATGCAGTCGGTGTATTCTACTGCCCCAGCCGACTGGGTAAAAAATGTCTAGGAGAAATTGAATTATGATTTCCAGAAAGATAGCAGATAATCGAATAAACGCGAAAATAATTTGCTGAAACATATCCGAAAAAGTGTGGTACAATAGCTTAATTCTTGTCATAAATAACGAAAAAGAAAGAAAGAAAGAAAGAAAGAAGGAAAAAGATTAGTAAAAAAAGAATCTGTTGTAAAAAAAACTAATTGAAAAAGAGAGAACTAACATGAAATTACATTTAGTAGATTTAAGAAAGTTATGTTGAGAGAGAAAAAAATATTGAAGAAAATGGAATTGCAAGTGATAGATATCAAGTTGTGAAATATTTTTAGTTTCCCTATCTGTCTGTCTGTCTGTCTGTCTGTCTCACTTTCTCTCTGTGTTTTGCTTTAACTAGCATCGAGCACTGCATTATATTACTTAAAAAGTGAAATGTCTCATTACTCTGTAGTGAGACCAGTTTATGTGCCTCACACATATACAAATATACATATATATAACTAAGAGTTTATTCAAAATGTCATTCATATATCTTTCATGTATTAAACAAAATGATTCTTTTTCAATTTATTTTAAAAGAGAACAACGGGTCTGCCTGTTCCAGTTCCTGTGCCCATCGTTGCTTTGGCCCGACCAGTAGTCAGTGCTGCCATAGTGAATGCGCCGGAGGATGTACAGCAGCCAGTTCAGAAGATTGTTACGTATGTGTTTGAATATCTTTTATTCTTTTTGCTTTCAGTCATCAACTTGTGAAATACTTAAACCCTATAAATATTTCAGAACTCTATATTGTAAGTATTATTACAATTATCCTCGATATTATCATTCTTTATAATTTGATCATGTGTAAGTTTTGTTAATATCTACCATTTATTTTCATTAACATCCTTATTGTAATCAACTATTTCTCCCCACCGATAGTATTAGGTGGCTTTCGCTGGAGTTAAAGTGATAGCATGCCTTACAATACTCCTGCTCACTTTGCTGTATTTTGATTGATTTAAAAAATTCGAGTTTTCGTTAGATTTTCACTTCTTCCGACCCATTTGCAAGGCTCTTCGAAACTGTTCCATGTAGCCCTATAATAATGGTTTGGTCATCTTCATGTTACACGATTTGTTCAGATCTCAAAAAAGTCCAGATATTTTTTCAGTTTCCCTTTTTTATTTCAGTCTGTGCTGTACTGAGATGTTAGGGTTCCATGACCTATTAGATTTCATTTTTGCTTATGTTCACTAGATCTGATAATTCTGGCCTGAATTGAACTGTTCGAATTTCAAAGTCATAGAGAATACCATGTTTTTTATTCTTTAAAACTGATTCTAGTAACACACACACACACACACACACACACACACACACACACACACACACACACACACACACACACACACACACACACACACACACACACACACATTGTAGTCGTTAGCACAATTCAAAATGGGCCACTTTTTGTGTCTAATAAGATCTATTTTTACACCTTTTGAGCCAGTTCGCAACTGCTTACAATATGGTTGATGGTCTCGTCTCTAGCTTTATAGTGTCAACATTTACTATTTTGCTATGTCCTGTAACTTTTTGGTTTAATGTAGTTAGTTGTTATTGTTGTGGCCCCAGAAAGAGTCACTAATGAAAACGCAAACACAGATATTAGATAACAGATTATATCACACAAGAAAGATAGAGTTACATAGAAAAGGTAAGAAGTCTCGTACTGTTCGGATAACACCGATATTGATCTGTCCTCTGGTAGCGAAATCTCTCAGTACTAATAACGGTGAGAAGAGTCCATTATCGTGAGATGGGTAAGGCTCCCACAACAGTTATAGAATTGTTTTAAGCCATCATTCATTGGGTTTCAGTTTCTATTTTCAAATGTTCTTTTCTTAGTTATATATATATCTGATCTGTTCTCCTCTAGCTACAGGTAAATATTTGAATAGACTAAGTTCTTTGGCTTTGGAAAGACAACTAGTGTCGAAATAGAAAAATTCTGCATTCAAACGAGTCGTACCCTACTTAAAGATTGACCTTGTGTCATATTCTGAATGTGGCGGAAGGGTTGGGAAAATACATACATATCATTTCTACTGCAAGTTTCTGTTTTAAATCCATTGCACTATTTTCTACCGTTTAGTAATTCATACTAATGTAGCAATATCAGTAAGTCTTGGTTATTAAGCACTTTACGGACGGAAAGAGTAGAATGCTATTCAAGATATTCCGAGAATAAAGAGCCGATTTCATGAATTTTCTTTCTTGCAGATCAGTTTTTGTATTGGTGTAAATTCAATCAAAAAATATCTGCACGGATCAAAATATACCAGCAATGTTTATTGTAGTTAAAATTTTGTAAAACATGAAAATTAATTTTCATAATTCCTGAGACAAAATATTTTTTTAAATTATGGAATGGTTTGTTTTCTTTTAAGTATCCCCATAGTGATTGTTTTTTGTCACAACGTTTCAGCAAGTACCAGTATATGCGTTATTTCTAAATTATGTTCTGTTCAGTTTGTTTTAATTCCTTATTCTGTAAGATTTGAACTCCCTCCTCGCTGTCCAAACTAGTTTTTATTCTTTATGAGGTTTCATTGTATCTCCACTGATTTGATCAGGAAATGGAACTAACATACGCGGCAGGAGCCAGCGTCTGTATCCTTCATGCTTTACCTGTTGCAATTATTTCTGAAATCTTAACAATAGATTTGAATCATTTGTCGATGGGAATTTTAGAGCTTATGACTTCCTGACAATGGTTTGGTTAACCATAGAAAGAAAATTGATGGATGTTCTTATATTCTATATATATCTTGTTTAGCAGCACAAATGGTCATATAAAAGTAAGAAGATTATATTATGCCAATATTCATATGCTAGCAGGCCTTGAAAAGCTGCATTCGAAAGTTTATTTTTCTCTAGAATCAAAGATTAACTAAAGATAACATAGGAACGTGCACATCTATTTCAGCTATAGGACTCATGTTTCGTTATATATTTTCTGGAAAAGTAATTTTTCTTAAAAAATTATAGCAAAACTCTTTGTCATGTTTTACTAATACGTAGCGAGAGGAAAAGGTAGACTCAAATTCAGCGTAAAATGAATTATTCCTATGTTGTAGTATGAGAATATGTCAAAGATCAGCAACAGAATTAAACTTTCATTTTTCATGATTAAACACTTAAAATTATAATTGTTTTTGAAACACTTTCATAGAAATTTCATTTGATATTCATTTGAAATTTTGTGAATAATACAGACCCATAACCTGCCTATCGATGATGGGAAAGTATTAACAGCATAAGTAAGGGAAGAGATTTACTACTCGCTAACAAGCCACGGGTCGTTCCCTGGGGAGCAGAAAGGATACTGCAAAGAACCCAGAGGCACAGCAGAGTTAATTTACTTAGATCAATACATCCTAAACGAGAGCAAGACCAAAAGGAAAAAATCTAGCTATGGTTTGGATTGACTACAAAAAGGCATATGATATGGTTCAGCAAAGCCTCAAAATGTATAAAATATCACATGAAGTCAAACTTTATCGAGTAAACCATGAAAACTTGGAGAGTGGAATTGACAGCAGGAGGAAGAAGCTAGGCTGAAGCAAAGACCCAAAGAGGTATATTTCAAGGAGATGTGCTATCACCGTTACTATTCATAATTGCCATGATGCCACTTGACTACATACTCGGAAAAGGCACAGCCCGATACAAACTTAGTAGATCGCAAGAAAAGATCAATCACTTAATGTACGTGGATGAAATCAAACTATTTACAAAAAAATGAAAACGAACGAGAAACTCTAATACACGCCGTTAGAATATACAGTCAGGACATAGGAATGGAATTTGGTATAGAAAAATGTGCAATACTAGTAATGAAGAGTGGCAAACGACATCTGACTGACGGAATGGAACTACCAAGTCAAGACAAAATTAGAACGCTCGGAGAAAAGGAAACGTAAAATACTTGAGCATCTTGGAGGCTGACACCATCAAACAAGCGGAGATGAAAGACAAAATTAGAAAAGAACAGCTCAGAAGGCCTAGAAAGCCACTCGAGACAAAACTGTCAACAAAAAAAGAGAACTTACAAAATTATAGATTTTGCTGTCTCAGCTGACCACAGAATAAAACTGAAAGAAAGTAAAAAAAAAAAAAGGATACGTACTTTGACCTTGCTAGGGAATTAAAAAAAATATGGAACATGAAGTTGACTAAAGTAACTTAAGGACTATTAAAGGGACTGGAGGACTTGGAAGTTGGAGGACGAGTGGAGACCACCCAAACTACAGCATTGTTGAGAACGGCCAGAATACTGAGAAGAGTCCTGGAAACTTGAGGAGTCTTGCTGTCATTCAAACTCTAGTGAAAGACCATCAGCGTTAGTTGATGTGAAAAACTCAGAAGGAATAAATGATAATAATAATTATTAATTTCATATTTTTGACTCAAAGTTGCATACTAAACAGATCATTAGGTTTGTATGTATGTTACAAATGTTAAAAACATTATTTCCTCGATGACAAAATACTTTTTACAACTTGCTTGATTTGAATTCAACGTTGTCCGTGTCTAATTTTTGTAAGTGTTTTCCTATGAAGCATGATATTTAAAAATATGTGTGTATTGGTTTTATGGGAACCGTGGAGAAATATTCAGTTGTATTTTGTTATTGTCATCACGCGACGCATGGCATTTCTTGATCATTCTGTCAAAAAAGAAAAAAATACTAGCAAAGAACACACACTGGAAGAAAGAATCTAATGAAATGAAAAGGGTTCCTTTGTTTGGCGATATTTGTGTCTTCCATCTTGTTACTTGATACTCCGGGTGATTTACGGTTGAAAGGTTGCACCATTGAACAAGGCCAATGGAGTTCTCTATTTCACACGCCCCCAACGTTATATGGAAGAATGGCACAAAATCAGCAGATTGATAAGCAGTACGAGGAAGCATTTAGAAAGTGTCAATCGTGCGAATTGTGTTCACACCAAATATTGACATTTTCATGTATAACATCTCCATGTAATTTTTTGATAAATGTAATTATGTACTGAATACTGATGAGTCTGAAGAAACACATTATTTTCTAAATTTTATCTGCCTTATAAAGTTGCCTTTAAAGTGCAATTTTTCCGTATATCTTTTTTTCTTTACTTGTACTCACAATTGTATTACAAATAGATATACACATTTTGCATTTAATCTCGGTAAACACACACAAACACATACACATTGTTTTATATTATTTGTATATGCAAAAAGAACTGGGAAAATTTCACAGGTTCAGCAATTGTATATAAAAATCAACATAAAATGCAAGGTTATGTTAAATACTTGTATGCTATAATTATATATAAAAAATGAATAAAATTGCATTCAGTCAAGGAACTGCCTCATGAAATATATTAACAATTAATTAATACGCAAACTTAAAAATCATATTTTCATAACAGTTTACAAGCTCTTAAACAGTTTAGTATGCTATAAACATGTGAAAATACAAATTAACCTTTTAGCGTCACAAATCCATTAGAAAGAAATATACATAAAATTTTCTTTGAATTAAAAAAAGGATAGCATCTCAAATTGAACTTTGAATGTTTCCAATAATGAGTGAAAGCACCTGAGAAGAAATTATCTACACAAGCTAGAAACATACACATATAGTCTTATGAGAGGATAGGAGAAAATTAGTAAACCATTTTATAATAAACCTCTTTCGTGTTATTTGATGAAACTTTTTTCCAAAACGATCACTGTCAATATATATATATATATATATATATATATATATATATATATATATATATATATATATAAGTTAATAGAGTGTAGACACAGACTCAGTGGTGCTTTATGATAGCCAGTTTCACCCCAATGCGATGATTGAACCGGATTTTCATCCGAGGCCCAAATGGTTAGCAATCCATTATTATCCGATCTTTACGAGTGTTATGAGCTTCAAAGTTCTTCAATATCTTGAAAATCTGAATATATTGAAATCGAATTCCCTTCTGTATCTTGCTTGAACAATCATGAAAGAATTAGTTTCGTAATGTCTTCATACAAATGAATTTCTGTTCAATAATCCAAAGTAAAATTAAGGTAGATTTGGTTAAACATATCAAAGTATTAACTATTTCAAAGTAATAATCTGAAAATAAAATAAATAAAATCAACAGGGAATTTCAGAAAGGCTCGTGTGTGTGTGTGTGTATGTGTGTGTGTGTGTGTGTGTGTGTTGTAATTTCCTGGGAGTCAATAGCAATTAAGGGGAAAAGAGATAACACGGAAAAAGTATCCTTACTCAATGAAAGAAACCTGGCAAATACCAATGCACAGAAATTTACGAAAATCCAGAGAGAACTAACAAAACATACCCCCACCAAAAAAAAAAACAACAAAAAAAACAAAAACAAAAACCCCAACTTGAATACAACTTTGGCTTAATCAATAAAATAAGAAATTAAGTCGAAGATAGATCACCTCAATTAGCATGGCATATAAATAAAGTTAGCGGAAGGAAAAGCACCTCGAGATTAAAGCTAAAAGATACAAGCTTAGAAAGATTTGAAAAGTTGAAAGAACATTTCAAGATTTCAAGAATATGCTTGGAAACCCTCCTGAAAATACGGATAAACCTACTGAAAAAAAAAATTATTAGCACTTAGACATCAAAATTGAACAGCTTACGGAGGAAGAATTTGATGCAGCTCTGAAAAATATTAAAAGCAGAAAAGCTGCGAGGCTTGACATTATACCCACTGACGTATTTGTTATATAATCAAGGAATGATTCTTTCATAATTATCATTTTTCGTTAATTATATTATATTATTTAGTTTGGTAAGGCTTTGAACTACTCGGATATCTTAGTGCTGGCACATAGATGGTGTTGTCTTACGCCCGCGCGAAAGGAATACGACAATCATCAAAAGTCATAATAAACCTCCAGACAGGAAATGGGACTGGAGTGTGGATGATGTCATGCCAAGCAGAGATTTTCCTGAGTATTTGAGTATTTTGAAAGAATGAGTTGAGTTTTCTGCCGTTGATAGTAGCGGTTTAGTTTTTCGGATCTGGACCGGGAGACATGAATTTAGATCTTAAACACCACAAGATGCACCTCGCATGGAGGGGGTCATCATAATATGGTTAGCATATGCTTTTAAGAATTATGTCTCTCTCTCCTCGTGTCACCAAGGAGTGGAGCCAGAAATTAATAAACTAATTCGTATCTGAAACGACAGAGATTGCCTGTATTTGTATTTGTATTACTGTTGTTATTGACATCTTTATGATTATGCAACATATTGAAAAGAAGGAAATTGACGATACTCTACTTTGATAATAGAACGCTATATATAAAAAAACACAGAAGAGAAATAAACCAAAGCTGCATTCTCCCCTTCTCCAATAAAGGTGACTTCAGAATCACTAAGAATCACAGAGGAATAACTCTGCCTCAGCTGCAAAGTTTTAAAAGGCCCGAGTTTTCAATCATATTCAACCTGAATCAAAAAAAAAAAATTCTTGGAAAAATCAGAACGGTTAACGCAGAAATCGACACAGTTTCACAAATTCTGAATATCTATAGTATCATTAAAGGACTACATGCAAAAAATCTCGAGGCAACACTATTATTTGTTGATGTCTCCAAGTCATTTGATTCTATACACAGAGGAAAGGTCAGGGAAGTACCGTAAGCGTATGATCTCTTCAAAGAAATTCTTAACGTTATAATGAGGATCAGCAAAGACATGAATGTATTGGTTCGGTCCCACGATGGTGACTCGGACATTATTGCTAGAGTCGTGCAAGAAAAAAACAGTAACATCATACCTATTTATAATCTGCCAAGATTACATACTATGAACATCAATAGATCTTATGAAAGATCACTAAAAAAGGCAATACAGCAAAAGACATACAGCAAAAGCCAGTGCAAATGCAGACTACGCAGATGATCAAGCGCATCTCGCAAATACATGAACTCAAGCCGGATTCCTGGAGAAGACATCAAGAGGCATTGGTTGCTCCATGAATACAGATAAAACAAAGTTTATGTGTTTGAAACTAGATGGTGCCATCTACACATTAAATGACGAGCCTCTGAAATTAGTAGACCAGTTCACATAGCACAGTAGCAATATCGCCTCTCCTAAAAGCGATGTCGACATATGCATAAGAAACTATGGATTGCGACTGAAAAGTGACGATCATGAGGAAATCTTACCTCTCTGATAAAATAAAACAGGATTTCTTCCAACCTATAGTCATATCAGTACTGCTGTATAGTTGCACTACCTGGTCTCCCTTATAGAATGCTTAGAGAAAAAGCTAGTGGGGAACTATACAAGAATGCTACGTGTTGTATTGAACAAATCCTGGAAGAAATATCATACAAAACAGCAGTTGTACGGTTATTTACCTCTCGCCCCATAAACGAACCAGAAATGCCAGAAAGGCGGAGACGGACACATAAGCAATGTTTTCCTATGGATTTTTACACATAGATACGCCAGTGTTGGCCGACCAGCTAAAACTTACATCAGCTTTGGGCAAACACTGAGAAATATAGAATAGGGACGGATGGAGAGAGAGAGAGAGAGAGAGAGAGAGGAAGAGAGGGAGAGAAAATCAAACAAATCAGTCCAATAAGTAGGACTTGCTATCTATCTATCTATCTATCTATCTATCTATCAATCAAATACTTGTCATAAGTATTTAGACAAAGAGATATTACACAAGAAGAACTATTTTTTTTTTAGTCTAACGAAACTAAATAAAAATGTATATAAAAACATTTTTATTTTCTTTTACTCGATTTCAATATAAAATTAAACACAAGATTGTTTTATATGTGTACAAATATATAAAGATTAATACTGGGCAAAAACAATAATATAGTGTTATTTACAATCATCGATGGAGACATGAAATATCAAATTGGTAAAGATGAAAACTACAAATTATACTTTCACAACTCGTTAAACAGAAATGGTGAATATCAGACTTCTCACTCGAAAGCAGACATGACTTAAAAAGAAAGGAAACCTATGAATCCACACCTACCCAAATAGTGCTAAATAGATTACATACCCATAAACAAGAAATGGATGAATAGCCCTCGGAACTGTAAGGCTTATTCCTCCTTTGAAGGAGTATCTTCCGATCATAGAATTGTCACAGCAAAGTTAGGCCTGAGCCTACGCAGAAATAAGACACAAACAGGAAAAGCCACTCGCTATGACTGGTCCTTACTCAACAATAGAGATATTTGCGATAAATATACGCTAACAGTAAGAAACACATTCGATACTCTTCAGGAGATATCTGAAACAGAATGACGAACACGAAAACGTCGTCGACGCCCACATGGAAGCAGCAACAGAATGCATTCCAAGCAAACCAAGAGCCAAGTGTAGAGTTCCATGTGCGACACTAGCAATTAGGAAAAAACGAGATAAGGTAATAAAATATGTAATAAAAGAAACCCAACAAATGCCAACGCGCAGAAACTAAAGGAAGCACTAAGAGAACAAAAACTTACCACAAAGAACAAAAAGAATATATTCAAGGCCAAATCAATAAAATAAGAAACTCGGTAGAAAGACAATTACGAATAGTATGGCGGACTGTAAATGAAGTGAGTAAAAGGAAGAGCACTTCGGGAGCAAAATTAAAAGCTGCCAGCCAAGAAGAACGAATACAGATGTGGAAAGAACGTCTCAAGAATCTGCTTGGAAACTTCTCTAAGGTCACTGACAAACCTATCACGAAGAATATTAATAGTCAAGTACACATCAGACTAAGTTTCCTCAAGAAGTATTTAACGTAGTCCCGACAAATATTAAAAGCAGAAAACCTGTCGGTCTTGACGAAATACCCTCAAAAGTATGGAAGACAAGGAAATTAGATGACTCACTTCTTCAATCTTGCAACAGCGAATATAAACAGAACACAATAGAGAGATGGACAAAAGGCTGTATCCTCCATTTCTGTAAAGAAGGTGACCTTTGAATTATCAAGAACTTCAAAAGCATAACTTACTTCTATAGTAGCTAAGTTTTATAAGACTCGGCTTCGCAGGTGAATCGAACCTGAAATTGAGAAAATATTTGGAAAAAATCAAAACGGTTTTCGGGGAAATCGATTCTCAAAGTTAACGATTCAAACAATCCGTTGCATCATAGAAGTTCTCGCAAAAACCTTAACGCAACAAACTTGCTTGTAGAATTCTGGAAGGCATTTGATTCCATACATAGAGGGAACATAGAGAGAAAATACTTCTAGCTTATGGTCTCTCAAAGAAACTGTTACAGCTATAATTATGCTCTATGATAACAAGAAAGTCAAGGTTCACTCACCAGATAGAGACATAGACGTCTTCGATATTGTTGCTGGAGTTCTGCAAGAGGATACATTGGCACCATATCTGTTTATAATCTGCCTAGACTATATACTTAGAACGTCGATAGATTTAATAAAAGAAAATGACTTTAAACTAAAAAAGGCAAGAAGCAGACGATATCACGCAGAAACTATTACAGGCGTAGACTATGCAGACGACAAGCCAAATCCCTGCTGCATAGCCTGGCTTAGGCAACAGGAGTCGCTGACCTTCACGTGAGTATGAATAAAACAGTACATGTGTTTTAATCAAGAAGGATACATCTTCACTTTAAATGGCTGTTCTCTGAAATTAATAGAGAATTTCACATACCTCGGCAGCAGCGTCTCATCAACTGAAAGTGATGTCAATATGTACCTAGCGAATGTATGGACTGCTATCTATCATAATCATCATCATATCGCGCGGGTAGCATGGATATCCCTGACCCTCTCTCGCCACTCCTCCCTATCGTTCATCGCCCTAGGTAGGTCTTCAGGACAACATCCTGTATCCTCACATAGCTGCCGAATGTACGTTCGAGCTGGTCGTCCTGCTTTTGCGCGGCCATGTGTGGGGATCCATAAGAGTACATCTCTTATGAGTTCATCTCTGCTTCTCCAGCAGTGTCCTGCATGTCTGGTTCGTCTAACTTGAATAGTTTTCGTGATAGGGGGCAGGTGGCCGTACAGTTGGTGTCTTGTGGGGTGCTGCTGCCAGGACTTGTTCAGGATTGCACGCAGCATTCTTGTGTAATTGCCATCCAGTTTCTTCTCCAGCCGTTTTGTTAGCGTCCATGTAGTGCATCCATATAGCAGTATCGATGTGACCGCTGCCTGGAAGAAACTGCGTTTCATTTTATCGGTTAGGTCTGATTTCCATATAATCGATAGCCTATTGATAGCTGTCCATGCTTTCGTTAACCTCGTTTCGATGTCCTTTTCGGTTGATTCGACGCTGCTTCCTAGGTACGTGAATTTGTCTACTAGTTTAAGTGGGGTTCCTTCTAGAGTGGAGATGTCCCCCGTTTGGTTATAGCACATATATTCCGTTTTGTGTGCATTAACACAGAGGCCTATGCTTGCTGCTGCTCGTTCCAAACTATGCAGAAGAGTTTCGGCTTGGTCAGGTGTATTTGCCAGTATCGCTATGTCATCGGCGTAGTCGGCGTCGGTAATTGTTGTTGCGGGGTATCTTCTGCTTCTTTTCTTCGTCAGTTCGAAGCCATTCTCTTTGATTTTGTCAATCAATGTTCTAAGTACGTAGTCTAGACAAATGATAAAGAGGTACGGGGCCAGCGTGTCCCCTTGTAGTACTCCTGCTACAATGTCAAAGTATTCTGTGTCTCCATCCGGTGATCGTACTTTTACTTTAGTGTTTCTATAGAGAATCGTTATTGCCGCTACGGTTTCTTTAGGTATGCCGTACGTTAGTAAGATTTGTTCCATCTTTCCTCTGCTATCTATAGGCTATCGATTATATGGAAGTCTTATATATCCGATGAAATACAACTGTTCAGGAGCATTGACACAACTGCGACTTGGAAGATATCCAACGTGTTGAGATAAAGCTAGACGGGAACTACACAGAATGCTACGAGCTATATTGAATAAATCCTGGAAGCAACATTCCATGAAACAACAACTGTACTGCAACTTATCTCCCATCTCTAAAACCATCCAAATAAGACGAACATGATATGTGGGGCACTACTGGAGAAGCAAGGATGAGCTCATAGGTGACTTTCTCCTATGAATCCCTTCATATGGACGGGCCAGTATTAGCCGACCAACAAGAACTTACCCACAACAGCTCTGTGCGGACACGGGAAGACCTGCTGGGAGCGATGATGATAGGGATGGAAAGAGAGAGAGAGAGATAGAGAAAGAGAGAGAGGGGGAATTTTTACTAGTAGTGCGACTTGATGATGATGATGACAAATAAGATATTACGTTAAACTTATTTGAAACAGAGAAATCTAAGAATAGAATAGCTTGGAGGTTAGTTCTTACATCACGCCCGGCCTCATTGCTAGATTTTCCTAATCTAACTATTAAGATAAATTACACTACAAGGATAAAATTACCATTATTTCTTTTTGTTAATGGATTTTGAAAAAGATTTATCGATTGGAGTTCGGTTCATATTAATTAAAATAAAACCAAAGAATGAATAATCAAGAATACCAAGTAAATAGTTATTAAGATCAAAGTTTTCACTCTGTAAACCGCTATTTGGTTGTATAAAACGCATGTTATTAGTATGCAGATATGGACAAGAGTATTGACAGTATTAAACATTTTACTTATTAGTTGAAATTTAAATAAGAATTAAATCATGGTGAATGTGGCGTAAATAACTAAGGGAATTGTGACGTTAGTGGTGATGTAGTTTCAGTTTCAATCAGCAGATACATAATCTCCATTATTATTTTATTTCAATGTTTATCATCATCAACATAACATTTCAACATAATAATATATATCTTTTGACATTGTAGCAGGAGTACTACAAGGGGACACGCTGGCCCCGTACCTCTTTATCATTTGTCTAGACTACGTACTTAGAACATCGATTGACAAAATCAAAGAGAATGGCTTCGAACTGACGAAGAAAAGAAGCAGAAGATACCCCGCAACAACAATTACCGACGCCGACTACGCCGATGACATAGCGATACTGGCAAATACACCTGACCAAGCCGAAACTCTTCTGCATAGTTTGGAACGAGCAGCAGCAAGCATAGGCCTCTGTGTTAATGCACACAAAACGGAATATATGTGCTATAACCAAACGGGGGACATCTCCACTCTAGAAGGAACCCCACTTAAACTAGTAGACAAATTCACGTACCTAGGAAGCAGCGTCGAATCAACCGAAAAGGACATCGAAACGAGGTTAACGAAAGCATGGACAGCTATCAATAGGCTATCGATTATATGGAAATCAGACCTAACCGATAAAATGAAACGCAGTTTCTTCCAGGCAGCGGTCACATCGATACTGCTATATGGATGCACTACATGGACGCTAACAAAACGGCTGGAGAAGAAACTGGATGGCAATTACACAAGAATGCTGCGTGCAATCCTGAACAAGTCCTGGCAGCAGCACCCCACAAGACACCAACTGTACGGCCACCTGCCCCCTATCACGAAAACTATTCAAGTTAGACGAACCAGACATGCAGGACACTGCTGGAGAAGCAGAGATGAACTCATAAGAGATGTACTCTTATGGATCCCCACACATGGCCGCGCAAAAGCAGGACGACCAGCTCGAACGTACATTCAGCAGCTATGTGAGGATACAGGATGTTGTCCTGAAGACCTACCTAGGGCGATGAACGATAGGGAGGAGTGGCGAGAGAGGGTCAGGGATATCCGTGCTACCAGCACGACATGATGATGATGATGATAATAATCAGGTGAAGGATTATCTATCAACACGCATATCAGATTTCCTTTCAGTATTACATGTTTTGAAGTAGTTTTAAGATCAAGGTTTATTCATGTTGTCACACACAT
This sequence comes from Sepioteuthis lessoniana, assembly GCA_963585895.1. Taxonomy (NCBI): domain Eukaryota; kingdom Metazoa; phylum Mollusca; class Cephalopoda; order Myopsida; family Loliginidae; genus Sepioteuthis; species Sepioteuthis lessoniana. Next base: position 107,987,141 of record OY757920.1, on the reverse strand, counting down.
AAACATGTAAATTTACTTGTATTCCCATATGAACAAATGAGATAATTGTATTATTTTGTGTCTGCACCATTAGTTCATGCTGGAGAAGTGATAAAATGTCAATATTTTAAGCGTTAGCTTTTAAAGCAGATAGGTTATTAAACACAAAAACTTCAGAAATAACGTTTCTATCTTATTTTACAAGCATTTGGCTTAATGTACTATGATAAACATAGTAAGTACAACTTTCACATCAAGTGATTTTTCTCTGAAATTTGACCGAAGTCCTCAAGATTTCACCTTAAAAACGTTGATATTTAATCGTTACATAACTCAAGAAGTCTAATATTGAATTTATCGATGACAATGCTATTTTGACGATCAGTTTTATGCCAGTCATCATAGTTATTTCCGTTTTCATGTTTTTTTCTGTTTCAAACAAAGCTACGTTTGGTATCTATCTATCTATCTATCTATCTATCTCAGTCTTTTCATATCTATCTACATTCGAAGGTTGATTGATAAATAAGGTATATTACGGTGTAGGATCGCTAACAGTGGAAAAAGGAACATGTTTGAATATGTTTCGTTAGAATAGATAGTCGTGTCTAAACTTTATAGTTTTCGTTTACTGTGACGGCACTGAGAATTATCATTCTTTTGTCGTGAGTAATATGTTCAAGTTACGAATGAAATAGTGTTCAGTGATAAAATTTTGGGCACTAGAATTTTGCACATAAATCGAAATTCATAAACGCATGAAAGCAAATTATGACGATGGTTGTATGAATGTGAAAAAATGTCTATCAGTGGGTTCAACCTGCGATAAACTGCAGTAGAAGCAACTCGAATGTGTTTGGAGAGCACTAACTATAAAGCTAAAATTCAAACTTGTTGGCACTCACCATATTGTCCCAATTTGGTATGATTAGGCTTTTGGTTGTTTCATTAGAAGTATCCCTTGAATAAACATTTTTTTTTATCTAATGCTAAAGATATTTTTTCAGTTCACAATTGAATCAAAAGTAAACCAGAAACTTTCTTCATGAACGAAATAAAAGAAAAGTCTGCTGAACGTTTGTGAATATGTGTAGTACTAAATAGTTACTATGTTTAAAAATAAACTTGCACTTTTGAACAGAAGTAAATTCACTTAATGTAGCTACCAGTTGCATAACTGTATCTGGTCTAAAACTTGTACATACGATTGCATAGCTTTCTTAATCAAACTTCGAATCTATTTGCCATATTCTGTTTCTATCTGATAAGAACATGGTTATCTCTCAGCAACAACAAGATGAAGCTTATAATATTTTAAGATTTATTTTTGAACCCGCACACATACATACATACATACATACATACATACATACATACATTGCATCTTTAAATATATTCCTTTATGTGCTAATGAACGCGCCTTAACGAGGTGAAGAACGATCCAAATTGACTTTGCCTTAGCTCTGCAAATGGTCATAATTCCTCTTTTGGCAATGGCTGTTCTGACAGTCTGGCTCATCTGATTAATACAAGTATCTTCGCCGATTCTCATTCTCGTCAACGCATGGGATAAAGCCAAAGTTCTGGTTCGACTGAGCGGCCAAATGGCGCTTCTCCAAATAGTATGCAACCCATTTAGAAGATAATTCAAAAGGGGAACAACTCTGTGGCAATTACACTCACGCCTCCTAAATTATGGATAATTGCCGTGGAGGGCACTCAGTACAAACTGCTAGGTCTGAGGAAACAGGGCAAAAGCAGGGCAAAGATGGAAGTTGATTTACACTCTAAAAGTGTGCTTAACAGACATATGCACACATACTTATATTTGATTGACAAAATGTAGCTCGTTATATACACACACACACTCACACGTGTTTGGATGTATGCATGTGAATGTGCAAATATATACATAAATACATATAAATACATAATCTGTTCTAGCTATACACGTATACTACAAATGTCTATTTGGTATAGTAAACAGATTTATGCTAAGTTTATATACATTAGTATGTGCAAATATATATATATATATATATATATATATATATATATATATATATATATATATATATATTGCTGTGTTTATGTGGGAATATAAACATATATATATGTATATATATATATATGCATGTACAATTATAGCAATGTGTGCATATATGTATGCTAATTTTTTTTGTATACACATGCACATATATGAATAGGCATGTATCTATTCTTATGGATCTGTATATAAATAAATTTACCTTACTGCGTACACACACGCACTTACAGCAAGAGGATGTGCGTGAGAAGGCGCGAACGTGAGTGGTTGTGAGTGTGTGGGTGTGCGTAGAGAGAGAGAGAGAGAGAGAGAGAGAGAGAGAGAGAGAGAGAGAGAGAGAGTATATGTATATGTGTGAACGTAAAACAAACATATATATATATATATATATATATATATATATATATACACAAACGCATACACACACACACACACACACACACACACACATATATATATATATAAAGAGATGACAAGATAGACAATGATAGATGTAGGTAAAGCAGTTGATAAATGAAGAGACGTGGGTGGGTCAACGGTGTGGGGGGTACTATATTGCGGAACGGAAATTTATAAAGTATGTGATAAAAAGTCGTGATGTCAGTTCGTGTCAAACGCAACAATCTTTGCCCTCGATTCTATAATAATGCTAATAATGCGGGTAAGATGCCGGAAGGTCAAAATACATTTGCTAAAAAAAAAAAAAAAAAAGAAAAAAAAAAAGAAAATAATTAGGAAAAGAAAAGAAAGGTTAAGCAGTGTGAAGTTGATTCGATTTTTTTTTCAAAAGAGGCAATGGATTTTAATTGAGAAAACATGCTAAAAAATAAATGAATAAACATTTTTAAATAATAGCTGAGAACTTAGTATAATACAAACTAAAGTGAACACACTTTTCACAACGAAATTATTGCAAAACTAACTTGTTTAATACATGTTAGGGTGAGGTTCCTTAAACCAATTTGTAGCCTTTATTATCGTAGAAAACTCATGCTTCCACAATATAAACAACTAAAATTAAAAATAAAACAGCTTTTATTTTCATTCAACTAGTCCTTAGTTAAAGTACAGGTCCGATTTTTATATTTTGATTTACAAGGTTCAAGAACCTGGTCAGTTTACAGTCAGGTCAGATGTCAGAAATCATTTTCCAGCCTGAGTATGTTTGAAGGTGAGATCTTTCTTTAGACTAATATTTGCCCCTTCCTATTGAATATGATTAGTGCTTCATATATATTTCCGCCAGGAATGAGGAAACATGATCTTATATAAGTTTATATGTCCTTCAGTCAAATCCAATAAAGAATCTGACCAGACCAGCTGACATTAAAATTGAAAGAGATCACAGAGGTATGTGAAAACCTTTGATAAAATCTTATCAGATAAAAATTTTGAACTACAGCAGAACTTAAACTCGTTGTATAAAATTTATGCTTTGTTAATCAATCTCAAATCAAACATCGGATTGCGCATTTCTTAAATCTAAAATTTGTCTCGTTGAACTCTGGCACACACTTAAATATGATGGACATTAAGAATAAAAAAGAAAAGACTTGTTAGTATTCAGGAATTAGGACAAAGGTTGCTGCCAAAAGCGTTACGATATGTACGTTGAGAATTCAATAAGTTTCCAGCCTTTTTTTTGTACAGGCATTTAAAATTGTTATAGACTCTTGAAAACTGACTATGTTATTGCTATACATCTAATGAGATGACGGACCTGTTTTTATGATTCCAGGTTCAAATGAACAGCTACAGCAGCAATTGGAATACATCCTACTAAAGCCTAATTGTTACAGCTGGTGAATTTCAAAAATACAATCTGGACTTGAGAAGAACGATATGCAATAAAATTGTGTTTTAAACTTGGAAAAAATGCCACAGAAATGTATGGAATGCTTCAGACTGCTTTTCGACCATCTTACATGAATCGAGCATCAGTTTTTGAGTGGCATAAGAGATTCAAGGAAGCCAGTGAGTCTGTGAGGGATGATGAGAGGTGTGAGAGGAGTAAGGAAGTCAGAACACCAGAGTTGATAGGCCAAAGGGTTAGGGTTAAGGTTACTATGTTGAGGTTTTAAGGGAGTTCAGGAAGAGATTCCGTCCGAAGAGGCCAGCACTCCTCAAATCGGGTCAATGGTATTTCCACCGGGACAATGCCCCAGTCCACAACTCCATCCTTATCACAGACTATTTGACCAAGATGGGCATCAAGACTGTTCCTGAGCCTCCCTATTGTCCAGACCTTGCTCCCTGTGACTTTTGGTTATTCCCTAAGCTCAGAGTCTGTAGTTATGAGACAATTGAGATAAAAGAGGCTGTGACGAAGTTCAATGGCACGTTCACACAAGAGGACTTCCATGGGGCCTTCGAGTAGTTATTGGAACGGTACAAGTGCATTGCAGCCGGAGGAGAATACTTCGAAAGGGACTAGAGTTTCATGTGTGTACTATCAATAAAAGGGCCCATACGAAAAAAGGTCTGGAAGCTTATTTAATGATCCTCATATGCATACTTTCTAAATTATTTGTTGCTTGCATTGCAAATCCTTCTCTGTAGAAATTGTATATAATTTTACTATTAAAAAGCATTTCAAATGAGGCGAAAAAGATTATCAATAGTCAGGAATAACGCAAGCTTTACGGACGGAATGGAGCTATTATGTGAATAATATGTTGCTACAGCATTTTACACACAGAGAGAGAAAGAAAGAGAGAGGAGGATCCGTAGAATCCTGGAAGGCGTTCGGGCAAAAAACTTACAGGCGACATTACTATTTGTCGACTTTACCAAGGCCTTCGATTCCATACACAGAGGGAAGATGGAGCAAATCCTACTAGCTTACGGCCTACCAAAAGAAACCGTAGCAGCGATAATGATTCTCTACAGAAACACCAAAGTAAAAGTACGTTCACCAGATGGAGACACGGAATACTTCGACATTGTTGCAGGAGTACTACAAGGAGACACACTAGCCCCGTACCTCTTTATCATCTGTCTAGACTATGTGCTTAGGACTTCGATCGACAAAATCAGAGAAAATGGCTTTGAGCTGACTAAGAGAAGAAGCAAAAGGTACCCCGCAAAAACAATCACGGACGCCGACTACGCTGATGACTTGGCGTTACTAGCGAATACGCCTAATCAAGCAGAGACACTACTACATAGTCTGGAACGAGCTGCAGCTGGCATTGGCCTACATGTCAATGCAAACAAAACCGAATATATGTGTTACAACCAAACAGGCAACATTGCCACACTAGACGGAGCCTCTCTGAAACTAGTCGACAAATTCACCTACCTAGGAAGCAGCGTCTCATCAACCGAGAAGGACATCGACACACGACTGACGAAGGCATGGACAGCTATCGATAGGCTCTCGATCATATGGAAGTCGGACCTAACAGATAAAATGAAACGCAGTTTCTTCCAGGCAGCGGTTGTGTCGATACTGCTATATGGATGCACCACATGGACGCTTACGAAGCGGCTGGAGAGGAGGCTGGACGGAAATTACACAAGAATGTTGAGAGCAGTATTAAACAAGTCCTGGCGACAACACCCCACGAGACTCCAACTATACGGACACTTGCCCCCCATCACAAAAACTATACAAGTTCGACGAACCAGACACGCGGGACACTGCTGGAGAAGCAAGGACGAGCTCATAAGCGATGTACTCCTGTGGACCCCCACTCATGGATGTGCAAGTGTGGGACGACCAGCACGAACTTACATACAGCAGCTATGTGAGGACACGGGTTGTAATACTGAAGACCTGCCGGAGGCGATGAGTGATAGGGAGAAATGGCGAGAGACGGTCAGGGATATCCGCGCAGACGGCGCGACATGATGATGATGATGATGACAGCATTTTACAATGCTTTGTAAAATATGTAACGATAGAAATGCATTTTTTTCAGTCTTTTAGAAACTGGCGTTAATATGAGGACAAAAAAAGAAAGTCATTGATAAGGTTGATATTTTTGGTAATGGATCAATTCATAGAATTTGATCGGAATTTCATCCACAAAGGCTTACTTTAGCATATAACACTAAATAGACATACTTCCTCTTTCTCACCATTCTACGATATTGCAGAACCTATTTTAATTGTTTCTCCAACCACAACGCTTTTTATTATAGTCGTTTGAAGTGACTGCTGAAAAGAATAAGTTCACTCACTTCATCATTTTTTCTAAAATGGAAAACGAAGGTATAATCAGATTTTTCCTTTTTCTTTCCATGGTCATTTAGTGCAACTCAAAATTTGAGTTGAAAAGTTGACCTTTATTATTATTATTATTATTATTATTATTATTATTATTATTATTATCATACATCCTGTTAACCAGTTGGAAAGAAAAAATATCGTCAAAATAAAAATGGAGAGGCTAAGATAAGACACAGGGAAAAGGACACTAAGAAAAGGTAAATATTTTTTAAAAAGTAAAGAGATAGAGTGGGGATGGAGGATGAGTAAATGTATGAATATATGTCTCCGGGTACATAAAAGAGGGAGATAGAGAAAGAGCGGGAGATAGAGAAAGAGGTACTGACTGACTGAGTTGAAATAATTTTCTTTGAAGACAGAGAACATTATCAGACGACTGATTGGAATTTTGCCAAAGTTATAACCTTTCTGTCAGACTCGAATTCGCACAACGTGCCGAAGCTTCTATAACTTGTCCTTTTCCCCAAATGACACTTGACACATAAGCATTCAACAAGAACATTAACATCTCAAGGGTTTTGCTAAAAAGATATATAATTTTCTTCAGACAAAAGCAGAATTTAATTTTAATTTCTTTTGTGTGTGCGTACGTGTGTGTATGCGTGCGTGTTCGTGTACGTGTATGTGTGTTATGTATTTGAGTACCTGTATAGGCTTGTGTATATCCAAAGTACAGTGATTTCTAACAATGCACGTAACCTGGATGTACTACGGACTTTTACCTTGAGTAAACACTTTGAAGGTGATGGCAGAAAATAGGTGTTTGGGTAAGTGGTATTTTTCGTGGCTATGTTTGTAGATACCATGTCATGGTTGATAATTGGCTTAGAGCATTTACTTCCTGTGGAGGAGTTATGGGATTGTGTTTTGCACAGGTATTCCCGCCTTGGTTTTCTCCTCTGTTAGCCATCGTCGCATAGCAGAAACAAGATATTTTTTATTAAGATAATAGATAATGTCTATAATCCTATATAATTTTCAACTGTGAAATAATAATAAAACTAGTATCAAAATGAATTCAATTCATTTATTTTCTTAAATTATAAGTTTATGTTTGAATATAGTCATCATTTTCAAACATTCTGTATACTTCTTCATTCCGTGCTTGAATAACCTTTCTCGTTTACTCTTAATACAGTCGTGCATATAAAATCAGACTTCGCCATCGGATGAAAAACTTTGGCATATCAACGACTCATTTAATTTCAGGAGCTAACTGAAGTACTATAATGAGTCAAAGGTTTGGCAATATTTACGTTTCGAATACAAGGAGATACACTACACCTCGGCGTAATTCACTACCACTTTATTCCAACTTGTACTCTGAGCTGCTGTTGCCTATGTATGTCATTGTGCGGCAAAAAATAGCTGGCATTAGTTAACAGAAAGCAGTCTCTTCTGGAACTTGATAAAGCAAGATGTCATACCGCTCGAACGAGCCTGAATAAACTCCTGAAGGGAATCAAACTAATGCCACACCCAGCTTATAGTCTGGAACTAGCCTCCTCGGATGATTGCTTTTTCCGATCCAGTGTTCACTTAGTTCACTTGCGAAGCTTCACCAGCCAAAAGGAGGTAAAAGCTTCAGTGGAGGAGTTCTTCGCCTCAAAGGCCAAGAACTAGGATCGAATAGCAAGCTGAAAGACGACTTCAGGCACTGCAACATGATGGCCCATTCTTAGAATGCTAGCCTGCGTTTGTTGTAATTTGAAGAATAAAGTAAATAAGTTAACAAATACTTTGAATTACCCTAATACAGTGGTGCCAAATCAGGACTGTTTAGAAGGTAAACAACAAAGCGAATTTCAAGCTTTTTACTGCTTGTACCAATTAATTCCAACGTGGCTTTGCATTAGAATGTATGTTTGGTTGCTTGCAAGGTTTTCCAGTAACTTACCTGGTTGTCATTCCTTTTGGCAGACATTTGCATTCCTCAGAAAATTTATGCATTATTTTCTGCGTTGAATGAACTGTTTAAAAGTTTTCATCCTTTCGGAGAATCTGAACAGCGATATTCTATCAACAGATTTTTTCAGAATAATGATTATGACACTAAGATTTATCTTTTGTGGCAATAAAATTGGGGAAATCATTCTCTCACATGAAAATATTGTCTGAAGTTTTCTTGATCTCTTTTTTATTTGGCGATTTTCTTGAATCAGGATATTCACTCATTTTTGCTTCTCGTGGGTCAGCTATCTCGGCCTTTGCTCATCAAACACACTCTTCAAGTATTTACTGCAGTTTGCACCAAATTAAACTAATTAGTGGACATTTTTCTTACAATACAACCACTGTCATAAATTGCTTTCATATGTCTTGGGATTTCGATTTTAGTGCCTAAAATTCTATCATTGATCGCTGCTTTATTTGTTACTGATGACTTATGAACGCTATTCCTCAGTTCTATCACGCAGCCAAGTGACGCTTATATATGAATTTTATGATCTACCAAGCACATGTTCAAACATATTTCTATTTCTTCTGATAGTGACGATAAGAGAGAGGAAAATTTACCCATCAATCAACTCTAGTTTTTACGCGAAGTGAATATGAATAGCCCCAGTTGAAGACAAAACTTCTTTTGCCGATCTCAATTTTGAGCCTGTAACCGTGATCCTAATTGTAATTTAATTTTGGTTACAAAATTTCAATGCTGTAAAGTTTGGAAACATGATGACAAAAAATGTCTGTTTGGACTGAATTATGTACCACTAGAAATGATAAAAATCGATATCTTTGGTTTCGAAGAAAATTAATTTTTTTTATAAAAAATGGTTGGAAGGACAAATATTACACAAAGGAAAAATAAAAGCAAAAACTCGAAATTCTTTAAGCTGTCTATATAAAGATTAACAACCGTCCTTATACAAGATAAATTTCGAATGTAGCAGCCAAATTCTAAAATGCCTATAACACATCTATCGCCAGTTCTCCTTCCCCAGTTCCCATACTTCTCGTAAAATTCTTATCTTTCGTAAATTCTCCTCTCACTTGTTCTTCTTACTTTTATATAAATATGTAGGAATTGTCAGCGTGTTTGCCATTTGAATATTTGCTCCCTCGAAGATGTTTCCAGTTGGGGTAAAAAGTACCTGAAAACATCAAGGCACCTTTCTAAATTCCTCCCATCCAAAAGTCAAGTGACTCATTCAAAGACTTGAACGGATTAAAGACAGCATAGACAGACATGAATTGACTGTTCTATTGAATTAAACACACACACACACACACACACACACACACACACACACACACACACACACACACACACACACACACATATATATATATATATATATATATATGTATATATATATGGAAGAAATTTTACTCGTAAACCAAAGTTTGATAAAGTTTATTCTTCACTTCACTTTATTCCCTATATATCAGTGGCGACCCTGCTCATCAGTGATAAGTACGATTTTTTTCTACACACAATTTAGGATGCCATATTCAATTAAAGAATTCAAGCACATAATTACAACCTAATTTATCAACAGTTGAAGAAATCTTTCTGTGTACATGTACCGGGATTACTCGAAAACAGACTTCTGTAAAAAGATCAACATGATTATTTCCTTCAATCTGCAGAATTTTTATTAATAAAGCGGACACCCAAGGGGTTGGGCGTTTGAGAATTTATCTGACTCATTTTTTCAACGCACATTTGAACTTAAAGTGAACCGAAGACGTTTTGCGTAATAATTTTCATTGGTTGATTTATTTTGAATATATCTTCAGTTTTTTGAGCGGTGATTTATATTGAACTGTGGATTGTCACGACAGAATGTCAGACCTTTGTGGTTGAGCAAATTGTTCTTCTTTTACATCAAATAGTCGGGGAATAATTTGAATTTACTTATGAAGCTAATAATTAAAACGCAACAAACACTGTTAAACTCAACAGGAGGGCTTTTTCTTGTCGAATATCTTAAACTGTACTTATTATTTCTAAACCATTTAACTGATATTCAGAAATTTCTTTCATTTATCTATCCTATGAGCGCTACATTATAAGCTGGTTTTCGATTATTATTGGCTTTTACAAAGTAATCGAGTATTATATGCCTTGTGTTCCGAAGACACGTATATTTTTAGAGGAATCACATGACTCACTTAGTTGACTTATACTGTGACGATATAACAATATCTTTAAATTGTGCTAACACTTACGTGTATGTATCATTGTTGAAGCGTTTTAGTATGGCTAAAATATCATTCAATGTATTGGTATAAAATTTAGGATATTGCTTATAGCATGACTTCATAGGATTAAAGCATTTTTGAATAAAGAAATTCATAGTATTATTATTCAGACATCAATATATGTATTTACCCAACTCAGCCATGAATACGATTCTGCACGAAGTCAATTTTTAAGTGGAGTATAGCTGTTTGTCTTACCAAGACTAACGAGCCTTGCCTACTCTATTATCTATCCATAGCTCGGGGAAGAAGAGATGAGTTTCTGTCTTTAACAAGAGCATTAGCGCGAAGTAAAAGGCAAAGTTTCGTCTAGAATTTGGACTCAGATCACCGATACAATTTCCAACGATGATAACTCTAACACTAAGTGTGACACCTAAAATAGTATGTTGACATTAATGTATCTTCATTCCGGCATCCTTCACCCTAACCCAACATTGCAGATAAATTATGTATTCTATAAAATAAAACAAACGATTACGGTTTTGATTCGCTGAAATTTTATTTTCGAGATCTTCAATGTATTAGAACTGTTGACCAGACAAATAGTATGACATAAAGCAAAACAATAATCTAGATTGATCAAATGCAGAAGAGCTTCAAATAACAGCTCATTGATTATTTACTGCATCATACTGTTAAGAAGCTGATGGTTATTTGCATGAAACAAAATTGCATCCATGAAAAAGCCTTTTCGAAACATCTACTTGATATAAAGAGTCAAAAAGTTGTCAAAAAATTAGCCCTTTTGTAGGCTGAAAATTTTTAAAATCCTCGTAAAGTAGGCAAACTATTTTTGGAAAATTTGCAAAATAAAGGATATGCTCAAACAAGTCCTTTACTATATATATATATATATATATATAACAAACTAAACAATAATTTAATCTGCAACTGTGTATCATAATACTATAGAATGAAGCAACAAGGCACTCACTTTTAATTATATTTTGCAAAAAAACCTTTACACAATCCTGTACCACAGTGGTTCATCGAAGCGACATTTCTATTTATCAACATTGAAGCGGTCAATGAGAAACCAATAAGAAAATGCCTTACAAAATTTCGTCTTTCCTGAGTGCCGTTGGTGATAAAAATTTGTCAGCCTGCAAAAGTGTTAACACGTTGTCTATGATGAAATTTATTTCATAGGTTCCTTATGGTCATCAGTTTTTAAATTTTGAGGTAATCCCGAATATCATTAAGCACAGACTCTCAAGTTTAAAACTTTGCTAATCAATCCTAAATCATGATTGCGTCTACTATATAATTACCATAAATTTCAGTGTTCCATTGCCTATTTTCATTTGTTTATTTTACCACCGACTAAACGGGAAGGTAAACAGTGTCCAATGCAAATTTTATGATTAGCCACAATTTCAACCAAAATAAAATTATCACTCTTTCACAAACAAATTTTTAAGTGTGCATAAGCCCAAGGAAAAAGAACTGAGTAAATTATGATATATGCAAATCAATTTTATTGCACTGAACATTTTATATATTTTACCTTTCGACGTACACATCAGTATCACGTATATTGTGAACATCTTAAAGACTAAAATAAACGCATACGCATGCACGCACACATATTATATTTTATGATAATTCATGTATATATACAGGGTATGATAGGTAGATTAGGTAAGTTATTAATTTCATGCATGCACTTTGTTTGTTTCAGGTTTTGTCCACTGTGCAGCAAACTAGAGTCAGTTGGGCAATATCTGTGAGGAGTGAAACACTATGACACCATTCACTCATCTATAAATTTAGAAACGGCATGCTATACTGCTTGTATTCACATACGAAGATTTGAAAGTATTTGGTTGTCTGTCTGAGGGCTCTATAGCGGGTCGGAAAAGAATTGGATGTGTTCAGTGGTGATTACGAAGGCACGGCTGTTCGGAAGTATCACTCTGATTTTTCTGATCGGAAAAGAACTCCCAAATTTCTTGGTGAGACTCAGGTGATTGTTGACAATGATTCCAGTAAGTCAGTCAGGTCCATAGCCAGGGTCATTGAAGTATTTGCGTTTCTTGTCAGGCAAGCAGAGCATGAAAACATTCTGTATTTCTCATACAAGGTGAGATAGGGACAACTTTTATCACTGGTCGTGAAGTACAAGAAAAGAGATATCGCGCAGAAAAGCTATTGAACAAACTCAAACATCTCCTTCAACTGAACATACTTTGGTTTTTCTAAAATGAGAAAAAATTGTCAGGATTTAATGGTGAACTCACTGAACAAATGTTGGCTTGCTCTGTCCCCACAAGATGTACAGATTGTAATGAAAACCATCCACCCAGTCTTCTTCATGGTATTTTTGGTGGTCACTAGCAATAGTGGAATTATACTTCCATTCATACTCTTACATGCCCTCAGACTCAACACGGAGACCTAAATTAAGTGTCTAGAGGAGGTAGATCTTCCTGGTTTGAGAAGATGGCTGCAGGAAAATTCTACGTCTGGTAACAGGATTGAAATCCCTTTGATTATCATGTGTGAGGCGCGGTTGAGAAAAAGACCTACAGAACGCCGTCTAACACAAAATATGAACTGAAGGCAAGGATGACAGCAGAATTTACCGATGTAAACAATGAGACCGTTGGAAACGCTAGTAGGAAATTCTGAAGTCGTCTGAAGGCCGTGGTTGAAGTCAGTTCCGATTTCTTTGAATAAATTGAATGCATAGTATTTCAAGATATTTTCATGCAATTGTAGCAAATATATCTGATAGAGTGAGATGTCTATTATTTTCATTTTTGCGTTATTTAGACGTCAATTTACCCATCGCACCCTGTATATAGGAGTATATAGATATATCTGCATATTAAATACCCTAATTGTAAATTGTTAATGGGTAAATTATTTATGAATTAAACAGGTGATAGCGATCAAACTCTACTATTATGTCATTAACTTATAGTTCAGTGCATCTTAAAGATGCGCTGAATTTTTGAACGTCACTGTAAATAACTTTGAATAGATGGTTTTCCTACTTCTTTGAGAACTTCTATTATTCTGTATTCTTTTCTTACTATTATTTTCCTCTTTGCTGTCTTTTTTCTTTTTATCAATAAAACATTTCGGTCGATACATTCTTCGAGCTTCCTAAAGTGCATGTACATCCAGTCTTTATGATTGACTCAGTACTTTTACTTCTTCTTTTTTTGAGACTTTACTTCTTACCACAAGAAATGAAAAAATAAGAACTAAAAGTTTTTTTTTTAGATTTAGATGCACTATACATCTGAGAAAGACCATAGAATATGTTTGCCGAAATGATTTAGTAAAGCACTATATGAAGACATGAATTAAAAATATCGAATAGAATATTTATTTTGTTCATTAAAATAATTTCCTCCGGAAAGGCTTGCCGAAATTACAACAATGACGGCGAATGTGTTGAGGAATGTCCGTCCACGAGGTCTAATCGAAGGCGACCAAAGGATCAACTGTTCACTCAAAATAAATTTACATTTGATGATGTGTGTGTAAATGAATGCCCAGGTGAGTAAAAGGTAAGCAGAAGGTAGGTATATCACTTCAACTGCATTGTTTGCATGTATGTTTGTTTGATATATGTGTGAGCATGTGTATGTGTGTTTATGTTTGTATAAGTCTGTGTATAGTTGTGTATGTGTGCATGTATTAGGTGTATAAAAATGGTACCAGCGGCCTTATTTTTGAAAATTAGAAAGTAAACATGCTGGAGACATTCGGTTGCAATTATATGTATATATGTTTCATTTGTACTTTTTCTATATATTCATTTATACAATCATTTATATTATAATGGATTAGTTAAATTCATTTAGAAGCTAACAAAGATTTAAGCCATCACTTTTCTTCGATTGTTGTAATTTACTGAACGTTTTACTCAGATCTGGCACAAGGCTTTACGAATTGGGCACCCAATGAGATTCGAATTTATTCGTGAAGATTTACTAGTCTAACTTGGTAACCATTACACAACTTGAGATGCCCCTTCTTCGATTGTTGTCTGTTGGTATTATTAATGATATTAAATGCGGTGTTAATTGTTACCAAAATGGCATGAAAAAAAGCTTTAGGGCGGATGGAAGAGAAAAGTATGGTTTGATGTGTTTATGAGAGAGAGAGAGAGAGAGAGAGAGAGAGAGAGAGAGAGAGAGAGGGGGGAGAGGAATGGGAAAGTGAGACACTTGATAGTTGGTTTGAGACAGAATATCTAGCGGAAAGGGTATGCATGAGTATTTCATTGTGAGGAATGTACTTGAAGGCTAGAGGGTAGTTTCGCATTTGAGCGCATATATACGTACACTTTTGAGTCTAGTTGACATCCAATTCATACAACCTTGTGTCATATCTAAGCAAAAAGCTCTGAAAATTACTATAGACACTTGACAAATGATCAAGTTTAATATCTAATAAAGATGAACTCACAGACAATTACTCATTTTCAAATAATTATAATAAAAATAAAAGAAACAACTGGTCAATTACTTCAATATGTCTCGTATTGTTGGACCTTGAGAAATTCAAAATTTAAAATTGGACAGGGAACTTTCTGAAGGTAGAAAGAAAGAGAATTGAAACTTAGAATTTCATTTGTAATGCAAGAAATTTTTTAATTCACCCAATAATGGCAGTATGGTATCTTCATTAAAGGAATTATTATTACGAATTGATAATGATTCTTTCTCTTATGTGATCAAAGCTTTATCATTTCATTGTCTGCCTTCAGGCCCTCTCTTAGTCACCACCTTCTAATTTAATCAAGAAGTGAGCGACCTAAGCAAAAGTCAGGTATTCGTCACAAATTTATTATTTCTATCTTTGCCTATTCAAGCATTCGTGGCTACACCGATAATTAGACCATTGTGTTTGGGAATGTGTCCAACAAGCAAAGATAGCTCTTTGTAGAAGGTGGTGATATCCTTTCATAACTGGCTTTGATGGAATTGTAGCAAGAGACGATTGTTGCGCATGGATTGCCATTAAATGTAGCGTTCATAATTCTCGTTTAAATTCTCTTTGCATTGTTCAGTGATTTTAGGTCACGAGGATATAAAAAACATTCCAATACCTATGGTGGCAATAACGGAGTTTTTTTTTATGCTGGCGCCAAGACAAATATCCACCCATCGCCGATATGATATTTTGATTTTTGTATACTCTAATGATATCAATGTTTTTGCATGCATATACTGTTTATATAATGCTCGGCTGCTGATACTGTTAACTCGAGTAGCTGGTTTATTGAGTTTGAAATCCTAAAGTTACATGTCGCTATGTAATCAATATTTTTGCATCTAAGTCTGTGTCTGATTCTTTGAACACTGAGGTAAGAGCTCCAACTTCAGCTCTAACTTCCACCCGCATGAAGGCCGATACGGTTTGGACGAACAGTTTAAATCAAAGTCATCGTAATCTTTCGTTGGTTGTTTTTCCAGTAGACACCAGACTTATACATGAATAGCAGTAGTTTCTTGTCAGAACTATTTGATCCTGCCTGCTGACCTTTGAGGTTCTTCCGTGAAGTATCAGGTGAAACGCGCCGTTGAACCACCTTTAGATTCAACCGCTTTATTTCACATCCACAATGCTACATTCCATGGTTGTCATTGCTATATGCTTCAGTGACTCTAAAATATTCTCTTCTGAAGAAATTGTCATCGAGTGACAAGTCGAGGTAGTATGTGCAATATCTGAATACTTATAGAAGCGAGAAAAAGCTTTTAAGTATTTTAATTTAGTTAAAATTTAGCTATCCTATTTATGTCGTGATCAAGTACATGTAATATCACCGCATTACGTTCTGAAAAAATATTTTAGTAAAATTGATTTAGAGTTTTCTGATAAAATTGAAACATTTTATTTATCTATGTTCCGCTTTCTATTAAAAAAAAGACAAGTGACATTTGTATTAGGGTTATTCGTCATTGAGATTACTTCTTCAGTATACGTACTGCTTTCAATGTGATATTGATAACAAGTGCATAAAAAGAACGAGAGAATCAGCATGCGAGGGAAGCCATGGAAGACAGAGTGAGTATGGGGAGAAAAGAGAATATTGTATTTATGCTTCTCACATTAGCTGATGGAATTTGAGAGAGAGAGAGAGAGAGAGAGAGAGAGAGAGAGAGAGAGAGAGAGAGAGAGCATTCGTTTCAATCAAAAATTTTTAAGAAGAAAGGTATCTGAAAGAGTAAAAGATAAACAATCTCATGGGGGGTATTCTAAAAACAAAAAGCAATCGAAAATCATTTTAGATACCTGCACACTTACAGGAACCCAAATTAAACAACGTCTTTACCGAATGCTCACAATAGTAATTCACGTTATAGTTTTTATAAGTAGCAATCATATCCATTGCTTTCATTCTAAATTCATACAATCTCTCATAGAATCCATAGAATTGATAAAATATATCCAGAAAATGCAAGATGCACAAAAAATGTTAAGTACAATGAGACGTTTAAAGCGTTTGAAGTATAATGAAACATTTAAAAAAGAATAAAGTGCAATGAAACATAACTTTTTAAAATGATATCTTTTTTATTCATTTTGCTCCATTTATCTGTGATAATATTTTGCAATTCAAATTATTTCTAAACAGATTACACATACCAGTATGAAGACACATGCGTTCTGGCTTGTCCTCGCGGAACAACACCAATGAAGATCAATCCACTGTCTGCTCGTGTTTGCACCAGATGTAAAAAATGCGCAAAAGGTAAGAAAAATGTAAATGAATAAGAAACCAATTAAGAAATATTGACTATATTGGAAATGCAACAATTAAGTTGATGCCTATTTTTATTACAATATTCCACGGGGAAAAAGCCGTGACTCTATTCATGACAGCCACGAAAGTCTCAACCTAAATACAGTCTAATGAAAAATGTTCTTTAATATGTTTTGGGGAGATACAAAATAATTCTTTTTTATAATTGTTATAACTGTTATTACGCAAAGCAATAGAAATTAGCTTGTTTGAATGACATAGTCCTTGGGTTTTGCTTGTTTAAATGACAGTTTTGCAATACTTTGCAAACGTGAAGCATAATTGGGAAGCTCCGGATGTTTTTGCCGAGGTCGTGAAGGTAACAAACCACACTGTGCTGTGAGATGCCGAGCGCGGTGATACTTTCTGGATTTGCCTTTATGGCTTGGAGCCCTTCTGATAGTACCACTTGGGATTCACAGTATGCACAAAAACTCTGATTTTTCTCCTTTTTACGGTTTCAAAGGTACTCAAATCTCCCTCCACAACAACTAAAAGACAGATCAAGCGAGGAAACTGTAAGTCAGAGTTTCATCAGAGAGCTACATAAAGCTGTGTCACAATTTGATTTGTGACATATCTCCAAAAGACTTCATAAATTTCCCCAAATCCTAAGACCCAGAAAAGCTTCAAATTTGTGATAAAGTTTGAATTAGAGTTGATCGTGTTCGAAGGTCATTAGAAGCACCTTATTCAGGTTCCTATACTGTCCTTCAGTGAATACCTAAATATTTTCTGATTAAGATATATAATGACATTGTTTCTCGAGTCTTTGTGGACAAGTTAAAACCGTATATAGAATGCAAAAACAAAAAGTTGAAAAACTTGTAGAAGAATGGGTAGATAAATATAAAAAAAAACCTAGTTGTTTAATGCAAGAAGTAGATTCTAGAGTTGGATAAGAATATTCTCCCATAAAAATCTCAAAATAATATTCAGGTCGAACAGGAACCTGGAAAAGGCATGACGATTACTTTTATTAGTTGTACACTCTGCCC
Source organism: Sepioteuthis lessoniana (assembly GCA_963585895.1). Classification (NCBI taxonomy): domain Eukaryota; kingdom Metazoa; phylum Mollusca; class Cephalopoda; order Myopsida; family Loliginidae; genus Sepioteuthis; species Sepioteuthis lessoniana. The sequence goes on along the minus strand of OY757920.1, from coordinate 107,968,902 downwards.
AGAGGAGGGAGTTCTGTAATAGTTCATAGGTAGTGTATTTATACCAAGGACATTTTTTGGAAACAAAGAAAAGAATCGTATTCTAAAAATAGACCAAACCGGACTGACCAACGCCAACTTTCAATTCAGAAACCTTTAGAGTAACGAACATTTTGAGGAGTAGGAAGTAATGAGAAAGAAATAGAGAAGGAAAAGGAAAACGAGTTAAAAAGAATAAGGAAGGAAGGTTTTAGAAAAACATACCGCGAACAAGAGAGGTGGTCAGTAGCAGATACGACAGCGTTAGGGAGACACGCACGCAAAGAAAATTTAAGAGACTTTTCATCGAAGAACCTTAGGACTGATTGACAAGTAAGTTTTCAGAATACTATCAAGACTTTAACAATATTATTTGTCGACTTTACCAAAGCCTTTGACTCCATTCACAGAGGAAATATGGAGCAAATTCTACTCGTATACGGTCTCCGAAAAGAAACCGTCACAGATATAATGATACTCTATAGAAATACCAAAATAAAAGTCCGTTCTCTGGATGGAGACACAGACTACTTCGACATTGTAGCAGGTGTACTGCAAGGAGAAACATTAGCCCCACCCCTCTTTATTATCTGTCTAGACAACGTGCTTAGAACATCGATTGATAAAATCAAGGAAAATGGTTTCAAGCTGACAAAGAAAAGAAGCAGAATGTACCTCGAAAAAACAATAACCGACACCGACAACACCGATGATATAGTGCTTCTCGCAAATGCACCTGACCAAGCCGAATCCCTCCTACATAATCTGGAGCGAGCCGCTGCAGGCATTGGCCTCCATGACAACGCACACAAGACGTAATATATGTGCTTTAATCAAACAGGCGACATCTCCGCACTAAACGGTAGCTCTCTGAAACTAGCTGACAAGTTCACCTATCTAGGAAGCAGTGTCCCATCAACCGAGACAGACATCAATACGCGACTAGCAAAGGCATGGACAGCTATCGATAGACTATCGGTCATATGGAAGTCAGACCTAACCGATAAAATGTTGCGCAGTTTCTTCCAAGCAGCGGCCGTGTCGATACTGAATACGGATGCACTACATGGACGCTAACTAAATGTATTGTGAAAAAGCTTGACGACAACTACACAAGAATGCTGCGAGCAATATTGAACAAGTCCTGGCGGCAGCTCTCCACAAAGCAGCTGCTGTACGGCCACCTACCACCCATCACGAAAACTATCCAACCTGACATGCAGGACTCTGCTGGAGAAGTAGGGACGATCTCATAAGGGATGTACTCCAGTGGACCCTTTCACATGGACGAGCAAAGGCAGGACGAGTAGCTAGAACCTACATACAGCAGCTCTGTGCCGATACGAGATGTTGCCCTGAAGACCTGCTGGAAGTAATGCACAATAGGGAGGGGCGGCGAGAGAGGGTCAGGGATATCCGTGTTGATAGCGCGACATGATGATGATGATGATGATTAAGACCTTACATTAAAAATATTTTGTAACCTGTTGCTCATTGAATGTTATGATAATATATATCTGAAAGCCAATTTTGTTGGAACTCAAACTTCTTTGTTACTTTTACTTTTTGATTCTTTTATTGACGCTTCGTTTTCACACGAAAATTTCCGTCGCTATTTTCCAGTACGAACTCGGTAACCATACCCGCCCACAACCTCTACGCGACGCAACAACAAACTGTTAAAAAAGTGCTCTACAGTAAACGGTAGGAGCCATATTACTAATGACAAAAATTGTAAACAAGCTGATCCCCTAATAACAGAGAGAAAAACGACCAACCTGTTTTTGAAAAAAATGAAAGAAGTTCTCAATGCCAAAACACACACACACACACACACATACACACACACACACACACATATATATATATATATATATAGCATCAAATTGTGCTGTTAACACGGAGTCCTTTGCCTCACTCCTTCGTCATTCGTCCCAATCATCCCTTGCTCTTGACAGGTCTTCCAGACTATGTCCAGGGTCTGAACGGAGCTGATGTATGTAAGTCTTTGCTGGTCTGCTAACACTGATGCGTCCGTATTTAGGAATTTATAGGAAAACGTCATTGATTAGTTCGTCCTTAATTTTCTAGCAGTGCCCCGCATGTCTTGTTTATCTTACTTAGATGGTTTGAGAAATGGGAGAAGTGGTTGTACAACAACTGTTGTACGACCACCAGTTGTGTTTTGCTGCCTACAAGATTTGTTTAAAACAGCAGATTATATGAATAGTTCCTATCAAGCTTTTTCTCTATGCGTTTCGTTAGAATCCAGGTGATGCATCTATACTGTTGTACAGATACGGCTACAGCTAGGAAGAAAAACCATTTCATCAGAGAGATCATATTTGCATATGATCTAAAACCTGTCAAAAGCAGTCCACGCAATCTCTATGCGTACACACACACAAACACTCTCACACACGTATATATATATATATAAGATATATATATATATATATATATATATATATATATATATATATATATATATGTATATATATAACAGAAAAGTATATAAATGATTGAATTAACACAGTTCTTCAAATTCAAAATGTTTTATTTTATAAAATGTGTGAAGAAAAATTTGTTGATAAAGAACAAAATTTACAATGGGTTCTCTTGTAAGAAAAGATAATAATACAGCATTAATATGCCTCGATATGATATCAACAAGAAGGAAATTATCAGCAGTTTGCATTGTTTTAAATTCAGATAATATATTTTGTGTGTGTAAAATATCTTTGTAAGAATTTGTTACTATGTACGAGAAAGTATGTTTATTCGCTGATGTGTGAGAGAATGCTGCAGAACGATTTGCGGAAGGGAAATTTAATACCAGTAATCGCACATCTAAATAAACGAGAAGAAAATTTTTCGTTTTAGAAAACAATTAAGCAATATTGAAATTAAATATATTCATGAAGGGTCGAAATGCTGATTTTCTCTCAAGAGCTATGAGATGAAAGTTTTGTGTTGAAATAGAAACAAGTCTCTCTATGTATAAAACATTTCAATTCTTTTTATTATCAGTTTATTATAAATTTATATTGTTATAATGAGGAAGATCTGATTTTTAAACTGTATTTCAGAATGCGTCTTCGAAGAAGATTTTGTTCATGCTGGTAACATTGATTTGTTAAAGGACTGCGTCATTGTCAAAGGTCACTTAGCCATTGTAGAAGCAACATTTAAAGGGTGAGAATTTTTCCTTTAATTTCTATCAAGTAAGATCAGCGTATGTAGATTTAAACACTGATTTTGAATTAAAAAAATCATAAAGTTGACATATGAACTAGGTTGCCTTGTCTGTCACAATTTATAATTCGTTTTATATTCATTGTATTGAGATTATTTGGGACTAATTTCTTCGTTTTCTTCTTGCTTATATTACACTGTTTCATCTGTGTACTCTTCACCTCTCCTCGAGTTTCTACTTAATGAAAGGAAATTAGTTCAACCTTACTCATATAAAAATTATGAAGAAAATTTGTCTAAAAATACTCAATATCAAAGCATCCAGAATATTCATTTAAAATACTGAAAACTGAGTCTGGTTTGCTATCTTAATCCAAGAGTTGTATGTATATACGCGGACTATTATTGTTAAGATTCAATTTTGGTAAATTACTTTATTAATCATAAAAATTATCTGAAAGATCATTCTAAATTGCGGAACATAACGATCATTTTGTTTACTGTCAAATCGCTGATGCGAATGTAAGGCTGTAGGTGTAAGATAGTTTACTATAATGAGTATTTTTGATCTTATCGGAAAGTAGTTTCTAAACGATTAAAATAATTGTTGAGGAATGTGGAACAAAGAAAGGAGATCAGAGGAGAACCAATAAGGAAATAAATATTATCCAAATCGGTGTCTTATTTGGGGTAATGTTAACGCTTATGATAATTGTCGTGAAGGGAAATATGCAAGGACGGGTGTCTTATGGGCGATAAATAAGGTACTGATGGGAGATTTTGAGATAACCAAATGTTATTCAGTTCCGTTGACATTTGGAACCACTGAACCTGTGATCTTCAGACATTCTAGATAAATTCATTATTTTTTCTTTGTTTTTCCGTTATTACTTTCAATAGAGACACATATCACAAAGTTCCACCGATGAGTCCTGGTCGATTAGATGTGCTGAAATCAATCAAGGAGATCACCCAGTTTTTATATGTATCAGATACGCCGGCCAGTATCACCAGTCTTAGGATGTTAAGGAACTTGCAGATTATTGATGGACAAAAAACGTTGTAAGTATAATTTGGCAAATTGATTGAACCTTCCACCAACAAACACAATCTTAAGATTGTTCTGCATGTAAGCATTTATTTACAGGTATTAGTACTTTGATACAAACGATAATTTTCTGTGCATATAAATAGTTTGATGTTTTATGCTATAATGATTTTTAGAAAAAAAAGGAAGAACAAATAGTAGTTGCTTCATTGTTCAATGTATCCCGTGCCTTTAGTTTTGCATGATAAAAGACTTGTAGAGAGAATCTGTTTTCTTGAATAAATATGAGATAGATAAGCTCTTATTGTGTAGGTACTCGTGACCTAACGATTGCCATCGTAAGAAGTGGACTCAGCTACTCGAGTTCAAATCGTTAACGAAGATGTCTGCATTTCACATCACGCTAATACTCTCAACAAAGGTATGAAGCTAAATTTCTCCCTCCAGCTATGGATAAATAGTATAGCAAGCTGTTTTTTTAAACCCTAGTATGGAAACCGGTCTTTGGAAACGGAAAACTGAATTCTAATGAGTTATATACCTGAAGAGGAATGGGCTTTCTGCCTCAGACACGCAACATGAATGGCACACCAACAACCAAACTGGGCTTCGGGATATGTCTAGGCTCTTATAGGTTTCTTTCACCAGTGGTAGGATGTGTTTTAGGAGTTAGCTGTATGGTAAAGCAGGAATTTATGCTCAGGGAACATAGGAATTAGCTAAGTAAACCCATGTAGTTTAAGGTTTCTGGATGAGTATTAAAAAATGTGGCCTGTTTTGAAGTGGTTTTGAGATCATATAATCGACGAAAGCATATAAACTGGTGAGACAATGTCTGCATCTCACGCAACTTCGCCCGTGTAATGATGTCAACCCCACGCTGTTCATTATTTCTCAGCAGATTGAGATCAAAGTATACGATCCCGAAACAGTTTCACAAAGGAAGAAAAAGTGAAAACGAAAGCTTGAGGATAAGACACTGAACACTGAACAGTGTGACACTTCAAGAAATGGTTGTGTGTGGAGTTATCACAATCACAACGTGGAAGGTTCAGTAAATTTCTTCAACTAAACAAATAACTACTGTTTTTTTTCGGACTTGAAGTGACGCTGCTTCGTGATGTACGTTCCTTGCTGGAGGCTCATCTATCCAATCCTCAAAATCTGACTTGTATATCTGGAGCCCACAATCTCATTCCATTTAGAGATATGAACTAACCACATTTCGTATACTAAAAAATGCCTCAACCCTTACCACAAATGACAGTTTATAGTAGACATAAAAAGAACCCTTTCGTCTAAAAAACGTTTTCCTTCCAGATTCGGATTTTATCACTTTTTCAATCTTTTCACCAGATCTCCAATTTATCACCGCACACACTCATATACACATGTACTCAATGTATGCTTACACACACCCACGCATATGTCGAGGTCCCTATATGAATATATATATAGTAAATTAGCAAGTGAACACATATGTACACACATATACGCACATAATAACATATATCTAATCATATGTACTAACACACCCAAGTTTCATAGTGCTACTCATCTACTCCAACCATTTTTGTCGTTTATTTCCATAAATAAGATCTACAACAAAAATGAAAAAATAACATTGTGCTTCCCAAGTTGGCATGCCAGTCACTGAGATGTAAGCGGCGACACCAAGAAAAGAAATATGTACAATTTACAATTGAGAAAAAAAGAATTATAGCACAATCAACATGAAACATTTTACATACGCCTTGACTATACACAACCCGAGTAACCCTAATTGCCTCTCCAACCAAAAATAATCTATAGTTTTAATCACTAAGAAAATGAACAGGGGTTGTTTAATCACTCAACCCTCAGAAAATAACACCGCTCCCCCTCTAAATAAATCAATGACCTGATTTTTTAAATACTACCTTAAAAATATTGAAGGACCCAATTCTTTCAAATCTGTCTTCATGAAAATAAATTCCGGGGACTTCTAACTCATTCCTAACCGAATGATCCGCGAAGACTTTAATTAACTTCCATAAATAAATTACAATACCGGAGGACTTAAATTTCCTCAAATAAAAATCTGTTTGGGCTTGGGTCATGAGGTGGTTCTTTTCTGCTCCTTTTAAGAGAGTAGTCTTTCCAATGGAGGCCTGGTAGCCACAACTCTGGTGACCCTTAGTAACAGTAGGAATCTTGTATCTGCCTCTAGGAAACTACTAGTCTATTATTTAGCCCAAAACTCTTTCTCGCTGTCACAAACTCCTCCACTGTGTTTTCCCTCACGAATGAATTTTCTATTGCATCCCTTCAATACCCAGTCAGCTGCTTCTGTACTAACGTCCTCTTGCGCTGAACAGTCTTTATCGGTAATCTTAGCTAACCCTGAAATCTTTTTGGCAAATTACAAGACAGTTTCCACCTCCTTTTGCTTAATCTTAAGAACGGCGTTCTACTCACTTCGAATAATCGTACGTCAGATTCACCAACACCGTCTGTGTAAGGTGGTAAATCGTTGTTCTCTTTTTCAGGATCTCAACTCAGGCCTGAAACTGAAGGTTTCCTCATGAATACGAAGACCTTTGATCCACTTTTAACCACTTTGTAAATAGCACGTGATGGATTATCTCTGTCAATCCTATCCATATTTCCTATGCCATTGCCAGTGAGATACACGAGTTACAACGAATGGAATAGATTTTCAACTTCCCTCGTTGAGACCAGATCGATTTTTTTGGTCTTTTATTTCAAGTATTCCTTCAGCAGTTCCTTTCATAACACTTCCTCTTTCGAAGTTGATGTAAGAGAGAGAACAAATATATAAACGAACAAACAAAAAATTCCTTTCTCTTTTTGAAGTGTCCGTTCTGTTACAACTCTGAAAAAGAAAGAAAGAAAAAATGTGTAATCATCTCTCTATTTGTTCTGCGACCCTGTTTTTGATTTTTTCCCATGATAACCATGTGTGTTTGTTCAGATGTGTATAGCTGTTTAAGGGGTCTTTCCGTTTGTCTGCTTTTCCCTTCATCATCATCATCTTGTCGCGCCATCAGCACAGATATCCCTGACCCTCTCACGCCACACCTCCCTATCGCTCATCACCTCTGATAGGTCTTTAGGGCTACACCCTGTATCCACACAGAGCTGCTGTATGTAGGTTCGAGCTGGTTATACTGCTTTTGCTCGTCCATGCGAAGGGGTCCATAGGAGTATCTCACTTATGAGCTCGTCCCTACTTCTCCAGCAGTGTCATGCATGTCTGGTTCGTCTAACCTTGATAGTTTTCGTGATGGGTGGTAGGTGGCCGTACAGCAGCTGCTTTGTGGAGTACTTCCGCCTGGACTTGGTTTATATTGCTCGCAGCATTCTTGTGTAGTTGTCGTCAAGCTTTTTCTTCCTCCGTTTCGTTAGCGTCCATGTAGTTCATCTATAGAGCAGTATCGGCACGACCGCTGCTTGGAAGAAATTGCGCAACATTTTATCGGTAAGGTCTGACTTAGATATGACTGATAGTCTATCGATAGCTGTCCATAGATGTTCTAAGCACGTTGTCTAGACAGATAATAAAGACGTATGGGGTTAGTGTGTCTCCTTGCAGTACACCTGCTACAATGTCGAAGTAGTCTATGTCTCCGCCCAGAGAACGGACTTTTACTTTGGTGTTTTTATAGAGAATCATTATGGCTACGATGGTTTCTTTCGGTAGGCCGTATGCGAGTAGAATTTGCTCCATATTTCCTCTGTGAATGGAATCAAAGGCTTTGGTAAAGTTTACAAATAATATTGTTGCCTGTAGATTTTTTGCCTGGACGCCTTCAAGAATTCTACGGATAGTCAATATTTGTGAGTTCGTGGATCTCTATTTCTGGAAGCCATTTTGGTTCTTCCTAAGAATGTTGTCAGTTTTTGGTTCTATGCGATTGCGTAGTAGGGCATTGTATATTTTGACAGCTATGGATGTCAGTATTATACCTCGGCAGTTCTTGACTAATCCGAGGTCACTTTTTTTTAGGGAACGGGAGGATGCATCCCTTCATCCATATGTCTATCGAGTCATAAACTGCATTACAGTGTCGGAGCAGTATGTCGTCGAATTGTCTGGTCTTCCATATTTCTGGGGGAATTTCATTAAGCCCTGTGGCCTTTCTGTTTTTAATTTTTCTAAGTACTGAGTCGAGTTCTTCTAGAGTAAACGGTCCTTGTTTGATGCCTAATTGCTTACTAATAATCATATATATATACGTGATGCATTCAATAAGTTTCCAGACTTGTTTTGTACAGGCATTTAAATTTGTCGTAGACTCTTGAAAATTCACTATGTTATTGCTATACATCTTATGAGATGACTGACAATTTTTTATGATTTCACGTTTAAATGAACAGCTATAGTAACAATTGGAATACACCCTACTAAAGCCTGATTGTCACAGCTGGTGAATTTCAAAAATGCAATCTGACACTTTAGAAGAACAATATGCAATAAAATCCCGTTTTAAACACAGAAACGTATGGAATGCTTCAAACTGCTTTTGGAGTATCTTGCATTAATCGAGCATCAGTTTTTGAGTGGCATAAGAGATTCAAGGAAGGCAGGGAGTCTGTAAAGAATGATGAGAGGTGTGGGGGGAGTAAGTAAGTCAATACACCAGAGTTTATTGGCTAAAGGGTTAGGGTTAGGGTTACTATGTTAAGGTTTTAAGGGAGTTCAGGAAGAGATTCCGTCCGAAGAGGCCAGCACTCTTCAAATCGGGTCAGTGGCATTTCCACCAGGAAAATGCCCCAGTCCACAACTCCATCCTTGTCACAGACTATTTGACCAAGATGGGCATCAAGACAGTTCCGCACCTCCCTATAGTCCAGACCTTGATCCCTGTGACTTTTGCTTATTCCCTAAGCTCAGAGTCTGTCGTTATGAGACAATTGAGGAGATGAAAGAGGCTGTGACGAAGGTCAATGACACGGTGACACAAGAGGACTTCCATGGGGCCTTTCAGAAGTTGTTGGAACGGTACAACAAGTGCATTGCAGCCGGAGGAGATTTCTCCTAAGGGGACTAGAGTTTTATGAGTGTACTATCAATAAAAGTGCCCATACGAAAAAAGGTCTGGAAACTTATTTAATGATCCTCGTATATATATATATATATATACATGTGTGTGTGTGTGTGTGTGTATATGTTTTGCTGACTCGGTTGGTTGATGTAACTTTGCCTTCGGGGAATGAGCGGACAAAAGAATTTCATCAAACAAGGAATAACAGGAAGAGAGAAATTCGTGGAACAAATAATTAAAGTGAATTTTATTTTAAATTATGTATGTTATGGTGGCGAGAGTCATAAGTATAGGATTACGTTTGGTATCAGAACCAAACTTTTCGTAACAGTTCTCTGTATGTATAGGTGCTTGTAGGTAAAAGAAAAGGAAGTTTTTCACTCGAATATTTTTTGGTTATTTGTGTGGAACTGGTATTTTATGCTTCTGAATACAATGAAAACTTATGAGATCGATAGGTTCTTTTTTTGACAAACAAGTCTCCTTTTCTTGCTCTTTTTTCTTCAGACCCTTTTAAAACTATAGGTTCTTTTTATCTATATCTAGAATTCTTAGTTGCTGCTAAAGTTTAATCGTTTTCTCTATTCTATTAGTCAATTCCTGTCTATCAGGAGTCAAGTGGTATGTTCGTTAACAGTGTAATTTTTTTACTCAGTATCCAGCGTCGATTTGGTTGGCTTAGTTCTGTTTTTATAATTTACTGAGAGGACATTTTAGAAAAAAGACTTTTTGTCTGTTTTTTTTCTTATTAAAATATATAACATAGAAACCATTACGCATGGATAAATACATATACATATTTTTTCTTTTCTCTCTTCTTTTAAATGGTCTTCAGCCGTTGAGACTTATTTTCGATATTCCACTTTCTCCCCAAGGTCTATCGTGGCAGTTAGGCACAAAAACATTGCAACCATTTTTCCAGGATCAATCCTGGGCCAAGGCACCGGTGTGGAACCACCTGTCTGCATTTCATGTGTCTGTGTCAGCATAATGATATTAACCCCATGGTGTTCAGTACTTCTCAGCTGGTTTAAATTGAAGTTTATTAGCCTGAGAAAGTTTCACAAAGAAGTTAAAAGGCGAAAACAAAAACTTGTGGATCAGTCGCTTAACAGAGGAAGGGAATGTGACACTTTGAAAAATGGTTAGGTGTGGACGGCTGGGGAAATTCCCTTGAGTAAACAAAAATGACTCTTATGATTTCGGATTTGACGTTACGCGGGTCCTTGTCGTATTTCCCTTGCCGTTGGCTTATTTGCCTAGTCCTCAAAATCTGACTTGTATATCTGGAACCCACAATCTCATTTCATTTCGAGATATAAACCAACTACATTTCGTATACTTAAAAATGGCTCGACCCTTATCTTCCCGACGACGACGCCACAAATGCCAGTTTATAGGAGACATAAAAAGAACCCTTTCGTCTAAAAAACCTTTTTCTCCAGATTCGGATTTTATCACTTTTTACCAGATCTCCAATTTATCCCCCAGACACACGCACACACTCACATACACTCACAGCATATATACTCAATGTATGCTTACATGCACCCACGCATATATGTCTACATTCCCTTATGGATATACATACATACCTATCTCTATTCATGGTCAACTCGCATCAACACATATATGCTCACACACCTACATACATTTAACTCAATGTGCATGGTATCACAACACAACATGGTGATAATACTCAAGCATTTATATAAGTGTTTCAAAGTTGATTCCATCGTAACAAATATAAGTTAAAACTGTAATTTCCAATGAGTTAACTAGAACACTGTACTCTCTTTAATGTATATCACTAATTAATTTCTTAAGTTTTTTTTAATGAAAACTTGATGTAATATACATGCATATTTTTATAATGAAGATAATGAGTCTGTCTGAAGCCGGAATAACTTCATAGACGTCACTATGCCCTTACTTATTTACGCTACATTCTCTTATTTTTATCCATATCGCAATTATTAAGAAAATTATTTTATCTTATTAATGCTGTTGGCTTTCTTTACGTTCTAATAACATAATGTTGTATCTACAACCAAATAACGGTTTATGATGAGACCGGAAAAGTCTACTTGAATAATGATCTTCAAAATATAATTTCAATGAATATTTGCTTAATATTATTGAATTTTAATTATTTGGTTTTATTCTAATAAACATGAGTAAAAAAATCCACAAAATTGTAGTTTTATTCTTTACTGTATAATTTAATTTAACTAATATAATTTAATTGAATTAGTTTAATTTTGACAATGGGAGGGGTGAGAATAGCTAGTGTCCAAACTGTTCTTTTCTTTGATTATACCCACTCTGTTTCAAATAAATTTGAAGTAATAATTCAATTTTAAAATGATAACTTTAAATTATTTTTTTTACTTAGCCCAGTATCAAAATTTTTTAAATTTATATACACATCAAACATATGCAAAATTGTACATAGAAATCAATGAAAATAAAATAAAAACGAGTGTATTCTTTTTGTATGCGTTCTTATTCAGTTTTGTAAGTCTTTCTGATTTAATATAGTATTTTATTGCATTAAAAGTTCAATACTTGCACCTGGAAGGCGCATATTTTTGCTCGTAATTATAATAAAGAAAACATTATTGATAAAATTAACGGTGGATTGATAATCATAAATGTCTTTATCAATAAACCCTAAACATACGTCAAATTTGTGAATTGGAAATAAGATTCTGCCTTACCGAGGTATTTCGTTCCACTATTTCTATCAATGCAGCAACTAGGTGTGTTGGAAAAGTAATTGTGCAAGGGTGTTTTGATCAAGTGCTAGTACCAATTTTCTTCTTTGTCGAGCATCGTGGCATATGAGTAACGAGAACTTTTGTCAATCTATATTATGGTGGAACTAAGTGTTAAGCAAAGCAGACACCGGACTTTTCCAAGTATATTCGTGCGAAGTGAACATATGGAGTCACAGCTAAAACTGGAAATCTTGTTCGCTATTTTCTATACTAATAATCGTTACACTACCTAATACCTCCATCTATTACATATATGGAATTCAGGGAAGTTCGATTCATTCCTTTCTTAAGAGTATTAATGCTAAATCAACATATTCATCTTCAGTCGAAATCCGAATTCAGATCCATTTATCCGAGCACTTAATATCATGATTGTTCTGCTGACTCAGCATGAACTACATGGGTTGGAGAATACAGTGATATAAGGGGGAAAATATAAAGATAGTGTAGCAAGGATCTTCCAAATTGACGAGATCTGAATCTGCTTAGAAAATTATTTTTCCTAATCTTGGATTTTATCTAGACTTGAACACCGATATCAAATATCAATGGTAAATACGTGACCTTGTTAACCATAAGACAACTCAGAGCATCAAAAATGGAAAAAGACCAAATTTGGTCTCGAGAAAGTCAATGGCTAGGATTAAACGTCGTACAACGACTGACACTTTATGGGTCAATCAACATCAGTATTAGGATATACAAGAAAACGGCCTCAATGTAAATTTTTTTAAAAAATTGAAAAGGAGAAGCTTTTAAATTATGAAAATACAATTGTTTTTGTTTGCCTTTATGTAATTCTACTCTTTCTTTTATTCTCTTAATTACAGGAACGGTTATGCTCTTGCAGTTGTGTTTTGTAAAAGTTTGCAATCCTTAGGCTTAAATTCTCTTCGGCACATTTACAGAGGGAATGTGATGATACGAAAAAACCCGAATTTATGTTATGCCCACACAATCAATATGACCCACATGTTCTCGACTTCCGAGCAGAAGACAGTTATAAAGGACAACAAAGACCGAATTGCTTGTAGTAAGTTTTTAACTTTCTATATAAGTTATATATGTATATAAGATAAAAAATCAATAAATTTTATAAATAAATGAAAATGCACATATATATATATATATGTGTGTGTGTGTGTGTGTGTGTGTGTATGTTTATATAAACGCATATGTATGCTAACTTGCATGCTGGTGTGTATATATATTTATACATACATACATACATATATATATATAGACGTGCTTATGCACATATAATCTGAATATACATATACATGTGAATATGCGTGTGCAAATGTATTCATTTTTAGTAATTTGTGTCATATTCTGACGGGTTTTTATCTTCGGCCATCATCAGGGAAGTGTTTATAAGACTGATTAAAGTATCAGTCTTACGGACGCTTTTTAAGTGAGTGTTTGAAAGTTCGATGATGAGAATTTTGGAAACAATTTGAAAATAGTTTAAACTTGAAACAGATAATAAATAAATAAATAAATAAATAATTAGGAGTTGAGTGTCGTTAATTGAACTTTCTTGAAAGTCACGTGATTAACTTAATAACTTTATAAAAAAAAATAACATAAAACAAAAACTACAAAACCACCAAACCTCAGATGGAAATTCCACTTTTGATAGGGCAAAAATCCCATAAGAAGAAATCCCTAAAAGACACAATTGGCGGTGTATTATCTGCGATTTCCGAAAAGATTATATAAGGTTGCTAAATATTTAACGTATCTTGCTACACTATGAAATCGCATATTTTCTGATTTTATTTTTGGTTTTCTATAAAAAATACTGTTCTGTTTGTCTTGGAATACATAAGATAGTTAATGTAAATTCAGTATATTTACAAAATCGTATGAATCCTTAAATAAGCAAAGAATAAATAGTCAAAATGAAACAAGTGAAAATACAAAAAATCTCACTCAAGGGACTAATTTTGTTAGTAACAAGATCCAAGAAGTTTTCTGTTCAAAAGCGGACAAACTAGCGATGCAAAAATACCCACTCATTGCTCGGGATTTAGTTATATCTGTTCTACTATTAAAAAAATAGTAGCCCTACTGTGGACTATAGCTAAATTAAAATCTTAAAGTTTTAAATTTTCCTTTTTCCTTTTTTTATGTGACCCGCTTTGGAGCTCTATTACTATAAAAGAACTTGACCCGAAGCGCAGATAATAAACAATCTCTGGGTCTGGTGTATCCACAATATACTACCCATGAAGAACAAGACAAATCGAAACATAATTCAACATCGGACCCAGACAATAGGTTCAGGCTTCATGATCGGCTGGTGCGCCCTTGATAGCCAAGATGGGAAATCGTTGGCTGTTCTTTTTCCAGGCACACAAACGACGATTTAAGCAACCTCACACATTAAGTAATTCCAAATAGGAAATGAACTAGGGAAGACAGAAAACTTGCATTTCAAAGCTATTTTAGAAGTATCTGTACTCAAAGGAGTATAGAAAAAGAATAATAGACATCTGGGAAGAATTCCCTAGATTTAAGATAACTAGCCAAGCTCACTAAGCTAGGATCATGTTAAAGAAAGTTTGTTTTTCTGACCTTGAAATATTAGAATATACCAAAAAGTAAATAGTGAAACAGGTCAACTAGATCCTAATACCATAACCGAAGCGCTAAATACAGAAAAATCAAAACCCTCTAAAGAAATCGAAACGCCAAGTAATAGTAATCGAAATACAACACTCCCAAGCACAACGGAGAAGCATTAACACAAGAAAACAAAAGGAATGTTGAGATTTGGAAGAGAATCATGTCTGAAAAGAAGACCACATTACCATCTCTCGGGAACAAAAGCTGGAAAACATTCAAGGTTGAACTAGGAAAATATAAACGCATATCTCAACGAACAACATCACAGAATTAAACGAACTAATCTATGCTGGTGTAACCCAGTCGGCTGCCTATACCACCGACGGGTCACTGTTCCCATGAAGGATTAGACCTAGGCTTGTTCAGACATCTGCCCACGTTGTGTTTTTGATCCAGATAACTGAAGTCACCACTTGCCGATCGCCAAACAAATCAGACAGAGTTAATCATTCCAAGAAAAATAAATTGAAGACAAAACAACATGGGGTGTTCAATAATTAAAACTAAAATTTAGTTAACAAAAGAAATAACAAAGTCCGTTTTAAAAAATAATAAAGTCAGTTCTCCTTTCAAAAATGATTATATTTGATCGTACAAGTCCCTTTCCCGTCGAGTGAAGTAATGCGATTCAGATACCAGACCCCTTTTAATCTCAGCAGTCAATCTAATTGCAGCTGCAAACACAGCCTTTCAAAAAGTTAAGTTGTTTAGCAGTTTCCAATTCTGCTAAGTTTTCCTTTTTCGTCAGGTTTCCGTTACTAACTTGCGATTCTCGCTTCTCTGTCTCAGAAGGTCTGGCTCAAAGCTTCAAATTCGGAGCGATAGATTTTTTAACTGCTGACTGTCATATCCGGTCTCTATCTCCGGTCTCTGTGTTGTTTTCGGCAAAAATTGACGTTATATAATTATTTCTCTTATTTCCAAGTGGGCGTATCTCATCAACAGTTTTGTTCTTAATTAGATTTCAGTAATTAATTCACACTTGCTTTCTGCTACCCCAACGGTGATTCTCTGCGACCGCTAGAATCAGAGGGAGAGCTTTCCCCCCATTTCCATGTTTCGGCTGCTGAGCCTCTCTCTTTGCAGTGGGTGGTTCTCTCCTCACGTGATCAACACGTCCTGTTCAGCAAATTACACTGTCTTCAGAAGAAAAAAAAAATCAAAAGTATTTCTTTTTCTCAAGGTCTGATATTTCCCATACAATCAAATCTGCACCTGGCCGCGATTGACCCCTACTTAACCCCGGCTCCAGCTCTGCCATTGTTTTGACTATTTGTCTTTTCGATGACAAAATAGATGCTCTAGCTTTCTTTCTTTCCTTCCTCTTCTTTTGAACCCCCACCCCAAAGTTCGTATTTTTTTGTATTGTTCTGCTCAGCCAGAAATTTGTTGTCCAGACGGGCGTAAAAAGCAATAGGAAACTGATTCTTGTATCAATCCAACAGAGACCACTATTGTTGGTTTCAGGGCGTGTTGAGTCGAGCGCTTTCTCCCTCTCTCAGTAGCTGTTCCTTCTCTCTCGCTTTCTTCCTAGTTCTCCTTCCTTCCTCCATTCTCTCTCTCCTTCTGGTTCTCTCCTTCCTTCCTTCCTTCCTTACTTTGTAGAGTTGTAACGCGTTCGTCGGGCAAATGCACTTAGAACACTCATCCCTTTCAGCCGTTACCGTGCGTATTTGTATGTTCGTAAGCTCTCGCACTAATTTGCATACGTGTACATTACCTCTCGCTGGTTCGAGATCTCCCCTCGTCAAATATGCTCGCGGCAGCCATATCGGTTTCCCTTCGACAAGCCAGACACGTTCGTGCGCGCTTCGAATGCCCAGGTACGTTACCTTCACACTCCTCCCTGATTTGGGAATCACACACCGTACAGCGCGGAGCAGGTCTTTTGAGTCTGCTGCTTCGTCTGAGCGGAACGCTCTCGACTACGTCGTCGTCCTCGGACGTGTCTCCGGGCCCACGTTGACCACGGTCGCTGTGGTCGCTTTCAGATGCTGCGGGATCCTCCCGCGGTAAATACAGCATCGGCGCTTCGTCTTCAGAGGAAGCGCTGCTGCAATAAGTGGCGTCTGCTCCTAGCACTAGACGAACATCCTTTATGTGGCGAGGTGTCCCGTCAACAAGGACCGAATGGGGGCTGTACACACCCGTAATTGTTCCCTTTCCGAACTGGGTTGTACATCGCCCATGAGGGATTTTCACCCAAACATTATCCCCTACCTTGTACCTGCTGGGTCCGGCATCCTCCGGTGGTAACGTGACATCAACACCTCTTATACGGGCTGTATATGAGTAATTAGGTTTGCTGGTGCAGTTGACGCCGACGCATCGTCTTTGGGAGTCACATTGTACCAGTATACAGCCTCCATCACCGAGCACCGTGTTCTTGCGGCAATGCGCTTTATTGTGCGGTGAGATCTCTCCACAATCCCGTTGCCAGCCGGTACGTATGTGCAACGGAATCTCATCCGAACGCCCCAGCGCTCGGCGAATTTAGAGAACGCCTCTCCGCTAAAGGTCGTGGCGTTATCTGTGAGAAGCTCAACAGGCGCCCCCCTCTCGCAAAACACGGTCTCCAACTGCCGAACAATGCTGGCAGCATCTTGGCATGATAACGGCCTCCAAATAGCAAACCGACTGGGTCCGCAGTCGATTAACGTTAGGTAATGACGACCTCCAAGGTGAGTCACGTCCATTCCAACCCTCCTCCAGTTCTCGCATACGTCCAGTCTGCCTGCTTTCCAACTCACCGGGGCTGGATCTATAGACTGACACTCTTCGCATTCTCTAACTACCTCCCGAACAGCTGCCTTAGAGACCTCAGGACTCACCAGTTTCACGAAGTAGAGTGTGCGCTTTACGCCAGGGTGCCCACAAGATCGGTGAATGGTCCGAATGCGAGCGAGATCCAGCTCACCCATAGATGCAGCGCATATTGGCTCGATGGGTTCCGCTTCTTTCCGAAGTGCATCCAGCCACCGTTGGGGCACTCTAGTGAGTGGATCGGCTCGGTTCGCCTGGGATTTGACGAGTGCCACGTCAATTGTCAGTCTATACTCCGCCGCTAATTCTTGGAGCGTACTCAGTCGCCGTCTTATTAACATCTCTGACGCCGCCTTAGTCCGCACCCTTGCTTTCCCGGACAGGGTGTCAGAAATCCACTGGTTGCCCAGCATCGGTCCCGTCAAAAAGGGGAATTAGTTTTGGATCAAAGGCCATGATTGCCGAAATAGCTTGTTGTCCAGAGCAGGTGTAAAAAGCAATAGGAAACTGATTCTTGTATCAATCCAACAGAGACCACTATTGTTGGTTTCAGGGCGTGTTGAGTCGAGCGCTTTCTCCCTCTCTCAGTAGCTGTTCCTTCTCTCTCGCTTTCTTCCTAGTTCTCCTTCCTTCCTTCCTTCTCTCTCTCCTTCTGGTTCTTTCCTTCCTTCCTTCCTTCCTTACTTCGTAGAGTTGTAACGCGTTCGTCGGGCAAATGCACTTAGAACACTCATCCCTTTCAGCCGTTACCGTGCGTATTTGTATGTTCGTAAGCTCTCGCACTAATTTGCATACGTGTACATTACCTCTCGCTGGTTCGAGATCTCCCCTCGTCAAATATGCTCGCAGCAGCCATATCGGTTTCCATTCGACAAGCCAGACACGTTCGTGCGTGCTTCGAATGCCCAGGTACGTTACCTTCACAAAATTAAACAATATTTCTCGCTCCTTTTCATTTTGAAAATATATTGTATCATTCTTTAAAAAATGTACAGATTTTATTCTTCTAAAATCCTCGCTGATCATTTTTTCTACTATCAAAAACATTCTCAGATTTCTCTCACTCAAGTCTCTGACGCACCCTTTTAACTATGTTATACAAAAGCGAAATTAATCTGTAAGAAAATCAGGGTTTCTCTAAAGAGCTCGAGCAAAAATTCAAAACTTGGATGGGAAATTAGACTGAAAACAGGAATAAGAAATCTGAGACAAGTAAAAATGGTACATCAGAGGAAAAACGCGAGAATATATTGGGACGTAAAGCGGAAAGCTACACAATAAGAAGAAACGATAAAACTAGAGGAAATAAATCAGAGGGTACTGGCAAAGGGAGGAAGATTAAAAAGATACCAACATAGGATCAGACAATACTGACAAAACAACGCATTTCAAAACAACGAAAGAAAATTCTTCCAACGTATAAAGAGAGAACGTGCGAGGCATACCAACAACCGGAGGCAAGGGAAGCAAAACAATTTTGGAGCAAAATATGGGAACGGAGAGATCATAATGAAAAAACCAAATGGATTAACAAAATGGAAAAAGAGTTTTAAGGTCTCGAAGAAGGCCTGAAGGTAAGAATACACCTCGATTCACACAGAGCAACACTAAAAAAATAACAAATTGGAAAACTCCAGGACATGATGGCATACACGGATTCTGGTTTAAAAAATCACTTCCATCCATGACAGACTGTCTATCAAAATGAATCGATGATTAGACATACCCGAATAGATGACCAAAGAAAAGACCACCCTGATCAAAAGAGATTACCACAAAAGAGTTTTAGTGAGGTTAAAATCTAGAGATATCTTCCTGGGAGATGCGCTATCAACATTACTATTTGTGATAGCGATGATGCCCCTCAAACACATTCTTTGGGAATGCACTGGCGGATACAAACTTACTAAATCGTAAGAAATTATCAATCCCTTAATGTACATGAACGACAACAAACTGTTTGCCAAAAATAAAAAAGAATGGAAACCCTAATACAGACAGTGAGAATATGCAATCAGGACATGGGGATAGAATTTGGCATTAAAAAATGCGTCATGCGTTTAATGAAAAACAGAAAACGACACATGACTGAAAGAATAGAACTACTAAATGAAGAAAAAATCAGAATGCTCGGAGAAAAAGAAACCTATAAATACTTGGGAATGTTAGAAGCAGACTCTATCAAACAAGTGTAGATGAAAGAAAAAATTAAAAAAAATGATCTCAGGAGAACGAGATGGATGAGGAAAGAACTTAAACAAATGAACAAAAAAGCAATGAAACTCACAACGATGCATAAGGCTTTGCACCCCAGAGATAAAGTTGTCAAGAAAAGAAGACTACATAAAAAGACGCAGAGGAAGATTGATTACAACGACCAGAAACAGTATAGACAACACAAGCAACAGAATAAAAAGCCATAAGACAAAAATAGGAAGAAAAACAATTGTGTGGACATTTTAAGCGACAAACAAGCGATGTCTCCCATGAGAAAACTTGGACATGGCTAAGAAAGGGAAACTTTAAGAGAGAAAATTTCTTCTGATAGCAGCACAACATAACGCCAAAAGGACTATGTCAAAGCAAGAATAGATAAGACGCAACAAAATAGCAAATGTAGATTATGTGGTAAGAGAGATGAAACGATCAACCACGTAATAAGCGAATGCAGTAAATTAGCTCAAAAGAGTATGACTAGATAAGACTGGGCAGAGAAGGTGATCCTCTTGGAATTGTGCAATAAGTTTAAATATGACCATACGAACAAATGGTATATGCACAACCTAGAATCTTTCCTGTAAAATGAGACGAAGAAACTCCTCAGGGATTCTGAGATACAAACGGATCACCGAATCTTGGCCTGACGACCAGACCTAGCGATAACAAACAAACAAACAAAACCCCGCTGATTAGTGGACTTTGCCGTTCCGGCTGACCTCAGGATAAAATTGAAGGAAAGCGAAAAGTGCAAGAAAACTGAAAAAACCAAGGAACATGAAAGTGACTATGATACCAATTGTAATTGATGTGCTCGGTACAGTCACCAAAGGACTTGGAAATAAAACGATAAGTGGTGACAATCCAAAACGAAAACATCATTGGGATCGGCCAGAATACTGATAA
Source organism: Sepioteuthis lessoniana (assembly GCA_963585895.1). Lineage (NCBI taxonomy): Eukaryota > Metazoa > Mollusca > Cephalopoda > Myopsida > Loliginidae > Sepioteuthis > Sepioteuthis lessoniana. The sequence goes on along the minus strand of OY757920.1, from coordinate 107,948,296 downwards.
GAATCCCGGAGACTTGAAGAGACTTGCTGTCACTCAAACTCCGGTGAGAATCCATCAGTTAACGCTGGTATGAAAAACTCTCAAAAGAGTAAGAAAATTATAATTACCAAACGAATATTCTTTTAGAAGATACAGTAAACCAATAAGAATATTCTAATATTTAGATGTTGCTATCATTGTTTAATAGAGATTAAAAGGTCTTTTTTGTGGTTTAATTTGTGGTAGGTTTAGTGTTTCTTGGCGAAATATACATATATCTTCATGGGTTTCTGGTATTTATGTAATATTACTAGATATATTATTTTGTGTTATCAGATATTTACTTACTAGAATGACAATGGCCCAGCCTTTATCAGACCTAGTTATAGTTTAATCAACTCTTTCAATGCTACACATTCTATTTTGGAGGGACATCGTGTGGTTAGTGTCGTTTTTAAAGAACTTACAGGTGTTGTATAATTCTTATTTCAAATGTTTGGTTTATTTGAGGTGAATGAAATGGTAGTTTCTTTTAAGGATCCAAGGACGTTTAGTTCAGAGTGTAAAAATTATGAGATTTTGATTTTATTCTTCTAAAGAATGCTTTCAGATTCTTCGCGAATGCCTTTTTATTATAGTGCAATGAGCAGAGTCAGAATTTAAGGCTTCTATTTCGAAGTTAAAAAACAATTAAAGTAAATTTATGAATGTTTAAGTTTCTTTTGATTAGATCTAAATTTGATAGTTTTGTGGTGTTGTGTTGCCAGTTTTAAAATGTTTATTGTGGCCATTATAAGATTTTGTAAACCCCCTTCCAACTGTTTTGGTCCGAGACTTTGAATTTTGGAAAATTGCTCTAGTTACTTGTGGGTTCCGTATTGACGTCTGTATTTTAATCATCTTAGGTTGATTTTTTTATTTGGTTCAATTCAAAGTTATTTTTCTGATTTTTTCTTTTACTATTTGGTATTTCTTAAAAATAATTTGGTAGATTCATTGTCAGAATTCATGTTCCTGTTATTCTGGGTATATTGTAGGATCTCGGTTAGAGATTGTATTTCTTGAAGGCTGATTCTTTTATTGATGGGATTTTATCCGTTAAGAATAAAACAAAATCCACATCTGCAGTGTAAGGAAAGTTAAAGCTTAATGTAGCACGAAACATAAGTGAAAAGGAACAAAGCAACAATTCAGTTGAAAAACGGGTTTATATTTAGAGAAATATAAAGAAAAAGAAGAAAAAAGAATAATTGCAAAAAAGTGTTTTCTGCCGACTTAGCAATAGCATTCTTTTTGGTAACTTCTTTCAGTTCCATGTAATTTTGGTGGCTGGTCCTGGCTGGTCCTTACAGATTGAAAAAGGAGAATTCTGGGTCCCCATGTGCGTAGAGTATATACCTCGCTACTTGCTGTCGCCTGCTTCGTTAGCTGTCAAGATTCGTGTAAGTAAAATAGGGCTTAAAAAACGCATGCACTTGTGGTGGCCCAGCAGATGTGCTGATAGCGGTCCGTGATTGGTTATTTTTCAGCCAATCACGGTGCACGTAAAAGTGACTCCCTAAATAATTTCTGATACTATTTCTTATTTATTAATTAGTTTTAGGATATATGTGTTGATTTTTGGTTTTATTTATATTCATTTCTATTATTCTGTCTTCCTCTGGATATGTGGGTTTGTTTTCATTGGAGGTTTTTGTTTTCATATTTTTATTTAGCCCAGTTACTTATTTTTTATATTTGAATATACTTATTTTAATTCTTTTATATTATTGTGGGTTTGTTCATTAAAATAAATAATTTACTATGGTGTTGTCGGGCGTGGAATTTAATGTGATGCCTTCTCACTTGATCTCGATGTTTTCAAGATAGACTTGAAGATAAACTCATATGAATGTTTTATAACTTCCCACTTTTGTTCAGATTTTTCTTCATTATTCAGGCTAGCTTTCTTTGTGGAATTCCTGTTTTGATACTGTTATTAACGAGGAAAGAAAAGTTCTCAAGCCATATTTAGTATGATAGCCCAAACGGGATAAAAAAGAACTAAAGCCTTAAACCTTACAAATACATCTGCTTTCTTGAATAGCTCATCATACCCCAAAACTTAAAACTTAAAAACCCAATCCATCTTTTTTCATCACGCTATCATTCTCTTTTATTTAGTCCATACATTTACTTATCAACTTTGATATCTCTGTCTTTCGTCACTACCTCCGAAGATATTTGACCTCGTGATCAAAACTCTGTCACCAGACCCTATACTCGATGACGCATTATATAACAAGACGACTTTAGCAATTTTTCTTTCTGTAATTGTTTTTTTTCAGCTGTATTTGATTGTTTCTTTCATAAACTCTACAGTCAATTTTTGAACTTTCTCATGCCATAATGATAAAACATAGAAATATACTATATTTTTCTATAGATATTTGTAATTCACACACACACACACACATACAGAAGTTCAAGTTAAATTACATATATATATATATATATATATATATATATATATATATATATATATATATATGTATGTCTATCGCACATTGAACACTCTAAAATAAATATGTGTGTGTGTGTGTGTGTGTGTGTGTGTGTGTGTGTGTGTGTGTGTGTGTGTGTGTGTGTGTGTGTGATAAGTATGAACAATGAATAATGAGAAGCTGTCGACATCATTCGTCATCTTTCTGCGTTATTGCTCAAAGGGAAATTACCTTAAATAGAAAAATATGAGTTACTTCCCTTGAAGTCATTTTTCAAATGTATTAGTTTTAGTAAAGAAATTCCTATGTAAATCAGGGCGTTTTTTTCAGCGAGCTACATAGATTCCTTCCTCTAGTTTTTGTTATTCTTCGTTGACTTATCTTGTTTATTGTGCATGAATTTATGACGAAAGGAAATAAATAATCAAAAATTATCCCTGAAATAGCGAAGGATGGTAGAATGACTGCTGATAGCGGAGCGTTTAATCATTAATACTTATTTTGATAAAGAGGTTATATTTACTCACAGGAAAGACATTATGCTGAGGTATCTTTTAGTTTCATTGGAAACAAAGTATAAAACCCCAGACACCCAACAGTATAAGGGGTCTTAATTATTGACAGCAAATAAGATCTGTCAATGGTTGAATAATAGAGAAGCAGAAAGGGAATATCAAATTTATCATTTACAAGCAAAAATATGTGTCCTTTGGGTGCAAGTATTTAAGTTCTAATGTAAGAAAATATTCTATCAAATTAGAAAGACTAATTAAATTAAATAAGAATGCATGTAAAAAGATTACACTTATTTTGATTCTATATTTATTTATTCATATATAAAATCGTACATAAGAATGCTTTATGTGCGTATAAATATTTAATAATATCAATATTGGGCATAGCTAAAAAGGAAAAAAAAAAAAAAAAAAAAAAATGAAAGAAAAAGAAATAGATAAAATAGAAAGTAACATTCAATATCATTTAAAATTAAATCGTTGTGTTAAATATATTTGAAACAGAGTGGATATAATCGAAGAATATAATAGCTTGGAAACTGACTCTCTCATCACTCCTGTCTTTACTTGCTAGATTTCTCTGAATTAACAATTTTTCTAAGTTACACAGTAAAGAATAAACTTATAGTTATTTTATTTTATTGATTTGTTTTAAGATTTATCGACGGGATTTTTGCTCATGTTATATCAAAATGAAAGCAACCAATTAGAAATTAATAATATCGAGCAAATATTAAAATCAACTTTTTATGATCAATATGCAAATTAGTTTTCCATTCACACTGTAAATTGCTATTTGGTCGAATATAAATACAATTACATGTTTTAGTATGTTGATATCGCCAACAGTATTAATGATATAAAACAACTTTCTTAATAATTGAAATGTAAATTAAAAGTTTAAATTGAATAATAGAGAATGGGATGTAAATAACTTAGGGAATAGTGGTGATGTAGTTTTAGTTAAAGACAGACACATAATGTCCATTATGATGAGATAATAATTGTATATGGGACGGCCTAGACAAGTCTATGAAGGAGAAACCTGAAGTAATGAACAAATTCTCAATTGATAGCAGCACAAAATATAAAGACTAATTATGCCAAAGCAAGAATTGATAATGCGCTGGAGAATAGCAAGTGTAGTCCATGAGGTCATAGAGATGAATCTGTTAATCACATAATGAACAGATGCAGAAAATCTATCTGTTGTAACCTAACAAAAGGTTACTGAATAAGAAATGACCAAAACAGAGGTTATTAATGAAATGGAAATATTTATAACATTAAACAAATACAAAACTCACCAAAGTGTGAAAAAAGTACACACTGCTAGAAGTGACTACTTAGTCAGCAAATTATTCTCCCTCACAATTGTGTCCAACGTATTTATGAGGGATGGGACATACCCATTACTGTTCACCCAATCCAGACCAGAAGACCAGGTCTAGTTTTAATTAACAAGAAGAAAAGAATTTGTAATTTTGTGGATCTTGATGTACTCGCAGAACAGAAAGAAAGGGAAAAACTTGAATAATACCTGGACCTTGCCAGGAAACTGAAAAAGTTGTGGAACCAAAATTTAACTCTGATACTGTGATACTGTGATAACACACCGCTGGGCGAACCCCACTATCTGAACCTCCTAAACCACTCATGGCCATCAGATCGTCTAGTGGTTTATCTCATGTCCGGCCAGGAGGATTTCACATTTCTTTACGGATTCACAAAATACAAAATACACAACCGAGAGGGTGGAGAAAATAATAATCAACAAAAAAAATAATAATCAACAACAAAAAAAAAAAAAAGAAAGAAAGAGAATTTGCAAAATTGTCGACTTTGCTGTCCCGGCGGACCACAGAATAAATCTGAAGGAATGTGAAAAGAAGGATAAGCACCTCGACCTTGCTAGAGAATTGAAAAAGCTGTGGAACATGAAAGTGACGATTGTGCCAATTGTGATTGGTGCTTTTGGCACAATAACTAAAGGATTATTAAAAGGCCTGAAGAACTTGGAAGTTGGTGGACGGGCAGAGACTATCCAAATGACAGCATTGCTAAGAACGGCCAAAATCCTGAGACGAGTCCTGGAGACTTGAAGAGACTTGCTGTCACTCAAACCCCAGTGAAAAACCATCAGCTAACACTGATGTGAAAAACTCTAAAGGAGAAAATAATAATAATAATGACCATACAAACAAATGATATATGCACAACCCAACACCTGTCCTAGAAAATAACACGCATAAACTCCTATGGGACTTTAACATACACGCAAATCACCTAATCTCGGCCAGAAGACCGGACCTAATAATAATCACAAAAAGAAGAGAACTTGAAAAATTGTTGACTTTGCTGTCTCGGCTGACCACAGAATAAAACGGCAAGAATGTGAAAAGAAGGATAAGTACCTTCACCTTGCTAGGGAATTGAAAAAACTATGGAACATGCAGGTGACAACTATACCAATTGTAATTGGTGCGTTTGGAACAGTAACTAAAGGATTACTAAAGGGACCGGAGGACTTGTAAGTTGGCGAACGAGTGGAGACCATCCAAACTACTACATTATTGAGAACGGCCAGAATACTGAGAGTCCTGGAGACTTGAAGAGACTTGCTGTCACACAGACTCTAGTGAAAAACCATCAGCTAACACTGATGTGAAAAACTCTAATGAGTAAATAAAAATGATAATGATAATGGAAAAGAAAAAGTAACCTTTCTACAAGCTATAAGAATATACAGCCAGGATATAGGAATAGAATTTGCTATTGAAAAATGTGCCACGATGATAAAGAAAAAGAAATACTGGAAAGAACAGAGCTAGCAAATCAGAACACTGCAGGAAAAAGAAAATTACTAATATCTGGGAATATTGGAAGTGGACACCATCAAACAAACAGAAATGAAAGAAAAAGTAATAAAAAAAAGAACAGTTCTCAAAACCAAAATCTCCAGCAGAAATGACATCAAAGGCATAAACATCTGCAAAATCCCCTTTGTAATATACACTGAACCATTGAAGATTGCATAGATGCAACTATTCAACGAGGAATATATGAAAAACAAAATAAACAAAGACTAATTAAAGCAGCGAGAAGTAGCTATTCAACAAATGGATTAACAGTATAACAAAAAATCCTGAAAATAAAATTTGAAGAAAAACAGCTGTATGGATACTTTAAGCCATAAATTATGGAGATTGCACATGAGATGACATGCATATGAATAAGAAGAGGAAACCTCGCAAACAGTTCTGATATGGCTTCTGAATATCCTCTATGTGAACTCTCAAATGACGTGTATCCAAGAAACCATTCTTTACAGATTCTTCATCTTGCTTGATGTCATATTTTTAAGGAGGGTATTTATGTTTTCGTGCTCTGATTGAACAAGTACAGCAATCTTGATGGTGGAAAAGTAGCGTAGCAATACTGGTTATAATCTGCACAATATTTTATTTATATAATAATAAACATGTTTGAATTGTAAATTTTTGTGTCTTATTTTTTGGACATTCTTATATCTAGGAGTCACCGGTACCTTCCCCCCAAAAAAATAAACAAAGAAAAAGAAAAAAACAAAAGCACAAAAATGATGAATTTGGCGCTTTATTTGTTATCATCAAATGTCCTAATCTGAAATAATGTGATGGTGAATGTGACATAAATGATTGGAGTAGTTAATGACTACTAGAACTCAATACCAATATTTCAAAATACAGAAGATACACGAGGAAGACTGAAACACTGGTGAAAAAAAAAAAAAAGACAACGAAAACAAGTATTTAGTTTGAATAAGCTAGTATATTGAATGTATGCTACAGTTTTAAGAAAAAAATAATAAATAAAAGACGAAAAAAAAAATTTCAACAATGTAATTGAGCCCTTTTTTGCAAATTAAAATGCCGGGAAATTCTGCATACACTTTATTCAGTTTTAAATTTTAGTATCGCCTTTTAAATTATTAAGTAATTAAAGATTTTGAAGTTTTCTAATTTTCTCATCATTTAGTATTTTGAAAATATAGAAATTTCTATTTGCCGGTATTTCAAATACTTGATACTGACATTTTTACCCTTTAACTCTGGGGGAGGTAACTCTGGACTGTTACAGTATAATTTTTTTTTATCTAAGAAAGGTAATAGTCTATTCTAAGCATCTTCGATTTTAATAATGCTGCAGTCTTATTAGATTCTATTCTCCCTCTAATCTCTTGGTCATCGAACCTCTTTTATAGATTCTTAGGAATTATTCCAAGGGCCCCTACTGCGATTGGTATCACGATCACTTTTATGTTCCATAGCTTCTTTCAGCTCTTTAGCAAGATTCAGGAATTCATCCAGATATTCACCGTTTTTAATTTTCAGTCTGTGGTCTGTTGGCGCACCAAACTCCACTGGATGACACGTTCTTTTCTTCTTGTTGATTAAAATTAGATCTGGTCTTCTGGCCTGGGCTTAGGGATTCTTTTATATCTTAAAGACCCAGGCATGATTGGCTTATGACTTTCATTGTCATGGGCAGCTTCTGGGTTTTGCATATACTATTTATTCTTATTTCACTCCGTGGTAGCGTTAAAGTTTGAGTGACAAAAAGTCTCCTAAGGTGTCTAGGTCTCTTCTGAGTATTCTATCCGACATTAACAATGCTGTGGTTTGTATAATCAAGATTCTCTCTCTGATTTCCCATTCCTACAGTTTATTATTATATTGCCTGTGCTCTTTCTAGTCGTTTTAATGTCTTCTTTACCATTTTTTTTATGTAGTCTTCGAGTCCTCATGTTATCTCTCGGATATAAGGTCTTGTGCATCGTCAATCATTTGTTGAAGTTCTCTCGTCCATTTCAAGAATGGCCCCGAATATCTTACTGGAGAGACAGCACAAGGTGCTTATCTATTTGATGAGATTCCTGCTGCAGAGGTTGGTTTTGGGAAGTTTTCTCGTTCGTCTAACGTATACTTTTTTTGTTTTTTCTTTCATCCACTTGTTTGATGGTATTTGTTTCCAACATTCTTAAGTACTTGTAAGTTTCCTTTTCTCCTAGCATTCTCATTTTCTTTTGATTGGGCAGTTTTATTACTTCCGTTATTTTTCTTTATCCGCTTTTTATTATGATCATGGCACATTTTCTATGCCTAATTCCATTCCCATATCACATTTATATATTCTTATTATTTGTCTTTTAGTCATCAATTCTTTTTCTGTTTTTGTAAACAGATTGATGACGTCCATGTTCATTTATGACAATATACGACCGGAGCCTGCATTTCGAAGAATTAAAATCTTCTGACCGCTCGTTTTGTTTTCTTTCTCTGCAAATTGAAAAGTATGTCTAGGACGATTCCACAAAGAAAGAAACAAGGCGAAAAGACAAAAGATTGAGTAAATGTTTTAGAGAGGAGATGTTCGTGTGACCTTTCTCAATGAAATCTCCATGTCTGTCTGTCTCTGTTATCTATTCTCCGGTTTCTACGATCTCTTCTGTATCTGTTCTCTAAGCCAATCTATATCTCTGTGGTCCCAGATATCTGAGCTATGGTCATATACTCTCTGTATCTAGTATCGGACTTATTCTCCTTGTACTGCTGGTGTCTCTTCTATGACTGACTACCTGCGTCTGGTACTCCTGCGTCGGTATCTTTCTCACTTCCTCTGACTAACTCCTGGAGACGCTGAAAGGTTTTTAGTGCTGCAGTTCCCTCTGAGGGTAGATCCCGTGACCTGTATAAAATATAACATTCACAGTAGCTCCTAAAATTCAAAAGGGTTTCTTTTGAGGGAACAATAGGCATCCTTACTGTGACTGTTCTGCTCGGAACGCCATGTGTCGAAGATGTGGCAAAATCGGCCATTTTGCTAAAGAATGTCGTTCCGGAACTTCCGCTACTCTTCATTCTTCTAATCCTGTGGTAATGGCAGCATCGTTTACAGATTTGTTTGCGGCAACCACCCCGATAAAAATAAATGGGAAGAAGGTCAGAGCTTTTGAGGATACTGGGAATACCGAAGGTTTTATTTGTGAATCGTTGATTCTAAAGTTTCGTCAACCTACTCTACCGTGGAATAATACCGTGTCAATGGCGTCGACTTCTCTCAAACGTCTGGTGAATGTGAAAGAGGAGAGGCACAATATTTTCCTATTAAACTCTCTGTGCTTCCTGATTTGTGTGCTGCTGTCATTCTTGTGCAATATTTTATGGGGTAATACGAAAGTATCTGTAAAATTTGGTGGAAAGAGCTCCCCACCTTAAGTATGTGCGGACTGACTACTTTCTCTACTTTTTCACCCCGACTCTTTGCTAATCTTGCTGAAAATTGCAAACCGATTGCCGTTATAAAAAAAAATTAATTGCTTCTGAAATAAATAGACTACTTTACGTAAGAATTGTTGAGTCCAGCACGTCTCCTGGGTAAGCCTAAGTCGTAGTAACCACAAACGAACGACATAAAAAAATCGCTTAGATTACACAGCATGAATATTTGGCTCTGTGAAGGGTCAATATACAAAAATCATTTTGAAGGTTATAAAATTTCATACTTCATCAAAAATAAATGCAAAATAACAAAAATAAACAAAATACAAAAAACAAAACAAAACAAAACGCATAAATGTTCTGACAGAAAATGAAATTGTAACACACTGGGGGAGAAGTTTATTTTGACTTGGGTGCTGTATGTGCATGGCATCTTGTGACCTATTAACCCCTATATTAGTACGCCGTCTTTATTTAAGGTTCAATCGGGGATGCATGCTGTGATCGGGTTCAATGTTGCAAAAGAATCTAGTGCAAGTAATTATAATGCCACGGAGAAATACACATGCTCATTTAGTTCAGTTAGTACCATTTAAGAATATCGGTTTTTGGGTTTTTGAGAGGATATTTCAGAGATTTCCAATGAATATTGGACGTGAGACCTCAGCAGTGCTTCGATGCTGGCAGCAGTGGCTAAATAAACATTTCTCTATCTGTTCGAGGATTCGTTAAAAAATATAAGCTTCATCCAGGAAGTGGTGCATAGCTGAACATTCTTGTTGCAGCAACATATTAACACTTCTTTTTTTTGTTGTGTTAATATACTGCCACTTGTTATAAAGCTAGAAATATCTAAGTCATTTTTCAAGTTTTATAACAAGCAGCAGTGTTGATACAGCAAAAAAAGTTCAGTTAAGCTCTTCTTACTGTATGAGTTTTAAAACTTTTTGAATGACTATCGCAGAACATGTTCGGGATGGCCACGTAGTACAGATATATCAGAGCAAATTTGGTTGCAAAAGTGTCACCCCAGAGAATTTGAAATTGTTGAATTGTTGCAGAACAATGGACACGCGTTCCTCTTACCAAATTTTGGCTTTCACCATAAGATCGACATGCATGTGAATAGTGATGTTGCGTGAGGGTTAACTAGAAGACTGGTTGACGTTCTATTATTTTCAGAGTAGGTTTTGCTTTCATTTTCATTTGCATTTTTGATGTACACCTTGGGACGCAACATTTTCTACACATGCCCAACCCATGTCATCAAGCTGGAAAGTGGCATAAGTCTACAACTCTTGGTCACATTAGGTGTTTGTCAAGGGAATATTGATCATCACTAAATACACCAAAACATTAATCAGTTCATTCTGCAACCAAGCCTGAATCAGTAAAACGATGCACCCGCCTATATGATGGCAGTGCAACTCAATATACTCTTCAAAATGTTTTATAACTTCTCTGATTAGCTAAAACTCTCGCGAATTAAGGATGTATGGGACATTAGACGAGGTTTGCAACTGTTGCAAAAGAGAAGAAAGGAGACTGAAGTTCTAAATTTTAAAAAATTATTTAAAGGAAAACTTAACTGTCAAAACCGTAAAAGTGTAGCACCGAAAATGTAGAAATTCGCAACGATAAAGCTACGATCAGACCGAAGAGGTTAAACCCCGCAATAATCGAATCGGGGCATGACACTGGATAACTGATTCCGAGCGGAGATGATTATACGACTCATGCAAGCATATAGGATTGAAAACAATGGGATGCAGCAATGAATGCGAACCAAGGTTGATGAATTCAAAAGTGGGTAAACGGCGTGCTTCCCTTGGTGCTGGAGGAAGAACTTGATAGGTTAACGACCAGGATAAAATAGTTCAGTCCAGAAACTTCAGTTACTCATCTATAAGGGTGGCATCTATTTATAAGAAAAATAACCACTGATATTAATTCAAACTGTATCGTCTTTCACGTGGGTTAAGGAGCGCGTTCCGCTCAGGCTTGAGCGCAAACACTAGTATGAATAAGTTAGCAACAGAGCTCAAACCAAACTTACTTAAATGTAAAAAAAAAACAAAAAAAAAACAACGTCTACATAATCACTTTTAACGTTAGAATATTAAATACAAAAGACCAAACTACCTTAGCTATGCGTACAGAAACATAGATATTGCCATAATAAACTAGAATGAATGGACGTTTTTTGACAGTATCTTTATGGAAAAACTACCTTCTCTTATGAGCTATCCTCCCATGTTGGACTTATTTTCAAACGTTCTGAATATCAGTGGAGACAGGAATGCATATATAAGCAAGGACGGAAGTGATAAATTCTGCTTGCACAACTCACCAAAGAATAATGGCGAATATCTAGCTGAGTTTTCTCTCAAGAAAAGACTTGCATGCTTAAACACTAAATTCCTCAAAAGCTAGGGAAACCTATGAACTTACACCTACCAAAATAACTAAAAAACACGGCTAGATTATAAATTTATAAACAAGAAGTGGATGAATAGCACTTTGATCTGTGAGGCATGCTCCTTTTTAGAAGGAGTATCGTCCAACACATAATCGTCTCAGCAAAGAATTGCCTCAGTCTGTGCAGAAACAAGAAACAAATAGTTAAAGTTTCACGAAATGACTGGTTTGCTCGCCAATCAAGATATAAGCAAACAATTTACGGTAATTGCAAGAAGCATCAGGAGACATCTGAAAGACATAACCCAAATGGTGAATATGAAAACTCCGTAACCGTCCAGATAGAAACAGCAGTCGAGTGTATATCAACCAAACCAAGAGCCAAGTATAGTGTTACCAGTGAATCAATGCTCTTTAGGGGAAACGAGAAAACATTTAAAAAAATCCTTACTTAAAAAAAGAAACCTAAAAAATACCAATACATAGAAACTTAAGAAAGCCCTGGGAGAACAAACACATACCAAAAGAAACAACTAGAATACATTCAAGGATATCATCTCCGTGCGGACAGTGGATGCAACCTGGAAGACCTACCATGAGCGATGTACGATAGGGAAGAATGGAAAGAGAGAGTCAAGGTATAAGTCGAATCTAGTTGGGGTCACGTATACCGGTCACTGCTATATATAACTTTCTCACTCTAAATATGTTGAATTGTCTTGCCGTATTTCTCGTTGGCGCACAGTTCTGTTTGGACCTCGATCTGAAATTTCAATCTCTGCACTGCTATTGCAATGGTCGGGTGTTTATTATTTGACACTGTCCGCGCTGGTACAGTTTTAGTCGTGTATCGTCTAGCCTGATATTCTTTCGTCCTGTGATTCTTATTGATTAAGGGAACGGTTGCTTTCTCAATGAATAAGCTGTGGTAATCTTCTTTAGTGACGAATGATATAAGCAATATAAGTCGGTTCCTTTTCCCGAAAAAACAATAATGCCAGTTAATTAAATATAAACAGTTTAAAAGTAAGTAAAGTTGGCGACCTTAGTCGAGGATGACCCGAAAGCTCCCTTTTCAATAGCTACTTCACCAAGGTGTAGGGAAGGTTGCTACTCCTTCCCTGGATTGCTCCATTTTACCCTTGATGCTTATCTTATAATGTTGAGTTTTAAGCAAGACGGCATCAAGTACCATTTTTTGAGTCTTTAGTGACAGTATATTAAGTAAAATACAATCATCTATCGCATGGTATCAACAGATATACAAAACAGAATACCACCTCAAGACTGGTCATATGTGTGTCGGTCTTAAGTTAATTTTTAGCTACGTAGAGAAATGTTTAAGTTATTTACTCGCGAGTGCATAGGTATATAAGTTGATTGGCTGATACCTATATAGTTAAACCAAGTTATATCTCGGCCGACTGCTATCAAAATTGTGTGTGGTCTGTCTCTATCTCTATACAAATTGTTCCGTTCGCTTCGCGGCCCAAACACCAACTCACTTGTAACATCAAAATCCAGTCGTTCTATGCACCTTATCATTATTTAAATCTATTTCCTCGCAGCAAATACATCTCAAATAAACTACTGTTCAAGTTAAGTTCAAAGGGTTATTTCCTTTGCTAACAAGAATTCCATTTTATACTTGGGTCATACTCACTAACCTAAAATAGTATTTCCAGTATTGTCAAACCATATATAGTTGTCACTTCTTACCAGCTTTGAAATCAATAACATATGTTGACCTATCACGATACGGGTCACAGCTATGTCTTTTCAACTATCAACTTGTTCTAGCGGAAGAGAAAATTATAACTACGAAATTCTCAAAAACATGTTAACCCTACTACACTAAACCGATTAATTCGTTACAAAGGAAATCCGTGTGAGCACGACTTGATGATGATACGTACAGGAATATAGATATTACCATAGCGAACTAAAAATAAGATATCATAATCTCAGTAAAGATTTGATATTTGTATCGGCTTCTCCATGGAAAAATTCCTTCAATGCAATAACAAGAAGTATGGAATGCTTCTAAATAGCACAGAGAAAATTTAACCAAAGAATGATGAGCTGCATTTAATAGCAACACCTGCACAATAATTGTCTCATGCTACAGTCCCACTAGAAGCAGTGATAAACGAACATTATCACCTTCTATAATGAACGATCTTTCCTTGTCCGACTCATTCCCAATTACAATGTTCTGATAATCGGTGGAGACATAAATGCTCGCATTGAAAAAATCGAAAATGTTGATGCATCTCATGACTGTTTCTCACTTGCCACTCGGGATATAAACAATCAATATATGGTATCTGTTAGAAAAAAGTTTAACACTTTTCAGGAGACATCTGAAAGACATAGTCCAAATGACGATTATGAAAACTTCGTATCCGCCCAGATAGAAGCAGCATCCGAGTGTATACCAACCAAACCAAGAGACAAATTTAGAGCTCCCAGGTGAAAACGGTTTATACTGAAAAAAGCATCCTACTTAATTAGAAACAAACAAGAACAAACACCAATGTGCAGAAACTTACAAAGACCCTGAGAGAGCTAACAAAGTGAACAGCCAGAATACATCCCTTATCAAATCAATAAAATAAAAAATTGGAGAGAAAGTAAACAATCACGATTAGCATCATCATCATCATCATCATGTCACACCACCAGCACGGATCTCTCTGACCCTCTCCCACCACCTGTCTCTATCGTCCATCGCTCCCGGTAGGTCTTCCGGGCTACGTACCGTATCGGCGCAGAGCTGTTGTATATTGGTTCTAGCTGGTCGTTCTGCCTTTGCTTGTCCATGTGAAGGGGTCCACAGGAGTACATCACTTATGAATTCGTCCTTACTTCTCCAGCAGTGTCCCGCATGCCTGGTTCGTCTTTGATAGTTTTCGTGATGGGTGGTAGGTGGCCGTACAGGTACTGCTTTGTGGGGTACTGCTTCCAAGACTTATTCAATATTGCTCCCATCATTCTTGTGTTATTGCCGTCAAGCTTTTTCTCCATCAGTTTAGTTAGCGTCCATGTAGTGCATCCATATAGCAGTATCGACACAACTGCTGCTTGGAAAAAACTGCTTTTTCTTTTATCAGTCAGGTCTGACTTCCATATGACCGATAGCCTATCGATAGCTGTCTATGCCTTTGCTACTCACGTGGTCATGTCTGTCTCAGTTGATAAGACATTGCTTCCTAGGTACGTGAACATGTCCTCTAGTTTCAAAAGCCCACCCTTTAGTGTAGAAATGTCGCCTGTTTGATTAAAGCGTTGACACGGAGACCTACACCACCAGCTGCACGTTCCAGACTATCTAGCAGGGATTCAGCTTGGGTGGGTGTATTTGCCAGAATCGCTATGTCATTGTCGTAGTCCGCGTCCGTAATTGTTTGTGTGGGGTATCTTCTGCTTCTTTCTTTTGTCAGCTTAAAACCGTTGTCTTTCATTTTATCAATAGACGTTTTAAGCACGTAGTCTAGGCAGATGATAAAGAGGTATAGGGCTAATATGTCTCCTTGCAGCACACCTGCTACGATGTCGAAGTAGTCTATGTTTCCATTCGGGGAGCGGACTTTGGTGTTTTTTATAGCATCATTATGGCTGCGACGGTTTCTTTGGATAGGCCGTATGTGAGTATAGCAGACAGTAAATGAAGCAAGTGGAAGCAAAAGCACACCGAGAACTAAACTAAAAGCTGACAGTAAAGAAATTTCAAAGGATAAAATTTGCAGATATAAATAAATTTGAAAGGGTAAAAGGAATGTGAGTGACACTAAAGCCAAGTTTAGTATTTGTGGGTAATGTTTTTAGGGGGCTTTAGTGTGCAATATTAAACTGTAAATTCAAACGGTAAATTTCTAGTTCGTATACTGGTTTGAAAAGATAACATAGACAATAAAGTTTTTAAAAGGGAATTTTATAAAAAAGTAACGAGAAAGAAAGGGATATAAAAGAGAAAGTGTTGCAAATTTTAGCACAATTTCCTGGAACTTATCTGAGAGAGTATTCGGGAAATAAATTTCTTTGAATTTGAGTATTTTTCTTTTCCTTTTTGTTTTATCGAAACGTTTCAGAGTTCGTTTAATTGCGAGTCTTCTTTAAAGTTCTTTTCAGCAGAATTCTCGGACTAATCTTCTTTCACTTGTTTAACTTGGTAGAATTTCAGTAGTCGACTTTGATTTGATTTTACTTTTATTTCTTGGGAAACTTCAGCCTGTTTAAAATATGTTCCGGCAATTCAAGATGCGAGTGACAAAACCCATCAGCTGGCTAATTTTTCCTGCCTTTACAGTTTGGTCCCCGAATTAATACTTAGGGTCTGATAGTAGTTCTTGACAAAAACGAGGAAGTAGCTTTTTTGTGCTGCACTGTCTAGGATTACTTCTCCCTTTTCCACTCTGGCCAAATCAAGTCCGCACGTGGTCGGTTTGATTTTTTTTCTTGGAAATAAATTTTTATAACTGCAAAAAAAGAAAACTTCAGGGATGGAAAGAATATTTCAAGAATCTGCTGAGAAATCTTGCTGAAATCACTGATATAACTACCGATAAAATTATCAATAGACAACTAGATATCAAGGCGCCTTTGGTGGTGTAATGGTTAGCAAGCTCGACTAGCAAACCTACACGAGTGAGTTCGAGTCTTATTGGGTGTCCCTTTCATATGGCCTTGTGCCACATCTAAGCAAAAAAAAAAAAAAAGCTTAGTAAATTACGACAACTTGATATCAAGCTAAGACAGTTTTACGGATAAAGAACGTGATACAACACAAAAATAAATAAATAAATAAATAAATAAAAGCAGAAAAGAAACGAATTCGATGCACTACAGGAGAAGACAGAAATATGTACCCCGAATGACGAATATGAGAATTTCGTCAACGCACACCTAGAGGCAGCAGCGAAATGCATAACAATAAAACTTAGAACTAAATCTAGTGTCCCATGGGAGACAATAACGGTTAGAGAAAAACTTGCAGACGGGAAAACCGCCACCAAATGCTATAGGAAGAACCCAACGAACACAAATCCCCTGAAACTAAAAAAGGCACGAAATGAATTAGCAAGCATATACCTAAAAGAAGAGAGAGAATACATACAAAATTAGATAGATAAGATGAGAGACTCAATGGAAGATGGCAATGTAGGATAGGCCTACGATAAACGAAGTGAGCAGAAGGAAGAGCACAGCCAAAGCTTAACTGAAAGCTTGAAACCAACAAGAAAAATTAAAACTGTGGAAACAGCATTTCGAGAATCTGTGGGGATTTAGGAATTAACAATAAAACTCTCAACCGGATGTTGACTCGTCGGCTACCACATACAAAATGTATAAACGCGTCACCACGCATAAGGCTCCACGCATCCATCCGGTTAAAAATCAGAAAAAAAGAAAAATAATAAAAAGTAAAGTAGCCAATGGGAAGCGGTCGCGCCAAAATTAGAAGGATTTTGAGTGGCGAATTTGGAGCCGGTGGAGGGTGATAAATACTCAGGTTTTCTGTGAACCGGGTCTTGTCAGGGAGTGTCCGTCGAACCAACAACATCATTTTGCTGTCTGGTGTTTTTGGGCACCACGCTACGTCTTAGGACGTAGCGTTGGTTAGTCCATTCACCAAGTAAATAAAGGAAAGTATGGAAGAAATGTTTTCGTTTCTTATCTGTTTCTATCTTTTCTTTTTGTATATTTCTTTTGGACTTTCTTTGGACAAGGCATTGCGCCGGCCAATCAACGTGGGGTAAAATAATAAAACCAAAATATGGAGTCAGATATCTTACGGCAACACAGCCTTGCCCTTAGCCCCTGACCTTTAAAACCCTTTAAAAACCCACAAATCTACTCGGAAAACCACCAAAAGTTACACATGAACCAATCACGAGAATAATTAGCAAGCGATTAGACATTAAACTAGGACCGTTTACTCTTGAAGAACTCGACTCGGTTCTTAGAAAAATTAGAAATAGGAAAGCGGCAGGGCTTGATGAAATTCCCCCAGAAATATGGAAGACCAGACAATTCGACGACTTACGGCTCCGACACTGCAACGCAGTTTATAATCAAAACCCGATAAACCGATGAATGAATGGATGCGTCCTCCCTTTCCCTAAAAAGGGTGACCTCAGATTAGCCAAGAACTACCGAGGTAAAACACTTACATCCATAGCAGCCAAAATATACAATGCCCTACTTCGAAACCGCATAAAACCCAAAATTAACAACATTCTTTTAAAGAACCAAAATGTCTTCCGAAGAAATAGATCCACAACCTCACAAATATTGACTATCCGTAGAATCCTTGAAGGCATCCGGGCAAAAACCTACAGGCGACAATACTATTTGTCCACTTTACCAAGGCCTTTGATTCCATTCACAGAGGGAATATGGAACAAATTCTACTAGCATACGGCATACCAAAAGAGACCGTCGCAGCAATAATGATTCTCTATAGAAACACTAAAGTGAAAGTACGTTCTTCGGATGGAGACACAGACTACTTCGACATTGTAGCAGGACTACTGCATGGGGACAAACTATCCCCATACCTCTTTATCATTTGTCTAAATTACTTGCTTAGAACATCGATTGATAAAATCAAGGAAAACGGCTTCGAGCTGACAAAGAAAAGAAGCAGAAGGTACCCTGCAAAAACAATTACCGACGCCGACTACACTGATGACAGCGATTCTGGGAAATACACCCGCCCAAGCCGAAACAGGCACGCATTGACCTCCATGTAAATGCACACAAGAGGGAATACATGTGCTTTAATCAAGCAGGTGACATTTCCACACTAGGCGGTAGCTCTCTGAAACTAGTTGACAAGTTCACCTACCTAGGAAGCAGTGTCTTATTAACCCAAAAATACATCAAAATGCGACTAACAAAGGCATGGATAGCTATCGATAGGCTATCGGTCATATGGAAGTTAGACTTGACTGATAAAATGAAACGCAGTTTCTTCCAAGCAGCGGCCGTGTTGATACTGCTATATAGATGCACTACATGGACGCAAACTAAACGGATGGATAAAAAGCTTGACGGAAACTACACAAGAATGCTGCGAGCAATTCTGAACAAGTCCTGGAGACAACACTCCACAAAGCAGCAGCTGTACGGCCACCTACCACCCATCATAAAAACTATCAAAGTTAGACGAACCAGACATGCAGGATACTGCTGGAGAAGCAGGGACAAGCTCATAAGTGATGTTCTATTATGGAACCCCACACATTGCCGAGCAAAAGCAGGACGACCAGCTCGAACCTACATACAGCAGATCTGTGAGGATACGAGGTGTAGCCCTGAGGACCTGCCAGAAGCGATGAAGGATAGGGAGGAGTGGCAAGAGTGGGTCAGGGATATCCGTGCTGGCGGCGCGACATGATGATGATGATGATGATGATATAAGTAAAACGAACAATACATGTTGGGGTGCTGCTGGTGAAGTAAGGACGAACTCATAAGCGACATTCTATTATGTATTTTTACACATGAACACACCAGTGTCAGCCGACCAGAAAAGACTTACATATATAAGCTCTGTGGGAACACTGGATGCCATCAAAAGGACTTGCCAAGAGTAATGGCCTATAGGGACTGATGAAGAGAGAGAGAGAGAGAGAGAGAGAGAGAGAGAGAGAGAGAGAGAGAGAGAACTCTATGCTACCAGCACGACTTGATGATGATTTATCTAGAGTAAATTGAAACACATGTTTATAATGTTGTAATCTTATTTTCTGTTCATGAATTTAAATGTTTATTTTAATGTTCTAGAATATTTGATTAAAACAAACAAACAAACAAAGCAAACAAAAAACAAAACAAACAAAAACAACAGGAATCAACTAGATTTCTTAGGTTATAGATACTACACTTTTTGCATATATTAGTTAAGAGAATACAATAAACTGAATTGTTTCATATTTCATGAAAGATTATTTCACATAGGCACCAAAAAGAATGAGATTTGGGAAATTGATTTATGGTTTAAGACGAAAGATTTTGTGGGTCAGCTGTAATCAAATTGATATTTTCTACGTTTAACATAGTCTGATACAATGATAACAGCAAAACGGAAAGTATGAATAATGTGGTACCATTCTTTGCCAGTATTCCTATCATTAAAATCAGCAAGCCTATCATTTAAATCACCAATCCAAAGCCAAATGGGAGTGAGTATTTTTAAAAAGTAATTGGGATATGGGCGCAATATCAGCTTCCAAGTTGAAGAGACAATTTCATTTTAACATAATAATTTGATAGTTTGCTTTTTGCTTGAGCTTGAATGCAAAACACTGGGAATAAGCAAATAATTCGGGCATGTTTACTTTTTAAATTAGTCTGGCGCAAGACCAGAGTAATACGATACTTAACGATGACTGAACTCAGCTTAGCAAAGTAAGACATAAGGATCGAACTTAATTTAGTCATACAGAAGGCAATAGTAGTTGAGTATCCAGTGGAGGTCTAATTCATTGATGTTGATCGGTAAATTTATCTATTACAACTTATCCAAAACAATTCGATAATTTATAATTACAAATTGCCTACTGATAAAGTTTATATACAATAATTACAGATGCAAGTCACCTACAGATTATATAAAGTTAATTTAACAAATATGATAGTAAAGTAAAGTAAGCGACCTTAGTTGAGAGTGACCAGAAAGGCTCCCTTTTCAATAGCTACTACACCGATGTTTAGTGGAAGGCGCAATTCCATTCCCAGGATTGTTCCACTTTAACCTTGGTCCTCACCTTTTAATGCTGAGTGCTAAGCAAGGCAGTATCAATTACCATTTTTTGAGTCTTTGGTATGACTCGACCTGGGATTGAACTCCGGTCTCCTGGACCATTGGCGAATACTCTACTCATTAGGCCAATCGCCCGGTCCAAATATGATAGGGTTAGAGTTAATTTATAAAAGTTAATGTTCTTGATTTAAACTACAATGTTTCAACTATTAGACATGTTTAAATGTATAAATAGTTTTATAGTTGAATTATATTTCTAGACAGATTATTATAGATAAATCATATTTGTAGACAAATTGGTTTAGATTAATTATAAATGTAGATAAATTGTTGTATAGAAGTGCATCTACTTTTTACTGTCATAGACAATTTTGCGAATTGTTGCCATTATTCTAAATTCTTAATTATGAAAAACGAATTGTCTTCTTTCGATGGAAACATTTTCAACTTGATTTGGTCATTCCTTGTTCTATTTCAGGAGGTACTGGTCAGGTTTGTGACTACCAATGTAAACTTAGTGGATGTTGGGGCCCTGATGCCGAAGATTGCATTGAGTGTATAAACTATCGCGTTGAAGAAACTGGGAAATGTGTTCCGTCTTGCTGGAATGTCAGTATGGTGTTTGATAGCGGCTTGAACACGTGTAAACCTTGTCATGAAGAATGTAAAAATGGCTGTACTGGATCGGTGAGTAACTTCAGAAATTGCAACTTGGATCAATGAAGGTAGCAGGAGAATGGATGCTTTAACTTCTTTCTAAAGTTTCTCTAAAGTCGTACGATTTCCTTAGAATTATGTTTTTTTTACTGGCTTTTTATTTCACATTTTTTTTATCACAACACTCAAGTGGATTTGCATTTTATAATTGTCACGTAATCAGCATGGGTGGAAAATAAAATAGACCCCGACAAATTTGAATTAGCATCTTGTATCCGTGCAGAATTTCTAGGAAAAGCGATGCAATTTAAAACTATGAAATTGATTGTTATTTACCTACACCCTTTGATTATAAAAATAAGAAAGCCGAGAATATCTGACTCTCTCGGCAGCACATAAGTTTTTCCAAGGAAAACCAGATTTCCCATCGAGAGCTGACTTTTCACAATAAGTAATACTACATGGAAAGTGATTTTGTTGAACTGAATTTAACTTTTTCAACTAACGAATTATTTGCCCTGCTAAAATAATTATTCACATTTAATTAAATATTACTGATCGGATTTATTGGTAATTATTCAAGTTTTAAGTGAATAATAATTACTCAGAACTGACAGTCTTGGCAGAAAAAAACAAAGATGTGTAAATCAATATATCTCTACAGTACTACTTATTTGAAAAAAAATATTTTTCTATAAAACTGTGATATTTTTCATAAAACAATATTAACTTCATATTGTTCTTTTCTAATATGTGAATTTATCTTTTGCAGTAACAATCACTGTTTGTAACCCTTCAGTATACATTTTTAGTTGACAGCAAATATCATGAAAGTTTTTAAAAAGTATATGAATAGAATATTGTAAAATGACTAGCTGCAATCCAAAATTGAACTCTTACAGTAGAGACGGACACATCTATAAGAAGCAAAATAAAATTCAAAGATTTTCTGCATATGCTTTTAATATTTTTCATGTCAGTACATATGTAAATATGAAAGAGAATGAAAATTTTAGCATATTTGTTTAATAGACCCAAACCATAATTTGCCCAGTCAACTGAGGCTGTAGAATACACCGACTGAATCTCTGCAGAGGGGTAAGACCCCAACCCAACGAGTTTCCTGGATACGGCACTAAACAATCTGATTGTGAGGTTCCAGTAATGCTGGAGCTTTGGGTAATGCAAAGTACCTCTTCGTTGCCATCGCTTCCAGGTCCTCTCTGGTCCGGAGTGGTAGCACCTGATAGGGCCCTATATATAGGTCAAATAGAACTAAACTGCGTACTTATGTAAAACTGAACTGCCTAAAATAGAACTATTTTTGATATTTAACTGTGTTTAAACAAGAACTATACTTATACTAAACTAAATTGTTTAAATTAGAACTGTTTGACTAAACTGAATAGCTTGAAATAGTGATGTTTTGACAATTAAACTGTGTACTTTTGATTAACTGAATTGTTTGAAATAGAACTGTTTTTTGTTTTAAAATGGATCTGGCATTAAATAACATACAAAGATTGATATGCCATAAAAATCAACCAACCAACTAACCAACCTATCCATAATAGAACAAGTTACATAAACAGTTGCGTACATTTCCTTATTAGTTTTAATTACTTTTTCAAATGTTTCTGCTAATTTTTATTATAACACATTTGATAAGATCTGGAATAACGACAATACTTCATCTAAGGTTTTTAAAGTAAAAAAAGACAATTCTCAATTCTCTGGATTTTTGAAAACTTGTGCCAAGATACCATGAAATAAGAAAAACGTTAACTTCATTAATTCAAACTACCCAAATTCCGGAAGACTAACCAAGAAACAAAGTCAGTGTTTATTATCAGACTTATTGATCATAACATCTTTATGATACATACCATCTCCTTTTACAAAAACTAGTCTGTCGCATTCTTTACACTTGAGAAATACCTGGATCTGGCTGTAAGCCTCAGCAAGGTTCTATAGAACCAAGACTGTCTATGCAACAAAGTTCTCCTCACCACATCACAGATACTGTCGTAGGGAAGATACAGCTTTGACTGCCTTAAGGGTTCAAAATCTTGATTTTGAATTTAAAGTTTTCCTTCTCCTAGACTGGTTGACCACCAAGTTGGTGATCCCAGTCTAGCATACTGTTTTATCAACAGTAATGGGTAGGGAAAAGATGGAATCTCACCTTTCTTAAATGCATTAATGCTAAATGAATGCAAACAGTCTTTGAATTTGAATTTAATTTACCGACTTTATTTACCCCACCTATAACCATTACGCTGATTGCATATCATTTAGGCTTAGATATTACTGTCTTGTTATTACAATTATTCACTGGCAAATATTGGATCTTAATCGCAGAACTAACCGAACTGACGATGATTGCTTGCCTTGGAATTTTATGGTAAATATTAACAAAAAAACTTTTAATATTTTATGGGATCATAGACTTTTCTGTCCAACTTCATTGTTTGATTATCAGGACACCAAGAGGAAAATTAGTTTATTTTTACGTTGAAATGAGTACAGTATATCTGTCAATGTCCTTATTCAAACACTTTACATTAAATAAACTCTTACCGACAGAGAACCTGAAAAGTTAATCGAAAGAACTTTTTATCTTCATAGAAAAAAAGTTATTTCCACTGAAAGACCGTGACATTTTAGTAATATTTCCTGAGTTTTCAATTTTGTTCGACATTTTTCTCCGTTGAAGTCTTTAAGATTTTGTTTGCTTGTCAATCTTAGGAATTGGACGCTTATGAGATATCCACATATTTTATTCATTTTCACCGCAAAAAATAACACTTAATGGAAATGGCACCGAATTTTTCCTCTCAGATTTTCTTCAAGGTGACGTCAAACAAATATCAATGTTCTGTGAAGATTTCATCAATAATTATTCTCACATTACGTTTTCACCCTTACATTCCCTTTTTCTTTTTCTATATATATATATATATATATATATATATATATATATATATATATATATATATATATATATATATATATATATATATACATATGAAAAATCGAAACAATGACGTGTATGTTTACCTTGTGTATACTTTAATGATCATGATTTACTGAATTTTGTTGTTCGGATATTAGTCCTTCTGGCGCACTAAAAATGATAGTGTCAGAGATACATTTTGATATCCGCTACAATAGACCAGGAGACCACGAAGAGTCACAGTGTACTTGCACGAGTCAAAGGTTTTGTAATATTTGGTAACGTCAGGTACAAATTGGATATTCTGGATGCTTTTGCCGAAGTTGTGATAGTGATGAACCACACCAGATGGTGAGATGCTGAGTTCACCTGATACTCATCGAGTGCTACTCACTAGATTTGCATCTATGATATAGAGCATGACCTTGAAATCCACAGCTTTAAACCTGTCAGACTTTGCTTGATCATTGAGGGTCTTACAACCCGAGCAAAATTTCTTCTACCATCTACTGTGTTACTGAACTTTGATCACCTGCGTCTTCATCTTTTGAACAACCAATGTTTTTCGTTGATTCTACAACATTGTGGCTCAGTTTTAACTTGTAAAGCAAAAGTTCCTGAATTACACTTCGTTTCACGTTCATCTATGGGGCTTTCAAATTAAACAAAAAGTGACGCAATGCAGAACGTGCCAGTGCACCAACTACCACAGCGAGTACATACCACAATTTGATCTTTGGTTCTGTGATATATACGCTGCAATCTAACATTTTAAAAATTACTGGGGTCCCCTACAAATACACAAAAAATAAATTAAAAATCAAATAAATAAATAACTAAAATAAATGAATAAATTTAAGGTTTTCTCATATTTCTCCTCGTGAGTGGTCAAACAAATATCTACTTGTATACATAATTTGTATATGCATTGTTTATATCCACTCATGAATGAATACATTAATAAACCCGTAACTTAAAGAGGAAAAACACTTATTTAAAGGAAAATGGATCGAATATTAGACAGATTTAAAAA
This sequence comes from Sepioteuthis lessoniana, assembly GCA_963585895.1. Taxonomy (NCBI): domain Eukaryota; kingdom Metazoa; phylum Mollusca; class Cephalopoda; order Myopsida; family Loliginidae; genus Sepioteuthis; species Sepioteuthis lessoniana. The sequence goes on along the minus strand of OY757920.1, from coordinate 107,923,225 downwards.
AAAATCAAAATTTAGTAATGATTAATTATCAGGCCACAGACTTATTGATATACCCCCCCATATATATATATATATATATATATATATATATATATATATATATATATATATATGACGTTATCAAAATATATGTGAAGTACTTAATGTATCTGGATAGTGCAGTTTTAAAAAGTCAATGGTAAATTGGAGTTTAACTTTTAAGTTGTGTAGGACACCCTTAACTTCTAAATTAAATGTATGATATGCACCTCTAAAATTCCATAGTTTTTGGAGCAAAATATCTAAAGAAATTAGTGAAACTACTAATCAAATAATTCAGTTTATGGAATGTATTTTTATAAAGCCTACTGCTGAATTTAAAAGAACAAACCTTAAAAAATATTTTCTGCTAGTTGACGTCAATCTTCGAGGATGTTTTCGTGCACTCCAACATGATTTATAGACGATTTGAATGATTGTCAGATCTGTACAATTAAAAAAAGATCTTTCTCTCATTGAAGTATAATAGTTCTGTTTAGCTTTTTACAATCACGTCATAAAATAACGATTCCGGTTTTGATTCGTGGAATTCTTCAAGGAATATTTTGATATCTTGATACTGTTGCAACTTCTGACCAGACAGTGTTGCATGGAGTTGAACTAGTGTCAGTTTAAAGAGGAAAAACAGAAAATACACTGCACATAAAAGATCTTTCCATCCAAACTTCTTGATCGTTTGATGTGTTAGGTTTGTAATACGCGGGAAGAAGTTATAATGCAGAAAGACTACTGATGAAATTTCTTGATAGAAAAAGATTCTTCGTTTTCAATACGTAATTCAAATGAAACAATTGCTTGTGTAGAAGCACACGGTTTTAGCAATTTGTAATAAATTATTTCTACCCCCCCCCACAAAAAAAACAAAAACAAAAAAACAAACAAAAAAAAAAGTCTTTAAGCTGTAAATTCTGTTTAGATTGAAATGATTTAATTTCTGCAAGATCTAGAAACGATTTTCTTTGTTTTTGATTTTCCAGTAAATTTTTTATCATCATTTACATCCACATTAAAAAGAAAAAGACAAGTGCTAAAGATTTGGTAATTATTCTTTTTCTTAAGTTCATTTTCTAAGTTCATTTTCTAAGATTTCTAGATGGTTTTTAAATCTACCAAGTTGTAGCGGTGCCAGTACTACGGTATGGCTGCTCTTTTAAGACTCTAACGAAACGCTTGGAGAAAAAGCTAGATGGGTACTGGAATCACTACCATACAAAAATATCAGTTGGAGGACCATTGATTTCCCATCCTGCAAACTACCATAGGAAGACAAGCAAGACATGCTGAGCACCGCAGGAAAAGTAATGACAAACTCACAAGTGATGTTATCTTATGGAATCCTACCCATCGACACACCAGTGTTGGCCGACCAACAAAAACTTACACTCATCCAAGACAACTTACCAAAAGCGATGGCAGAGAGAGAGAGAGAGAGAGAGAGAGAGAGAGAGAGTCAAGGGAATCTATGCAGTCATCACACGTTGATGATGATAATATTTGGTTTGTTTTGATTGGTTGATTGTGTTTTATAGCACACAGTAATTTTTTTTCCAGTATTGTTACAAAACACTAATAGTTATATTTGCACGCAGTTAAATTGTTTCAGTTATTGATATTTAACCTTTATAATTCTATTTAATATGGATCATTTGTTTACATGTTGTTAAATGATTTCAATAATTGTTATCTAACACTGATAATTCTATTTTCATACAATTAAAGAGTTTCAAGAATTCCTATCCAACAAGAACTATTCAATTTATTATTAATCATTTGTTTGCTCACAGTTAAATGGTTTCAAGCATTACTGTTTAACACTAATAATTCTACATAATATTAATAATAATCCCCAGTAAAAGGTTTCAAGTATTGCTATATAACACTAACAATTTTATTTAACATTATTCATTCATTTCCTCAAAGTTAAATGGTTTCAAACACTGCAACGTAATATTAATAATTCAATCTAGCATCAATCATTTGTTTGCACTCAGTTAAATGGTTTCAAATGTAGTAAATAATTAAATAGTTCTACTGGACCCTAATACATATTACCACTCCGAATCAGAGTGAACTTAGAAGTAATGGTAATGAAGGGGTACTCCACATTACTCAAGGCTCCAGGACTGGAGCCTCACTATCCAATGGTCTTGTGTCATATCCAGGAACTTCATTGAAGGGTCTTACCTCTCTGTAGAGAGGGTCAGCGTATTCGGGCCTGGATGATGATAATACAGAAATAAACTCATTTTAAAGATTGGTGCTGTGCAAGGTTTTTACCATATATTTTGCCTATTTGGTAATATAGGGTATTAAGCTAAACTTAGTAACATGTCAATAGAGTTAGGCTCGATGAGTATAGACCCACTATCCACTTTATCTCAAATTCACAAATTTTTGCCGTATTAAAGAAGCAAGATCACTATATTCTTTATCTTACGAATGTGGCGTTATTGCTATGCAGGGGCGCCGAGGAGATCTCTTGTATTCCTTCTCGCCACCTGTAGCCTCTTTTCGAATTCAGCAGGTTAAAATCCCGACTCTGACCCTTGGGTCAGGAATTGCTCTACTCTGCCGGCCGGAATCTACTCTCGCCTCCTGTGTCAGGACCGGCTTTAACATCCGTCACTGGGCTGATAAAATTCTTGAGAATCTTCTAAACAATTCCACATTATTAGAAAAACAGAAAGTGCATGATCATTTTGTGTTCCATTGTTCTCTTTTCCGCTAATAGCCTCATCCTTACTTCAGGATACGGGTTCGTTTCGTTTAACCGTTAAAACTGGCATCAAAATGACTCGACTATGATACATTAAATTGATCCCATCTCTGCTCTGTGCGGGGTGTCAATAACAAAGGGATTCCATTTGGATGCTACTAGAACTAACTGGAGCCCACAAGAAAAAATGCTAAAAAAGTTTCTTTTAAAACAAAACACCTCCAACACACACACACACACACACACACACACACACACACACACACACACACACACACACACACACACACATATATACTTTTTTCTTAAACTAAAATTCACTCAATTAAAAATTTTCAGAACAATTCACACGCTCTGACCCTCTTTATTGTATTATCAGCGTATTTTTAATTCTATTTTTATTATTAGGAATCAACTTCTGCACTTCTAACCTAGCCTGATACTTCAATTATACGACCATATAAAAAACGGTAACCACTACATAAAAAACATAAGAATGTTCGCCAATAAAATCATTGGAGATAAATCAGTGATGATAGGTGACATCCTCCTTTATTTTTCTCCTCTTAACCCTCATGCATCTGTCTCTTTATTACTCTAACTTCTTAAAAAGTTGCTTTTCCTGATCTTGAATCAAAGTTTTATCCTTAAAGTACGGCAAATTGAAATCATGAATCAGGCCAGCATGAGATTCGGCAGAGAGAAACTTTCACCAAAGAAAAAGCGTAGTATTATCAAAATTGCTCAGCAGTCGATCTTGACTTTTTTGAGGCGTGTGGCTACTTACTTTTATCTCTTGAGAAATTTTACTCGTGCGTCTACTTGTTACTCTCTAGTGTTCATTGAGACATTTCGTGATTTTATCTGATCCAATACTTTCAAGAGGTGATATCTCCACCTTCCGTTATATCTGAATGTTGATCCTTAATTATATTCTTTATTGTTAATTTTTTTCTATTTTTTCCTTCTTTTTTTTTTGTAATTCGAGAACCACCCACTATTTTTATCCATTCATTCTTACCTATCCCTTTTTGACTTTTACCATGCCCCCACTTCTCCACGGGACATTATTTTGTGGCTTCCTTTATCCACCAGTCTTGAGGCTACGTTTTCTTCCTCACTATTACTCGCTGATCTAGTATCTGATTTCTTATTTGATGTGCAGTTTGTCCCTGACTTCAGAATCGACTGGTGCAGCTTGTGTTGTCTTTCACACTGGTTGGCTAATATCGAGTATCTCCCATTTGTCAACATTTGCAGTACGTTGATGTTCTTTCTGCATGTGCTTTTTACCCCATTCATTCGGCCTTGTGCCGCATCGAAGCAAAAAGCTTCGTAAATTACTATAATTGGTCTTTAATTGTATACGATACTAGCCTGGTTTTTTCAATGATTACGTAATTTGGTTTTCACCTTTTCTCTAATTTTATACGTTTTTTGGTGGTTTCTGTTATAAACAAAATCTCCAAGTCTGCATCCTTGATTTTTCCATTTAATCTATTCGCTTGACGTTGCTTTGCTATCTTCAGGTCGCATGACCCGTTAATGTTTATCGCGATTCTTATCGAAGGGAATGGGGGATTATCAGATTCTTTTGTATGTCGTCGGAATGTACTAAAATTTCTTATACATATTCCCGTGTTCAACGACTTCCCTTATAAGACATAGCCAAAATTATTTCTGTTTTATAGCTTGGAAAGTCTTTTCTGCGTCCAAATGTTTGTTATAATTATGGTACTGTACGAACACTCACGTCCTAAGGTGTGACAGGATGTATAATCTCACCACTCGTTCATCGTCGGGTTGCAACAAACAATTGACGACATTGTCGATAAATTGTATATTTTTGTTTTTAAGCTAAAAAATCCTTATCCGCACCCGGTTTTCTTATTATATCTATATCTGGCAATACGGGTCTTTCATATTCTATTGGTTGGAGTATTTTATTTTTGTATGATGCCATCTCTTGGGACTCAAAGAGATTGGAATTAATGGCACTAAATGCATAGACTCTATCATCGATCTCTAACTGTTTTTCACTTTCCTCTCTTGATTCGCCCGTCGAACGAGATAGTTCGTATATACGTTACTCTTACCCTGTGCATATTCTATCCAATAATGTTATCCTTCAATGATCAAAGCTCTCACTTGTATTTTTCTATTCTGCATAGGTGAGTTCAGTAAGTACTATAGAGGTTTATGGTCTGTGGATATTGTAAATATAGCACTATGTAAGTTGTGATGGAGCTTTTGTAACGAATAATGTATGACATATTTTCTTTTCTATCGATAGCCGCCTTGTCTGGGTATCACTCAAATTATGTGATAGGAAATAGGTAGGACATTCAATTTCCCTACTATTTATTTTATCGTAAATACGTTACGCTAGGCAAGCACTAATGGAACGATCAGACGCATGAGTGTACAATCTATGCTCCTTAGTGGGGCCTGGGTGTGCTAAATTAATCATGTCCGAAAGCATTTTCTTTAGTCAGTCGAATGCTACCTGACATGTATTGTCCCACTGCAAACGGGAATCATTCTATTTTGATTAATTAATGCTTCAGCTATGATAGAAAAATCCGTGGTGAACCTTTTATCGTACAAACACATTCCGATAAACACCTTCATTCTCCTTACGACATATAACCATATGTAAATCCGGCTGGATTTACTTACAACTAAACCTAAATCCTAAATATTGTGTATATTTCTAAAAGAACTCACATTTTGCAGGCTCTAATTTAAGATTATGTTTCCTCAAACTACCTAGAACTTTCCGTACATGTTTTAGATGATTCTCTAACGTGTTTGAAAAAATTAAAATATCATTTAAATATGCTAGCACGAAGTCTTCTTCTAAAACTACACAGACATGAACTTCAGGAATTCTTCAGGTGCATTAGCAAGTACAAAAAGCATGACGTTGAACTGAAAAACCACCTGGTGACATGTAAATTATGCTTTTTCTTTATCCTGTTCATGCAACTATTCTTGTCATTTGGCGGATTTTAAATCTAATAATGAAATATATCTTGCTGGCCCCAAAGATCCTCAGATACTATCGATAACCGGAAGCGAGTGGGGGTTATTTTTAGGAATTTTGTTTTGAGGCCTAAAGTTTACACAGAATTGCTTGTTGCTATTACTCTTCTCTACTACAGCTATTGGAAATCTCTATGGACTCTTCGAGTATTCTACAATTACAGCGACGAGAATTTCATTAATGGCCTCTCCAACAAATTTAATCTATCGGAGAAGAGTGCGCTACGGCTGTTTCTTTACAGGTTCATGGCCCCGTATAAATTTTCATTCTTATAGTGGCTTCCTCCCTAAATCCTTATCCTCATTTGCAAGCACATTTCTATTTTTCTTTTGTAGCATTCCGTATCTTACCTGTAACTAATCGACCCCTCTTATCTATACCACTATGTACCTCCGCCAACTGTAATATCATTTTGTTATGCTAAAAGAAACTAAAGTAAAGTTCAATGAGAAATGGAAAGAGGGTACCTACTTTTTTTCACTTTTATTATTTCTCTTATTTCTGGTACTTTTCTTTTAAAGAGTCTTTTTTCTAAAGTCCATCAATTTTTGCTTTTCTTTTTCGTTTTTTGCCTTTCTTCTCAGTCGATCGTTTCTTTAGTTCTTTTTTCCTTTGTTTTTCCGTTCTGCTTTGTTGCACTCGGTTTTTTTACCTCTTATTTTTTATTGTTTTCCCTTTTGAATTTTTTTGTTATTTTCTCTTCAGCTTGGTTACACATTTTTAAAAATCTGTTTTTCTTGTTTTCTTCTTCTTTACTCGTTTCCCAGTTGCCTTTTTTTTTTGGTTGTTATGGGTAGTTGACATTTCTTTGTCGTTTAGCGTACATATTTTATTTATTGCTGCTTTCAGGACCTTTATTCCGCTGTGCTAATGGCAGTCTCATGCTCTAAGAAATGTACACATATCGAAGTACAACTGGTCATTGTCCCCAAAATAACTCATTGCAACGTTACTGCTATCGGCGTATGCGCTGGAAATGCAGAGACACGGAGAAGATGATGCTTGTATTCTATCATCTTTGCGAATTCAGCAGGTAAAAATCCCGACTCCGACCGTTGGGTCAGGAATACTCTACACTGCTGGCTGGAATCTACACTCTTCTCCTTTTGTGAAGGGAACGACTTTAATGTCCATCACCAGGCTGCTAGAATCACAAGGATTTTCTTGATAATTTCACAACATTCGAAGGACAGGAATAAATATTTATACAAATTTTTATTTTAAAACAAAACACCTTCAGTATCTATCTATCTACATTTTTCTACAGCTAAAATCCACCCAAATACCCCTTTATGCTACACGGATACTGATATTTTATTGTGTGTCTTCATTATTTGAACTAATCAATTTCTTTTGCTGCAGACTTCCACGATAAATAACAGAAAGCCGTGGTGTGTATAACAATTTGAGGAAAATTTTAACTAGCGTATTCTATCTGATTTATTCGAACAAATTCCATTTCATTTTAAAGATTGACAGCCATGAATTTTGTGTCTCTTTAAATATTCCTTAGACATATAAATAAACATCATAGAGGCTTTAAACGAAAGATATGAGTCATGGAGGCGTTCGTGGCATAATTGTTATCGTCATTGAAAATAAACGCTGCTACCCGAGTTCAAGTCCTGAACTAGGATGTTTGCGTCCCGCATAGCAATAATGCCCTCTGGGAAAGGTATGAATCCAGTTATCCTTCTTCCAGTAATTGGCAAATAGTAGGGCAAACTGAGTACTTGAAATTAGGCATGGAAACGCCAGCCCAAAACACGCATCATATTCAGATGTATCTTTTACGAAAGCCAGATTCATTGCAAGAATAGATGAGTCGTTATATTTAGCGAAATACTGATCATACTGATCATAACTATTTCACTTCATAACTGATATTCGTATTTTATTAGAAGACCGGATTCAAAACTTTCACCAGTTATGAACAAAAATTACGCTTGGCATCTTCACAACTTATTATTCACTCTCAAGTCAACCTACTCCTGATTTCCTCTACAAACAAGGAAAGAATATGTTTATTCAAAGATTTAATATGGCTTAGCCATCTCGATCTTGGAAACTCTTGTCTCATCGTCTTTTGCTTAATAAATATGATTTGTAATGACATACATTCCAATTATTTCTATTCGTTTCCATCAGCTACGATTTTTTCCGCTTAACTTTATTTGATTATTTTCTTATTTTAAGTAGATACAACTAAGAAGTCTTTCTAATCACACTTTTCTTGAACCGAATGCGAACAAAAATGTTAATTTGCTAATCGAATATCCTCAATGTAATATTTTTTCGGAGTTATTAATCCAAAAGTATTTAATTCATTTCTTTTTCACTTCCAGGGACCTAATCAGTGCTTCTCTTGTCTGAACGTGAAAGTACGCAAAGTTTGTTCGAAAAAGTGCCCTAGAAAGATGACAGAAAACTCCAAAGGGGTCTGCAAGCACAAAAAACGGGGCTCGAAAAAAGATAGGAAAAGGTATTTTAATTATTAAAAAACATTAAGTATGTTAATCATAAAATAACCAATTTAAAACGATATACGAGGATTATTAAATAAGTTTCCAGACTTTTTTCGTATGGGCTCTTTTATTGATTGTACACACATGGAACTCTAGTCCCCTTCGAGGTAATCTCCTCTGGATGCAATGTACTTGTTGTACCGTTCCAACAACTTAGGGAAGGCCCCATGGAAGTCCTCTTGTGTGAGCGTGTCAATGACCTTCGACACAGCCTCTTTCATCTCCTCAATTGTCTCATAACGACAGCCTCTGAGCTTAGGAAATAACCAAAAGTCACAGCGAGCAAAGTCTGGACAATAGGGAGGGTCAGGAACTATCTTGATGCCCATCTTGGTCAAATAGTATGTGACAAGGATGGAGTTGTGGACTGGGGCATTGTCCTGGTGGAAATGCCACCGACCCGATTTGAAGAGTGCTGGCCTCTTCCGACGGAATCTTTTCCTGAACTCCCTTAAAACCTCAACACAGTAACCCTAACCCTAACCCTTTGGCCAATCAACTCTGGTCTATAGACTTTCTTACTCTTCCCACACCTCTCATCATCTCTCACAGACTCCTTGCCTTCCTTGAATCTCTTATGCCACTCAAAAACTGATACTCGATTCAGGCAAGATGCTCCAAAAGCAGTCTGAAGCCTTTCACACGTTTCTGTGACATTTTTCCAAAGTTTAAAACATAATTTTATTGCATATCGTTCTTCTAAAGTGTCCTCACGTCCAGATAGCATTTTTGAAATTCACCAGCTGGGACAATCGGGTTTTAGTAGGGAGTATTCTAATTGCTGCTGTAGCTGTTGATTTGAACCTGAAATTATAAAAATTGGCTAGTCATCTCATCAGATGTATAACAATAACGTACTGAATTCTCAAGTGTCTACGACAATTTTAAAAACCTGTACAAAAAAATTCTGGAAACTTATTGAAGTCACTACGTAAGCTGATTTAAATCAACAGTGTCATTCATTGCCACTAAATTTCTTTTCTTTAGCTACATTATAATGTCAACAACGTATTTCAATTAGAAATTATGTCTAATTTCAAAGTGGCTATCATTATAAATTGTCTGAAATTTTGAATTTCCTGATTTTTGTTTATATAACGGCAGTTTTGTTGGTATGATTTGTACACTTATTGTAGAAGTAAACATACTAGGCTGCAATAAAAAAGGTATTGATTATTTAATACCCTTGAATAAGGTCGAAGAGGATATCAGTCAAAGCATAATGAAAACTAGAAATGCGAGAAAGCTGGAGCAAATAATGAATGAAATAATAATAATAATAATAATAATAATAATAATAATAATAATAATAATAATAATAATAATAATATAGTTAGATAAAATTTGCCAACTATTCCATAGATCTTATAAAAACTTTAAACCAAATCTCATGCTTTTAAATAAATACAGGCCTCTGCTATAGTAATAAGCATTGTAACCATAATAAAATAAACAAAATAGCTTTGATTAAACCAAACAGAAATTAAGGATACAAAAAGAAGTAAAGAAAAACATAGGAGAAATATCCATACTTGATTAAATGAGTAAGGGTTTTAAAATGAAAACTAGCAAAGCAAGAAAGATTAAAAGAAAATATGAGATAAAATCAATTAATAAGATCCCGATCATTTTGGAAAAGTAGAAAATAGATAATTTTCATATTTATAGAATGTGAAGAAATCTTTTTTAGAACAAAAAGGACACAAAAAAGAATCATTTGGCTGCAAAATTCCTAATAAACAAGACAATCACGGAGAAGTGTCGATCAAAATAGAAAAAATTAAGTATGGCATGGTTTGACTCCCAAAGAAAGCTATTGACTGTCTACCCCACGATTAAAGATATACCTCATTAAAAAATATGCTCATATTAAAGATATATCCAGTTATTATAAAATTTCTGAATACAATATGAAAAGATGGCATACTAACTTTAGATTAATCAAAAAAGACATTCTCAGAACTGATAATCTGAACAAGACTATTGATATAAAACTTCTACAACTAAAAATTAAACCACTAATTCTATATGGACAATTTAAAGTGATACACAAAAAATGCTGACGATTTGGAAGGTTTACTTAGCATTTTAAAATGATTTAGAGACTACACAGTGAAGCAATTTGGTCAGGCCAAATGTGTAAAAGTTACATTTAGAATAGTTGCGCAATTAAAGTCTGAAAACATCAATCGACATATAAACACGGAAATTACAGACTTCGAACATTATAAAAACCATGGATATTTTGGGATAAATAAAGTGAATGGCATCAATAATATTATAAATAAAGAAAAAATGCGAAAAGAATTCAACTGGAGATTAAGAAAAGAATGCAAAAAATAAAGTTATAACAATTAGCACCCTGACAATACCAGTGGTGACGAAGAATTTTAATACAACAAAAAGCCGTTATTAATACTAGCGTTAGGAAACTAAAATCTGCAACATAATACATTATTCAAGAGTAGATAAAAACGTCCCTAAATCAAGATTGTCAATTGTTGAAGAGGTTAGATCCAACTAGAATTGACCAAAAACAAAAGAATCAAAAAAGGATTAAAGAAATACTTTGACACTACAACAGATTAGATGCTACAGTTACTAATCACACACGAAAAGCAAAAGAAAAAATAATTCAATTAGTAAAGAAAGCAATGAATGTTCTAAACAACTTGAAGTCATATCAAAAGAAATAGAGGAGTCTTCGTGGCTTTGTAGCTAAAATACTGGACTGCGGCATCGAAGTCAGCGAGTTCTAACTCGTCACACAATTATATTGACTTTCGGAAAAATACCTTTAGGATAGATATGAACTCCTATATATCCATAGCAATGGGTTAAATTGTATAATTACGGTTCTTCTATAAGGATGGCTTTGGCATTAAATAACTCTTGAAAGATGATATGCTCTCAAGCAACACCCGACAAAAAACCCCAAAGAAAGACATAAAAGATGAAGCAACAGAGGTATAAAAAAACATAAAGAAAAAAGCAAAAGCTCAAGGTGTAAATCAATAAAAAACGCCTGTCAAGAAAACCCCTACATGTACGATACGTACGAAGATCGAGAAATACTGCTATAGATATAGAAAAGACTAATCAATAGCTGAAAAGTGCCGGAATGATAGCGGAAAGACAGGGATTGATAACTACAGAATAAGACCAGTGTCAACAAACATGAAACTCTGAGGCAAACATTGTAAAAAACGGATCAAATTCAATATAAAAATTGTACGGATAATAAACTGAATCAATTGACTACTAAGTTCTTGGTTGTCCAATACCAATACCGACAGAATATAAAGAAAGGCCTGATAACATAGGACATTGTATTTATTGGAATCTATTTGAATACTATAATAATAATAATAAAATTTAAGAAATGGTATAAACACCAACCGAAGCCAAAGAAATAAAGAGAAATAGACCAGATACAGTAGCTAAGGATTACAAAAGAAAATCACGCCTTCTAATTGATATTTCAGTGCCAATAGATGATATCAGTCGAAGAATATAAGAAAAATAATTTAATACAAAGATCTGAAATTGAAAAAAAATGTAGCACCTTAAAACTCGCTCCGTGCCAGTAATACTGGTAGCCCTAAATATGATCAAGAAAGTTACAGATAAACCCGTTAACAACACATGTGGCAGTATTTCCCAAAATGAAATACAAAATTCCTCTTTGCAGAAATGCTTGTTTCCTTAGCGGAGTACTCCCAATGTGTCGAAAAATATCACACAAAAGAGACAGCAAAACATAGAATATCTATAATCACTACATTCCCTTATCCTAGATCTTCGGTAAAGAACCTGTAAAGAATTGTAAGAAACCGAAAGTAAAATTGAAAACTGAATCAAATTATAATAATTATAATAAAAATAATTTTCACAAACGTCTCATTTTTATCGTCACCACAAAGAATATTGTACAAGTAATATATTATGTGTTGGTATATATGTCTTTCTGTATTCGCGGTAGTATGTGTAGGTTTGTCAGTAAACGTATGTGCGTGTCTATATATATATGTGTGTATATATATGTGCATATATGTCAGTATATTTAGAAATACTCATATTGCATGAATGACAAGCAGTAAATGCTCGCAGCTAAATTATCTGGTTATTGCTTACTTTGCATATAGACTAGATTCGTAAGATAACAAAAAATTTCTGCTGATAAGGATAATTGCCAATCGAAGTTTAAAGCGCACTAAGTGTTACAAAAAGTCGAATATTCTTAGACCTTGTTAACCGATGCAGGTATCATTGAGGGAAGAGAAGGGTTTTGTTAAACGGATCTGGCTGTTTCAATCCCCAGATGAGGTTTGTTACATTGTAAAAAGTAAGTTGAGTGAATTTTTCTTATTAATTATTTTTTAAAACATGTAAAGATTATACATGATCAAGTGGCATTTTACTGAAATTTAATTTATTTATATGCATTAAAATATCAAATGCGAGATAAAATGCCATAGAGGTAATAAATACTGAATTTCTATAGTGATTTAAAAATATGAATATATCAGGTGTTCAAGTTCTATCAATTTTTTTTATTAAGCTTAACTTAGTTGTTGCACATGAAGTACGGGATAACCTGTGAGAATTGATCTGAATATAAAAAAAGTTTGGTAGTCGCTTTACTCAACAAATTCAAATTATATTTGGAGGAATCCTCGTGGCGTAATGGTTTACGTGTTGTTTAAAGGAGCTCGAACTCCAGTTGCATTATAAAGTTCCTTTTACACTAATAACCTTGAGAAATGTAAAAAATAAATAAAGTTGGCGACCGTAGTCGAGGGTGACGCAAAGGCTCATGTATGAATCCTTTAATCCTCCTAGTTATGGGTTAAATAGTAAAATTACAATTCTTTTTTTAGGATGGCTTTGGCATTAAAGAGTCCATGAAGGTTGATATGCAATCAACATAAAGAAACCAAATCAAAATATATTTCTATAGATTTTAACAAAAGAAAACAAAATGATTGAACCTTGTTTTATTCTTGAAGAGCCTTTTAACAGTAGTACGCAAAAATCTTGCTGTTTCATTTTTGCTGTGTTAAGTTCGCATAAAAAACATACACACATTTTTTATTGCTTGTTTGGTTGTGTTTTATGCCATATTAGTATTTATGGGTTATTTAATTCTGTTCACACACACACACACACACACACACACACACACACACACACACGCATATATATATATATATATATATATATATATATATATATATATATATATATATATATATATAATTTGTAAAGAATAGTTTCGAAATAACAATTATTAAAAGACCGAGACTTCATTTGTTAGATGGTTTCAAACATCGATATAATTTGCACACTGTTAAATGATTTCACGTATTACTATCAAATACTTATAATTCTGTTTAATATTAATCATTTGTTTGCACACAGTAAAATAGTTTCAAGTATAGGTATGTAAAACTAATAATTCTGTTTAGCTTCACCCTCAGCTGCAGTTTAATGTTATATTCAGGACACTAAATGGTTTCAAGTATTGCCATTTAACACTGATAGCTCTATTCTACACTATTCATTCATTTGCTCTCAGTTAAATGGTTTTAAGCATTGCTACTTAATACTAATAATCAATTTTAGCATTAATCATTTATTTGCTTACATCTAAAACGTTGCAAGAAGTGTTAATGATTGAATAGTTCTAGATGACCCATTGATGAGACCCTAACAAATCAGAGAGGACCTGGGATTAATGGCAATGAAGAAGTACTACACATTACCCCAAACTCCGAGACTGGAGAATTACTATCGGATGATTTAGTGTCATATCCAGGGATCTCGTTGTGATGTTCTTACCCCTCTACAGAGTTGCAGTCGGTGTATTCCACAGCTACAGCTGACTGAGCAGAGTTATTTATAATAATAATAATAATAATAATAATAATAATAATAATAATAATAATATGTAGGTGTGTGTGCAATGAGACGTATAAATATATATGTATATATAAGGAATATTGCTTGCCTATTGGCTGAGATATTTAAATATTTAGCATTAACTTCATAGGTCAATGTTTGAGCCCTTTTAAAAGACTGGATACTTCGAAAACTGATTTTCTCGTAAGCTCTCCCTAATCCTATCTTCATTTCGCCACGTGAATCCTTATGATCTATGAATCTTATCAAAGCTCTCTCTCTCTCACTCACTCACTCACTATCTCTCTCTTTCTCCCTCTCTCTCTCTCTCTCTCTATATATATATATATATATTAAGCTTTGACCGTTTTTTAACTATGATCAGATAGATAAGAATTAATTCCATGGATTTTGTTGTTTTCGGACAAATTTATTCGTTTCATTGACTTCTGCACCTCGATTGCTGGATGCTAAGATTTGAATTACGTCATTAAATCAAGGAAATCGCTCACGTTCCAGATATCGTCATTTTGAACTGGTTTGCATAGGCTCTGTGTATTAATTAATTATCAAAATATTTAAAAACACTTTTCAAACAAAAAGTTATCTTATTTTTGTACATATTTCTCATTCACGTCCTTGACAATAACTATAAAATGGTAAAAGCATTGAATCTGGGAAAAAAACAAAACAATGGAGAACTTTATAGTTATATTACCTGGTAAAGAAACGGTAGATGAATAAAAAGATTAGAGGTCCCTTGTTCGTCACATAAGTGTCGTTTGCACACACACACACACACACACACACACACACACACACACACACACACACACACACACACACACACACACACACAGAGATACGTAAACATAAAAACATAGATAAACACACACACACGCACACACAAACACACACATAAGTGTACGTTAGGATTGCGTAGTCCGATGGTATTATAGGTGAGAAACTGACAGTCACCAAGCGTTGTTGACTCGACGTCTACGCCTATCCTAACTGAAATATACATGCTCCTGTGCCCTCTTTATAAATGATTATAGCAAAATCATTCTCTCTCTCTCTCTCTCTCTCTCTCTCTCTCTCTCTCTTCATATATATATATATATATATATATAAATAGTTTTTGCTTTAACTTTCCTATTTATGCTTCGGTGAATTTCTTTCGTCCACGTTTCTTTCATTTCTGGGAAGACTACCTTGACATATTCCAGCTGGAATATTTGACCCACATTAATTTTTCATATCACTCGCAACGGACAATCTTTAAGAATTTATTTTCCTTGATTCCCTTTTGTACCACTTCTATTTTTAAGAATACAAAAGCAGTGTGTTCTCTGCAGATATTTGAACAATTTTCCAATACCTCTGGTACTTTTTATCATTTCTAACCTGTTGATTCAATTACTCCAGTTTGGCCATGTCAAAAGGCCTAGAAAAGATCTATAGCCTCACGAAACACATCCTCAATCCTTGCCATTACATCATATTGGTTTTATTGCAGCGGGCAGGGAAAATGAACCGATGTATTGCCTACAAGGTGAGTGCATCATGCAGATGTTGTATATAACGAGGACTGGATAAGGCAACTGTGCATAGCAAGTTAACGGGCCGGATAAGACCAGGAACATTCATTTGACAAGGAATAAGAGACTTGTAGATTCTTCTATCTATCTATCTATCTATCTATCTGTTTCCTGATGTATGTATGTATGTAATAAAAAAATTTTATAACCAATTTTTGACCCAAAAATAGGGAGTCGTTTATTACACAAGATATGTTTTTGAAACGTTGCAGCATACCTTGTTTTTAAGACTAATCTTTCCATAATTTCGATTCAAAGTGTCTCCGTATAGTCTGTATGCAAACTAAAGCTATTAGTTAAGATAATAAAAGGTTTTATTTAATACTGTTTACTATTTATAATACCTCTGCATATGATATGTACAGATATTATAAATAGTAAACACAGTTACGTAAAAATTTAATAATCTTTCAAGTAAACACAGTTTATCTGTTTATCTCCAGGTATTCTTCTATGTTGTGCCCTAAAAATAAAGAAAATTTTCAATAGTCAGGAATTAACACGAGAGTTGTAAACATAATTTGGTTATCAGATGCATAATACATTTTTTAATAATAATTTACTATAAAAATTCACTGCTTATGATTTTTCTGCAGAAATACATTGCAAAAATTTTTACTATAGAAGTACTTTAGAAATAAAGAAAAGAATTATCAGCACTCAGAAATGAATGCAAGTCTAACAAGTTGAATAAAATTAATACAAATAATTTGCAAATAATTTTACAATAAAAATGAACTGTAAAAGATTTTTCAATAGTAATACAAATCAACTCAAAAATTTGCCACTAGTCAGGAATCAATGCTTATATTACTGAAAGAATAAGATAATTGGTATAGTGTGTTCTTATGTATGCCATTTATAAATATAAGTCTATTTAACCGTTACTTTAAGACGTCGTTGACATTTTGTTATGTACCATTTTGATGATCATGAATATTACTTCCCCCACTTCTATGTTTATTTTTTATTTTTTGGTATCTGTTTTCCATTCTTCTTGCAGGCGTCTCAATCCACGTAACAAAAAGAACCGCTCAAACAAGAATGTACGCCGAACCAGTCGGCCGCCAGGAAAAACAAATTAATCAATCAAACTATCTGTATATCTATTGAGCTATCGGTATTTTCCTCTCTTACGAAATAACTGTGATGGACTTTGGGTTTTAGGAGAAGATGAGTTCTTAGATGTTGGATCATGGTAGAAAAAAATCAAAGCCAATAATGACCAGCCGGACTTTAAAAAATAAAGACATGACTTTTTCTTGTCTCAGAATTATGGATTACAAAAATGTTGATGGGTCTTTATAAAAACTTATGTTTTAAAGAAACTCGGTTATTAAAAAAAGTCATATATATTACGATGGTAGTCATTGTTATCACTATTATTATTAGACGTTTTAGTAAAATTTCGGTCAGTTTAGATTAAGAGACTATGCCGTAAAATTATATAACTTAAAATGTTTGACCGATAATGATTGAATATCAATCATTTTGCTGAGAATGGCGTTATTCTAGATTGAGACATTAAGTTCTATTCCTTATTGAGTTCTATTCCTTATTAATTGAATAGGATTAAGATACCGCACATTGGCATAATGGTTAGAGTGTTCGACTAAGGGCCCGGGTGACCTGGGTCCGAATCCCAGGTTAAGTCATACCAAAGACTCAAAAATAGTACTTGATGCCTCATTGCTTAACACTCAGCATGATAAGGTATGGATCAAGGGAAATGTTGGGCAATCCTTCCCTACACCTTGCTGTAGTACCTATTGAAAAGTGAGCCTTCGGCTCGCCAACTTTACTTACTATTTTTACTTAAGATAGTAATAACAATAAACGAGTAGATTTCTAAAATAAATTAAACATTCGACTTTAGAACGAAATATGCTTGACATAATTGTTCTAAATTTTCAGCTTATTACTTCCAATAAAGAGCAGAAAGAGCCATTATTGTATTGTGGGTTTTGTGGATCTTGATAAAGGTATTGTGACAATAAGTAGTCTGAAAATTCTAAACTATTCTTTATTATTTCTTTATATTTAGTTGTCCACTCATTTATGAGTTTTCACTGAATTTTTATTCCG
The DNA here is from genome assembly GCA_963585895.1 of Sepioteuthis lessoniana. Taxonomy (NCBI): domain Eukaryota; kingdom Metazoa; phylum Mollusca; class Cephalopoda; order Myopsida; family Loliginidae; genus Sepioteuthis; species Sepioteuthis lessoniana. The sequence goes on along the minus strand of OY757920.1, from coordinate 107,905,312 downwards.
CTTATTTTCCCTTGTAAGTAATATCCGGAACCGTGGCCAGAGCTCGATTTATTAAAGTTGCAACAGGTAACTGTATTTGCGCAAGATTTTTTTGTATGTATTGCTAGTTCGTACTCGAATTCTCTGTCAGTCATTGTTGTAATATAAGAAAAATCAATATCCTCATTTTCTATATAATTCAAGTTTTCGAAATGCTGTAGTTTATATCCTTAACTAGAATATTTTAGAAAAATTTCAGAAACATTCCTACACTCTTAATAGTTTTGGTTAATTGGGTCATTTTTGTATATCATATTTTCTGAAGTCAGCATTTAACGTTTATCCAATATTTTTTGTTTATTCATGAACTTGCATGCTTACGTAAGCTGTATGGCGGTTAACTTTGAAAACTGCGTAATAGCAAATCTTTTCAAGTCATCAGCTTCTTTTTAAGTATCTTTTCAGACCTCATCTGTATCATAATGTATACAATATAAATTCTTCTCAAATTCCTAATTCATTTAATCTTACTCATACTCTTGGGACTATTTCTAGTGCACCAACTATCACAGAGAAAACATTAACTTTCACGATCCACAACTTTTGTAATTCCCAGGCAAGATTCTTAGAAAGTGGTAACCTATGCTGGATACTAGATTTTCTTGATATTCCAATATCTTTTGAAATATTTTTGCTGATTTTAGTGATTCTATCTTGTAAATGATTTCAGTTCCTCCTCTGATTTCTACTTGATTTAACCTCTTCAGGACTGTTATTACTTCTCCAGTAAGGATTGACTCAGTTAGCATTCCATGTTTCAAATGTGTTTCATTTTCCTCTCAAGCTTTTCACTTTCAGATTTAAATACACAAACAGAAATATCTACTTAATACAAACAACATATGATTTCTTGGCCAGGATTCAGTGAGTCATGTGGATTTTCATGGCACAAATGATTTTATTTTATTTTACTGGGAGATAGTCTACCTCGTAATTATACAATTTGACTATATTGTAAAATCATAGTCAGTTGTATAATTCATAGGAGATCATTATTCCTTTCAAGTCATGTTTATGTCTGAAACCTTTCAGAAACTTTTTAATGCATTAACTTATATAATTAGCAGTCTCATTTCTCTTTTTGCATAGGAAATGTGCGCTATTTTAATGCATTTTGTTAATCTTAGCCACCATACAGTTCGTTCTAATAAACTTGTTCTGAAAGGATCCCGTTTTGCTTTTTAAGTGTCCTTTGCACAACCATGCCTGTTCTTATTTATCTGCAACACTCCTATCTCATTGTTTTGGTTGCTTGTTCTTTTTGTTTTTATTCTCTTTTTTCCTTCAAGTTTTTCTTTTATTCTCCTTTTCTCCTTTTTTCTTTTTCTACTCTGCTATTATCTTTTTTCTATTTTTGTCTTTTCTCTCCGAATATTCCGATTTTTCTTTTCTTTTTGTTTTGCATTTTTTCTTTTTTTTCTGTTCTTTTTAATCCCTCTTTTTCTTTTGAAGTTAATCTTAGCCACCATACAGTTCGTTCTAATAAACTTGTTCTGAAAGGATCCCGTTTTGCTTTTTAAGTGTCCTTTGCACAACCATGCCTGTTCTTATTTATCTGCAACACTCCTATCTCATTGTTTTGGTTGCTTGTTCTTTTTGTTTTTATTCTCTTTTTTCCTTCAAGTTTTTCTTTTCTTCACCCTTTCTCCATTTTTTTGTTTTTTCTTATTTTCATGACTATGGTATGACTTAACAATATTTTAAGTAATAACAATTAATAACTTTTGTATAAGATTTTTATTTTCATTCTTCAGAATTTGCGTTGCAGATGGGCCCAAGGATCCTTCAATCGTTATTTTACCCGACTCTCCGATACTCAGTTTCTTTGTAGATTTTAAATGCAATGCTTTTGGTTGTTTGTCTAAATATTTCTTTTTCGAATGTACGCAGCACCAAACAGGAAACATTTTTTCAAAAGACTTAATGTTAGAGGTTCGTCAAACATTCTTTCTAAGACGGTTTCCAGCAATACATTGAGGTTCGGTATAAATTCGACTTTTTTTAATAGGAAATAAGATGAAATTAATAAAAAAAACCTTGATATTTTACTTTAATCCATTCTGAAATCACACAAACGTAAAAGAATAATTGAAATCTCTACTGAACACATAAATATTGAACAAAACACATTACGACTTAAGACATTCAGAGATTCAACCAACTCCACTTTAAAAAGTCCGGGGATTTTTTTTGTTCAATGGAAAATTTCCAGTTGTAAACAAACTCTTTAATTAAATAAAAGGATCTTATTATTTTTGTTTCATTTGGTTGTCGTTAGCAACTCTTCAAAAAGTGAAATAGATATGCCAATTTTGACTTTTAGTTTCACTTTATGGGACATCATAACGTGAAGAAATGGTTAGAAAATAGTGAGTTCGTTCCACCGGATGCCGAAAACTTCTGGACTTATGCCAAACTAAAGAAAATGTCGTGATTAAAATATTTCGATTCTAACGAGCCATTGCTACTCAGATGCTTTTGATCGTTAATGATTGCTCTACACTCGAGGCTTTTTGCACGACTGATTTTCACTTAGACGGTGGTTCACTGTGGAATTATTGTTACCAAGTAATTGTTTTTATATCTTATTTGAATGAGAGACTACTTTTTCTCTATAGATTTCCTATGTAATTGTAATAAATCAGATATGATAAAGATACTGACCTGAAGAGTATTTACTTAGTTGTTCAAATAGAAATTATATATAATTTATTTCCTTTTTTTTCTGATCGACTTTTGCTTTTTACTAAGATTATGAGTGATAAGTTTCTCGTTTTACAATTTTATTTATTCAAAGAATTTTCATCAAGGTGCCATTATTGTCGATTTTTGTCATCTTTGGAAGTGAGGTAAACTTGGCAGTGTTGACCTAAAATTATACATATAGAGACGGATAAAACAAGATTTCACCCCACCATAGCAACGAAAAAAAATTTTTTTTTAACTGTACTCTTCTCGGCTAATCATCCTGATGTATCAGTGACCTTGGTCAAGACGAAAAGGTGATCGCAGGGTGAAAGGAATTCATATATTTTCTGGAGAAAATTAATGCAAATTAAGTATATGCAGCAACAATGGAAATTTGAAGTCATTTCGCCGGAAGCTGGCAAGAAATGTAAACACAGAAAATCATCAATGGTCACGGTCAGAAATTGAACTCATTATGTTGAGTTCCTTTTGTTTGCCAAGCTACTATTTGTGTATTTGGCAGCAACACAGTTATATATACATAACCAAAAGAAAAGAATTTCATGGCAAAATCTTATCAATAAGTAAAAGAATGCAAGATTCAAATTCAAGTCCTGTCGAAAGTTATTTCTTTGTTCCTGGTTTTCCGCAACACTTATTTTAGCGCTTGAAGAATTTATCGACCAAGAGCATTGTGATAAAAACCAAAATTAATAAAATGTAGCAAAAGTAGTTATGAAATATCAAATAAAATGTGTCATTTAAAAAATTCTAGAATTTGGTAGTAAAATAAAGACGTAGAAGAGAATCTGAAAGGAAAGAGAGGAGGAATACATTTAGTGCTCTGTTCAATCCTTGTCGTCTTCATCGTCATGGAAGAGAAGTCCTCGAGGTGTGAGATACATGTTGTTAATGCCTTATTTGAAGCAACAGTTTTTGGAACAGTCCCCAGAGGTTGGAAAAGAGACTGGAAAATGAGAATCAGAGAAAGAATCGAAACCAGTATTAAGATCAGCTAGAACACTTCGAAGTGTCCTGAAGTCGTGTGGAGATTTTCTGTCACACAGACTTCAGTAAAAAACCTCACAAGGGAGGGTCGGTGAAGAGAGAAATAAATACCTGGACCTTGCTCGAAGATTGAAAAAAAGTTTGGAACGTGAGAATGACGGTGATACGAATCGTAATCGGTGTGCTTGGTACAGTCACCAAAGATCAGTACCGGGACTGGAGGACTTGGAAATAAGAGGACTAGTGGAGACTATTCAAACTATAACATTGTTGAGTTCGGCCACGATACATAGAATTGACTATACTACCGCTTGGTGTTGAAAAACAAAGAGGAACACGTATATATAAAAATATAATTTTATATTTTTATTCGTCGACAGTAACACTAATGTAGAGCAGGAGAGCAATCGGAGAGAGAGTTCGTGCAAATAGAGGAGCCATCGGTAATCGGAAATGCCAGCGAGAATTGACTTCAACCAAAATTCTCGACCTTAAATAGTCTTAAAACTCCCACGCAATCCACACGCAATGCTTGTTTTCCATTGGTCACGGCTTATACCCATGCAATGCTTATTTTTCATTGGCCATGTTTCACACCCTCGCAATGCTTGTTTTCCATTGATCACAGTTTACACCCGCGCATTCTTTGTTTCCGGCAAACATTTTGTAGATTATCTATAAGCCTGCATGTATCTGTCAAAAACATCAGTCGGATTCATTGCAGGTCAAGGTGATATAATACAAGAAGAGTCCTGAAGACTTGAAAAGAGTTGCTGTCCCTCAGACTCCAGTGGAAAACCATTAGATAATGGTCGTTTGAAAAATACGATATGGTACCACAGAGTTGAATAATAGACTGATCCAAAATGTACAAGATATCCGACAAAATCCTTAGGTTTATTGAGAAAACCAGGGAAAACTAGGGTGGAATAGACAGCAGAAGGAAAAAAAACTTAGCTGACGTGAAAATCCTGAGAGGTATTTTCAAGGGAGATGGGCTATCACCATTACTATGCCAATCAGTCACATACTTAGGAAATGCACGGCCAACTGCAAACTTACTAAATCGCAAGAAAAGATCAACCGCCTAAAGTACATGGAAGACATCAAACTGTTTCTCAAAAATGAAAAAGGATTTGAAACACTAATGCAGACAGAGAGAATATCAGTCAGAATGTAGGGATAGAATTTAACAAAGAAAAACGCTCCATGCTAATAATGAGAAGCGGAAAATGACACTCGATGGAAGTAATAGAAATACCTGATCAAGAGAAAACCAGAATGCTTGGCGAAAAGGAAACCTACAAATTCTTGGGAATATTAGAAAAGGACATCATCAAACAAGTGGAGATGAAAGGAAATATTTTTAAAAAATCTCAGGAGAACGGGAAAACTACTGGAAACCAAACTATGTTGCAGAAATCTTATCAGAGAGATAAACCCCTTAGATTTCTCCCTCGTAAGATACTCGGGACCATTCTTAAAGTGAACGAGGGAAGAACTTCAACAAATGGACAAGAGATCAAGAAAACTCATGACGTGCCCTTACATCTCAGAGATAACGTACACAAACAGTATGTATCAAAGAAAGAGGAGGAAGAGAACTTCTCAGCATTGAAGATAGCGTTGATTCATTGATGCAACGACTCGAAAACTATATAAAAATGTACGGTGGAAGACTGATTATAGCCACCAGAAATAACACAGATAATGCAAGCATGAAGGGTACAAAACTAACCAGAAACCAAAAATGGGAAGAAAAACAACTTTATGGACATTTCAAGTGATAAACAAACAAAATCTCACACGAGAAAACTTGAACATGGCTAAGAATGGGAAATTTTAAGAGAGAAGCTGAATCTCTTCTGATAGCAACACAAAACAACGCTAGAAGGACTATGTAAATACAAGAATAGATAAGACGCAACAAAATAGCCAATGTATATTATGTGGTGATGGAGACGAAAATATCAATCACATAATTATAAGCGAATGCAGTAAATTTGCACAAAAAGAGTATCAGACTAGATATGACTGGGTGGGGAAGCGGATCTACTGGAAAATTTCCAAGAAGTTTAAATTTAAACATACGAACAAATGGTATATGCACAATCCAGAATCTGTCCTGGAAAATGAGATGCACAAACCTCAGTGCGATTTTGAGAGACAGACGGATCACTTAATCGCGGCCAGATGACCAAACGTAGTGACTGTAAACCCCCCTCCTCTCCCCAAAGAAACAGCCGAATAGTTGATTTGACGTTCCGGCTGACTACAGGGTAAAACTGAAAGAAAGCAAAGAGAGGTAAGTACGTAGACATCGTAAGAGAACTGAAAAAATTAAGGGACATGAAAGTGATGGTGATACCACTTATAATTGGCTCGCTCGGTACAGTCACCAGAGGACTAGTACAGGACTGGAGGACATGAAAATAAGAGGACGAGTGGAAACCATCCACACTACACCATTATTAAGACCGTCCAGAATAGTGAGAAAAGTTATAGAGACTCGAGGAGACATGCTGTCTCTTAAATGCAAGCGAAAAGCCATCAGCTAACGCTAGTGTGGAAAGCTCTCCAAATCATCATCATAATAATAAGATTAACAACCTTATATTCATGAATGATATCAGGATATTTGCTTGAAATGAAAGAGAACTATAGATACAAATCATAAGAATATGCAGCTATGATACAAGAATAGAATTTTGCTGAGTAAAATGCACCATGCTCATCACAAAAAGTGGGAAAAGAGAAAAAACGAAAAAATTACCTCAGAATAACAAGAAAAGGCCTTGAGACGAGGCTCTGCTGCAGAAATCTCACCAAAGGAATAAACTGGGCAGTCTGCCACTCAGAACCAATCTTAGAATGAACTACAGAGGAACGCAGACAAATGGGTCAAAAGATGACAATGTGTAAGGTTTTATATCGAAGTGATGATATTGACTGACTGTACAAGAAAAGATGGAAGAAAAATTCTCACCAGCATGAAAGATTGTATAGATGTACCAATACAAAGACTCGAGAATAACATTAGAAAGAGTAAAGAAAGCCTCATCATAACAGCAGTAATAGAAATGATAACAGAAAAACAATCACTCCCACAAAAAAAAATAGGGAACAGAAATGGGAGAAAACAATTAAATGTATAGTTCAAGTTACAAACTGATGAGGTTGCTCTCGAAAAGACTTAGCGGTGTATAAGAAAGAGAAACCGCCATAGAGAAACTAAATCTCTTTCAACAACATAACAAAATAATACCATTAGGACCAACTATATTAAAGGAAAATTGATAAAACGCAACAGAATAGAAAGTGTAGGTTATGAAAAGAAAGATAAGAAACTTTTAATCTCATAATAAGAGAATGCCACAAACTTACACAAAAGGTGTACGAGACAAGGCATGCCTGGGTTGGGAACTCGATTCCCTGGGAATTGTCTAAGAGATTGGAATTTGACTTTACTAGCAGATGGTATTAACACAAGCCAGAATCCATCCTAGCGAATGAGAGTTATAAAATTATCTGGAATTTCGAGGTACAAAAGGATCGCCTAATTTCGACCAGAAGACCAGATTTAGCGATACTTAACAAGAAAAGAAGGACTCATCATTTTGAGAGTTTTGCATTTTCAGGGGATCACAAATTGGAAATAAAAGCGAAAAGATGGACAAATACTTAGACTTTGCCAGAGAATGAAAAAAAAACATCTGTCAGGTGGATTTGGAATAGTCCTCAAAAAAAGAAAAAAAGACTGGAGGACTTAAAAATCAACGAGAGAATCGAGACCATCCAAACCACTGCATTGAAAAGATCGGCTATAATATTCAAACGTGTCCTGGAGACATGAAGAGACTTTCAGCCACTCAGGCTTCTCCAGTAGAAAACAATCAGCTTACGCAGGTGTGAAAAACTCAGAAGTGGAGAAATAATAATAATGATAATGTGGAAATATTCCTGGTTTTAAAAATCCTCGTCAATCCACGAAAGACTAGCTCTTGAAATGAGTATATGCTTAGAAGAAGTAAATATATTCGAATGTTTAACTAAAGGAATGACAACCCTTATACCCCCCGCTAAAATGGAACTCCTCTAAACAATTACAGACCGATAACGTGTTAACCGATAACATGGGAAATACTAATAGCACATATTAGGGAGGAGATTTATTACTTACTTATAAGCAACGGACTCTTTCCTAAAGAATAGAAAGGATGCCATAAGGGAACAAGAGGAACACGCAATCTTTCGTACATTAATCAACACATGATGATGGAGAGCAAAACGAAAAAGAAAAATGTAGCTATGTCATAGATTGACTATAAAACAGCCGACGATATGGTTCTGTAAAGCTGAATGATAGACTGTTCAAGAATGTACAAAATATCCGACACTCATAAAGCTCATCACGGAAGCCAATGAAGAGCTGGAGAATGGATTTGACCTTTGGATGAAAAACTTTTGCAGAGATGAAAATCTAGAGAGGCATTTTCCAAGGAGGTGAGCTTTCACCAATACTGTTTGTAATAGTGATGATGCCACTCAAATACATCCTTGAAAAATACACTATGGGCTAAAAATTTACTATCTCACAAGAAAAAAACAAGCGCCTAATGTATAGCAACAACATCAAACAGTTTGCAAAAACAGAAAAAAGAATTAGAGTCTAATACAAAAAGTAAAAATATAGCCAGGATAGAGGAATAGACCAAGCATATAAAAATGTGCCAGACTTATAATGAAAAGCGGAAAAAGACAAATAACGGAAGGAATAGAGTTGCCAGATCAAGAAACAATCAGAACGCTTGGAGAAAAGGAAACTTACAATTTCTAAGGAATACTGAAAGCGGACACCATCAAATAAGGGGAGATGAAATACAAAGCTAAACAAAGAGTATTTTAGACGCGCGAGAAACCTCTCGAAACCAAGCCTTATAGCAGGAATCTCATGAAAGGGATTAATACCTGGTCTGTCCTCCTTGTAAGATACTCGGGGCTGTTCTTGAAATGGACAAAGGAAGAACTTCAACAAATGGACCAGAGGGCAAGGAAGATAATGGCCTTACATCCGAGTGAGGACACAGATGGCCAATATGTGTTAAGAAAAGAAAGAGGAAGAGGAATCGCCAACATTGAAGATAGCGTTTACGTATCAAAACGAGGACTTGAAAAGAACACAAGAGCAAAGAAATACTAATTAGAGTGATCATTAATAAAAGAACTTACCGTATAGTGGACTTTGCCGATGGAACCGATCATTGAGTGAAAATCAAAGAAAGCGAAAAGAAAGATACATTTTTGGACCTGGCCAGAGATCTAAGAAAGTTGGGGAATATGAGTGTGATAGTGATACTACTTGTAATTGGCTCGCTTGGAATGGCTTTAAATCCTTGGTAAAGGATCTGGAAGAGATGGAAATGGGAGGGTGAATCAAGATTATCCAAACTACAGCATTGTTGAGATCGGCCAGAATACTGAAGAGTCCCGGAAACCCGAGAAAACTTGCTGCCATTCAGACTCCTGTAAAAGACCATCAGCTTACGCTGATGTGAAAAACTCGCAAGGATTAAAATGATAATTAGAAAGATTAAAAAAAAAAGAAAATGTAAATCTATATCCTTGTCCTTGAGGTTATGATAATTACGTGGATGCATATTTCCAATCCTCCTGAGAAGACGTGGCCCTGGAGGTGACAGTGCCTTTTGTAAAGAGTAACTTGCAAGACATATTCAGGTTAATTGGCCGCGCAATTACCATGACTAGTTGATTTGGCACCACTTGTGTGCGATGTGGTAGAGTTTCGGCTCTACGTTCTGTGGTTGCTGGTTCGATCTCCAGTGGGAGATCACGGTATGCACTGCTGATGAGACCAAATAAAGTCGAAACAGCTGATCCTGGTAATTCAATTCAAAATATTATTCTACAACTTAAAAAAGAAAATGTACATATAAGAATTTACTTGTAAACGAAAAAACTCATGGGTTTTCAAAATTTTTTTTATGTGCGTGTGTAATTGCTTGACTTAAAAATGCGTTCTCTAAAAATATTGATATATTCGTATTTAAGAATTTATTCGAAAATCGGACAAATCAAAATAATTGAACTCTAATTTTTTTAATGGCCAGAAGAACGGTATTATTTTTTTTGAAGAAGGTAAGAGTTCATAAGAATATAGAAAACAAAAACCTCCTCAACGCTATTATCATCTCTTTTTGCTCCTTTATTTGGCTGTTAATTTTTCAGATTTTTTGCTTCTTTTAGCATTTTTTAAAATCCTCCTTGATCTTTAGTAAGGAAAGTAAAAATGGAAGGTTCCATAAGATAATGGGGGACTTCTAGAGGCAGAAATAGGAGGGCATGTTAACTCTTCCTTTATCATGAAAATAGCTGAGTGACCAGAAGCCTGGTGAATACGTGGAACAACCTTAAAATCATACCTGGAAACTGCACCAGGCGCTACCTCCAATTTAATTGCTTAACTGATGCAGCAGATGGTATAGCTACAGAAGTAAATTAAGGCCCTATAGAAGGATGAAACTTTTAACATGAGCCAGACGTTCAACAATAAAAAGAAACAAACCATCCTTTCATTGAAAGCAACGAAACAAACTGGGCATTATTCCTTGACACTTGAACCCGTTATTAGGAGATGTGTAAGCTTACCGACTTTGTCAAAATACGCAAAGAAAAGAGAACGAAATGCTCACTTGAAGTCAATAGATCCTTTTCGACCTTATAGATGCTGAAACCTTAGATTTGGCTATCGTTGTCGTCGAGTCAACTGCACATGCGACATGATCACTGCCAACATCACAAGACGCAAGCGAAAGTTCGACCTACTTGTCAGCTTAGAAACGACGGACAATTCAGGTACACGGTTACTAAATGATGTTACTCGTCAACCTCTTCCTACCAATAGATATATGGCCGCTTCACTGTGTGTTTCAACAATGACCCAAAACTTACACACCTGCTTCTTCGCCGAATAAAAATCCTTGTGTGGGTTGCTGGAAAACATTCTACCCCGGTAGATCAATTAATAGAAGAGATTGCTCAGCAGCTAAATTGGTATACCTTAATTGTAGGTTTAGGAGTCACGTAAAAATAGTATGTAAAAAAAAAATGCAAAAGTTAAAATCGAAACGATGATCTGATCAGCAAGGTGCAAGTGATTCCTTCATTTTTTCAAACACATGCCTGAAAGTTCCCTCATTTGCTATGCTTGTATATTAAAACGGAGCCGTGAAACTGGTTTAACGTCGCCCAGTGCTGTACCTAATTTCTTGTGAGACGGAAAGCAATAACAGGAACTTTCCCAGATCTACCACCTTCACGACCACTAGAAGAGGCCATCATTCATCAAACCCATACTTCATTTGAATGCACCCAAACTTGTCAATTTAGCCACAGTAGACATCGCATTCTCACGTTCGCCGATACAGAGACTCAAACTTTTTCAAGTGGATCAGTCAGAGTAAAACTACTAGGGTACGTGGACAAGCACCTCGTGTCACCTAGTCATCGAATACGTGGCATTATTGACAAAAAACTTGATATAAAGAGAGTGTCGTTCAGGTATATAAAAATTGGCTCGAGAGAGATACGGTAGATGGTTTATGTCTTAAATAAGACGTCAGGTTGTAACCTAAGAATTTGTCCTCAAGGACCTACATCTGTTGTCCACTGATTTTACAGTCTAGAAATCCCAGTTTAAATCTGTAAAGGAAAAAGACCCTGTGCATATGTCCGCGTAGAAAGCCAAATACTATCCGCGTCGATGCCAAATACTATCCGTTTCTCTCAGACAGAAACCGACATGCACTAACTGGAACAATGAATATGAGATCATTTTAAGTCCAGTGCATTAATACTTGCCCACACTAATCCTGACAGACTATAACTCGAAAGCCATTAGATATTACCACCACTTCTGATGCGTCCTGGAACACAATAGAATCTGTACCTTCATAAATTATATTTTGGAGAAGATGAGGTGGAGTTTGCCAGGTTCTTAATAACGGCTGATGGAGTTAAATCAACGAAAAAATGACTGAGACTATCCTTCATTTTCTTACCCCCCCAAAAAAATATCACGGGCCTCAGGTCCTGCATAGAATTTGTTAATCAGGAATCCAATGCATTCTTTCTAGTGGAAGTGATTGCTCTCTCTTAGGAATCGCTGCGCTCAAGAAACGGAAAGTTTTATTGGGACGAAACGCTTGACTAACTTTTTGGGGAGTTAATCGAGTAATCGTGCGGAAAACTGAGGATGGGGTCAAGACGTTCGAGATCAATAAACCCACCTGCCTTTCAATTGATTATAGAAAAACGGGAGTCGAATATTTTCTTTTTCAAAAGCATTGTAAATAGTCTGGCAAAGTGAAAGAAAACTGCAGGAGGGGTCATTTGAAAATTATTTTGACCGGATTTCATTTTATCAACGACGCAGTGTCACGCTTTGTATCGGTAGAAAATGATACCCAAGCTTATTTACTGAAAAGATGTCGGATTTCGTATTGTGATGTCCAGATTTACTTGTTAGCTTGAACCATCAACTACTCGTTAAAATTTTCTCTGATCGGATCCTTAAGAATCCAAGTCTTTCTGATTTCAGGGAACTTACTCTGATATGCAAAGTTAGTATAAAAACATCTCCTAGAGAAACTGCACCAGACTGCACCTCCTGATGCCCAGTATGGATCCCATCAGAGGACTCGATAGAACGTCCCCAAATATCATCTGCACCCATACAACAAATGTATAGACTTTCATTTTCAATGCTGCTTCGATTGGTTCTTTTGCACCAGTTGTAGTACTGATCAAAGATAATAAAATTTCTTATACTTCGACAACTTCGAACGGAAGTACTCGAATTCTTACATTATGTACATCAGGATGTAAATGGCATGCTTGCAAAAGTGATAAAACGCCTATTTTGTTCGGCTTTGAGTACCAGAGTCCGATAGAACAGAGCCCAATGCCAAAAAAGTAACTCTATCACTTTGTCACAGCCTAAAGAGACATAAATGCCGTCGTCTAACTCCGAATTCCCTTTCTAATAAACCGTGATTGACTTTTCTGACCTACATACGCAGATCAGTACACTGTCATCTGGGAAGGCAAGGAGAGTATGTGACATCCTGAGAGTTAGCTTCTGCACATATGGTGAGCCAGAAAACATTTCTTCGTCGGTAAACCACCTTTTGATTCGCAAGAATACGACGTGTTCCGTTAGAATTGTGGAATACAGAAATGTTCTTCATTGGCTTATTACCCACAAAGTAATGGCTAGATATACCTGGCCGTTAAAACAGGTAAGTGTATACTTGCAGACAACAAAGACGGCTGTGGTTGGCAATATCATGATCGTACAGCCCGTGCTTTGCTGACCCAACGCAACTCTCCTGTTCAGGATCTTGCATGTCTCCTGCTATTATATTATGTGGTCGTCTTATTAAAGACCACCTCCCTATCCTACGGGACAAATACCGGATACGTAAACATTGGAGAGAAATTGGTGAGCTGAGAGAAGATGCAAGGGGTCAAAGGCATATGCGCAACAAGCACTTTTACGATGTATGCTGTCGACTAATTTTGGAATTACAAATTGATGAGTCTGTTCAAATCCAGAATCAAGATGACCATCATCCTCGTCAGTGGATGAAAACAGGGAGGATTGTGGAGACAGTCATTGACCGGCTATACCATGTACGAGTGGACTGAAGCAATCGAGTAAGTCTGTGCAACCGTCGTTTCCTCCATATGATCTATCCAGTTATGAACGATCCACATCATTCTATCCATGAAGAAGGCCTTTTGAACCCCAAAATAGCAACACAAAATAGATTTTTCACATCAACGCCAGAACCATATGATAACTCTTCAGGTGCTAGAGTCCTACTGCAGAACCTGGTGTAGAGGGGGAGTCGGACCGGTAAGGTGAAAGAGACATTGCTGCTATTTTTCCATATGGATATGAGGGTGGATTCAAGGTCAAGTTGATTGCGTCCTACACTCGGGCATACATGTGGCGAATTCCAGAAACTGTCCAGTCTCGTTTGCATTTCTCTTTTTGAATACTAAAAGCATTCAGACTTTACTAATTTAAGAGCAATGTAGAGGTGCAGCCTGAGTAGACGGTCCTCTGAAACTATACTGTCCTTTCTTTGGAACATTCCACCAAAAGGATAAAAACGATAATCTATGGCGTTATATGATTGAGAATATTAGAGAGCATTGTTCTGTTATTGATTTTGAACGTTGTTATTTGATTATCAACTGCAATAAAAAAAAAAACAGAACAAAGCAAAAAACTAAAAATAAAACAAATTCAAAAACAATACAATCATAAAGCAAAGACAAAAAACAAAACAAAACAAAACCAAAAAAAAAAAAAACAAAACAAATAAAAAGTTTTTTTCCCTGGTAGTTCATAGACCTCACTTCGTTTCTTGCAAAGAAGGGAGAGAGAAAGAGACATTGAACAAGGGTAAGACTTTTTTCAAATCATATGAGCTCTTCCGATTCCAATGGAGTGGATTGCATTGTTTCTCAGCACTCTGCCCACTAACCAAATCCAGATGAAAAAATGAATGATTTGCATTTTGTTGCTTACACAATGTGTTATGTCATCATTTATCACATTATGGGATTTAAAAATTCATAAGAATAGATATTTAATCATGTCATGTTACCGAATATGAAAAACGAGTATTTTCGTCACGTCAGTCATCATCCTCATTGGTCAAGCCAAGTTACAGAATATATTAAAAGACCAATTTGATAAAATTATAATAGGGCTACCCCGAGAATTCGTTAATAGAAGACCGAAGAATTTTTCTTTAATATAAACCTGTTAGCAGAAACAGATTTAACTCTAGAAGCTTCAATGCTATCTATCTATCTATCTATCTCAGTTTTTTCATATCCGATTCAGATTCGTCCTATCTATATATCCGTCACAAAGCGTTTCAACTTGAAATTCAAATAATGAAAGAAAAAAAATCAAACCTTTTTTTCGTGCAGTCATCATAGCTCAAGTAGAAATAAAGGCAGCGAACTGATCGTTGTTTTGAAAAAAGAATATCCAAGAAAATACGAAATAAATTGAAAAGACCTAGATCGTAAAAAACGTTCAAATTCAACCTCGAGAAAATTAGAAAGACTACATAAGTTGAAATGATTATTTCATAAAAAAATATTATTTGAACATACAAGTACAACGTTAAACTAAACAATAATTTACAAAAGTCGATAAATGTTCTCAGAAAAAAATTTTCCGGAAGGATAACTCTCAGTTTTGAATTCTTAACGGCAGATGATTGTTTTTTAAACACAAAAAATGAATAAACATTAAACACCAGAGAAGTTTTCTTTTTCGTTCCTGGGAGAGAAAATCATAACTACCAAATTTTTCTTTCTTCTATAAAATATTTCTCGCTTCAAAATATCTTACTTTCTCAGTATTTTTACCGATCCAACATCCTTCAAAATCTTGTCTGTTCCTTTGTAAAATCTACCTCGCTGAAAATTTTCGTGTGTCTTAAATTAAATTTTTCATTTTCCTTTCAGTGGTTAACTTTACGGTTCCAGAGGCACAACCCTCGCTTAAAATAAACAAAACTTTTAAACAAATATCTTTTTGTCTTCTTTTTAAAAAAATATTTATAAACTTGTTAATTCTTTCAACTCTTTTAAAAAAATAAGTTATGCTATTTATCTATCTATCAATCTATCTATCTCAGTCAATTCATATAGGATGGATAATCGAAAGTTTCAAGTTTTTCTTAATAATCCAACTATACTAGGATAAATGTCAATTATCGGCGTCTATTTTATTGGATCGATTTTTGTTATTGAAGAAGGGCGTGATTCCTCACTGAGATAACTGCAAAATTTTAATGTTCAAGCCAAAGAAAAAGGCTAAAATTTCAAATGTTGATTTTCTCGAGAAGCAGACTATCTATTTTTTAAGACTGGACGTTCAACAAACACTCACAGAAGATATACTGCTATATAATCTGGTCGCAAAATTTCGCTTAGTTTGTTTCATGATCTGTGTAGTGGAACACATACTGAGGATAGAATTCATTGCGTTAACGAAGGAACCCTGCTCTCTATTATGCTTTAATCGAAATCTTTAAAGTTATCGTTTACTACGCTTAGATTACTTCAGCACATGTCCAGTTGAATAGAGTAGTCAATGAGAATCGAAATCACCAACGATGGTCTGCTATCTTAGAATCCAATCCATTACACAATTTGATCTACCTGTTGGTAACTTTGAAGTTATGCATTAAGCTTATGTTAGTTTGTTTCAAATTCGTGGAAGTGGAGCAAACAGCAAAGACAGAATAAACTTCATGATTTGATTTGCATGTTAATTCTCACTTCTATCTAAAAAGTCGTTACATACTCAGTTCGATAGAGTCGCTATTAGTGTAACAGTTATCGCTGTAGGGAAAAGACACAGTGACCCGAGTTCAAACCGTAGGCGAAAATACATTTCATATTATGTTAACAACCTTAGGAAAGGTTTGAATTTTCCCTCAAGATATGAGTAAATAGAGCAGAATGGGTTCTTTAATCTTGGTATGGACAAGAAAAACTCTGAATTTAAACTTGTTAAACCCTGCTTGAAACCTGAAGTTGTATTGAATTCTGCTTGTAGTTAGGTGGTTGGGTAAATAATGCTCAGTTTAA
Organism: Sepioteuthis lessoniana; assembly: GCA_963585895.1. Classification (NCBI taxonomy): domain Eukaryota; kingdom Metazoa; phylum Mollusca; class Cephalopoda; order Myopsida; family Loliginidae; genus Sepioteuthis; species Sepioteuthis lessoniana. The sequence continues at coordinate 107,888,872 of OY757920.1, read as the reverse complement.
TACGAAACATTTAGTGAGAATCGAATTCATCATACTGATGAACTTGTTACACGTTAGAAATAGATTATTCCACTGTTTCAAATGGGTAAGTTTGAATTGTAAGTGCTTATTTAAAGAGATGGGCAGCCAGTGAACTTGTTTCTTCCAAGTAACAGAATTTTAGATTTTAAAATATGGTGATTGACAAAATGGATGTGTGGCAGACATGTTTTAGTCTCTTCGAGGTCCATATTGGACAACTGGTGGAGAGTTTCTTTTTATAGGAAAAGAATGCTGGAAGAATTGTAAACAGCTGGAGAAAAGTATTTTATGATTCGCTAATACCAGCGTGAAAGATGTTAAAGAGAAAATTTAAATTTGGTTTGGAGAACAGAGGACAAAATATAGACATACAAGGTCCATCAAATAAGTTTCCAGACTTTTTTGTATAGGCATTTAAAATTGTCGTAGACTCTTGAAAATTCAGTATCTTATTGCTATGCATCTTACAAGATGACTGACCAATTTTTATGAATTCAGGTTCAAATCAACAGCTACAGCAGCAATTTGAATATACCCTACTAAAGCCTGATTGTCACAGCTGGTGAATTTCAAAAATACAATCTGGACGTGAGGACACTTTAGCAGAACGATATGCAATAAAATTCTGTTTTAAACTTGAAACAATGCCACAGAAATGTATGGAAGGCTTCAGACTGCTTTTGGAACATTGTGCATAAATCGAGCATCAGTTTTTGAGTGGCATAAGAGATTCAAGGAAGGCAGGGAGTCTGTGAGGAATGATGAGAAGTGTAGGAGGAGTAAGGAATTCAGAACACCAAAGTTGATTGGCCAAATAAAGAATTTCATGGATAGGAACCGTCGTGTGTATATAGAGAAAATAAGTGCACAGATTGATGTTAGGGTGGGAACTGTACACACAATTATTCACGAGGAACTGAAGATGTGGAAGATTTGCGCAAAGTTTTTCCCGAGGGTGCTCAGAGAAGATAAAATAGAAAGACGTTGTCATGACAGCAGGGAGATGGTCGAGCAGATGAATTCAGATCCAGCAGTTCTTGATGCTCTGGTGACTTGCGATGAAAGCTGGATCTACTGCTATGACCAAGAGACCAAGACACAGAGTTCCCAGTTAAAGCATGTTGGCTCTCCCAGAACCAAGAAGACCAGACAGAGCAAATCCACCCACAAACTTTTGATGATCCCTTTTTTGGCAGCACTGGCAAGATCTACATGCACTTGGTTCCCACTGGACAGACAGTCAACAAGGAATACTATGTTGAGGTTTTAAGGGAGTTCAGGAAGAGATTCCGTCGGAAGAGGCCAGCACTCTTCAAATCAGGTCAGTGGCATTTCCACTAAGACAATGCACCAGTCCACAACTTCATCCTTGTCACAGACTATTTGACCAAGATGATCAAGATGGTTCCTCACCCTTCCTATAGTCCAGACCTTGCTCCCTGTGACTTTTGGTTATTCCCTAAGCTCAAAGAAACCTTAGAGGCTGTCGTTATGAGACAATTGAGGAGATGAAAGAGGCTGTGACGAAGGTCATTGACACGCTCACACAAGAGGACTTCCATGGGGCCTTCCAGAAGTTGTTTGAACGTTGCAACAACTGCATTGCAGCCGGTGGATATTACTTCGAAGGGGACTAGAGTTTCATGTGTGTACTATCAATAAAAGTGCTCATACGAAAAAAAGTCTGGAAACTTAATGTTGGAACCTCGTATATAATAAATATTATTCAAGGATTTTGCAGTAAACTTTTATCTGTATATAGAGTATTAGTCACAATGCATAACAAAGTTGTACAACATACAGACATGCACGAGTTGGCATATATATATATATATATATATATATAAATGATAGCAAAAAGGGGGATCATGTTTATTAGTAAAAACTAAAGGGAACTTTTCGTCTGGCAATTTATCAGTAGTTTCGCCGGTTCGTTTAAAACAATAAGGACAGCAATTAACGAGGGTGGGTTGATAGATAATTGTCAATAATTGGAAAGGAAGCGGGGAGAGAGAGTAAAAAGGATATATATATATATATATATATATATATATATATATATATATATATATATATATATATATATATATATATATATATATATATATATATATATATATATATATATATATATATATATATATATATATATATATATATATATATATATATATATATATATATATATATATATATATATATATATATATATATATTAGTTTGAAAGCTATTAGTTGTCTAAATTTCTCAGACAAAGCTTATCTAAGGAGACGATCATTTGGAGGTTGCAGGTTCAATCCTGACTGCAGGCGAGTAACAATACAGGAATACTTAACATTTGTTCCCGTTTATGGCTAACGGAATCAGAACAAGCGACCCCTATGGATTCAATAAAGGATGTAGTTCGAAGTTCCGTGTAGGTTCCCGAGTTCGACAAACACCTGAAGAAGGCCGGAGTACATATCGGCGGAAACGTTGTGGAAATAACAATAAAGATGAAGACAATAGTCCAAAAACCCTTAATGATAGTTTTATAGCTATTTTATGATTCTGATAGTGTGAATAAACCCAAATGACACAATTTGTAAATAAAAAATATCCCACAAACTAATATGTGAAAAAACATTCTATTAAAGTGAAAAGACTAAAAACATTCGAACTGCTTGAAAATAATCAACCAATACCAGTGCCTTGTCAAAAGAAAAAAACACCGACGGAATTACTTAAGCTAACGTTAAGATTGTTCAATAAATTAAGTAGAGCGATATACGAATACTTACTGATTCAGAAGCAATCTAATATATATATATATATATATATATATATATATATATATATATATATATATATATATAAAGTCTTTCAAAATTTTCTTAGCCACATCCAGAAAGAAGAGCATTGGTGAGCATTTTTGTTGTTACAGCACACTAACACTTCTTAGACAACTAGAAAAACTAATCAATTTCTTTTTAGTTTTATAAGAAGTGGTAGTGTATTGCCAGTAGAAAAATATTCAACTAAGCTCTTCTTTCTCGGTGAGGCTTAAAACCTTTTGAACAACCCATGCATATACAGCGTGATTTGGTAAATTATTCATTTTGTTGTCTGCCTGTCTATCGTTATCTATTTAAATCTCTGCCTGTTTGTCTCCTTGTTTTTATCTCGTAACTTAGTTGAACACGTCCGGTAGTATTGGTCAGTCAATAAAAAAATCGAACTCACGAACAATGGTCGGCTAACCTAGTTCGCAAACTATTACTACAAATCATAACAACTGCATAACATACTGACACGCTCGACTCAGCACACACAGACCCCCCCTCACACACGCAACTACAAATATAAACTTAATGTACAGATGTTTAATGGGCTTAGATTAGTACAGTACAATGCCAACTTGAAGAAATGGGTAATAACATTGTATTTGGCCAATCTTATATGTAGTGTGAGACTACCTGCCTTGAAAATCAGTATGCAAACATCGTATTTTACAACTACTGAATACGCGAAATACGCATCTGTTTCAAGAAAGTAGGTTAAATATAGCATATACACAATACGAGCATGTTGATTTGAAATTTTTTGCAACGACTTGAAAGAGTTAACATATCCAAAGGAGCAGGATAGTTATCTTTATCGAGAAATGAACAGATAATTGATATAAGTCGCAAATAGTTTGCTTGCATTGTAGATTTCTCCTTAGAGAATTTACTTAGCGCGAAGATAAATAGGGACGGATGCTGAAAGAGAGAGAGAGAGAGAGAGAGAGAGAGAGAGAGAGAGAGAGAGAGAGAGGTTAGGGAATCCCTGCCGTCGGTAAGTTCTGGTGATAATGATGACAAATATATTGTGTAAATCACCTGCTTTTTTATAACCAGAAAGTGATTCTTCTTGATTGTGATTTAAAAGGCGGGAAAAATGTTACCAGTTCAGTCGATTCTTGAAAGTGCGAAGGTTCGGCAAAATGTGCAAAACATATTTCTATGTTATCTACGCCTGTAACCACTGAAGGGCTACTGATATGCTATCTAGCAAACCAATTACAATCGGTAACTTCATGATCGGTTTTAGTCTTCTCACAAATTCTGCTAAATCTGTGATCCTCTGAATGCTAAAATACTAATAGCGTATATACCCACCGACTCCTCGGTGAATTTCGTCTTTCTTAACTCTCCCATATCCCACAAATGCCCCCGCCTCTAGGTAAATGCTTTCTTTCGTTTGTTTTATCACATTCTTATTTAACTGGTCCTCATCACTCATTGAGAGATAAAACACGAAAGTGTCTCCCTTCCCAAACCCAACCAAACTTACAATTGCAGAATACCAAAAATACATCGAAGAACGTATTTAAGTCAAGGCTGAACTGATGCAATATACAATTTAAATTTAGACTCTTAAATATAATACAAACGCTGTATATATGTGCATGTGGACACTTCGTGTGGGGTAATGTTTGGCGAGTTAGACTTGCAAACCATTACAAATGATTTCGAAACTCACTGGGTTCTTCAAACGCCAGACCTTGCGCCACAAGTAAGCAAAGCTTAGTAAATAACATCGTGTAGTGATCAAGTGTATGTTTAATAGTGATGTTATATAAGTGTGGATGGCGGGTTTTTTTATCTTATCGCAGATTACTTCGCGCAATAGTCTCTCAATAGCAATATTCAGCAAATAATCTTGTAGTCAGTTTTAAACCACCACCAACATTATGAGGCGCTATCCTGCTCTGTTGACATCAAAGTGACATGCATCATCGATAAAAAATGTCCCAATCGTTCGTTTTTCATTACTTATTGTATTATTTTATTATTATTGCTTAAGTTTATGCGATTTAAAAGCAAAAAAACAAAAACAAAGGAAAAACAAAAACTGATTCTTTAAAAATTTGATATGATTCGGCACTTCCACTCCCCTTCCTCCATCTCCTCCTACAGTAGTAGTAGTCTACTATAACAATTCATTGCCAGAGTTATTCGACTGTGATGAGAATTGACCAAAGACGAAATGGTTGAATCAGTTACTGCATTATAACTAGAGAACTGCCTCTTCTTTTTAGTTTTCGGGATCCATATCCCAGGCAGCACACTGTCATTACATTAAAAGCGGCAATGGGATAATTTTGGGACACTCACGTACATGTATGCCTATTCATTAAAACATTCCTATGTCTCATTTGGCTTTAAGTAATACAAGGGACATTTTTCTATGTATTCGGTCAACATAATTAATAACCTTGTTATTAAGGTATCACAGCATTGCTTCTGTGCTGCTTTGATGGTATTTCATTATACCTACTGCCTTTCAATTTTTTCTTTATTAGCCGTCTTATCGTGCAAAGACAGGTTTCTGATATTCGCAAAATCTTTTTAATACAATTCATTTTAATTATGAATTGTTTAGCAATTTTTGGTTGGCTGGTTGGATTTTATGCCATATGAAACCGTTTAGGTTATTCTATGCAAAATCCTGTTTATCAGTATAGGTGTTGAATTTATGATTTGGAAACGAGTAGTTAATTGGTAATTTTTAAAAAACTAGCCAGAACTCATTTATTTGCATACAATTAAATCATTTCAAATATTCCAATCACATAATCTTTGTTTTATTTACACACAATTAAATGGTTTCAAGTATTTCTGTGTAACGCTAACAATTCAATTTAACATCAATAATTTGCTTGCACACTGTTAAATAGTAAAACAGTTCTATTTGACCCACAGTAGACTCTAACAGGTACTACCCCTCCGGTTCAGAGTGAACATGGAGGAAGAAGTACTACACATTCCTCAAAGCTCCAGGACTGAAGCCTCACCATCACATAGTTTAGTGCCATGGCAGGACACTCGTTGGTGGAGTATTGCCCGTCTCAGAAATTCAGTTAGCGTATTCTAAAGCCCCAGATAACTAGATTGCTTATTTCTGGGTAACATTTCCAAAATAACTGCTTTGAAAAGGAACTAATAGAAAAGTAATTGTTCGGGTTATTTCTTAGGCTCTTGAGTCGCACCTTTTTAGGAACTTTAGGATATCAATCAGCACCTTATATACATATTTATCAGGAAAAATGTACCTGACTAAATAAAACTCAGATCTACAAATTTGTAAATTTAGTTTCTTAAAAGTCTTTAAGTCTGCTGAAAACAGAAGTTACAAAATCTTTTCTTGTAAGCAAAGATAATATTAGTTATTGCGTAAATATTTTGAGATAGAAGATAGTTAAGATTTGTGTATGATGTATAGCAATAATTGTTAGCCTAATCTAAAGGGACATATTTTGTGTAAAAGTTCTTTGTCTAAGTGTGAGAGAGAAAATGTATTTACGCCTTAACGTATATGCAGCTGCTGATAGCGTTTTCATCGGCAAGCTTATGTCGTAATACCAGTATTAATACAATCTATGTAAGCACTAACATATCCACTCAGTTTTAAGATATTTAAGCGTTGTTGAAGTAAAATATATTCTTGAAAGAAAATAATGTCGATTTTCACTCAAAAGAAATAAATGGAAAGGTTGAGTAAGTATAAAATAATTCATTCTTCAATATGAGGACTTCAACTGATTAACTATAAAATAGACATAAACAAAGTGTCTGCCCGGTTTAATCACCCACACACATACACACTCATATATATATATATATATATATATATATATATATAAAGATAGATACATAGCGTTTATCAATAGACGCTTAAATCATTTCCAACAGTTGGTAAATATTGCTATAGAATAAAACTCTTGGCAGATAAAAAGAAAGTTCCCTAATAAAATCTTTAGCAAAAAACAGAAAAAATTGGTGGCTATTGTCCCTTTTAATGCATGTAAAACTTTCAGAAGAGACAGAATACCGGTAGAAATCTGAAATTCGATTATCCACCAACCTTCATGAACTGATCCAACTGATTTTAAAATATGCCAGGAATATACTAATCTTTAAAAAGAGAAACAAAAAAGACTGCCGTTGAGAAGATTCAGTCTCGTATTTCACCGAACAGAAATTTTACTTCAATGATTAGGCAAAGATTTTTTTTACAAATATCTGCTCACAAAACTTGAAAAATTATACGAAAATAAACTTAGAAAGTTTTTGTCTCCTTTTAAAAAATAAATTTTCCTTCGATAATATGGCAAATATTTTTTGCAAATAAAACTTTTTTGAGCATCAAACTCGAAAAACAAAACAAAACCGACGGACATAAATTTAGAAAGTTTTTAGCTCTTATTAAAGACTAATTCTACTTTAATAGTACGGTAAAGATTTTTAAAACAGATTTATACTCACGAAACTCGAAAAAATTATAAAGGATAAAATAAAGTCTAATCTTCCAGAATAAAACCATTTCCTTAGCATCATAAAACTTCGTAACCCTTTCCCCAGACTGATTTTGTCTATGTGTAATAATAGAATAATATAATACCAGATGTAACAGATGAAGCTACGATATGATATTTGGACAATAAACTTAAGGAAAACAAAGGTATGCTTTTCACACACTTCCATAACCACTCAAACATCCTGCCCCTGCTTGTCAGAGGATAAATCTAGAAGGGAGGAGAGTAATTTACGAGCCACACAAGCATATAACAATGGAAAGCATAGGATGCAATATGGTGGATATAAAGAAAGGCGGATGCATCCAAAACAAGGTTCATCGTAAGCTTCACCAGATGCTGGACGAAAGGATCTCACAGGTTAATGGTTAGGATCAAATAGTTTAGTAAAGAAATTTATCTTTATGGATGGCGTCTATTGATAAGACAACAAAAATATTAAACGAAAGACTGCATTGGTTCTAATTCAAACAGTACTGCCAGACCGCACCATCCTTTACTTTAGTAACCTTCTGCTGAGGTTTGAGCTTTGGCGTCATTGTTCGAAAAGTCAGCTACAGAGTCAAAACCTAACTTACTTAGATACAAAACCATTGTTAACATAGCAATATTTGACGTTAGGTGTTTAAACATAATAAACCGGCTACTCGAGCTTACAGCATTTCCTTGGGCAAAATAGAGACATTGTATACGTGCAAGAACATAGATATTACTATAGTGACCTAGACTTGAAATATTATGATATTGGTTTCAAGTGGACTATTATCTCGCCATCTTCATGGAAAAAACTCCGACAATGCCAGCATAGGAAGGATTAGAATGCTTTTCAGTCCTCAGGCCTTTAAACAGTAACCGAAAATTGTGAGCAACATTTTATGGTAACCATAGCACAACGATTATTCCTCGCTACAGTTCCACCAATGCCAGAGATAAAACGGATATCATCATCTTTTATGAAGAGCTATCTTCCCTTGCCCAACACATCCACAAACACAAAGTTCTAATCATCGGTGGAGACATGAATGCACAAATAGGCGAAGAGGAAAATAATAAATTTGGTTCACACAAACCTACCAAGTATAAATGGCGAATACCAAATAGATTTTTTCACTCGAGAACAGTCTTGCATGCATAAACGCTCAATTCCAAAAAAAGGTGTGTGTGTGTGTGTGGGGGGGAACTACTGACCTACATTTACCCAAATAAAGCATAACCTGATTATATACTCGTAAACAAGAAGTGGATAAATAGTGCTCGGTGAAGCATACGACTCTTTTAAATGTGTATCTTCCGTCGAAGACTCTTCACGGCAAAGTTACGCATAAGTCTATGCAGAAATAAGAAACAGTCAAAATCTCACTTTACGACAGGTCCTCACTTACCAGAGATATTTGTAATAAATATGCCTTAACTGTAAGGAACAAAATTGATACTCTTCTGAAAGACTTACTCCTAATGATGAATATAAAAATTTCGTAACCGCACACATGAAAGCAGCAACAGACTACATACCAACCAAACCAAGAGTCAAATGTAGAGTTCCATGGGAGTCACTAGATGTGAGAAAAAACGAGATAGCAATAAAAAGAGTCCTTATTCAATAAAAAAATCCCCCAAATACCAAAACCCCGAATCTTAGGAAAACCATGAAAGAACTAACCAAAACATACCAAATAAGAACACATAGAATTAGGTCAAATTGATAAAATTAGAAAATCAGTTGAAGATAGACAATCACAAATAACATAACAGACAGTAAATAAAGTGAGCAGAAGAAAGAGCCCATCGAGAGCAAATCTAAAATCTGCCTGTGAAGAAGAAAGACTTTTGATGTGGAAAAAACATTTCAAGAATCTGCTCAAAAACCCTCTTAGAATCACTGACAAACCTCTCCAAAAATCATTAATGGGCAGCTACACGTCAGTTTATGAAAGTAGAACTTGACACAGCATTAAAAATTAAAATAGAAAAGCTGCAGGGCTTGATGAAATACCCTCTGAAGTTTGGAAGACAAGAAAATTTGACGACATACTTCTCCGACTATGCAACGCAGTCTAAAAACAAAAGACAAAAGGGAAAAGGCCGAAATATCATATCCACCCCTTCTCTAAGAGAGATGACCTCGGAATCTCCAGTAGCTACCGAAGCATAACTCTGCGATAGCGTCTAAGGTTTATAATGACTTGCTTCTCAATTGTATCTGACCCGAAATCGAGAAAATTCTTAGAACAAATCAAAAGGACTTTCGAAGGATTCGTTTCGCAATCACACTAATTCTAACAACCCTTTGAGTCATCGAAAGTATACGAGCAAAGAATCTTGGGCCAACAGTAGTGTTCATAGATTTTTCGAAATCATTCGATTCCATATCCTGAGGAAAGACTGAGGAAATCCTATTTGCATATGGCCTTCGCAAAAAAAAACAAAAAACAAAAAAAAAAAAACAGTTACCGCTATTATGATTCTTAAGGTTACTGCTGGATAAAAAAGGACGAAATGACAAGCGATTTTCTCTTAAGTACTGCATGTGGATGCGCCAGTGTTGGCCAATCAGCAAAGAATTACTTACATAAGTTCTGTAAGGACACAAGATGAAGCTTAGAAGACCTGCCGGGAGTGATGGATGACAGGGATGACTGGTGAGAGAGAGAGAGAGAGAGAGAGTCAGAGAACTCTGTGCAGCCAACGTGACTTGGTATGTGTGTGTGTGTGTGTGTGTGTGTGTGTGTGTGTTACAGTATAATAATGTATAGAGATGAAAAACACAAGGTCTTAAGGTGACGATTTCAGTTCTAGAAATATTTACGAACGTTAAACGTTTCTGTTTTTAGACATTCGTCAGTTTATGTACGTTGCTAAATGAAACGAATGGGATGAGAAAGTTTTGAAAATTCCACTTAATACAAATTCGAAATAGAGTGCTACTAGTCGAAGTTGAAGGTGAAATAGACGATTTATTTTTAATGATATCAGACACCATTTTTCCTGTTTTTCTTTTCTTTTGAAAGTCTCATCGCAGTTCTCGAAAGGTGAAGAAAACAAAGCAAGAAAATCTTGTTCTGCAACGGTTTGGAGGTAAAGTTGTTTTATGGTGGTCTCGAGTTGAGCGTCACATGAACTGATTCAAGAATTGAACATACATTACTTCTGTGAGAATCGTATTTCATCAGTACAATAAGGGATTATTTATTTCTATAATTGTTGCTGGAAAAAAAACAGAATGATTTCCGTTTTCACAGAATCAGCTCTGCTCTGAGATTCAACTATGCACGACAGACTTTTTCATTGTTTAGCTCGATACAAACTCTTTGTCATTAGTTTGATGATAGGATTTCAAGTATTTTATCGAGGAAATCTTTTTATTCATATAAATGCATAGCCTTTTCATATAATCATTGGTATTTATATCACTGCGCTGCATGTAACCAAAATTATGTATTCTATCAGATTAGAATGATTAAAAAGTTTTCTGCTGTTTTTTATCACATCTTTTATTCATATAAACTCAGAGCGTCGTTATTCCATCATTATATTTTCTTTTTGTTTTCTATGACATCACACTGATCGTCAGTTAAATCATTCGAATAATATTTTGCTTTGATTTTTTAAATAGATGAATTTTTAATATAAGAAAATTAATTTTTTTTATCATTAAGGGTTTTCGGACTATTGTCAAAAATTGGCACGAATGACGAACCATCTCACATTCCTATGCAGATGCCGAGACCTCAAGCTAGTTCCACCGGGCTTAACAATAAAAATCCCAGTTCATTCCAGGGCACAGAAAGTAACAAAAAGATTAGAGTTGGAATTAATCCGAGATCAAATTCATAACAACCGTTGGAAGAAACATCAACTCCTGTTAGAAATCTCGAGAAAACTCACTCTGTTCCTGGAAAGAATATTTATGATAGATGACAGAACCCGAATCCAACAATATCTGGATAAATCGTACGAACAGGAATTCCATGTGTTCAAGGCGCGTCAAATTACGAAGTTGGAGAAGATGAAAACCATCAATATGAAAATCCAATCCCATTACTCATAACTCCGGAAAAATCAGTGCTAAACAAAGGTCTCAACTTCGCTCTTAAATCGCTACAGGATGATAACAGTATCATAATACTCCCAGCTGACAAAGGCAATGCTACCGTGGTAATGGATATGGTGGAATACTCCAACAAACTGGCGGACTTGATTGGCAATGGTGGCCATTGTAAAATAAAGAAAGACCCGCCCCCGAAGACGGAAAGGAAGCTGTCACAGATCCTTGGTAAGAATAAAGATCTTATACCACAAACAAAATACAGACAGCTAATTCAACATTACAGTAAGCTACCACACATATATGGCCTTCCAAAAACTCATAAGGATGGTATTCCATTGAGACCCATTTTCAGCAACCGAGGTTCAGCATGTCACCCACTGAGCCGCTTCATTGTGGAGATCATCTGCCCACTAACTTGTAAGTCCTCATCATATGTCAAGAACTCTGCCCACTTTGTGGAGAGAATCAGTGATGGCCCCATTCAATCCTAGTAGATGGTGAGTTGGGATGTTGTGAGTCTGTTTACAACGGTACCAACTGATGAAATACTTGCTATAGTACGGGATAAACTGGCTGCATACCCCTTGCTGAAAGAACGCACTTGTATCCCGATAGATAATCTAATGGAAATGTTGACTTTCTGTGTGGAGATAACCTACTACGGGATGGGATCTGATATATACCAACAAGGAGTTGCCCATGGTGTAATGGTTATCGTCGTAGGAAATGGACACGGCGACTCGAGTTCAAATCCTGGATGAGACTGATAGCGTTTCACATAGCACTAATACCCTTGGGAAAGGTATGAATCCAATTATTCTCCCTCCAAATATGGGTAAATAGCAGGGCAGACTAGGTTCTTCAGCCTTGGCGAGGTAACTAGTCTAGGAGAAGGAAATTGAATTGAATTGAAACCTGTTAAACTCTGAATTGAAACCTGTTAAACCCCGCTTAAAAATAGACCTTGTGTCATATCCTGCCCGAGCGGAGAGGTTGGTAAATATGGATATATACCAAAAAGAAGAAGGACTGGGGCTATGGGTTCGCCATTGTCACCAATGTTGGCTAACATATACATAGAATACTTCGAAGAAACGGAATAAGGATCTACATCACTAAAGCCATCTATGTGGCTTAGATACGTAGATGACACATTCATTCTCTGGCCTCATCAGGAAGATGTTCAGATATTACTTGATCACGTGAACTCGATCCGACCATCTATACAGTTCACTATGGAGAAAGAACCAGACAACAAATTACCCTTCTTCGATGTATTAGTAACACGCAAAGATTCAGGTCATCTGTGTACCGTAAGCCCACCTTCACCGGACAGTACCTCAATTTCAACTCTCATCCCCCATATACGGTAAAGAAAGGAATAGTCCATTGCTTACAACATCGAGCAAAAACCATTAGTAGCATTACTGAGGCATATCAAGAAGAAATGATTAGGCTGACAAACAACCTCCCTCGTAACAACTACTTGGAACGCATAACATCGGCTCCAAAAAAACTAGATAGAAGGATAGCGGACAATACCCGAAAACTCACCACGGTATGTCTGCCCTATGTCAAAGGAGTAGCCGAAAGGATCCAAAAGATATGTAGTCCATATGACATCAGGACAGTATTCACAAGTGGTTCAACTCTCTGGAAATATCTCTTCCAGGTCAAGCCATCCCCGGAATTCAACATAATCAAGAATTGTGTTTTCTCCATCCCTTGCAGTTGTGGTAAAATATACAGAAGTGAGACAGGTCGCCCAGTAAAAGTAAGGCTAGAAGAACATCGGAAGGCAGTAGTACGAGGTGAGATTGAAAAGTCGGATATGGCGGACCATATATGGAAGGAAAAGGGAAATCATCTGCCCTTATGTGATAAAGTTGAAATAATTATTAGAACTGAACATTGGAGGATTAGACGCCTTAAGGAATCAGCGCATATGTTGGGCTACAATGACCTGCTGAGTTGACCAAATATAGAGTTGCATACAATATGGGAACCGATAATTAAGAAGGCTAGATAAAAAAATCTGAATATGAGCATAGGTAAAAAATCATGCATAATAGTAGTAATCTAAGTCAAGTAAGAACATTAAGTTTATTAGTCCCTAAAATTCAGCAGGACACATAGTGTAACGGTTATAGGCGTTGGTTCCCTAAGCTTCCAAGGAGACAATCATCTGGAGGTTGCAAGTTCAATCCTGACTGCAGACGAGTAACAATACAGGAATACTTAACACTTGTACCCGGTTATGGCTAACGGAATCAGAACAGGTGACCCCCGCAGATTCAATAAAGGACTTAGCTCGAAGTTCTGTGAAGGTTCCCGAGTTCGACAAACACCTGAAGAAGGCCGGAGGACATATTGGCCGAAACGTTGTGTAAATAACAAGATGAAGACAATAGTCCGAAAACTCTTAATGATAAAAATCATCAAGCTTCGTCTCAGAAATTTTGACAGAAAATTAATTGTTGGAATCCCTGACCATACAAGAAGTGTGGAAATTTTATAGTTCTGGAGAATTCGTTGCATGATTATTTACTACGTTATATTTACAATTCGTGAAAAGGTGATGCCATGAATCAACATCACTCATCGATTTCAGTTTTCAGAAAAAGGACTTTTTTAATCCTTCTAATGGGTCAGCTGTTCACTGTAGCTTTTGAAAGCAACAGCTTGTCTATTTCCATTTAGTTAAATTCCATTTGAATCATACCAAACACAGGGAAGAACTTTTCTTTCAGTAGATTCCATTTATGTTGTGATGCTGAAAGTTGTCCTGGATCTAGACATGGTTTTCGTTTTGCTTTCTCTTAATTAATTCATGCTAGCTAAAATGTATTTTCCTCTGTGAAAGAAATTTGTTTAATAACTAACTGATGATCGCTTCATATGTTTGCTGTTTTTTTGCGTTGGTATTTTCTGAGCAGCTCGATTGTTAACTCCTCTATCTCTGAGCATATGCAAAATTAAATTGTTAAGTGATTGTAAATGTGTTTATGCCTTCCTTGTCATAAGGCTGGGTTATACTATTCCTCTTCTTGTACTTTGGTCGGCTTGATGAAGTATAACGAGCAACTTCTTTTTCTTAGCATCAGAACGTTTCCTACCATGTATAAAATGACGAGACACAGCAAACTTTTTGACAAGCAATAAAGGGCAAATGTGCACATTTAGGAGACACTTGAAAATTGCTCAAACATTGTGTTAAAGAAACAATAGTAACTTTGAAACTGACTTATAATATCATAAAAAATTATCTGAAAACTCGTGGTTTGTGTATACCTCATTTTTCATATAATTATGAACATTTTTGCCAATATCATTATTAAAATGAGGAAGGAAAAACGAGGATACTGTAGAAATAACGAGAGCAGTGGGTTTCCGATCCACTGATTTTATGCTAGAAATATCTGATAATAGTCACAAGAGAACAAGTGACTGCTAATGTCCTAAAATCTCAAGTATACTTACTGATTCCAACTGGTCTGGACTCTAATAAGGATCTGGGTCTGAATTATGTTAATTTTTTCAGTTCAGCAAGTTAATATTCTTTTACACACATTCCCTGTACTTCCATTATTAAGGGTATAGTCGTTATCTATCTTCCTTAATCATCTGAACATATTGTTTTTTGGATGTATATCTTTGTCTAGGACTAATTCTGTTCTTGTTTGTAAATCCATTTAAGTTGGTCTTTTGTCCAATTAGAATTTATGATTACTTCACGATGAATGCTATTCAGGTATTAATATCCATTACCAAGTTTGACTTAATTTCGACAATTATATTGATTTTTGTGAGGTGAATGCCCTTTTTTCCATTATTCTTTTGATCTATTTTTGATTCACGAAATCAGCTTCTAATATTCCCAGCTTCTTACTCTAGGAATTCTGATTGAATATTCCAACTATTTTATTGCCTAGTAGTTTGATTTTATCCGTTTCAGTAGGTTTTCCTTTTTCCATAAGCAATACTATTCACTTTTCTATACAATATTCTATTTCTATATTCCTACTGAAAATTCTTGCGTTTTTGAGTAAAAACTCAACTTTTTGCAAATAATCTCAGACCATTTATGTTCATGCTAGGGGTGATCTTTTGTATTTACTCTTTCTTAATTTCTCCGTTGGGCTTGGGAAATATATTTGGTTTTATTAACAATACCGCTTAAAATTTATGGTTAATGATATCGTAAAAACGAACAAGCAGTCTGGAATTAATGCAAGTATTAATGACAGCATATATATATATATATATATATATATATATATATATATATATATAACAATACCCATGCATGAAGCACTCCCATAGACACTGACTGTAAAAAAATCCTACTAGCTTACGGCCTACCAAAAGAAACCGTAGCAGCGATAATGATTCTCTACAGAAACACCAAAGTAAAAGTACGTTCACCAGATGGAGACACGGAATACTTCGACATTGTTGCAGGAGTACTACAAGGAGACACACTAGCCCCGTACCTCTTTATCATCTGTCTAGACTATGTGCTTAGGACTTCGATCGACAAAATCAGAGAAAATGGCTTTGAGCTGACTAAGAGAAGAAGCAAAAGGTACCCCGCAAAAACAATCACGGACGCCGACTACGCTGATGACTTGGCGTTACTAGCGAATACGCCTAATCAAGCAGAGACACTACTACATAGTCTGGAACGAGCTGCAGCTGGCATTGGCCTACATGTCAATGCAAACAAAACCGAATATATGTGTTACAACCAAACAGGCAACATTGCCACACTAGACGGAGCCTCTCTGAAACTAGTCGACAAATTCACCTACCTAGGAAGCAGCGTCTCATCAACCGAGAAGGACATCGACACACGACTGACGAAGGCATGGACAGCTATCGATAGGCTCTCGATCATATGGAAGTCGGACCTAACAGATAAAATGAAACGCAGTTTCTTCCAGGCAGCGGTTGTGTCGATACTGCTATATGGATGCACCACATGGACGCTTACGAAGCGGCTGGAGAGGAGGCTGGACGGAAATTACACAAGAATGTTGAGAGCAGTATTAAACAAGTCCTGGCGACAACACCCCACGAGACTCCAACTATACGGACACTTGCCCCCCATCACAAAAACTATACAAGTTCGACGAACCAGACACGCAGGACACTGCTGGAGAAGCAAGGAAGAGCTCATAAGCGATGTACTCCTGTGGACCCCCACTCATGGATGTGCAAGTGTGGGACGACCAGCACGAACTTACATACAGCAGCTATGTGAGGACACGGGTTGTAATCCTGAAGACCTGCCGGAGGCGATGAATGATAGGGAGAAATGGCGAGAGACGGTCAGGGATATCCGCGCAGGCGGCGCGACATGATGATGATGATATATTTAAAAATGGATCGGTCCACTTAGAGATTTATATTTTTTAGAATTATTTATTTTGTTCTTACATACACGTATATTTTCAGCTTGTTGCTTTCGTCAGAGAACATGTAGGGTACAAAGCAATATGAAAAAGGAACCCAATGAGACTCGAACTCACTCGTGTATGTCTTTTAGTGGATTTTGTATCGGTTTATATAGAGGTCACCGTTTTATGTTAGATTCCTCTTTCTCCTGCTCTCTTTCCCTTTCTCAGTTACAGAAATTTTCTCTAATAGAGGAAAAGATGGTGATGGAAACTTTTCTAGGAGTAATTTGTAGCTCTGCAGAAAATGAAGGGCGGCATCTTTGTTTGAAATGTTGTCTTTTTGTAACTCTTTTGAATAGAGTAAAGGTGTTCTTGCACTACATGTAGTGTATGTAGTTTGAAAAATTTTCTAACACGCTAAATCTTGTAGGTTTAACATTGTGTTCATGTATAAACCACTGTGGTAATGATATAAGGTTTCCGTCATACTGGAGCTGAACGTGAAGATTTCGATCTATGCAAATACATTCTTTTATAGATGGAAAATGTGTTTCAGGGTCAAAGACTATTCTATAAATTAGAATATAATCTTACATGGAGATCGGATTTTCCAAAAGGAAAAAAAAATGATGATACTTTTTCTTTATTAGTGTTATATCCGCTAGAACAGCCAAATGCAACACATTTGTTAACCATTTTTGTTAAATAGAAAATCGCAAAAAACTTGGAAAATTCAATGTTGAAATGCAGTTAATTATGTGTTGGCAAATTTACTAAATAGCGTCAATAAACAAAACTGGCCATATAGACAATTGAATATCATAAAAGCGAGGAAACTCATAGCCGTTTATAAATCCTAGATTAGCAAAAGGCAAAGTGTAAATATGCATTTTAATTTTTAAAGGAATAAAAATAACATCTGATAAATACTATTAACATGATTATATGATTTTCTCTGTTTAATTTTTAAAGTTAATTTTCTTTTTAGGGTAAATTTCAAATGCAACAATGAATGAACTATTTTGATTAGTTCGGCCAGTTAGATGTCAGTTTCGTAATGTAACATGCGGGGCTGTATTTATCAGTGGGTCGTAGTTAATTCTATTTAAAGTTCGCATTTAAGGATTTTTTTGTTTGCGTGTGAGTTCTGTTTTCATACCTCAGCTGAACGCACCTAGTTTACCCGCTGGAAAAGCAATGGGTTTTGGACATATATTTTAAGTGAGGGTCATGGTAATCTTTCGATGGCTGGATTTTTACCTCATCAATAGATGCAACCTTATAGATGAGATAGCTGTAGTTTCCAGATTGAACTATTTGATCAAGGCCGTTGACCTGTGGATTGACCCGACCTTGGGTTCATCCGCCTTACTTCACGCCCACCATGCTACTTCACATGGCTTCTGAGATTTAACTTGTGAGTAAAAAAAATCTCTCCTGATATTCCTAAAGTTTTAACTTAATTAAAGTACATTAATTTATTCTTAATCATTTTTTACACTGCACTACGGTATATAATCAGGATACGATAGAGGGATGGACAAAAGGCTACATCCTTTCTTTCCCCAAGAAGAGTGACTGCGGAATTGCCAAGAACTACCGAGATATAACGCTTACTTCCCTAGCAGGTACGATCTATAACGCACTAATTCTCATCCGCATCGAACAAGAAATTGAGAAAATTCTTCGAAAGAATCAAAATGGTTTTCGGAGAAACCGATCCGCTACATCACAGATTCTCACAATCCATCGAATTTTAGAAGGAGTTCGTGCAAAAATTCTCGAGGTGACACTGTTATTTGAAGATTTTTCCACGGAATTTGATTCCATACATAGAGAGAAGATGGAGCAAATACTTCTAGCCTATGGTCTCCTCAAGGAAACTGACGCAGCCATAATGATGATCTAAAAAGACGAAAGTAAAGGTTCACTCACCGAATGAAGACAGAGACTTCTTTGACATTGTTGCTGGTGTTCTGCAAGGGGATAAATCTCCCTTGCACAAACTACGGACGCAAACTAGGCATATGACATAGCACTTCTGGCAGGTGCACTTACCGAAGTCGAATCCCAGCTGCATAGCCTGAAGCAGGCAGCAGACAGCCGGTGGCCGTGGCCTTCTTATGAATGTAGACAAAACGGTGTACACGTATTTTAAGCAAAAAGGAGATATCTCCACACTAAATGGTGATTTTCTGAAACTAGTGGACAAGTTCACCTATCTCGGAAGCAGCGTCACATCTATAGAAAATGATGTCAATTTACTGCTAACAAAGGCATGGACTGCTATCGATAGCTTATCGATGATAAGGAAATCAGACTTATTCGATAAAATAAAAGGCATTTTCTTCCATGCAGTGGTCGGGTCAATTCTACTACATGGATCCACCACGCTGACTGAGCGTATTGAGAAAAAGCTATACAGGAATTGCACAAGAATTCTCCGAGCTATATTGAACAAATCCTGGAAGAAACATCCCACAAAACAGCAGACATGTGGGACTCTGTTTGAGAAGTAAGGACGAACTCATAAGTGACGTTCTCCTATGGATATCTTCAAACAGACGTGCGAGTTTTGGACGACCAACTAGAACTTATCTACAACGGCTTTGTACAGACCCGTCAGAAGCGTTGGATGATAGAGAGAAAGAGAAAGAGAGAGAGAAAGAGAGAGAGAGAGAGAGAAAGAGAAAGAGAGAGAGAGAGAGTCAGGAAAATCCATACTAGCAGCACGACTTGATGCTATATATATATATTTATATAAATATATATATATATATCATCATCATGTCGTGCCGCTAGCACGGATATATCTGACCCTCTCTCGCCACTTCTCCCTATCGTTCATCACCTCTGGCAGGTCTTCAGGGCTACATCCCGTATCCTCACATAGCTGCTGAATGTAGGTTCGAGCTGGTCGTCCTGCTTTTGCTTGGCCATATGCAGGGATCAATCGGAGTACACCACTTATGAGCTCGTCCTTGCTTCTCCAGCGGTGTCTTGCATGTCTGGTTTGTCTAACTTGGATAGTTTTCGTGATGGGAGGCAGGTGGCCGTATAGTTGGTGCCTTGTGGGGTGTTGCTGCCAGGATATGTTCAATATTGCTCGCAACATTCTTTTGTAATTGCTGTCTAGCTTCTTCTCCAGCCGTTTTGTTAGCGTCTAAGTAGTGCATCCATACAGCAGTATCGACACGACCGCTGCCTGGAAGAAACTGCGTTTAATTTTATCGGTCAGGTCTGATTTCCATACGATCGATAGCTTATCGATAGCTGTCCATGCCTTCGTTAGCCGCGTGTCGATGTCTTTTTCGGTTGATGAGACACTGCTTTCTAGGTAGGTGAATTTGTCTACCAGTTTCAGAGAGGTTCCCTCTTGTGTAGAAATGTCACCTGTTTGATTAAAGCACATATATTCAGTTCTGTCTGCATTGACATGGAGGCCAATGCCTGCGGCGGCTCGTTCCAAACTACGCAGTAGTGTTTCGGCTTGGTTGGGTGTATTTGCCAGTATCGCTATGTCATCGACGTAGTCGGCGTCGGTTATTGTTTTTACAGGGTACCTTCTACTTATTTTCTTTGTCTGCTCGAGGCCGTTTTCTCTCATTTTATCAATCGATGTTCTAAGCACGTAGTCTAGACAGATGATAAAGAGGTATGGGGCTAGCGTGTACACCTGCTACAATGTCAAAGTATTTTGTGTCTCTATCCGGTGAACGTACTTTCACTTTGTTTCGAATCTGTTCCTCAATTCTTATACATATTTATCTCTAATATCTGTGTTGTTAAGAAGGGCCCAGTCATAGTGTTTGGTAGTCGCTGTCCGTGTGGCATTTTTTCGTCGGCTTAGTCGTATTTTTGCCGTGACTCTTCGGTGATCGGAGGACACACCCTCGAAAGGAGTATGCCTCGCAATTCATAGCGCTATTTTTCCATTTCTTGTTTATAAAGACGTATTCTATCTGTGCTTTACTATTGTTCGCGTATGTGTAGGTTCATAATTTTCCCTCCCTTTTTTGATAGTTTGTATTGAGGCATGTTAATCTATTTTCTATCATGAAATCTTTTAGATGTTGCCCATTCCTATTTGACGTGTTGTGTAGACTGTATTTGTTGTCATGCTGCTTCCCATGTGTACGTAAAAAAAGGAGGGGGGGCCTTTCTTTTCCCGTAAATTGTAACTTAGTTAAAGTCCAAGACTAATGTTTATTTATAAGAGGTTTTGGGTACATTTTCACCTGTCTTCTGATACTGCCCCTAACAAGTGTTTTTTGTGGTATTGGGACTTTTACTTTGGCTGTTTTGTTTTTTGTTTTCTTCTAAACTACTATGGGGTGGGGAAGCAGCGAGAATTCTAAGCTTTTAGAAAAGATTCAAAACCATTTGCCGTGTATAGTAACACATTGGACCAGAGTCATATATTCAATTTGGATTTACGGTAAAAGTATCTTTACATTGAAAGCACACTGTACAAGCGGCATTTTACAAAGAATAAAACAGCATACAATTTTGTAAAATTTTCGGCATTTTAAATTAGTTGGACTTAAAGACATTATACTAACCAGTGTTCCGTATGTCGCACGTAGGTGTTTGCCGGATTTTCATGATAATTCTAATATATATATAATTACATTGCTAACGATTTTACGATAGACTGCAAATACTTTTTACTAAACAGTAAAACAACACAAAAAGCTTTTTTTAAGTTAATCTCAGACAGAGATTTTCACTATAGTCATATTATATAAAAAAGTAATCATATTTTTTCGATTGCAATCATCCTTAGGCCTTCAGCAATTCAGGCTTATGGAGTTGTGTTGCTACTCTTTTTTTTTTGTTAGAATAATAACGTTATTAATCATAACAATAAACAATAACGGCAGTGTAACTAAAATCATAAAAAATATTGTCACACGATCTTCTGTATGAATTACTAATTACTCAATATCAGGGGTGGGCAAACTTTTTGGTGGGAGGGGCCACATCACTGGGTTATGAATTATCAAAGAGCTGCATCTTTAAAATCGAAGAATTTTGTCTCGATTCACGTACAAGTGTTCATTTATTCTTTTTTCCATTTTTATAAAGGCTCCCGAGGGCCGCACGGAACAGTGCAGCGGGCAGCATAATGTCCATGGGCCACAATTTGCCCACTCTTGTTTTATATTATAAAGAATATGACCGGAAAATTATAGTTATTATTGTACAAGTAAAGAGAGGAAAATATGTATATTGTACCGTAGAAGCGATCGTTATGTTAGTTATTATCATTATTTAGTAGGATTGCATATTCAGATGTCTGGTTGCTATTGCCGGTAATAGAGTGACTGAAAGAATTTTAAAATCTAGAGCAATTTTCTAAGTCTAGGTTTGCAGTTCATTACAACTTCATTATCTAGACTGTCTCAACTCAATTCAATCTCGATTTTTGTGTTTTTGGCGAATTTGAACAGCACCAATATTTTTTTTACATCTGACCTTTCTCAGTTCACTGAAGAGGCATTCGTATTTTCCTAATTCTTTGTTTTCTTCGCCTTTCACCCTTTGGTCTGCTGAGACGGCAATTTTCACGTTTTTGCAAATCTTCTTTTCCATGTTTATAACTCTCAAGTTCCCAGTGTATAAGGATTCCTATTTGCATATACATTTTCAATCAGCTACTTTCATTCATGATGTGGACAAATGTTTAATCTTAATCATTCCAAACCTGATTGAAAATAGTAGTGGTAATAGTAGTATAGTGATATATAGGGAAGAAAAGGAAAGGTAGGGGTTTGGGATTGAACCCAGGTCTCCCAAAGAAAATAATGCGAGCATAAAGAAAACCAAACAATAAGAAATAATTCTGTTATTGAGGATATAAAATATAAATGATTTAAGACATCATTGTCGGTTAAAAAATAAAAAGAGATTTAGCATAAGAAGAATAGCAGTTGTTATCAATGAAATAATAATCTTATTTCTTGGAAAATGAACGAAGTTTATCGGTGATTAAATCGTGGAATATATGGTAGAAGGTAAATTTCTAAAAAAATAAATCATAAGAAGTACTTCAAAGTTTGGAGGAATTACAAACTAATTATTGCAAAAAATTTATAATATTTTGTAATTAGAATTTATCATATTAGCGTATATATATATATATATATATATATATAGATAGATAGATAGAGAGAGAGAGAGAGAAACTAGAAATTTGAGAAAAAGGAAGATAATTCATGTACATTTACACAACTATTTCTTTATCTCTGTTAGCTTTTTTATTTCTTTCTCTGTTTCTCTCTGTACATAATGCACTGATATGAAAGACTTGCTCACGATGGTTTATTGAATATAAGAGAAAGACATTAGTCTTTAACATTTCAAAGTGAATCCAAAACTGATTTCATTCACGGCCACTGTACAGAAGATAAATGACTAAGAAGAGAAAGAACTCTGTTCACTTCTGGCCAAAATATCATTATTCCGATTCACCGGTAGTCGGAAGTTCACTTTTAATTTTCAGTAAGCGTGGGTTCTATTGTATTCTTGTGGAGTTACATACAACAGAAGAATTAGTCTTCATATGTATCATTATTTCTTCGTTTAATTGCCCAGACAGTGCAGATTGGTGAGCAGGAGGAACTTCGAAAATCCTTCCCCTGGAATTTGGTAGAGTTTCATCATTTAGTAGACTCATTTAATGTTCGTAGGTCCAATTATGTCTACCTGACATCAGAGACAACAGAAGTTGGCTCATTATCGGGTACCAAATCGCCTTCTTCATCACTCAGAGGAGCAAATAGTGCTGAGACACTATTGTTTCCTTCCCACTATTAAACTGTACATGAACACAGTTGGGATTGATGTCAAATAACTTTTTCAACAAGTGCTTACTTCAGGCGTCTGCATGATGTTTCAGGAGAGCTTATATTGCTTTGGTTAGTTACGTTCGTATAATATTACCGAAAGTTGATTTCTTTTGGAAGTTCAGTAGCTGCTCATGACGAGGTTTGTTGGCCGAAGTTGACAACAGCCAATAAAGTAAAAGACATCATCATTTCTTGATCGTAGTTCCAAGCAAACTGTTTGCTGGATGGCTCTATTATAGGTTTTGGCTTGCTTCTCTCATTAAGATTTAAACACTGTAGAATACACACATTATTTTTGCTATTCAGAATTAAAAGCTTAACCACAATCAAAGTTTGAAAACTTGACAAAATAGATAAATTGCAGTTGATGCAGAAATATTTGTGCAAAAGAAGGGAAGCGTAAAACGAGAATATTTGTTAACCATTGTTGAAGAGAGAAACAGCGTGTCTAGACTCTTTAAAATCGGTGTTCAGCCTTTCAAAGTGATAGCCTAGCTTACTAATTTTTCTTACAGTTTTCATAAACAGGATTCTCTTTCAGGGCACTTTGATGTAGATGAAAGTAAGCCACAAAAAGCACTTTTGATTCAGATAACCAGTAATTGTTGCTCAGTTGAATTGTCAGAGTTGCTAGAAAATTCAGCAGATTTACTTAACTTTTTGTTTACATTTTAGAAAAAAGCTGTATGTTTCTGGGTCATATTTATTGTGAGAGCATGATCATGAAAAGTTTGGAAGTCTTATGCCATGTTCTCAAACAGTCTTGCTTTATTTGATTTGACAGTAAAATCGTTAATAAATGTATCTTTGATATATTCGTCTTAAGTTTGGTCTAAAATTAGTGCCTTGAACCACAGCAATGGGTTAGATAGTACACTACTGTTCTATGACAAAGGTGACATTGGTATTAAATACCCTACTAAGGTTGATATACCATTAAAATAAACAAACCCAACCAAACTGCCACAAAATCACAATCTATGCTGACAGTTAAATATAAGTCAAAGCTGTTATGTATCCAGAGCAGATTGCATTCTTCGGCTTCTCAAATATACCTTACAAAATATTAATAGCAGATTAAACTGGCAGATCAGCATTGGCAACATAAAACCAAATAAAAAGCAAGAAAAACTAATAAACAGAAATGAAAAGTAAAACAAATGTTTGGAGAATTCAGGCGACGAACTGACGAAATTGCACATGGGAAAGCCTGTACGCGGTTACGAAAAAGAAACCTCATAAGAGAAATTGAATCTCTTTCAATTGCAGCAAAAACCACCATTAGAAGTTGCATTCAATTATATCAAAGCAAAAGTTGATTGTGAGCAAGAATTGCTAATGTAGATTATGGAGAGAAAAATATGAAATTGCTTATCACATTATAAGCGGATGCTGCAAACTAGTACGAAAGGAGTTGAAGATAGCCACGACTTTATAGGAAAGGTAATCTACAGAGAATTTTGCCCTTGGTCGAAACTTGACCATGCTACCAAACTAAGATCAGTCCTAGTGAATGAGACCCATAGCGAATCTTCTAATCCAAAGCCAGAAGATCAGACAGTGTTTATTAACCGAAAATGAAAGGAAGAAAAAAAAAGAAGGCGAAAAGATAAACACATACTTGGACATTACCAGAGAACTGAAAAAAAAACAAACTGTGGAACGTGTTGGTCAAGGTAATATCATTTGTAGTTGATGCGCTCGGAAAGATTCACTAGAGCCTGGAGAACAATCTGGATAAATTGGAAATCTGTGGTAGAATCAAACCGTCCAGACTACAGCATTGCTGAGATCGACTAGAATACTGAGAAGAGTCTTGGAGACTTGAGAACACTTGTTATCACTCATACTCACATAAAGTACCCGAGCTAACGCAAGTGAAAAAAAAAACGCTCGGAGTGAAATTAATCAAGATAATATTAACATTAACACTACTAATGTATGTAAAATCAAATGAAAAATACACCAAGCATTCTAATAAAGATAGAATATTTCTATATGGTTAGATATCGTTTATTCCATCAGCTCACGTAGTTATGTGATCCTATGCCAGTCAAGGCACTTGATTGTGGCTTTAGTTCCGTGAATACCTTATACGTTTTCCGGCTAGTTTGTTTATCAACTCCCTCTGAAATATATCCTTAAAAGAAGCTTTCAAGAAAATTGTGAATTGGAACATATAAGGCTATGATGAGACGCATAGTTTCTGGTTTAAGCAATTCACATCGATTCACGAGATTAGCATTGCAAATATATTCAAGAGATAAACATTACTGAATGAATGAAAAACTCCCTTAATCTAGAAATATCTTCAAAAAGGAACCGCGCTAACTAGTGTCCGAGAATATAAGTCGTAATAAAGAGGAAATTCCTTACTATATAAAGAAGGAAATACATTTTTTTGAAAACTGAGAACTTATTCCTAATGAACAAAAAAGATGCCACAAAGAAACTATGGACATAAATGACCAATTGAAAATAAATCAAAACGTATTAAAGAAATAAAAATAATAAAAAAGAAAATCTAGCAATGCCATAGATAGACATGATCGTACAATCATGGATAATAGAAAGTTTACAAAGGTTTAAAATCTCCAAGCAAAACGTCAACTATATAACGAGAACAATAGGAAATTGGAGAGTAGAATCAAGAGCAGGGGATAATGCCTAACTAAAGGTAAAATACGAATAGGCATCTTCTAACGGGACTTATTATCTCCACAACTGTCTGTTATAGTAATTCTGCCACCAAGAAAATGAAAAGGATGATGCAGACTCCAAAAATTGCAAAAATATAAATCAGCTCATGTAAATAGGCAATGTAAATGTTTTCTAAAAACAAAGAACGATTGGAAACCCTAATGCAAACGGTTTGAATCTTCAACCAAAACTTAGAAATGGGTTTGGTATTGAGAAATGCGAAACGCTTATAAGGAATAAAGAAAAAAGAGAAATGATATGATTAAACTAGCCTGTCGAGAAAGTCTTAGAATGTTCGGAGAAAAAGAAAGTCTCCAGGTAATTTTAGAAGCAGATATCATAAAATAGAGATGAAAGAAAGGGTAATTATGGAATGCCTTAAAAGAATAAAGAAACTACTGGAAACCAAGGTTTGTATCAAAAACTTAATCAGCAGAATAGTTAGCTCGTTAGTCTCTCTTGTAAGATACATGGACTCTTCTAATATAGAACAAGAGAAGAGCTTAGAAATTTGAACCATCGAACAAGATAATTGATGACGGTGCACAAAACCTTAACCCGGTAACTGACATCTACAGGCTAGAAATTACGAAAAAAAAAAAAAAAAAAAAAACGGAAGAATAGGTGTTCTCGACATTAAACATAATATTGATACAATAATTTATGAACTTAAAGAATTCCTTAAAAAATAGAACCATGAGAAAGAAATACTAACGTGCGTCAAAAGTTTTTGAATATTTTGGTACCTGCTAGTTTGCGGTACGTGAATCACCAGACCGAAGCAGTTTAAGTCATGATAGTTACTCATTGTGGTCGGTAGTATTGTGATGGTTGGCTCGCTGATATGTTGTTTAATGCGTCGTGCGTGATTTGAAAGCCACACAGATGAACGTACAACGTTATCTAATTCAAGAACTGACCTTAACGCTGCGGAAGAAAACAAAAACATTTTTGTGAGAAAGGTGAAGTTGATCACAATTCAGTAACCAGAATGTTGCAGAAATTTCAGTCGGTTTAAGAGAACTTCGGCAATCAGGCAAGATTAGATAGGCCTAAAACCATGGATTCCAAAGTTGTGCTTCAAGCAATAGAGGCAAATCCAACGAGCAGCATTCGGAGAGTATCAATCGAGAACGATATCTCACAGTTCAATGTGGCTCTTCACCTTCACAAGCTCGGAAAAACATGTGGAAATGTTAAACTATTCCTTTCATTACCAAAACATTGCAAAACTTTTGACTCACGTTGTAAAGTTTTGGGTTTTTAGATCGACAAAGAATTTAAAAACCAGAAAAAGTGATTTTAGAAGACTATAGAAAATACACTTCGAGCGTGTAAAATCTTTTGAACGAGCTGTGTAAAAAGAAAGGTACTGTTTATTTTATCATGACATCTCTACTATGGAATCGGTGTTAACGTACCTCGATCAAAAAGAGAGCCTATCAAAACATCGGAATTATTGGTGACAGATAAAAATTGTTATTGTTGTCAAAAGATTTAGGAATTCGGTTGATGGGAAAAATGCTGTTCTGTCGACGTCATTGATGGGAAAAAGGAATTTTTATTTCGTTTGAATATGAAACCGAAATATTTTCAGTTCAAAGCAAATTGACTAATCAAACAAATTCTGAAGCTAAATTTAGTTCAGGAATTCGCTGTGTAAGAATTTGCTACGAGTGACGACTTTGAAATAATCCCCTACATCATCTTGATCCAGTCATGAGAATACATAAATTAAATTACAGAAAAAACAAGACAGATCGATCGGGAGATAGACCGAATTTGACGAGAAATGTAATGTGACATCCAAGGTTCTGAGCTATTAACCTCTTATCTCCCGCGTAGAAGATATAAATAAGGTGTACCTGTTAGTCTCTGAAAAAATTGTACTGCGTGAAAATTTGATGAATGACAATTTCTGTAATATTCACCAAACGACAATTTTATCGTCAAGCCGTTTTGTTTTTTTAGTCAGATTTTTTTCCCTCACGTAATTGGGCAGAGGCGCCAGTCTAATTGTTAAAACGATTAATGATTAATTCACTTTTCGGATTTTAAATCACAATATTGGCGGATATCGAATTGATCCCAGGTGTTCTAGGATTTTACTGGGACAGCCAAACAAGGATACACATCCAAGAATAGCCCTTATGGTTGGCAAGGTGACTCCCCTGTAACTCTAGAAACACAAGTACATACCAGAAAACATTAACTGTTATATCGAGAAATCAAATAAATCGATAAATTAATAAAAAATAGATTTTTAAAAATTAGATAAAACAAGAGGGAAACTTCAGAAGACAAACTCCATAATTCGCGGAAACTTAAAGAAAGAAATGAAATTGCTCTAATAACATCCAAAAATAATGCCATACAAATCAATTATATAAAGCTAGCATTGATATACTCGGGAAAATATGAAGTATCGACTATATGGGCAGAGATAAAACAAAAAAAATCAATAAGCGAAAGCAGTAAATTGAAACAGAAGTTGTATAAGGGCAGGAACAAGTTGTGTGACAGAATTTTTACCATACAGAGAAATGATTACAAAGTCTAGAATATCAGACCTTGTTTAATTGACAAGAAAGATTTCTATGAATGATAGACGAACATGTAAAAAATAGTTGTAGGAGTTAGAGATCCAAAGAAGACCCGAAGAAACATTAAGACCATCGAGACCTGGTCACCAGTTACTATTGATGCGAAAACGTACAAAAAGTTTAATAATAACACTGATGTGAAAAACTCTAAAGGAGTAAATAATAATAATAATAATAATAATAATAATAATAATTGACGATACACAGAGACTTATATCCGAGAAATGACATAGACTATATGTGTCAAGAAAATAGGATGAGGACTCGACAGCATAGTGGACTGCGTAGATGAAAGGACTCGAGAAATACACACGCACACACCCACAAACCAAAAAAAGAATAATGGAAGACTAATTGCAACATCCAATAGTAACAATGTCATATAATATGAACCCGCAAAGTTAGATAATAAACTGCCTCCAAATATACGAAATTTCAGACGATATTATAAATTTTATCGAGAAAACCATGAAAACCTGGAGAGTGAAATTGACAGCAAGAAGAAAAGCTTAACTGTTGAGAAAATCTGGAGAGCTATAAGGTATATTCCATTGAGATGCACTATCAGCATTACTATTTGTAAAAGCGATGATGCCACTCAACCCCATACTTAGGAAATGCACAACCGGATACAAACTTAGTAAACCACAGGAAGAAAACCCAATCACCTAATGTACATGGATGTCATCAAACAATTTGCCATAAAAGAATTGGAAAATCTGATACACACAATGAGAATATAGCGTCAGGACATATAGAAATGGAATTTGGCATAGAAAAATGTGCCATATAAATAATGAAAAGCGAAAAGCGACAAATGACGGAAGGAATGGAACAACCAAACCAGGAAAAAATAGAATGCATGGAGAAGAAGAAACGTACAAATACATGGGAATATTAGAAACAGACAATCAAACTAGTGGAGATGAAGGAAAAATTAAAAAAAACCCGAATATCTTTGGAGAACGAGAAAACTACCCGAAACTAAACTAGATGGCAAGAATCTTATAAAAAGGGTAAATACCTAGGCTGTCCCTCTCGTAAGATACTCGGGATCATTTCAGAAGTGGACCAGAGAAGAACTTCAACAAATGGCTCACAAAACAAGAAAGCTAATGACCATGTATTCGGCCTTACATCCCAGACATGATGTTGACTGACTATAAGTGTCAAGAAAAGAAGAAAGAGGACTTGCCAGTATTGAAGACAGCGTTGACGCATCGATAAAATGACTTGAAGACTATAGAAAAGCGCGGAGGAAGACTGATTACAACTACCAGAAGAAATGAAAACAACACGATGAACAACAGGACGGAAATAACCAAAAAACAAAAATGGCAAGAAAAACAACTCTATGGACGTTTTAAGCAATTAACAAGCGACATCGCACTCAAGAAGACGCAGATGTGGCTACAAAAGCGAAAGCTTAAGAGAGAAATTGAATCTCTTCTAATAGTAGCTCAAAACAACGCCATAAGGACTAATCATGTCGAAGCAAGAATAGATAAGACGCAACAAAAGAGAAGATGTAGGTAATGTGGTGATCAAAGCAATAGCCTGTCCATCATCAAATGCGACTCGGTTTGAAAATCTAAAATTAGGATAACCAATTTCCTAAATTCAAATGTGGAATATTTTTATTATGTACGTCAGCATAAATTTATCGAAAACCAAATCAGGAGAAAATTGATATTTCCTTAGACATCACTTTCTCCACTTCCTCGTAGAAAAGGTGTATATTTACGACGCTAAGGAGACCCAGAAAAACAGACAGAGACAGAGGGAAAAAGCAGCATGTGAGTCGGTGAGTGATTTTTCCGAACCTTTGACTTTTAGACCTTGTACCAGACTCCTCAGAGAATAAAAAGTGAAGAAAACCGACCATAATACAACACTGGGAAAAATTAAGAAGCTTAACGTTAGCGCTTGTGAGGTAGTACGAAGGATTGAGGAAAGCAAACATAACAGCCATTGGAGATTGCCTTGCACGAGAATACCTGTATGAGAAATTGATGTTCTATTAATTCGTTAACTGGCCTCTGACAAAAACCTACCCCCTCTTGGATGGATGAATATATGAATCAATTTTGAAAGATACTTTTTCTTACAAAATATTGTAATTTTTGCAAGCCGTATTTCGTTCTCTGTTTCATGACATCGACTTTAAAAAAAATTAAATTGTGCAGTCTCATTTGTTTACTCGCTGACTGGCGACTCTGATCAGCGATTGCTCTTTTGTCTGGATCTAAAAATACACAATGTAGGCAGATAGCGAATTGATCGAGGCATCCAATGATATATCCGACCAGCGGATCGATCTGCAGAAGCGGAATCACCCTTGTGTTTGGCGAAGTCGGGTGTACCGCCAAAAAAGAAGCTTCGAGGTTATTTTGTTCCAAATTTAACAGCTTTAGGATCAGAGTTATGGTAAATAGTGATAAAACGAAATGATAATTTGAAGGAAATTTTCACAGATTAAGGAAAATATTTTACCTTAGAATTCAAGATAACTTATTTTGCTAGTGGCATACCTGCAAGATAAATTAGTTTAAAAAAAGAGAAAGTCAAACGATTTTTAAAATTTTATTTTATTTAATAGCCCTTTTCTTTTTCGAAAACTTGAAGAATTACATTTCTTTTACATTGATAACTTAGAAAAAGTTGTCTTCAATATTCCTCGTCTTTCAGCAAAGTGAGGTTTAAAATGTCCATCCTCTAAAAGAGGAAAATTTTGGCTCGATGAAAGGAGGAATAATTCCGAGAATTTATGCTGATTTACAAGAGATTTCAGATGATGTTTTTATTTTCATCGATGTAAAACATTTACATATCTATTCCAAGTGTATATATACGAGATGCTATCCAAATCTTAACAGATTAATCAATCTAATTATCTGTTACCCAGTGTTTCTTCTGTCTTGGCGGGGAATTCACACATTTTCGTAAATTATTTCAACGGAAAATAAAATAAGTGACTTTTTGTCAATTTTGCTTTCTTTTGATCTTTTTAAAAAGGAAAATCATTTGGATAGCATTTCGTTTTAACACAAATAAACAAACACACATATACACGCACACACACACGCATATATATATATATATATATATATATATATATATATATATATATATATATATGTGTGTGTGTGTGTGTGTGTGTGTGTGTGTGTGAGGCGGTGTTTCAGATGTTCGGAAAGTCTGCAATCAGAAGGAAAAAAAATTCTTCTTCTTCGAATATGCTCAAACAATGAGCAAAATACTTTTGTCAATATTACAAAACGTTATACTCTAAAGAATATTACAATACGTTTTCTCCGATAAAAACTTTCATGTTTTGTGTTTTTAGAGGTATTAGTAATTTAAATGCTGCAATGATTGAGGCGTTTGATTTATCGATATGATTTTAAAATTGCTTTCATGAATGAGTTAAAATGTGAGAAAATCTGACATTCGTCTGAGAAAATTTTTTCGATCTATCGTTACTTCCAACGATATCAAATCTTATATTATATATCGCCTTTGATTACAGATTTATCGAACTGATTATGATATATATATATATATATATATATATATATATATGATAATGTGTCTTTTATTCTCTTCGGCGAAAATTGAATCGCTGGTTCCACTTTGAATTTTAGAATAATGGATTATTTTCGTTTTTTAACGAACGGCACTTAAAAACACCTTACCAAATATGGACGATACAGGACCGTTATATGTACACACAGAAACAAACCCACTAAATACACACGCACATGCATGCAAAGAGGTTTATGCCCGTACAAGTACTTTGGCTAGTTTTTCATACGTTGAAAGAAACTTGCTTTTTTGCAAGGCTCATACGTCAAAACTCACACGCAGAAAGCTGACAAAGTGCGCATGCGCACTCCACAATTTGACTTATTGTAAATTTGATCATGAAGAAAAAGGAATGACACAGCAGTGGATTTATAACACAGAAAATATGATAAGATCCACTTACATTTTAAGGAAAAAAAATTATAAAAAGATAAAAAACCCAACCCCCACCAAAACCCCATAAGAAACAAAAACAAAAGCCAACAGATATATACTTAGCGGTTTCTGCCAAATTTGTTTTTGCTTTCTTTTTTTTCTTTTCTTTTTTCTTTTTTGGCAATTTTTTGCATCATTGTTCTGCATTCTAGAGACACTGCCGCGTTAGATCACCAGAAAATACGAGCCTGCATGAGTCACTGTCAAATAATATACTATTTTAATCTTTTATTCTCTTCCCTGATAAAATATCCTTGAATATATTAACATCGACTGATCACTTGAAAAATTGTGCGTTCCGTAGGTTTGATACCTGGGTTAATATATATATATATATATATATATATATATATGCGTGTGTGTGTGTGTGTGTGTGTGTGTGTGTGAAGGTGTGATGAACCAATAGATATAATTATAAAATACTAATATATGTAAATATTAACGTCACCTCCAGCATATATTTGAGTGAAGATATACACTTATCATGGAGCTTTTTTCTCTAAGTTTAGCATAATCTGACACAAGGTCACAATAGTATAACCCTAGTGAGTATAAAACTCAGTACAAATGGGAATCGCTCTTCAGAACAAGTTTGATAAATATTACTTTAAGCCCTTTTCAGTATATGAATATTTAATTTGTCTAACTTAATACAGCACAAGGTTACAAGCTGAGAGGAGCCAAGGAAGATCAAACTAGCTATTGTAAAGGTCCACGCGGTGAATTTGACAATTCCCCACAGTAAATTAGCCAGATAAGAAAATTAACCCAATGAAATTTACCTTAAATTGATGCCTCTATTAAAAATAGTAAATAATATTAAATAATAAATAAATAAATAAAAATTGGTAAGTATATCAAATGTTTAAATCGCAGGCCTGCTTTGAAACCTCCGGAAGTTGATTTGACAATCAATATTTGCTTTATTTCCCCGTCCGTAAGAAACAATTTTTCTAGAAATTTATATATTGCAATGCCATTAATGTGCTGGTATTATATATGTGAAGTCGTAATGATTTCTTAAGTTTAAAATCTAGAAGATTTTAATTTTTGGGAATGATGATGAGTTAAATGCTTTTGTAAAATATGCGTTTTATAGACCAGCTGATGTAAGAGTTGAAAAATAAGAATTTATTCAGTCATGAGTTTAAAACTCTCTTGGAAGCAAGCTTTTAGAAAAATTGAAAAAAAAAGAACAAAAAGAACATATGAACTCTGGCACGAATCAGCTCGTTTGTAAAACAGTTATTGACCGTGGAAAAAGTATTTCCTTGGACTAAATTATCATCATTATTATTATTATTATTTTGCTCCATACGAATTTTTCTCTCCAGCCCAAGCTAATAGTTTTTTCCCTGGAGTTATAGAAAGTCTCCTTGGGCCTCCAGGACAATTCCAAGTAGCATGGGCATTTTTTTTTACGCTGTCGTTTTCGGCTCCTGTAATCTCCAATTTATTGAGTCTCTTTTACGGGTTCTTTGGACTCGTTTCAAGAGCCCCGGCTATAAATGGAATTATTGTCGCTTTCACGTTCCACAGCTATCATTATTGTTATTTTACTCCTCGGGAGCTTTTCATACCTGCGTTAGCTGGTGGTATTTCACTAGAGTCTGAGTCACAGCAAATTTCCTCTGGTCTCCAGGACTCTTCTGATTATTCTGACCGATCTCAAAAATGCTGTTTCAGTTCGCATCTTCAGTACTCTAGTATTCTCCTCAATATTCGATCTGAATTTTATAATGGCATTTACTGGACGATCACAGTTCTTGCAGGAAGTTGTTGTATATCTAATGGCTTTGAAGGCTTTTACGAATTAGAAAAAAGTACCATAATTATGGGTAAAAGTTTGAATTCAAAACCCCTTGTTTTAATCTCAAGAACCGATTCTATTTTGTGCTTCTAGTGTATAAAGTGAATCTTCAGTCATTTTTACTATACCCAGTAAGTAAATACTTGTTCTGCTTTTGTAATTCTGAGCTATTTTGATGCATGTAATTTTATTATTATTATTATTATTATTATTATTATTATTATTATTATTATAAGTCGTATTTTCAAAGCTTTTTATGTTTAAATAACAACGAAGTTGATTGATGAGAACGCATAAATTTTGATAGCATTAAGGTTGGTGTAAATCCGGTCCAAAAGGAGAGAGAGAGAGTGGAGGAAGAGAGGATGAGAGAAAAAGAGTATAAAACGACGACAAAAATGACAAACAATAAAAGATGGAATAAATGTAAAACAAAGAAATGAGCTAAAATAAAACAGAATAAACAAAATATGACACCTCCCCACACCCCACAAAAAACAAAGAAACGAAACAAAAACAAAAGAAGTAGCAATGAGTACCAGCTGCTTTAAATGTAAAATGTATGAAGTCATAAAGAAATGATTATAAATAGGTATTTTTATGAACTAGATGCATTTTAAGTCATGATTAACAACCACAAAGGGAAAACTTGTAGAAGCAGACGAGAAATATAAACATTTTTTTCATCTGATTTTTTTCTTTTTTGATGGATATTTTTCTTCATTTTTTGTAAGAGAATCTTTGGAAGCATTTTACTTCACAAAATTCAGGAACCCTTCGTATTTAAGAATTAGTAATTTCCAACATTTTTCATTGGATATTTACATTTCTCATTTGTCATATTTGAATCACAGCCAGTTATTTTGGTTGACCTATATAAAAAATGTCCAGGTCAGTTGTTGGCTGCTGACTGAAGTTGTCGATATTGGCGAACTTTGGTTTTGAATCGATCTGAAATAAAATATATAATAGCAAAAACATTAATAATATAGAAAGAGATATATTTTATCTCTGGTTCAGAATATTGCATGGACTGTTGAATAAAACCTCATGAAATATTGTGTATCAGCTTGGATTATTTATGCATTGTATTCAACAGGCAATAAAACCCCTTGTTTTCTAATTTCTATCCAGGAATAAAATGTTGAACTGTTTCATTTCCGAATGGTAATATATACGTCTCTATCAAAATGAGGACAAATGACACTGGTATTGAAAACATTTTTGAATATCAATTTATTTTACCTTGCTGTACCAATAAATTGTAAGTTTATTTTGTACTTATTTCATGATCTAAAAAGAAATCTACTTTTAATCCCAAGAAATCCCGTAGAGGGGCCGTGTTTTCAGTTTTGTTCAAAATGTTTTAATTTTTTTTTTGTTGTGTTGCTGGTGTAGGTAAGTTTTAAAAGTTGACACATGCTTTGTTGTTAGCATGTTTGCAAAAATTCTCATCACTGCATTAAAAGTAGGCTTCTTAATATACCATTGAATTCATGGAAAAATGCCAGTCTGTCCATTACCTTGTCTGTCAAGTTATGTATAAATGAACTTAAATTTTTATAGACATATACTTATCATAAAGAGATTCCGGTTGTTAACTTCCTTAAAATAAACCAAATATATCTAAACCGCTTTGTATTGTCTGAAAAAAAGGCGGTTGATATCATGTTATTAATTTAAGGTACATTCGAAAGAAACAAGTGACATTGTCGTTGTTAGGTTATCAGTTTTATTTTAAAAGAAAGGCTAGATCACTCATTTCCGGCAAAAAAGATCAACTTCTTCCTTGCCTTTCCCCAAAACACGTGTGCACATTTTCTTGAATCAATACAGTGTGATAGAACTTATTGTATGGCAAAGTCTTAAATATTTGTTGCTTAAGGAAGTCCGTTTTTATTAAAACTGTTACAGCTCGACATTACACGGAAGTGTCGGAGGGTGTGAGCTTGAGGCTAACTTAGAAACTTCCATGAAATGACAACAATATTTTTCATTTATTGAAAATAACTTTCGGTATATAATGAAATGAAATCCAGTGAAATGATAGTGCTGTATGTTATTATGTAAATGTATAACATGTAAAAACTTAAAATTTGAAAGTTCATGGAACTTCTATATGAGTATACCGATGCATTAATGTAGTTTTCTGCGTTTATGTCAAGGTGATAGTTTTAGAAGATAGTAGCATGTTATGGAATGAAAATGAAATATTTGGGGTAAAGGGTTCAAGCGTACTTATAGATTATCCAAGTTATTTTGTGTATATATATATATATATATATATATATATATATATATATATATATATATATATATATATATTGCATAGTTTATCTAGGTATTATTGTGTGTGCACGCATTATATATTTGTACCCACTTGCATTGCTTGCACATTGCAGGTTTTGCAAATACTCGAAGACAATGGTCAGTAATTGGGAGAATATAATAGCAGAACACTTTTTTAGATTTTTTAAAGGACATAAATAACTTCTGCGCAAAATCAATTTTCATGAGTACCAGATAAGGATCAAACCCAGCATGAATTTTGTAAGAAACAATCGGGTTAACAATATGTCTACTTCAGGCACTCCCTCTCCTATAATTACGTTAGTTCATATTTTCCAAATTTAGATTTGTCTATCACAAGGACACAAAGTTGGGTTCCTTATGAGCGTCAAACCAACGTGTAATAACGAGGTCCGCAAGTACAATTGATGAAATCTCTCGGTAAGGATTGAAGCACCAAATATTCATGTTTTATTTGGAGTCAAATGCTGACTAAAATCATCCCGATTAGGAAAATATCAAATCGGCACCAAGTGGATGGATAAAAGTTGAAAGATTGAATTGCGTCAATTTTTCAAGCAGAAAAATAAGAAATCGAAATCCTGACTTATACCTTCGTTCTAAAACCAGTAAGAAAAATGCAACTATCTCAATAGCTAAACTGTTTAACAACTGACCTGACAAGGTTCGATTGGTTTGGCAGAAGAACAAATAAGAATAGATCAGACCTAGAAAAATACAATGCTAATCCTTCAAGTTCATAAAGCCTGTAACTTCCTTTGAAAATCTGCATTCGGAATTCAGGCTTTTTACCTTGGTTCAAACCCTGATCAAAAATTCTAGTGGACAGTACATAAACACTAAACTGGTCAAATTATTTTGATTTAAACCATCAATCTTCTGTTTGCATATCAGACTCGACATAATAATTTGTACTTGCTCAGCACATTGATTATCTAACCGTGTAATGAATCAGTTGTTTACTTGTTAATATTTGTTTGTTTGTTTGGGGAAGTGGGGTTGAAATTCAAAAGAAATTAGATTGCTAGCGGTGTTGAACACGAAAAGCATAGAATCCATTAAAGATGAAGTATTGCGGTGGTCCTAATAACATTCAATAAGGATGGTAGTTTTACAGAAGACCTTAAGGATTACTTATTTATAATAAAAAAAATAGTCACTCTTCCTCATTAAGTTAGGTACACTCTCTTTCTCTCATTATCTATCTATATGTCCCATACACACACTCTCTCTGTCAATCTCCCTCTCTCACAGATACAGATTCACATATATGTATGTAAACATGTTATTTTCATTAATATTGTGTATATATATATATATATATATATATATGTGTGTGTGTGTGTGTGTGTGTGTGTGTGTGTGTGTGTGTGTGTGTATATATGTATGTATGTATGTATGTATGTGAGAGCGAATGTAATCGTATGCTATAAATTTTCGAACAGATGTTAGTGGCATCAGCTTCAAAATCATGACTGGCTCCAGAGTCACTATCTGATGAAGGCTTTGTTAGTGGCACTGTTGATGTCTTGTATAGCAGCATGTAGATAAAATTATATTAAATCAGCAATTAGAGGTGTAAACATTCTTTTATACTGACGCCATAAAAATGATTTTGGAAGAACATGGGCTATGTATGGGAGGTTAACTTCTAAAGAAATTCACTCAAAACCTTTCCGCTTATCGGATTGGCATAAACAAAAAGAAAACCATGACAAACACTGTGTGTGTGTATACATGTATATAAAACTGTTTTTTTTTTTACATATTCATACGTACTGTACGACTATACTATGTCCATGAACGATTATGTATTTGTAAGCGTCTGTAGTTATTGGGATTGATTATATGCTAATCAATAGGTGCATTAATGTCTGTTTGTTGGTATATATAGTTGTAATATTTACGCATATATATATATATATATATATATATATATATATATATATATATATATATATATATATATATATATATATATATATATATATATAAAGGTGTGCATTTACATACTTTGATTCAGTTTTTATTACAGAGCAGACTTCATTTTTCAATACACTGGACGCACGTCAAACTCTTTTCTTTGTATTTGACAAATACGAGACAAGAGTTCGTCATTAAACAAATGAACGTTTTTCATAAAACCGGTGTCTAGATTTTTAAAAGAAAGCATTTGTTTTGTCAGGCTCACATTTTTGTATAATTATTTTTATTACCAGATCAGACCACACTTGGACTTTATAATTTTTCAGAAATTGGGGGGTGGGGAAAACGGATATTTAGATTTCTTTTTAGATAAAGATTTCTTTTTTCTTTTCTTTATTTTTTTCGTTTGACCGGATACCAAAATGTAAAAATGGTCTGTCTGCATAACTTTGTTTTTCATGATTGCATGCGTATTTTACAGGTCTTTTATCTGCCAATGTAATGTTTACCATTCGGAGATTTTGTTTTATACTTTGATATTTTTATAACCAGCATTTTAAAAATTAGTTTTAGTTTTTCTTTATAAGTTTTGTTAGCAAGGGAAATAAAATGATGTCTATTTCTTATCATGAAATACTTCGGTATGACTTTTTAAATCACACACACACACACACACACACACACACACACACACACACACACACACACACATATATATATATATATATATATATATATATATATATATATATATATATATATATATATATCCTACATACGGCACACTGAAAGGGTGGACATTTATAGAACATTATCAATTTTTTTTACAGAACAGGCAAGAATGTAGATATGTTCGCAAACTAGAACATGTTAGTTTAAATCAGTAATATTCTGATTAAACGGAACAACTTCACTGAGTTGTCTATCTTGTTGTACTGAGGTTAGACTTTCAGTTATTTCAGTTTTATTTCAAGAAGCACGCTGCTTTTCTCATTTTTCATCTATTTTACTTTGTTGCAAAACTGATGACGGTCAATATTTGTATACCAATCAAACAACATCGCCGATTTCGAACTTTTTAGTCTTTTCTTTTTTTTACTTTAATTATGCATATTCTTTTTCAGAATCCAGATTTCTCCCTTCGAAGTCTTTAATTGATTAATTTTAAAAGTTCACATTTTCAGCTAAACGCCCCAAGCACAATCATCATCATGAGGTTGGTTAAAATAACTATGAAAAGGGTAAGTCTGAAACAGAACCTGTCGACGGCATGGGCTACACCCTTCCAAGAGTCCGGCCGTCGGGTTTGGCCACCATCTCGACTATTCTCCTGTTTCATAGATTTTTTACGGCGGACGCCCATCCGAGTCGTTTGGAAGACTCGCGATTCGCTCCGCCGACGACTGTGGTAGTCACTACCGACCGTATCCTCTCCCCAGCACTCAAGCTGTCCGTGAAGGTCATCAGCGATGTTAGGGCGGGTCCAGCCTGTCTCGGTCATGTGTTCCGGTGAACTGTGTTGGCTGACGATACTGCTGCTGCTTCTCGACAACAAAGGCGAGAAACTGCTGACAAATTTCTGCAGCC
Organism: Sepioteuthis lessoniana; assembly: GCA_963585895.1. NCBI lineage: Eukaryota > Metazoa > Mollusca > Cephalopoda > Myopsida > Loliginidae > Sepioteuthis > Sepioteuthis lessoniana. Next base: position 107,848,258 of record OY757920.1, on the reverse strand, counting down.
AAACTGGGATGGGAAATTCATGATCGTTGCGATGGTATAGGCGCAAAATGCCGATGGTTGTCATGCAGGTTACAGTGCCGATAATCATCACGGTCACCAGATACACGTCTGAAAATATAAGAAAAATAATATTGAAAGAAGCAAGAATAAAAACAAAGCCTCCCCCCCAAAAAAAACAACAACAACATATAATCGATAGGAACAAAAATAACAACAATAAAAACAAAAATAAAGATAAAAAGTATTATGCAATATTTTTTATACATTTTATAGCAACATAATATTATGCAATATTATTTTATACATTTTATAGCAACATCAATATTTTGAAAGAAAATGCTAGGTCATTTTTTATTTGGCGTATCATTCAAACAAAGAGAAAGAAAAAAATTATCATCATTATTATGTAAAAGTAAATTTGGTTGTCTGTTTGTCTCTATATATGTGTGTGCATATTTACTCATGTACATACATAGAAGACAATCAGTACGTGCAAATATAATGTAACAGAGAAAAAAATAGCTGCTGTTTATGTCAATCAGTCGTCAGAAGTATGAAAAATACCATGCCAGCCTCCCGTTTTCTGATTTAAAAACTTAGATAACTTATGATCATTCTCACTCAGGCTTGATATACATGTTAGTTAATTATGAAAGATCAGGTGAGAGAGTATGCATATCATGAGTATGCCATAGTTAATGTTATCCAACCATCCTGTAGTACCTGGCAACACCGGGATATTCTTTTAGTTCTAATTAAACGTGTTATTTCAATGATTAATTTATGTTGCTATATCGGAAGAGTCTTAAGTTTAAGTAATTTTCATAACTTTTTATAGTAGTTTGGCATCTGGTGGTTGAGGATACTAATATTATTTGAAAGTTTGATAATATTTTTTATGGATTGAAAAATCTGCCAAAAGAAAAAAACACACGTAGGCGGCAGAAACAACAATAATAACAACAACTATATAATTTATTGTTGCTGTTATTTTCGAATAATGAAAGATGAAAGAGAGAAATAAATTTATTGCCTTGTCCTAATGAGTAGAGTGTTCGCCAATGGTCCGGGAGACCGGGGCTCAATCCTAGGTCGAGTCATACCAGAGTCAAAAAATGGTACTTGATGCCGCCTTGCTTAACACTCAACATTATAAGGTAAGGATCAATGGTAAAATGGAGCAATCCAAGAAATGGAGCAGCGCCCTCCCCTAGAACACGGCGTGGTAGCTATTGAAAAAAGAGCCTTCCGGTCGCTCTCAGCAAAGGTCGCCAACTTTACTTACTATTCAACAAACTGAACACCTTCGATAACCAATCAAAAAACTAATGATAGGAGTTTGATAATAATGGAAACTCATAACCAATTTGGCGTTGGATAAAGTCTTCACTTTGTTCTTATTCAAAATCGTACTTTTCATGAAAAAATAGATTTGCAAAAAAGTGATGAACGCTTTGGTTAAAATAGTTATAACGAAACAGGTTTTAAGAGTCTTCTCTTGCGATATTCCCGTATTTCAGGTGCTCATCTTTCGGGAAAACCTTTAAACCTATTCGGTTTTGGAAGCTTAATGGCTGAAAAATAACAGTTGTTTATTATAAGCATCGTATTGATTTTGTTTATAATTTCATATTTTCTACAGAAGGTTTTTGGCAAGAATTTACTAAGACCCTCGCAGAAGGTTCTCCGTAATTTTCCACATATACCTCATGCTTGAGATTGTACTCGATATATTTTCTTTCAGATAAGGAAAATACTTTGCTGTAAACAGGATATACTCTCAGAATGTTCACACACGATTCGATCAATTATCGTTGGAATAATGCTGTCATTAGGAATGTTGACAATTAGAATTACATTATATTTTATTAGTAAGATTTCACCTTTTCTTTTCATGCGGCTCTTGATTACGAACAATCGGTATTTTGTAAGATTTTGCTTTGCTTCTAAACGTTTATGCAGTATAGTTTTTATGAATATGAAAGCAAGTTATTAACTCAGAAAACAGGATCGATCAAACTGAGGTTGAAGTTTGGTTGATGTTGTTTACTATACTTTTTGTGTAAATTAGATTTTTGAGAAGCATAAATGCAGATTATAAAAATCTCATCTTAAACATAGTATTTTACGTATGCTCTGAAGTAGGTGTTGTTCAACATATTAAACATATCTTATGAAAATTCAAAAACAACTTAGGCAAAAAGATGTCACATATGAAAAAGAATTTGAGAGAATTTTCTTATGATCATCATCGTCATCAACAAGGTATGCCGACAGCATAGATTCCGTTGACTCTTTTTCACCATACATCCTCATCGACAATTTCTCTTGCTTTATCACCAAGACGACATCCAGTGATCGAACAGAGCTGATGAATGTAGGCTTTCGTTGGTCGGCCAATTCTGGTGTGTCCATGTATAGGGGTTCATTGGAGAAAATCGCTTATGACGTCGTCCTTACTTTTATATATGTGCCCAATAGGTCTTGCTCGACCTACTTTGATGGTTCAGCAAATATATTTTTATTTCTATCTTCAGCATCAGTGTTCTGATCCAGATTAAAGTTAACTATTTGTAGATAACGATTTTTAAAGACAACAGCCCCTTTCCATATTGAATATACGACACAACAAAATCTCATCTCATGAAGTTCATGATATCTTCATTTAAAGTTGTATCAGATAAAGCAAATCTAAAATATCATAATGATGTTTCAGATCGACTGTTTTTCGTAGCATCATTGAGGTTTGTTTACCGAGAATGATAGCTGTGATTATTTGTAAAAGTTTTCCTATCCACTAAGCAGGCAGTAATTACATGTACATGAAAAGTCCGCTACATTTATAAAGCAAGAATCTCTTTACCTCTATTTCTTTTTCTCTGAGCTGTTAATCTTTATTCAATTCTTGTGAGAATGAAAAATATATTAGCGGTTTCAGTATAAAAAGTAAACAACTGAAAGATATATCAGCAGATATGTATACTTATGTCTATATACATATCAATAAATGAATATATTTAAGGCGTGTTTAAAAAGTATAGAGACTGAAATTTAAAATTCAAAATCTAAAATTTGAAATTTAAGTTTTGAAATTTAATTTGAAGCACGTGCACAGCTTAGTAACGTATACGATAAAGTGATGATGTCTATATATCTCTATGAAATCTAAACAAGTCAATATCAATTTGAGAAAAAGTAAACCAATGTTGATAAATTGTGAAGAAATCTTCTGTTCAGGACTTTTGAAGTCAATGCTCTCCATTGTTATCATACTTCACTAAGTACAGTTTTTTCTTGTTTCGGAAACTGAACATTCTTGTCAACGATAAAATTTAAGGACGTAAAGACATCATAGCAAGAAAGGGATTTTCAGGGGTCTCTTTTCAAATAAGAAATTCTTTAGATAAAGTGTGATTGCTAAGAATATTGTTCGAAGAAAACGTTTTATTCATTATGCTTTTTTGGTGAATACATCTTGAGTCTATTTAACACACCAACATACATTGTATACACTCATATATAGAGACACACAAAACTACATTCTTTTTATGCACGCACACATAATATACACACGCACACACAAACACATACACACACTAATACACACATATATGTACGCATGTGCACATAATATTGACTCACAAAACTACACGTTTACACACACACACACACACACACACACACACACACACACACACATACACACACACACACACACACACACACACACACACACACACAGACATATATATATATATAACCACAAATATATATATAAATGTACGTATGCGCATATATATATATATATATATATATATATATATATATATATATATATATATGAGCAAATTCATTGATTGTAATATGTTACATATTTATGTATACGAGCACGTAGAAGTATTTATGGAATTTGAACAATGGGCTTAAACCAAATGTACAACGGAAAACTGATTTTACTCTTTGTGAAAGTGAACTATTTCGAAGAGGAGGGTGGGAAATATGTATTTAGGTCAATATTTTTTCATGGTTATATATTGAGTTGTCGGTTAAAATTTCATATTATTAAAAAACATGAGCATCAGGATTTTGTTTCAAACTCATATCCTGGGAGATGGACTTTTCATTATTTTTCTAAAGATATTCATTCCCAGAAGGTTGATAGTCACTCATGTTAGACAAAAAGATATATAAGTCATTTCTGTGAGAAATCCTCCTTTGAAAAAGATAAGAATTTTATGTTCATATAAGAATTTTATCAAAGAGAAAGCTTAAAGAGAAGAACAAAGATGGCGTCTGTGATAAAGATATTTCACATGATGAACTGGTAAATAAGTTAGGGTTTGGAATGCCAGTAAGAAGAACAAGATTTTTAAAAATCTGAAGAGATAAAGTAACAGTTTACTGGATATATACCATCAACACCGAAATCTCGAGAAGACGATCGCAAAATCAAGTATAAGCTGAGAATGCCGGAAGCATTACGTTCACGCCATTTTTTCTTATTTATTTTAGCAGATAGTTCAGTTTCAAATAAAATAATTTACCTGTAAATATATTCAACGTAACCAAATTATGATATAAGAAAACTCACTAATTAGCAAATAAGGAAATTATCCCTAAAAGTTGAAGATGAGAAACAACAAAAAAATCAACGCGATTAGAAGAAAATTATGTTCTGCATAATTTATATTTGAAGAAATAAGTAAAATTCTTTGGATTAATAAGTTTTTTTTTGTTCTTATTCTGATTCAGTCACTGTTAAAAAAGTGAAATCTTCCGTTTATTTCAGTATGTAGTTTAAATAAAATTAGAAAAGTACGCCGGAAATTGCGAACGGCAAATATATGGTACCTTTGAGTATATGGTAATAAATAATGTAGTAAATATAGAATCAACCAGCCCTGTGGGCCAGAAGGAAATCAATAATCATGAGAGATAAAGACTTTGATAAGAATAATGGCCTACAGTCGCTTTCCTTTGGGTTTTATTATAAAATAGTGGTTAAAGTTTAAATTGATACTACAAACGTCCAAACATGGTTAAATTTAGTTGGAAAGCATTTGTAAAAACAAAAACTTATCGATGGCATTAATTTCTTTGAAAAAAAAAAGAACAAACAAGACAAAACAAACAAAGGTATGAATCCATTACTTTTTGAGATCAGTGCCGTCGCAATATATCTTGATAATATGTCTAGTCCATGGAATGCTACAATGATTAACAAGAAAGAGGGTAAGTGAATGAATGGTAATTTGGTGAATTTACCATTACTATTGTACTTTCTCAGAGAGTAGTAGCAGAAGCAATTACTTCCATATTTAACCTTGATATCAGTCAATAAAATAAAACGTCTTTCGTAGTTATGAATCGATGGAAAATTCAAATGTAACCTTGAAATATTAGTGATAAATAACACTTATTGGTGCGCCCAATACGTCGATTGTAATCGACCAGTAGATCGCATAAGTTGTTCGGATTAATCACATATCATTAAAAGATTTTTTAGATACTATCTTACTAGTGCAATCTTCAGAGTAAGGTCATCATCATCACGTCACGCCATCAGGACAGATAACCCTGACCCTCTCTCGCTACTCTTCTCTATCGTCCATTGCTCAGGGCAGGTTTTCAGGGCTATATACCGTTCGGCACAGAGCTGCTGTATGTAGGTTCTAGCTGGTCGTCCTGCCTCTGCTTGTCTATGTGAAGGGGTCCTCAGGAGTAAATCATTTATGAGTTCGTCCTTACTTCTCCAGCAGTGTCCTGCATGTCTGGTTCGTCTAACTTGGATAGTTTTCGTGATGTGTGGAAGGTGGCCGTAGAGCTGCTGCTTTGTGTGTTGCTGCCTCCATGACTTATTCAATATTGCTCGCAGCATTCTTGTGTAGTTGCAGTCAAGCTTTTTCTCCATACGTTTAGTAAGCGTCCATATAGTGCATCCATATAGCCGTATCGACACGACCGCTGCATGGAAGAAACTGCGTTACATTTTATCAGTCAGATCTGACTTCCATATGACTGATAGCTGTCCTTGCCTTTGCTATTCGCGTGTTGATGTCTATCTCTGTTGATGAGACACTTCTTCCTAGAAAGGCGAACTTGTCTACAAGTTTCAGAGAGCTACCGTTTAGTGTAGAGAGGTCTCCTGTTTGATTAAAGCTCGTAAATTCCCTCTTGTTTGCATTGACATGGAGGCCAATGCTTGCAGCTGCTCGTTGCAGACTATGTAGCAGGGTATTGGCTTGGGAGGGTGTATTTGCCAGAAGCGATATGTGATCGGCGTTGTTGGCATCGGTAATGGTTCGTGCGGGGTATCTTCAGCTTGTTTCCTTTTTTAGCTTTACACCATTTTTATCAATAGACGCTCAAATCACGTTGTCCAGACAGATGATAAATAGGTATGGGGCTAATGTGTCTCCTTGCAGCACAACTGCTACAATATCGAAGTAGTCCGTGTTACCATCCGGGGAGTGGCCTTTTACTTTGGTGTTTTTACATAGAATCATTATGGCTGCGACTATTTCTTTTGGTTGGCCGTAGGTGAGTAGAATTTGCCCCATCTTTCCTCTGTGAATAGATTCAAAAGCCTAGGTAAAGTCGACAAATTATATTGTTACCTCAAGGTCTTTTGCGCGTACACCTTCAAGAATTCGACGATAGTCAAAATTTGTGACGTCGTGGATCTGTTCCTCTATTCCACTTTGGTTCTTCCTTAGTATGTTCTCAATTTTGGGTTCTATACGGTTGTGTAGTAGAGAAATGTATATCTTGGCCGCTATGGATGTAAGGGTTATACCTCGGTAGTTCTTGGCTAATCCAAGGTCACCCTTTTTAGGGAAGGGGAGGATGCATCCTTTCGTCCATCTGTCTATCGGGTTTTGATTATATAAGGCATTAGTGTCGGAGCAGTATGTTGAATTGTCTGGTCTTCCATTCTTCTGGGGATATTTCATCGAGCCCTGCTGCTTTTCTAGTTTTAATTTTTCTCAGTACCGAGTCGAGTTTTTCTTGCGTAAACGGTCCCAGTTTGATGTCTAATTGCTTACTTATAATTCTCGTGACCGGTTCATGTTTAACTTTCGGAGGGTTTCCATGTAAATTCTCGAAATGATGTTTCCACAGGTATATTCGTTCTTGTTGGCTAGTAGCTTTCAGTTTAGCTTTGGCAGTGCTCTTACTTCTGCTCACTTCGTTTATCGTTTGCCATGATATTCTAGATTGTCTATCTTTTACAGAGTCTCTAATCTTATCGATCTGATTTTGTATGCATTCTGTTTGTTCATTTAGGTATATGTTAGCTAATTCATTTTGTGCCTTTTTAAGTTTCAGGGCATTGGTATTGGTTGGGTTCTACCTATTGCATTTGGTGGTAGTTTTCACGTCTGCACGCTTTTCCCTAACCGCTAATGTCTCTAATGGGACTCTAGGTTTAGTTCTTTGTTTAGTTGGTATGCATTCTGCTGCCGCTTATAAATGGGCATTGATGAAATTCTCATATTCGTCATTCAGAGAATGTGCTTTTCTCTTCTCCTTGATTCTTAGTACTAACACATATTTATCTCAAATATCCCTGTTATAAGTGTAATAGTGTACAGTAGTTGTTATTCAGGTGGCATTCTTTCGTAGGTTCAGTCTTATTTTTGCCGTGACAATTCGGTGATCGGGGTACACGGCCTCAAATGAGGAGTATACGTCGCAATTCAATGCAATATTATTCCATTTTTTATTCATAAAGACGTAGTCTACCTGTGCTTTAGCATTGTTTGCATATGTATAGGTCCATAGTTTTCCCTCCCTTTTCTGAAAGTTTGTATTGAGGCATGTCAATCTATTTTCTATCGTGCAATCTATTAGATGTTGTCCATTTCTATTTGATGAGTTGTGTAGGCTAAATTTGTGGTTTACGTTTTTACCAATTTGGGCATTCATATAATCGCCAACGACGAGAATGTTGTGTTTCGGGATGTTACGAACAAGGGAGGATAGCTCATCGTAGAAGGCGATCAGTTCAGTTTCTTCACAAACATTGGTAGGGTTGTAGCTGGGGTTACCATTAAAAGTAGCTACAATCATCCTAGGTTGTATTTTCTCTATGCTATTTTGTGGTTTTAGGGCTCGTGGTCCTATAAGCATTCCTACACCTCTTAGCGACAGAATTTTTCCATGCAGATGCAGTGGCTAGCGTCCATTCATTGCCTGTATTATATTTGATATCCTTGCTATGTGTGTATCTGTGTTCTTGAATGCATATTATGTCTATGTTATGACCTATGGTCGATGCAGTCAGCTCCGGTAGTTGTCCTATTCTATTCAAGGTTCTAACGTTGAATGTCGCTATTTGTATTGTGCGTTTGCATTTTAGTAATTTTTGTTTTCGCTCTGAAGCTGATTTTTCTAACACTGAGGCCTGGGCTCCAACCTCAGCAGGACGCACCCCCTTTTTTTTTACCCGCGTGAAGAGCGATGCGGTTTGGACCGGTGGTTTGAGGGTGGGTCATGGTAATCTTTCGTCAGCCGTTTTTATTCTCTTCTGCAGAAGCCACCCTTATAGATGAGCAGCAGTAGTTTCCCGATCGAACTATTCGATCCTGGTCGTTGAACCGTCGGGTTCAAACGCCCAGGACCTGGTTAAGCGTTGCGTTGAACCGTCAGAGGGTTTACCCGCTTGCTTTTACGTCCATCATGCTGTTTCCCATGGCTTTCAAAATATTTTTTATCATTATTAAGTTTTAACTGAGTTAAAGTTCACAATTATTTTTTTCTAAAAGGGTCATTCAGTTATTCGTTACTACCCTATATTTTTTCCTTCTTTCTTCCTTCCTTCCTTTTCTTATACTGAATATTCGATACTAACATGGGACTCAATAAATAATTCTACCCTTATTCTATCCTAGATTTTGGGGCTCCAAAAGTCTTGGAGTAAGTTAATGACCATAAATATATTCTATTTTATGATGCCGTATGAGGTCTTGGAGTGATGTAGGCCAATATATATTGTATAAATTAAGTATACTCCGTATATGTATAAATAAATATCTCTAGCATTTTTAAAAACAAGTAGATCCTTTGGTCTTATCACTTTAAAAGTATCTCACAAATCAAAAAATGTGAGTGCTTCTGAACTCGATTCTAAGAGATATTTTAATAAAAATCGATTTTTTGCAACCAGATTAAATCAACTTACTATTGATATTTAAAGTGGAATTTCCATCAGAGGCTACAAATAAATAAAATTAGTTTAAAACGAGCGAAGGTGACTTTTGAGCATGTGTTGTTCATCCTTAAAATCCCCCAAAACTTTCGAATTCACATACGTCAGATACTAACAAGAGTTCTGCTGTACTTTGTGCAAATCCAAAATGACATTTTCAAGACGATTCTTCGTGGTGGTTTCAATATTCTCCGTGGGATTGAGGCCAGATTAATTTTCTATTCACCTGCTACATTCACCTTTTCCCATTACGTGCGCAGCCCAAGACACAGCACACGCGAGACATTCATTCTCAAATGGGTCCGTCATCAAAATTATTCATATTTGTCCACAGATTTTATTTTGAAATTATGTTGTATATTTTTTGTTTTCTTGAAATTCAAAAATATTTGAAAATCATGCCGATTTTCTGACATGTATATTTTTGAATCAATAAAAAAAAAAATGAACCAACTTTGATAATTTTATTTTCAAGAATGCACTTGAATAACAATTTTTATAATAAAACAAAAATGAATTTTTTGGAATAGTATTTTGAGAAACGAGAAAAAATTAATGTATAATCATTTACTAATCCAACATGCTTGTTACTATAAAAAGTACCTATGTCGCCAGTTTTCCATGAAGTCATTATCAAGATGGATGCACTTGTTCCATCGATGCATGACCGCATAAATAACCCCCTCGAATAACATGGTGTCAAATCAATTTTTCTTTAGCAAATTATCTAGAGACCCATAAGATGACCCCGACAAATGTCCCAACTTATCGTGGATGATTTTATGAACCACAGACCTCGGAAGATTATGTTTCACAGCCATATCACGAACTCTGTGTTGTCTATTACCTTTAATAAGAACTTCTATTCGCATAATACAACCAATAACTGTAAGCAACAACGACAGCGTTGAAACTTTGAGAAAGCTTTGTGATTTATTAAACTAAGTGGCGTTAGGTATTGGACAACTGTGAAGAGTGGCGATTGAACACACTACGCAAGTGAATTTTGTACATATATGAATGTGTGTATGTGGCCTTTTGTGTATACGTGGGGGAAATATGAATGAGTTTGTGTACAACTCTTGCACACAGCTAACTAGTATCGAATTAAACGACTGAATTATCTGTTAAACTACTCTGCTAAAATTTATTTTTTGGTGAAGTGACCGCACCCATCTTAGCATATTCTCTTTCTCTCTCTATCTCTTTCTATCTCTCAGTCTCATTTGCTCACACACGCACACACACACATATACATATATTTTATTAAACTAGTGGTACTCGAAAATTTATAAAGGCAAAAGATTAAGGGAACCATCAGTAAAAGGGAGACAAAACCATTTTAAAAAATAAAATATTGCAAGGGTCCTTTCGTCTGGCTCTATTCATGCAAAGCGCTGGAAGAATGATAAAAACGGGTAATTTAATTTTAAAGTATGAGACGATTGCGTGACGGGAAAAATTATGAAAAACTATGTCATGCTAGTATTTAAAACGTCCCTCAGTATAAGTAAGGTGTGACTGCTTCTCTGTCTACATAGAGAGGGGCGATCTAAAGCAATATAGATTGCCTCTAAGATATTCAATAGGACTTTGTCCCTGGCTCTATGAAGAACAGAAAAAAAGTCATCTTGATAATTGGTCCAGCAACTATTTATAGCTAACAGATGTTCTCCAATAGCCGAGTCCATAGCCTGAGATTTCCCGGATGTTAATCGGCCTCTATTTAAAATACCTCTGGGTACATACTGTCTTATTCGAACCTCTAAACGTTGGCTTGTACGACCCATATATGTCGAATTACACCGACAATTAAATTTGTAAATTAATAAAATTTGATTCAAGATAGGCAGTACATCCTTATGTATGGAGCTAAATGCCGTCGTTGTGGAGAAAATTGATCTAACTTTAACAGCATGATAACAACTTTAACAGCATGATCCAATACATATAAATATATAGATATATGTATTGGATAGCAGGGGTTTCAGTCTGGTGACGAATCTGCGGTGAAGGCAACACTTCTAAGAGAAGTTATCTCCACAATCAAAACTGGAGAAAGAAACTCTAACATCAAAACTCTGCTGACTTCTAGGTATCCTTGATGGGAAAAGTCAAAGAGTAGGTACTTTGAAATATGTTGGGTATCACCTACCTTTTCAGCATAATGAGCTGTTCCATCTGCCATATATGGCAGTAGCGGAGATCAGTCTGAGAATAACCCCCTTCCGTCATTCACGCAGTTACTTCTTGACTATTATTACTTGGATTATTGTTATTACTTGAATTGTTACAGTTAAAACTTTATCTCGGTAAGACTTGGTTTTGTTTGACTTTATTTTTTTCCTTTTTTCAAGCTTACCTGAGAATTTGTTACTTGTAACTGTTTTTTGTCAAAATGTAATATTTTGACCTTCGACCCGGTCCAAAAATGCTATTCCAAGGTGATGCACCGGAAGGAAGTGATACATTCCAATGGCCAGTAATCGAAAGAGATCGCGTGGGCGGATTAAGGCTAATAATATGGGACAAGGTGAAGGTCCCACTGTGCCACTACAGAGTGATGCACCGGAAGAGAGTGACCTCTGAACTGCATACAGTTATTTCCGCTTGATGACGATTAAACATTCGATTTCAAAGATCGAGTGGGCGTCGAACGATTATATAACTCAGTTGAGTTCGACGAGCCAGTTAAGTTGGAGTTCCGGGTAGTTGAGTTGAAGATCGGACGGAGTTGCAGACGAGATGTGATAGGGAAAGCCACATCATGCCGAAGGGGCTTTTGGGCCCTGATGAGTTGAGGTCCGGAGAAGATGCTGATAAGATGCCGTAAAGAAAGCCATCACCCAGCAGAGTGGCCTCTGGGCCTCTGGTTGAGCATATAGAAAAAAAAGAAAGACACAACGTGACGGCCATAAGTTTGGGGTCAAAAATATTTCAGTTATGTTCGATCTCCAGCTCCATCTCACACGCAAACCTTGAACAACCCTTTCGAACCCTTGCAATAAAGTGAGAGGTAAATATTGTTAAAGAAATTCTGCGTGCGTCTGTTATTCATTGCGTCCTTATTCATTGCGTCAGTATATATCCAGCATATATATGTATATATCCTGCATGAACATGTATATGAGAATGCAACAAAAACATTTGTTATCGTTTGACTTGTTTTGTCACTTGTTTTTGTTATCCGAAATTTTTCTCTTGTGGTCGGACTTTATTTTCTTTTTACCAACGTTTTTGTCTTTTGTGTCTTTTGTTTTGCAGGGGTTTCTACGTGTTCTAATTTTTTGTAGTTTTCTTTTTGTGTCGGCGTGTTGTATTTTTGTCTAAAGTATTATTTTTTATTTTGAACAGTAGAACCCCCCTCCATTCTTGCAACAGGTGGAGGCTTTAGTATTATCCTCCTGGCTGCAATCCCTACTGCAGCCATGGAGGGTTCTACCTCAAAAAAGGAAAATGACCCAAATGACAAAGCCGAAAAAGAGCCCTCGCAGGAAAGTCTCATAGGGGCAAATTGGCCTTCGCTGCCGATCCCCGCTGATACTCAAGACACACAAGAAACCCAGGACAGCCCTATAAAGCTGGCCCAAAAAAGCCCCACATCTTGGAAGGGCCAGCAGAGAGGACCTGACGATTATGAAAAAGACAGGGTGGGTAAGTACGCAAAGTACTTCAAAGGAAATGAAATACTACCCATCTCTGAAATCATTGAAAAGATCATACCCAGGATCCTCTCGCTGGTAATTTCTGACTTGAAAGCAAAAAGGTTAGTGGGGCTGAAGAAGGAAACATTTGAAGACCTATTGAGGAAGGCAGGCATCCCATGCCAATATTTTTGTTGTAAAAGCTTTGCGACGTGGGATGTCCTGCTTCCTACTGAAGACCAAGCGGCTAAGGCGGCGGCGAGCAACATTACCACCAATCACTTCAGGTTACAGCCGGAGTACAAGGGCACCCGTAGGCTCCGCGTCACCGTATGTAACGTCCCGGCCCACATCACTGGGGAGGTTTTGGCCGCTTACTTAAGCCCCTACGGCCGAGTGGAGGAGTTTAACCTCCTCAGATCCCCGGCCGGGACAGCCTACGGGGACTACGCCTTCCGGCTGTGCCTGACGAGGGATGGCTTCAAAGCCATCCCCGAGACCTTAATCAGCAGGGACCGGCAGATGATGGTGATGGTGGAAGGACGACGCCCAAGGTGTTGGTCATGCAAACAAATCGGCCACATCGCCAAATTTTGCCCAGAAAAAAACTGAAAATGCAGCAGCCACAACAACAGCTTCAACAGCCACCACCACCATCAGCAAGCAAGCGGAGGCCCAGGATCAGGGTCAGGTCCAGCCCAAAACAAATTATCTGGAGGGCTGGACCGAGGTGACCCGGAAGAGGAAGGGGTCCCCTAAACAAGGGGAAAAAGTCCAATTTCATCCCCTCGTCAAAAACAAACCAAGGCTCCACCACCAGCAGCAGTAACAGCAGAATCATCAGCAACACCAGCATTAACTTCAACAAAAGCACCAGCAATAACAGCAACCAAAAACACAGCAGCTTCACCAAAGGTACCAGAGACACCAATAAATTCAAAGACATCAGCAACTTCAACGACACCAGCACCATCAGCATCCCCAGCATCCCCAACATCAACCAAAAAGATAAAAAAGAAAAAATCATCAAACCAGGAAGAAATGGAAACTAGTACCAATTTTAGAGGAGAAGGGATAGTGGGGAAGGGGCTACCAAAAAATGTGCCCAGAAAAATCTCAGCCTGAGGCAGGCCCTTCCTTTCAAACACAACCACAACCACAGCTACCTCCTCCATCTCTACCATCACCTACACCACTACCTCCACCACCTTTTCCCCCTCCAAAAATATTACTACAGTCTCCTCCCCAACAAACGGACCCTCTTCCACCTCTTTCACCCCAACAGGAACATTACCTAAAAAGATACCACCGCCCATATAAAATACCCCTCCCTAGATCCCAATTAGCAGAAAGGGAACAACCCTCGAGCCTAGCTCGAACCCCATCCCTCCCCTCACTCAGCCCCTCAGACATATCATCACAGGAGCTATTCCCAGCAATATATTCACCCAAAAGAAAAACTGACCCTCCTGCCGGAAAAAAGAAACCAAGTCGGCAGGAGGAAGACTATCAATCGGGCAGGTACAGTTGGCAGCGGCTTTGTACTCGGTGGAGCTGGAAGCAGTTGGGGACTTCCAGCTCCGGAAGGCATTAAAGCCGCTGCTGAACCTTGAAAAAATGAACAATATGAACATTGCAAACCCTTCAAATTTCCGGAGTGCAGCCATGGTTACCACTTTTGTCTGGTCAACTGGCGACCGTACCAGGGGCGTGTGGCAGTTCCTGAGTACCGTCTGTCAGACTGATTTTTTTCTTTATTTTTCATGTACATATATTTTTTTTTCTCCCATTCCCATCATATCCATTGTAAATAAACCATATATTGTAAATAAAATCATACACCACTTTTAGGTTTTAAGTCGGTCTTCTTCATAGAGTAAATGTGGTATTTTGGTAACTGCTGTGTTCATGGCAACGGATGAATGGTTATATATTGTACTGTTGAATGGGTCGGCGAATGTGGCTAGCTAGGTCCCCTTAGAATATATAGAAAAGCATGACCGCTCCCTTCCCTCCCCTAAAAGCTCAAGGCCTTGTGCCTCCGTTGTAACACTACAGCGAGATAAAATAAGCCTACAAGTCAGACCAGAAGAACCCTTCCTATTTTGTAAGTATATCATTACTCTATCACTAATCCTATGTTCTTATTACTAACAATCTCTCTCTTGTAAATACTCTTTCCTGTAAATATAAGAATTTTCCTCACATATCATGGTTTGTCTTCTTATTACTACTACTTGTGTTCACTAACCAGAATACAACAGCTTGGCCACGAAGATTCGAGCACACGCAGCAACAAAATCCATTCGCCTACAACAGTTTGGCAACGAAGATTCGAACACACGTAGCAACAAAAATTCATTCGCCTTGTAACAGTTTGGCCACAAAGAACTCAGCACACAAAAATTCTATCGTCCCACTGAACAAGTTTGGAGACGAATTGCGAATTTAAACACGGCGAAAAAAGAAAAAAAACCCACTCAAAATCACTTGGACAAATAAAACCACCGTCATAGGCTAATAGTGCTGACGAGGAAAATTGAACCCGTAAATAACAGTGACGAAACAGGAACAAAAAAAATATTCGACACATATAACCCCCCCCAAAAAAAAACGAGGATTAAAAATACAGACGTAAAGTTATTGCCGGAATCTGTAAGTTAAACTTTTTATTTGTAAAATTCATTCTCCGTGCTAAAATTACGTGGCTAAAGAAAAAAATTTTTTTTGACACTCTTCATAGAGAAAAACCCACACATTTTTTTCTCGACTTGCAAAAAATATGGAACAATTCCAATCATCAATCCTCGAACTTATTAAATTTCAAATACAATCCCAAAAGGAACAACAAGAGAAATTCCAACAACAAATTTTGGAATTAAAACAAGACAATGACAAAAAACAGCTAGAAATTTCAGAACTGATCCATAAGGCTATTCTAACTAAAGAAAACAAGTCTGACGCAAAATTCTGCTCGCAAAATACAATTTGGTCCACCATCGAAACTTTCAACTACAATCCCGAGGAAGATCAAACTTTTGAACGCTTCTACCAAAAGTACCAAGATTTATTCGATATCGATTGTCAAACATGGACCGATGAGAAAAAAATTAGACACTTACTCTTAAAACTTGGGACTAACGTATTCAACCCGATACTATCCTTATTTCACAATAGATGGAAATGCTTAAATATCCCCCCCACAAAAAATGAATCGGAAGACTTTACGACGTACGCATCAGTTATTAACAAAACTTGCAACGACTTCCGCCTATCAAAACTGACAGCCGACAATTTCAAATGTTTAATTTTTGTACTACGCCAAGTTTCGAGAAAAGATAGCGATATGCGTAGACGAATTCTTACGAAGCCAGAGAATGAACAAAATATGTCGCTTCAACAATTGGCAGATTACTGCCAAGAACATGTTAATATAAAGCCAGACCCACAAAGAATTAAAGAAGCGGGCATAGCAAACGTCAGACGAATTTGGAAGTCCCCCGCAAGTACAAATAAAAATCATTATAGAAAAAAATTCACCATTGCCAAGACGAAATTGGAAGTCCCACTCAAGTACAAATAAAAACCATGAAGAAAAACCCCCTCCTAGTGCATGCTATGGATGCAGACAATTCTACAGGTACAAGGACTGACCGTACAAATACAAAATTTGTAGAAACTGCAACAGAAAAGGACATAAAATGTCGTGTAGTAAAAAAATTAAACAAAGTCGACTTAAGATTACCCAAATCGATAATCACGAACAAAATATCAGGAAATACCTTTATGTAAAAATCCAAAACAAAAAGGTAAAAATGCAACTCGATTCGGGCTCAGACATCTCTATCATAAACACTCAGACATGGAAAAATATTGGGAAACCAACACTCCTTAAGCCCAACAAAATCGCCAGAACCGTGACAGGCATAAAAATAAACTTTGTTAGCGAAGGTTGGCTAAACATACATTTTAATAATAAAATAAAAAAAAATGAGAATATTCGTGATGCGAAACACTAACAATTTATTTGGAACAGATGCTATCACAAAATTTAACTGATGGGATCTACCCATATCGTCTTTCTGTAACAAAATAAAAGAATATAAAGACGACTCTCAAATCATAAAGGAGGAAATAAAGCAAACCTTTCCTTAGGTCTTTTCAGAAGGTTTGGGTAGATGCACAAAAATGTCTGCAAAAATTAAATTAATAAAGAATGCACAACCAGTCTTCCGGAAAAAACGAAGCATTCCTTTCGCCGCTATAGACAAAATTGATCAAAGAAAATACATTACTTATTACTAACAGTCTCTCTCTTGTAAATACTCTTTCCTGTAAATATAACTATTTACCTCACATATCGTGGTTTGTCTTATTATTACTACTACTTGTATTCACTAACCAGAACACAACAAAATACAACCAGCAGTTTGCATAGTCACTGAGCTGTTGTAATGTAGACCCCAAAAAGTAGCAAAAGTGTCGGAAACATTTGTGACTGTAACCCAACGACGTACATATGTCTACCTTATCCTCTCACATATCTTCCATATTTTTCTTAAGTTAAATTAGTTATTCATCAGGATGTTTGAATTGATTTTTGTAGGTCGTTTAAGATCTTTTTCGTCCATGAAAATGTGGAAGTCATTATATATATATATATATATATATATATATATATATAATGTGGGTACCCAGTGAAGGCCGATTTTACTGTTGGGGTTATTCATTTGATAAAGACGATTCGTTGGCGGTTCTCATTCACACACACACACACACTATTTTTCACGTATGCGTTGATATATAAATGTTGCTCAAAGATTGAAAATTACAATTATATACATCAACATGTAAATTAATATTTGTTTTATACTTCAGAAAAAAGAAATAACTAACTTTTTATGATATTTTGGCTAAAGAAAATTCTTTTTTCCGGAAGCTATCAAATCCAACCCTTTTAAAGAAAAAATACACAGAGAAAGTACATTATAAGAGCTACGAGGAGGATTGAGATGTAAATTATCGAATGGACTCGTGGTCTTCCCAGGAAGTTTGAAAGTTTTTTAGATTTTGTAACGCCTGAAAAGTTGTCAGTAGATACGAATAGGTTATCGCTCCAAATATTTGGCTAAATCTTGTCTTTAAAAGTAATAGCTGTCAAATCACTCCGTGATACTTGTACATCCATACGCCAACCAATCTGTTTTTCGATCAACTGCATGCACAGACATATACACAGTCACATATATCCTATATATCTGTCATACACCACCCACACACACACATACACACACACACATATATATATATATATATATATCGCCTATACTTATTTTTATTTTCGGTTTATCAATATTCTAATCACATACACACATAGCCACTCATATACAATTGCACATATGTAGTAGATGTAATGGTGAAATTGTTGCGATTTTGAATTATTAATTTCGTCTATGCGCTTTGTTTGTCTTCAGTGCAGCAAGCTAATGGCATTTGGGAACAGACAATGAGGAAAGTAGCTCCCTGATGTAAATCGCTCCCCCAGAAATCTGGAAATGGTATACTATAGTGCCGATATTCACGTCGGATGTTCAGTATTAAAATTTTAGCGTTTGGCTGTCAATCTGAGGACCATGCAGACGATTCGAAATAAGTCTAAGGGAGATAATGAAGGTACGGTGGCAAAGAAACTTCACTTTGATTGTTCTGGTAAGAAAAAACTACCAAATTTCTGGGTGAGATACGGGCCATGGTTGACAATGATCTCAAGTATTCCTTCGAGTCTATAGTCAGAGTCATGGGAGTGTTTAAGTTTCTTATCAAGAAGGAAGTGTATAAAGACAAGGGTATTTCTCATACTAGATGAAAATGAGCCAATTTTTATTACAGATCATGAAGGACTTACAGGGAAAACTGCGTAGTAAAGCTTTCGAAAAATACAAGTATCCTCTCCCACAGAACATACTTTGCTTTTTCACAGATGAGGAAAACTTCTACCTGGATCAGATGGTGAACTCACAAAACACTCGATCCACATAATGTTGTGGGGTGATCACAAGTGATGGAGATATTATGCCTATATTTATCTTTCCACATGACCTCTGACTCAAATCGGGGAGACAGTAGAGTTTTCCTGGATCGAGGAGGTGGCTTCTGGAAGATCCTTCTTCTAACAACAGGACTCTGTGCCATGCCATACAAGCAGGAGAACCCAGTCTTGACGATGAGAAAATTTCTGCGACCTACTCACCCAAACATCTCGCCGCCTAAACATCAAGATTACAATTTACTTGATTATTATATGTTGGGCTCGGTTGAGCGAGAGACAAACAGATTTCTGAGCCACACCAAAAATGAACTGAAGGCAAGGTTAATACCAGCATTTACCAATTTAAACCAGGAGATTGTTGGAAAGTCTTGCAGGAGATCCCAAAGTGGTACGGAGGCTGTAGTTGTAAAAAATGGCGATTTCTTTGAATAAAATTAATCTATAATATTTCGATATATTTTCATTTAATTTTAGTATGTATATCTGATAAAGTGAGATGTCTGTTTTATGTTCATTTTTACGTAAGTTAGACATCAATTTACCTATCGCTCCCTGTATATACGCCTCTATCCTACATATTGTCATATGTTTCAATTCATATATCATTGTTGCATACACAGACCATTTCTATAGATATCTACAGCTTAAAAATCTATCATGTATACTTACGCATACGTAAAGTAAAGTAAAGTTGGCGACCTTAGTCGAGGGTGAATCGAAGGCTCCCTTTTCAATAGCTACTACACCGAGGTGTAGGGGAGGGTGCTACTCTTTCCTTGTATCGCTCCACTTTACCCTTGATACTTACCTTATGATGCTGAATGTTAAGCAAGTAAGTATCAAGTACCATTTTAAAAGTCTTTCGTATGGCCCGACCTGGGATTGAACGCCGGTCTCTCAGACCATTGGCTAACATTCTACTCATTAGGCCAATGAGCCAGTTTATCGGGCCATTGGTCTAGTTGATAGAGTGTTCGCCAATGGTCTGGGAGACCGGGGTTCAATCCCAGGTCAGGTCATACCAAAGACTTTTAAAATGGTACTTGATACTTACTTGCTTAATATTCAGCATCATAAAGTAAGTATCAAGGGTTGTCTTCATTTTTATTGTTATTGTTATTATTATATTCACAACGTTACAGACGATGTGTCTTAGGTAAAAAATCATACGTAATAGTAGTTATTCATAGGGATGTAAAATATTCACTCCGAACTGTCCAGCAGGACGCATGGCGTAACGGTTATAGGCTTTGCTTCCCTAAGTTTCTAAGTGACAATTATCCGGAAGTTGCTGGATCAATCTTGACTGCAGGCGAGTAACAATACAGGAATACTTAACACTTTTATTCGGTTATGGTTGACGGAATCAGAGCAAAAGACCCCTGTGAATTTAATAAATGACGTGGATCGAAGTTCCGTGTGGGCTCCTAAGATTGACAAGAAACACCTGAAGACGACAGGGGGACTCAATGTGGTGAATATAACAATAAAGAGGAAGACCATTGTGCAAAAACCCTGAAGGATAAAAATTATCAAGCTTTGTCTAAGAAATTTAGACAACTAATCTAGATATTAATCTTATGTTGGATGTTTCGTCTTTGAGTAACTAGGTTCCTCATACTGGTGCTCTTATTCAAAGTTAATTATTTTACCCATGTTTATCTATAGATTTATTATACTCATGTGCACACTGCCACAAGTATCTTATCTCGTTGGTCTCTGTGAAGAATGGGTGTGGGCCTAATAGCTTGTTGTTCCGACTGATAAGATGGTTACAGAAGCATTGATTACTCAAGCGTTTAACCAATACAAAACAGAATTTAAACTTCGTGTGCCGATTTGATTTTGTGTTCGGTTGATCGTTTGACCAAATCTGCAAAAACTAGTGCACTTCTATCAAAAATGAAAACAACAGAAGAACATATAAAAGTATGGATATATTAAGAGACGAATAGAGAGAATTGTTAAGGAAATAACATTGACAGGATCGCGAAAGGGCATCTTAAATGAGAAACAGCGCCCAGAAAAACAACATACTCATAAATTATATCAAAGCCATTGTTGAAAAGTACATTGGAAAAGAGAAAATGCAGATGGTGTGGAGATCGAAATAAGACAACCAACTTCATAGCGACAGCAGGAAGTTAGCCCAGAAAAATGCAAAGATAAACTTGTCTTGGAATGAAATTTGGTCCAATTGGAACTAGGAAAATGATTAGGGATTGACAATGTAAAATAATGATATAAATTCCCACAAGAATTTCTCTTAGTGATATGACAATATGAGGTATTCACCAGTGCTAAAACTTATAGAAAGCATATTTTATTTAGGAAAATATAATTTTCCTTTAAAAACAATGTAAAGACTTATTAACTTTGAAAGAAATTTAAAAAGTCAATTTAAAAGGTCAGTTCTCACCGAACTTTCAAATTGTCAAAACAAAAAGTAAGCAGGTTTGGGGTTTTGTCGGTGCATTGATCCATTTCAAATCCTGACATCTCTTGCCCACTTGTTGGGGTTAGAAGGTCAAATATTTCGATTGATTAACCACATCTTTGTTTTTTGTTTTGGTTATGTGAAAAGAGATACTCCCCCAAACAATGTGTGGCCTCGAGCCTTTAATTAACTAAGCCCCTATATTATTGTTTGATTGGATGACTAATCAAAATTTGATACATGGAAGGGAAACTCTTCCGACAGACGTAGACGCATTTGTTGAAGAATAAGAAAGGATCTGTGATTTGTTAGCCAATCGGGAATGTTTTTCATAGGGGAATCCTCTGTAAAAATAGATGTTTCTAGGTTTAGAGGAGGGAAGAGATCAGATTTCCGTATCCGAAGACAAGAGAATAAGAAAATAGATCTCTCCAAGCAAAAGCCTTACTCTCTGAAAAATTAAGTAAGAGAGAAAGAAAGCACCAACCAAATACCTCAATTGTCTGTCTCTCAAATACAACAAAAGTAACAATTTATCTCTTTATATATATATATTGCATATATCAATATTACACCGTTGTGTTTCATTAAATAATTGTTAATTGTTAACGGAGACTTTCTCTTGTCTTTGAGTTGCCAAAACCCGGGCAACGAACCATCCCGACTGTCAGAAGAAGTTCTTGATAGATAGTGTAATTCTCCATCTGTGGATCTTTCAAATACAACGTAGGCACAAAGAGAATTGATAAACCAATAAGCAGAAACGCATGTGGTAGTCACGAAACTAAGGTCCCAATCAAGTACCGGGACTAGCATAGAACCACTGGTATTAAAAAATAAAATCCTTGGGGCTTTCAAATTAAAATGGTCACCTTTAGTAAACAAAAAGATTATATCTTGATTTCATAAGCAAAAAGATTAAAACTTTGTGAATTTTGCAATTACAGCAGGACATAGAATATAATTAAAAAAATGTGTAGACATATGTGTACACATAAAAAACCTTTAATGTGCATGATAAAAGCTATTATTCTACTTGAGTGTGTCAAATGTTTTTCGATATTTTGGTATGTGCTAGTTTACGGTGTGTATAATTCGGAACTTATGCTTTGAACTGGGCCATAACACCGCGGCAGCAACCAAAAACTTTTGTTATGAGACCTCATTAAAATTATCTGGAGCTGTCAAACTGTGCCTCACATTATCAAAATATTGCAAAATTGTTGACTTACACAAATATTTCATTTCAATGTCTATTTACCAATCTTTGTAAGTAAAGTTAGTAAAATTAGCGACCATAGTCGAGGGTGACCCGAAGGCTCCCTTTTCGATAGCTACTACACCAAGGTGTAGGGGAGGGCGCTACTCCATTCCCAGGATTGCTCCACTTTACCCTTGAACCGTACCTTATAATGCTGAGTGTTAAGCAAGGTGGTATCAAGTACCATTTTTAAAGTCTTTGGTATGACTCGACCTGGGATTGAACCCAGGTCTCCCGGGCCATTGGCGAACACTCTACTCATTAGGCCAGTAGTGAGCTGTTGGGACTGAATCTGCAACCCACAGATGATTTCACTCAGAAACACATTCCAAAAAACGCCTTATTCACTTGCTACATGTGTCCTAGGCGCCTCTGGTGGTGTAATGGTTAGCAAGCTCGACTAGCAAACCTACACGAGTGAGTTCGAGTCTCATTGGGTGCCCCTTTCATATGGTCTTGTGCCACATCTAAGCAAAAAGCTTAGTAAATTACCACTTGCTACATGTGTCCTTGCTGGTTGGAAAGTACTTCTGAGTGAAATCATCCGGAGGTTGCAAGTTCAATCCCCAAAGCAGATGATAATAACAAGGAATACATCGTGGGAAAAGTCATTTTTCTCTCTCTATTTTTCACTCTCTTTCGCTCTTCTCCACGGATATAGATAGAAATTCAATCTGCTGCAAGGCTATAAGTCTGAGACACTTATATATATATATATATATATATATATATATATGAAAATTTGTAATGAAAAAAGATTGAAAAGAAATCAGTTTAGGAACTAACACTGACATGTTTCGCTCAAGTTCTACTTATGCCTCAAAAACTCAATCAAAACATTCCAATCAGATTAAAAGGCAATTAAAGTAATTTAACTGTGTAATCAAATTCTATTATCCCTGTCACGTGATATCTGATAATAGAAATATGTATATAGTAGTAAGTACTTTTGACTTTCTTCTTTTCACTTACGTTTATATTCTTTTTTAACTCATGTGTTTTCTTCGCTTTTTTAATCTTTTTTAATTTTAACACACACACACACACACACACACACACACACACACACACACACACACACACACACACACATATATATATATATATATGTGCTGTTTACGTTTTATTTTGCACTTATTCTCTTGGGAAAGGTTTGAAACCATCTTTTGTTCCCTTAGTTATGGGTAAAATAGTAGGGTAAAGTGGGCTCTCTAACCTTAGTAGGTCAACCGATCTCAAAAGAAAAATATAAATTCCAAAAGTAAGATGTAATTAAGAGACTCTGCGGCATACTGGTGCACCATCATTATCAAAATGTGTGACTGGTACTATGTAAACCATCACCACTATAAACAAATCACCTGTATAGGTAGTCCAACGGTTCATGTCTTTAGCTGAACTGTTGTGTCCTCATATATCAAAATATGTTAGAGAATCCATTATATTGTACATCAATTGATTTAAATCAATGGATTACTCGGGGGTTCAGCAGGCAACTTACGGAAAACAGTAAAAATTGAGATTGCAATGACAGCAAATATTTCTATCTTTTTTATATGTATATGTATGTATGTATGTGTATATATATAGAGAGAGAGAGACAGAAAGAGAGAGATAGGAGATGGGAGTTGTGTTTACGCACAGATGGACAGACGAAGAGAAGGAAGAGAGAAGAAAGGAAAGCCTTCGCCGGAAAAAAAATATTGAGTGAGATTGTTAAAAGAAGCCTGATATTTTCTTTTTTTCGTAACAAAATATAGAACAATCAAATTACTCTCCAATTTTAAATTTATGCATTATAGGTGAGACGCCGTTTCTTTTCAATTTCCGACATTTCATGGCAAAGTATACAGTAGACAAACACCAGGGACAAGAGCAAACTAACACAAGGAGAAATTGAAACAAAAGAATCAGACGAATGATCGAATGAGTAAATCAATTCATTAAATTAAACGAATAAAAATAGATTTCGGTAATGCTAAACTATTGATCTCTTATGGAGGATAAATTTATTAAAATCCAGAAGCGTACAAAAACAGACTGTCAAAAAATATAGTGGTCCTTTTGCATTTCTTTATTTCATTTATGTTTAATAAATTCAATATTTTTTATAAAACCATAGCATTAGCATTCATTTCACCAAGTATCTTCTTTTGCTTTTAATCAGATTACGCCAATTTTCTGGTAAATTCTCTTTTCCCAGCAAAATGTTCGTATTTTTAAAATCATTATTTCTTCGTGGTATGTTTGCGTACCTTGAACACGTTGAAACCAATAAGTAAATGGTATTGCATAGAGCAATAAAAATAATTTTCTTTAGTTGAATCGGAAAAATACGCAGCACGGAAGAACTAATTCGAGCTCAAAGATTGTTTACGGCGTTGCATTTGCAAAATGAGAACTGGTCTTTCACATAATGTAATTTGTGGTTGATCTCCTCATTTAGAAAAATGTATTTTCTCTTTCAGGTAATCATGAAAACGATCCAATTATTTACTGTAGAAATACGTGATAGTATTTTGCCAACGTTCCGTCAATTTGCAATAAATAATCAATGTAAGTTATACGAAATGGAGAGAAGACTATTTGTGAACTCATACGTACAAAATCTTTGAAGAAATAAAAAGCTGTGTAAAAGTTAATTTATTTAGTTAATTGGTCTAAAATATTTGTTATTAGCAATAATAAACAATTATGGCGAAATTTTTTCTCTTAATCTTTGCTAAAAAATAGATCCAGGAAAAACAGAAATTTGATAATGATTAATATGTTAAATATGTTGTACTTCAGTGATTGGAATGAATGAAAAGTTTAAGGTGTATAAAGATTTTGTAGTTATAATTCCTTCACACATGATTTAATATTTTCTTTAGTTTATTTTAAATGGTGTGGACTTGCGTTGTCATTACGACAATTAATACACTCTGTCAATAAAATCTTTTTTGTATAGAATTTGCGCTTTTCATTTTCCCTTAATAAAGTTTCACGTCAAAGTTACTACGATAACCAAACTGATGCAAATAGTTTTCAAAATTTTATTTTAAACATTTTGATAATTATGGCTGATTACGACATCAAATAATGTTGATTATTTTCAGGTAATATGTTCATATTATTACTATCAACCCCAACTTATCTAAGGGACCGTAGAGTATTATTTAGTCATACATTTCGAGCGCAAAAATTGCACGAAAGTAAAAGTGCAAGTTGGTTTTCTTAAATCGTTTTAAAATACCATTGAATAGATTAAATACAGTTTTGTTCTAATTTGTGGTCTTGTATTTGATCTGCTTTAAAACTTTCTTCGTTAGAAGATATAAGAAGGTATATATCATATTGAAAGATGAAGTATGGCCATTATTATACTAATTATGTTGCGTAACGTCCTAATATTTATTGCTTTTTTCATTACTTTTGTGTCAGTGCATATGCCATATTTCTCAGTATCGTATGGAGTTTTGAGATGGAGTATTGTCATTACTCTTTGATTTATCCAACAATTATCCTGATTTTTGAAGTAGCGAATATTGTAGATAAGTGAAAAACATACAGCAAAGATGCTAAATTAATCGGATATATTATCCTTTAACCTGGTTTGGCATTTTGAATTCGAGTCATTGAGTTAATTTCCTACTACTATTAGCGTTAAGCCAATAGGGCCTCCAGAAATATCAACTTAACTCAATTATAGAATCAAGGATAATAATTGGAAATTATTATTCATGATTACTTATAATTCAATTTTTTGTCCTTTGTCATTGTATATTTTGATAATTGCTCTAAAGTATCTGTGCACATCTCCAAATCTAATTGTATAATAATGTACTGGTGAAGATAATGGGAAAGTTACAAAAGTAAAGGCCGAAAGGTGAGCAAGACTTCAATGGTACACTTGTATTAGTGTTGAGGGGAGGGAATTTATGTATAATTTGTTGAATAAATGGATTTATTTATGAAATTCGTATAGTGAAGGAAAAAAAATTAAGTCAATCGAGGAGAAGAAATTACCACATGCACTCGTAAATAGATAGAAATGAGATCTAAATTTATCGCCAGAAATTTAGCGTTGACCTATATTAGTAATGATATTTTCAGGATGAAATTAAAGCATAATGGGAGGACCTTAAAAAGGCAATTTGATAAATTAATGATTTTGTGCCTTTAAATCAGAAGTTAACATATCCAGGAATATATATATATAGTATAGATCTTGATTACTTACCTAAAACCGAAACGTGCTTTGATGTGGAAGGCATGTCACCGCTTATGATGGAGAGCAATACGGCCAATGAAAGCAAGACGGTGATTGAGTAAGTGACCTTCTCTCCGGCGTCAAGTGGAATAAGAAAGCTAATGACACATAGAATTGAAATGAGGACCAAAGGTACAATGATGTTCAAGATGTAATAAAGAGACCTCCTTTTCAACACTAGACCGAAGTGAAGCTGCGTGTACTGCAACTCCGTCCCTACATTCTGTGTGTATACAAAAGTTCCGACGATGTCCCATTCTCCATTGCCTTTGTACGGGCCAAGTTCGATTCCTTTGGCGACTGTCGTAAAATTGATCTCCTTGTTGGTATAGCTCCACTCTCCGAAATCGATGGTACATCGCTGGGTATCGAACGGGTAATATGTGACATCAATATCACAGTAGGTTTGAAAGTTGATAGACAAGTCCCAATGCACTGTACCCGAGTATTCGAGTCGCACAATATCTTCGCGTCTACTGTCACCAATTGGCTTTACGTCACCGGCTCTGGGAACGAGAAAAGTGCAGAATTAGGCACAATATTATGATGGATTAACAGCTTAGAAAGGAGAAATTTGCAAATAAACAGATAAATAAATAATAGGCTGAAAGATACGTATATAAGTAGTTAAAATATTTTAAAAATCAGATCATAAAGTACTCTGCCTAAGCGATGTCCTGGTATTCAGTGAAAAAGAAGACAAGTTACTTCTCTTTATCTGTGAAAGTTATGGTGGGGGTAAAATAATAGCATAGATAGTTGATAAATTAAGTTAACAGCATAAGTTAATAGCAAAATCAACAGCTCTAAAAGAATATGTAATTTGAGAGGATATTTCACACACACATACATACATACATGCACACACACGAACACAAACGGGAAAATAGTTTTGAAAGTCAGAGTCTTTGTTCTGAAAACACCTATATGAATAAAATGTAATATATAGAAAAAATATAACCATGTCCCAGAGCCTGGATATCATTTTTATGGCTTGCGTCGGTAGTGTAATTAGTACGGAGAGTGCTTAGAATCGTTCAAGTGTTTTTCTTCTAAAAGAATCAATGGGACATTAACCGCGCTAAGATTCAATGATATTTCCAGAAATCGAATTTTGAAAACAACCTCTTTGACTTGCCTTAAGAATATCGGCATTCTTGACAGGATTTGGTAGTTTCTAGCAAAGTTTTATCCGAATTACAAAGAAAACCACCAACGTTTCGAAAATATATGCGCTCAATCAAAATTCCATAAATTTTGAGGAAAATTTTGACGACAAAATATTGGTTTAGTATTGAGAGCAATATTGTCTATATTACCCATTCTTTATCGGTATGTTCAGACTTATTAATCTCAGACTATTAATATCTGTCAATGATTTTTTGCATCTATATTGATATGTTTAAAGGTCAATCTATTGACATCTTTGTATTATACTTGTATGATTTTAGCTATTTATAGATACTGAAAGCGATTTTTGCATACGCATAGGTAAAGTATGGACCGATATTGGCAATTTTTAGACAATATGGGAATCTTATCTCTCTGATTAAATAAAACGGGAATTCTTCCAAGCTGAAGCCGTGTAAAATAATTAGGGACTCTTGTTGATTGTGAGATGTTTTCAAGAAGGATTTACTGGTTCACCACGGAACGGTGGGAAAAACGAACACATATGAAAACAAAACAAACCAAAAATCAAAAACAAAATGCAAAAAACGAAACGAATTGGCAAGAGAAAGGTAGGCTCCTGAAATCCTGGTCATCATAGCAGTGGACGCCCGGGTAAAATATAGAAACGTATCAACAGCAAATTGGCACCGAGTTCTGATTTACTGGAAGGAACTCAAACAAAAAAGCCGCTAGGGCAGAGGATGTAGGATAGAAATCAGGAAAAGATTTGACTACGAGGTGCGACGATCTAAACACGACGGTTGGACACCAGAAGCGACGATGTGAAGAAGAAACCTGCGAGCAAGCGCGTATTTGAACTATAACAAAAAACGAGAAAATTAATGTCAAGGTCTGCGCCAGTTCTCTCTCTCCTCATATTATTTTATTTCTCTTTGTCTAGCTAACGCGGTCAACTCAGTTTTCATACGCTGTTTCTCTCTTCTCGACGACCACTAAAAGGCGTAATAATGAATAAACATTTGTATAAGTGAACCAAAACGGGATTTCTGTGTGTTCATCACTTCTTCTTTTCAACAGATGTTCGACAGACAGTCAAGACGTAGCACTACAAGGGTTTGCTGAGAACTGTGGTGGTACAAGCGTCTATGTAGTGTAGTAATTGTACAAACGTCTATTGAGTCAGTGCCAGCACAAACGTCCATTTGAACACCGCAGCGTTACAAACGTCTATTTAGTGTGTAGCGTTTGGTGTACTATTGCGGTACAAAAGATACTTTTTAAACCCCACTTTTGACCGTTCTGTGGTAAGAGTCATCGTACGTGAAACTTTGTTAAACACCAAGAACTATTTACTTCTAGGTGGCGAGCAGTCGCCGGGAGAAAGAAAGGGAGAATGAAAACATGAGACAATCGCGTCTACCAGACAATTATAAGCAACATATCATTGTTAGAAAGAGGGAGCAGACACAGACCTTAATTTTTTTCCTGGTTCTAACATGCTTGTCCACTGAGTCTAACGCCCCCTTTGGAGCGCCCACCCAAACTTGGGTCTCGTAAACTTTCTTATATCTTCGTGGCTCGTTTTCTACTCATGTCCTCACCTTCTTACATCCCGCTGTCAACTCACGAAAGGCCACTCGTCATCCCCTCACTTCCGCCTGTCGTGTCGGGCAAAGGGACATCTACTTCCCCTCGCTTCCGTGCATGGGTAAAGAATTTCGGACCAACAGTTTTCCTTAGTCATTTTTGATTACCAATAGCCTGGCTATTCGGAAACAATCTCTTATCTATTTATTTATTCATTTATTTATTCAATTTTCTGTGAGCCGTTCAATTACGTTACAACAGCTCTGTCAGTATTATCGTATAGTTGCAACGCTAGGACTTTAACGAAACGCCGCGGAAAAAGCTAAATGGGAACCACACATAAATGCTACTTCTGTTTTGAAGAAATCCAGCTAGTAGCGCTCTACAAAACAGCAGCTGTAAGGCCACTTAACCTCCCATCTCACAAGCCATTCAAGTAAGACGAGCAAGATATGCCAGGCATTGATGGGGAAATGAAGACGAACTCATTAACAACGTTCTCCTATGGATACCTGTAACTTTACGGGACCCTTGATTATATTACACTCCTACACTGAGACACACTGAATATGCCGTCAAGAGAACTTATAAATAGTTATAGCCAATAGAAAATAGAAATGATGGAGAGAGAGAGAGAGAGAGAGAGAGAGAGAGAGAGAGAGAGAGAGAGAGATTTAAGGGGATCCGTGCTGTTAATATGCTTTGATAATGAGGATGATGATGATGACTAAGTTTAGCAAGCGGGTGAGGATCGAAATCACTACATTGGCCATAGTTTGTTAAATAGTCCTGTTTTAGCAGGTGCTAACAAGGTATAAATGTATTTATGCATACTGTTATGTATACTATGCATGAAAACACACCCACGTCTGAGAACGTGAGGATAATATTTGGGAAACATGTTTATAATACCAAATGTATCATTGCTAACTATTATCCTTGTTCAGCTTCATCAACGTGTTTTGAATGCAGAATGTTTGTACTCGCCTTTCACACCGTACATACATAAAATAGATAGAAAACGAGACAATTATGTATCAAAATGTTTCTGTGGAATACATAAATACCTGGGATTTGCATGCACATACATGCATTCTTATTTGCATAAACAATATCTCTGCTGACATCAAACTATCGGCATTTTCTTAGTTAAGCAATAGGAAGCCTGCTCAGTACTTATATGGATGACCGTTTAGTAGCAACAGGTACTATAGGCAAAATAAATAAATAACGCTGGATTAAGAAACATTTACTAAATAACAACCGCATTCGCTTTTCCTTTACTATACATTAACTCGGTATATGTTCATATCTACCAATTTCAGATCTATTTATGTGTTTACATCTGGCTATCTCGATTTTCTTTCAGGTAATATTTGTGATTCTGTACATATCTATATCTGTGTGTATTGGTATACATCTAAGCTTTTTAATAATCTATCTACCTTCTTTATATTTATAATGGTTAGATTAACACAATCTAAATGCCGAGTAGAGTGAAACGAGAAGAAAAAAAATCGTGATGTGACATTTTTGCAATTGCTGGAAGGCGCTATCACAATGAAAAATATCGCTTGAAATTCTGATTTATTCTTGGGCTTGAACTTTGATCACAGGTACTGGAAACATATCTATCTATCTGTCTATCTGTCTATCATTTCCTTCATTCGTTCATGCAAACCTATATAGATCTTTGCATATATTCCTTTTTTTCTCCCTATTCCCTCAATTATTGTCACATGACCCATCCACATGCCTGTGTATATGATTTTATGTACTTCTGGGGGTGTTATTAAATTTTATCATTATTCTTGTGACTATGTTCATGATATAATAATTTTTTTACAGCCTTTCTTTTTTA
The DNA here is from genome assembly GCA_963585895.1 of Sepioteuthis lessoniana. NCBI lineage: Eukaryota > Metazoa > Mollusca > Cephalopoda > Myopsida > Loliginidae > Sepioteuthis > Sepioteuthis lessoniana. The sequence continues at coordinate 107,816,822 of OY757920.1, read as the reverse complement.
TACGTACGCGTTGTCAATAATGATTTCTGGGCTCCAAAGATATTTTCTTTCCAGAAGGACGAAAGTTACATTATGGTGTTGCATTGGATACCAGGTTAGGGCAGGGTCATTCCATTTCTGTCGGAAAAAAGAAAAGGATATGTTCAATAAAATAAACTCAATAAATTGGATTCGTTATTTAAATGTTTTTTCCCCTGACATGTTATCATAATTTACTTGCTTCGGCTGAGCAGTTCTTGATTCATCCTAAGGCGACTTTTACGTCAGTTTTAACATTTTGTTTTGTTCTCAGCACATAATTTTGGCTGATTAACTATCTCGTTTTCTTCAGATGACACTTTTATTTCTTAGTTTATATTCTTTCAAAAGATATTAACCTTCAATTTTTTAAAGTTTTGAATATCTTTAATTTGTTTTGAAACCTTTCGTTTTTTGAAACGTATGCTGGAGTAAAACATATGTGGGTGGACTGAGTGAGGATTGATTGATTTAACTAGTAAATATATATACGAGGTGCATACGATAAATTTCCAGACTTTTTTCGTGTGGGCTTTTAAAAGTGTTGTAGACTCTTAAAAATTCAGTATGTTATTGCTATACAACTTATGAATTGACTGACCAATTCTTATTATTTCAGGTTCAAACGAACAGCTACAGCAGGAATTGGAATACACCCTACTAAAACCTGATTGTCACAGCTGGTGAATTTCAAAAATGCAATCTGGACTTTAGAAGAACGATATGCAATAAAATTCTGTTTTAAACTTGGAAAAATACCACAGAAACGTATGGAATGCATGAGAATGCTTTTCAACCATCTTGAATGAACTGAGCATCAGTTTTTGAGTGGCATAAGAGATTCAAGGAAGGCAGGGAGTTTGTGAGGGATTATGAGAGGTGTGGGAGGAGTAAGGAAGTCAATACACCAGAGTTGATTGACCAAAGGGTTAGGGTTAGGTTTAGGGTTACTATGTTGAGGTTTTAAGGGAGTTCAGCAAAAGATTCCGTCGGAAGAGGCCAGCACTCTTCAAATTGGATCAGTGGCATTTCCAGCAGGACAATGCACCAGTCCACAACTCTATCCTTGTCGCAGACTATTTGACCAAGATGGGCATCAAGACAGTTCCTCACCCTCCCTATTGTCCAGACCTTGCTCCCTGTGACTTTTGGTTATTCCCTAAGCTCAGAGGCTGTCGTTATGAAACAATTGAGGAGATGAAAGAGGCTGTGACGAAGGCCATTGACATGCTCACACAAGAGGACTTCCATGGGGCCTTCCAGAAGTTGTTGGAACAGTACAACCAGTACATTGCAGCCGGAGGAGATTACTTCGAAGGGGAGTAAAGTTTAATGTCTGTACTATCAATAAAACTGCCCATACGAAAAAAGGTCTGGAAACTTATCGTATGCATCTCTTACATGTTTGATTATATATTCGGTAGTATATAAAATCCTTTTCCAACATGCTTAGTGTTAGATCGCTGTCTGATAGTATGGAGAAATAAAATTAGTATCAAGTGCTATATTTGAATTTGTATTTGTTTAACTCCATCACGATGGACTAGATGCTGTATAAGATCAATTTCTAAATGGAGGTACAACGTTCGAGTGACATATAAACAATTCATTCGGGGCAGAAAATTATAAATGCATTTTACTTCCTGGTTTAAAGCCTTAAAAAGTATTGGAGACTATCTATTAATCACCCTCCCTGTGTAATTATCTAGGTTCCAAAATTTGAGTTAGATAAATACGAGAGTAATAACCTGCTATCATGAGTTTTATAACAAAATAAGAATAAAAGCCGGACATTCCTCTAAAGTGGTTATCTTGTCGCGATTTGCATCAGAATATTTTGAAAGAAGAGCTGGCTCGTAAATTATTTGACCTCACAATATAAAGTAGGGGAATGAGGATGAGATTGGAATAGGTGGAAATTAATCCAGTTACATGAATTGTCCCGTATCCAACAGAAAGAGGACAGTTAGATAAGAGACAGAAAGTATCATTGATTGAGAGGTATGATATCAGATCAGAGAATAAGATATGATGAGGACAAAGAGCATTTGTTATTTCGATAACAAATGACAATCTTGACAAAATGGTGTGAAACAAGTTGTCGAAAGAAGATTTTTCCTAATGAAAGGTCTAAGCTGTTTAAATAAAAGCACTCAAGCTACGAGGTAAACAAAAAGCGAACAAGGTCCATCTTGATACTCGTAATGTGAAATAAGCACCATTTCGTTCGTCTGGGATTGACACAATTAGTGTCTCTTATACTACGATTTAGATAGTCTTTTCACTTTAATTCAGAGCAACGAGTTAGTCGATGGACTATGTGCACACATAGTTTTGTTTTTATCTTTTCTTTAACCGTCAGAAATCTAGCACATCAAAGTTTTGTCTTTCCTGGGAAAACTTATATTCATGAAAAAAAAGTTAACGCTCTTCCATTTTTTGTCAAATTCATCAAGTATTTTTAAGTGCAGTTCAGTACTTAAACTAACTGGTAAACTTGCTCGCTGAGGGTCAACAAATTTATGCTTTATCATGGCATTTGGTTTGATAACAGGTATTAATGATAGATATATGACAAAATAGAAGTAATGTTTCTGAAGGAACAGCTTCTTGAAAATATATCATAATTTGATTATAAGAGATTATAATTTGCATAGTATAAGTATTTGAAATATTCATTTATCAATATTTGAAATATCTATATGTAAAGTTGGCAATTAATGGAAAACCTATGACACAATGACTGAAATTTAAAACTTTTAATTGTTTGCTTGGCTATTCTGCGAAACTTTCCCACAGAGGTTACAAGACCTCACTTTCTATTCATATTGTTTTTCAAAGCTTCCTGGTGGCATTGATTTTAATGAATGGTCGCCATATTAATTAATGTCAGCTGCATTCCAGTGAATTAATCCTCAAAAAAACTAATTAAATTTACTTACCGTCTTAACTCTACCAATCGTCGAAAGGATTTCTTTTCTTGTATTCTGAAACGAAAGTAAAATGGATTTTAATTTTAAAGATTCGTTCTGGCTAGAGTAAAAGAAAGAACTAATTTTCTTAAAGCTATATTTAGTGCACAAAATGACTTTGTAAATTAAGTACTTCCACAGAGAAAAATTAGATATATCTGCTAAATTTTCGTTTTTTTAGTTGTGTTACTTTTATTTCAGAACACTTTTGAAATCTTCCATTAAGAGGCAACAAAAAGTGAAGGTATCAGTTTCTAAACAGGTTGGACTAGTACCAAAGACGGTGATTATATTAAGATTTTAAAGTGAGAAAAGGCTTGAAGTCTTGTTATATCATCAATATATATATATATATATGTGTGTATATATATATATATATATATATATATATATATATATATATATATATATATATATATATATTCACGGAGATATTTATTTGAAGCATCAATAAAGCGAGAATAGCGTAGGGCATTTTGATCTTTTTCGTGAGGATTTGGGATTTGGTAAATATTTTTTTGAAAATTCAGTGATAAGAACCGCATTTTACTGGTTGTTTTCTAGAGCAAAGAATATGAAATTATGCACACGTAAATTTTAAGATACTATATTATTCTTGTATACAAGGAAAATAACAATAAAGATGATGTACAAAAACAGCTTCTTTTCTTTTCTTTTCTTTTTATTACCCGAAATGTAAGAAATAGTAGTCAGGGAAGGAGTCGAAGACGGCTGAGATGTACACACAGAGAGAATACAAATCTTCAGTGAACTGTTTATTCTGCGTTCTGCTCTCAAGAAACAGGTACAAGGCCACTTCAAGGCATTGAATTAGTTTCTCCTCACTTTTGTACTTTCGCAACTCTGGTATTGGGCCATCTAAAGGCATTGAATCACCTTAGTTTTTGCTCGCTTCTCGACTTTTTCGAGCCTCGTCAGGACCATCTCAAGGCACTGAATCATCTTCGTTTCTCTTCGCTATTCTTGTTTGGGCCATCTCAAGACACCGAATCATAGGTTCTTCTCGTTTCTCTGCTTTTCGGAGTCTGATACAGCTCAGGTTTTTCTCTACCTCTCAGCCCTGGGTAGTCTGGCGTACAACCAGAGCCCAGAGCGACGTAACGTCTTGTGGCTCTTCTTCCAAACTTCTTCTTTCTCTGCTCGTCTCTGCTTGGGTCGAAATCTTCCCTGGTTTATATAATTTACTGGACGCCTATGTAATCCTCTGTAGTCACAGCTCCCGCCTACGGGCTGCGCGTGGACACGTCTCCAGACGAGCATGCCACCCACGCAACCTCCGTGGCATTTCCACTGAGGAATACGCGTCCTGTTTACTTTAGAAACAAATGTAAATCCTGTTTTACCTCCCCACGCAATTCCTGTGGCATGTCAAAGGGGTCTTTCCGGTCAATTTTCAATATTCGTCACCATCCTATTTTTCAAAATGTTCACTTGGAACATTTTCTCAGCCTCTTTCTCCGACTCTCCCCATAACTCTTTAAAACTTGTGGTCCATTGAACAACAAAAGAAACTACAATTACAAAGTAAAACAATCATAATAAAACTTTGACAAGGACCCTACAGTTAATTAAGACATCTGGCCCGCATATCCTTGTCAAAGAAACAGTTCCATTTTTTATGACAAGATGCATACATTTGTACAACTTTTATTATTGTTTTTTTATAAGTGTTCCCTGTCATCGTAAGTAGATACAATCATTCCATAACTAAAAAAAAATGTTATTTCCCTTCAGGCTGGCGAAATCATGCCACAGTTATAAACAAACAACGGGTAAACGACATTCGAACAATACCAACCATTTTTTATGTTCAAGCACACATTATACCTTAATTTCGAACATTCTGTATTCGAATTTTGGAAACTGCCATCATGTACAGCGCATTTTAACTAATGTTATAGTAAGTAAAAAAGTAAGTAAAGTTGGCAACCGTAACCGAAGTGACTCGAATGCTCCCCTTTCAATAGCTACAACACCGAGGTGTAGGAGAGGGCATTAGTCCTTTACCTGGATTGTTCCATTTTACCCTTGATACCTACCTTATAATGCTGAGTGTTAAGGCATTAATTACCATTTTTTTTTTAGTCTTTTTAGACTCGACCTAAGATTGAACTTTGGTCTCCTGGGCCAAAGAAAAAAAATCACCATAGGTGTGATTCTACGAGAGACGGGCCCAACGAATTACCATATGAGCCACAAACCCTGCTCTACTTTAAAACAACCTCGCTTTTCCTATAGTTTTGAAATCTTTCTAAGCAGCAGTCGCTGCTTCTACTACATACAACAAAACATAGATCATAATTCACCGATTAATTAAGAAGAATATGCTACGCCAACTTTTGTGCCTTTATTAAAACTGTAAATTTCATAAACTTTAATCACTCTCCATCCTGCAGGCTCTCGTACCAATACCCACTGATTTACAATTTTTGTTCATTAAATAACATACTAACCTACGCAAAAAGGCAACATGTCTTATTGTTTAAGAAATCGATGAGCTGCATCCATTATCTGAGAGAAAGTGTTGATAATCTCTGAAGAATTTAACCTTTATGTCAACTCGGTGTAATTGACAGTTTAAGATCAGTCAAAAGCCTGGCTTCCATTTTATAATTTTTTATTTTATTTTTGAATATATGAGTACGATAAAAAGAGCAGAAAACACATAAGGCAAAACGGAAATCACCTACCTATATATTTTTTTCTTTTTTCTGTCAGTTCAAGTCGTCTGTGCTGTTACCCAACGGTCGTCTCTTCTTGCTAGATTGCACCTTGGTTCTTTATCAAAATACGTCGGTGACGTAACTAGTCGGAAAGTACCTAATCAACCTTGTTCTATGGAGGGAAGAACAACAATAAGGATGATGTACAATAATATAATCTGCTCCTTTTTTTCCTTTTATTATCCAAAATGTACGAAATAGTCGAGTAAGAGAGAGAGTCGAAGACGGTTGAGTTTTACACACAGGGCTAGATGCGAATCTTCGGTGAACCGTATCATCTTCGTTCTGCTTTCAGGAGACTGGTACAAAGCCACCTGAAGGCATTGAATCATCATAGTTTCTCCTCTCTTCTCTACTTTCGAGACTCTAGTATAGTGTCATCTCAATGCACTGATACATCTGAGTTTCGACTCGCTTCTCAACTTTTTCGATCTTCATCAGGACCATCTCAAGGCATCGAATCATTTTCGTTTCTTCCTACTTTTCTACTTTCGCGAGTCTGGTACAGCTCAGGCTTTTCTATACTTCTCAGTCCTGGCCAATATAGTGCAAGGCCAGTGCTTAAGACGACGTAACGTCTTGTAGCTCTTCTGCCAGTGTTCTTCGTTATCTGCTCGTTTCTGCTTGAGTCGAAATCTTCCCTAGTTTATATATTTTCCACGCAATCCTCGTGGTTACACCTCCCGCATACGCGTTGCATGTTGAAATACCTTCTGTCTAGCATGCTAACTACACAACTTTCGTGGAACTTCCGCTGAGGAATCAGCGTCCTGTTTACTTAAGGAAAAAGTGTACATCTTGTTATGTCACCCACACAATTTACGTGGCATTTCCGCAGAGGAATAGCCCTGTTTACTTTAGGAAACAGGTATAAATCCTCTTATGCCTCCCACACAACTTATGTGGCATGTCAAAGGGATCTTTCCGGTCAATATTCAACATTATTTCCGTAGCAATAATGTACTCAGATACAACGGTTTATAATAGTTGAAATAATTATACAATGCTCTTAGTTCATTTGTGTATCAATTGCTTTGCCTTAGATCATCTATGTCATTTCGAGTATACATCGTATATGTGTGTGAGAAACGAATTTAATTTGAAATTTTCCTTGTCATTTCTTCGCCAGAAGTCAGCATTATTGCATGTGGTTAATAAATTGTTTGACTGGGCGTGTACAAACTCGATAGAGCACCGATTAAGCATCGTGTGTAACAACCCAAGTTGTCGATTATGAGTCTTAGCAGTTAGCTTGTTCACACTAAAGATATTTTAGAAAGCTACGATTTCAAATTTAACTAAGTACAACTAACTTTTCTGGAAAAAAAGGTTTACCAAGTTTTTTTTTCAAAATCCTGTTGCACAATGTTTTAATTTATCAAAATGTGGTTTGTAGTTTTGAAAAACAGCCCAATTCAGTTTTAAAGTTTCTATAAAAAACAATAGATTCAGTGTTGACAGATACTTTCTCTTTTGAAATAATTATCCAGATAATATTTCTTTTTCCTTTCTCATGTTTTATCAATTGTAAAGACAATATGCGATAACAATACCAAATAGAAGGTTGTACCATTTCGTGCGAATGGGTTTATATTGTATATTGACCTTCGACCCGACCAAACATGCCATTCCAAAGTGATGCACCGGAAGGAAGTGACACATTCCGATGGCAGTTATGAGAAGAAATCGCGTAGGCGGGCTTGGCTGAAAAAATGGGACAAGGTAAAAATCCCATGGTACACTCATAGACCGATGCACCGGAAGAGAGTGACCTGTGAACTGCATGACTGTTATTTCCGCTTGATGACGATCAAACATGCCATTCCAAAGATTGAGCGGGCGATTGAACTATTATATGACTCGGTGAAGACAGGAAGTCAGCGAGTTGGAGATCAGACCCGTTGGTAACAAGACGTGGTAGGGAAAGCCACTACTCATCAAAAGGGGTCCTGGGAACCCCCAATTGAGTTGGAGATCAGACCCGTTAGTAACAAGATGTGGTAGGGAAAGCTACCACCCAGCAGAAGGAGCCCTCGGGACCCCCGATTGAGTTGGAGATCAGATGAGTTAAAGACAAGATGTGGTAGAGAAAGCCAGCAGAAAGCTGAGCCCCCGGGCCTCCGGTTGAGCATCAGGAGAACGAGAAAGACACAACGTTGATGGCCATAAGAGTGGGGGTCAATATGTTGCAGTCTTTGTTCAGTCTCCAACTCCCTCTCACATGCAAACCTTACAATAAAGTGAGAGGTATAATTTTTTAAAGAAGTCTTAGCTCGTCTTTATAATTGCGTCAAAATGTATTCTGCATGCATATGTATAGTTAATCATGGTCATGCCTATACAACATTTATTCATGTATCGCTACGTCCTAAGTTGTTGTCAGACCCTGCTGTGATCTCGCCGTGGGAAAAGGTGACGAACTCACAAAATTCTTTCTAAGTTCACTAACACAACAGTTTATTCACTACTACACTTTTAAAGTAGTCGTCAGGTGAAAGCTGGACAAAGATAAATCGCATGCCATAAAGAGAAAGAGAACAGAAACAGATCTTGAATTTTCTTTCAGGTTTTCTGCTTTAGTTCTAATGTACATGTTCGCTTGTTTTAGTCTCCACAGCAGCATGTATGGTGTAAGACTTCTTTTCGGAGCTCCCCCCCAAATGGAGCCGTACATTTTGTCTCGCTTTACATCTTCATAGCTGGTGTTCAACTGTTGTCTTTACTTCGTCACGTCTTCTAGCCAACTAACTCTCAAATCCGAGTCGTCCCCTAACTTACGCCTGATGTCGGAGAGAAAAAACAAATCAGTTTCCGGAAGTTTCACACCCGCGCAGAAAAGTTTGGACCTCGGTTTTGTTTAGTGATTTTAATTAAAGTAGTCATTCACCAGTGACTGGCAGGCCCACAACGAGTATTTTTCTTGACTCACTCAGGTCACTTGCTCATTTGTAGACTCTTTCCTTCCCCAGAAATTAAACTACGGTTCTCTTTGCACTTTGAATCTCCTTATAACGTAAGTACAAGATCTAGATAAATAGCAAGGACACGAAGAGAAGAAATTTGCACTTGTTAACCAAATTTAAATGTTCACCACCATCCGGGAATGGCTCTATGTACATCGGTATATTTGAATAATTTGGAGTTTTGTAATACATGCCATTTTCTTAGAATATTTAAACTAAAAAGCTGGTCGTTTTGCTTGTGTTTGTATTTATGTGTGCATTTTTTTTCGCTTATGGTTTCCTCCCTTGAAAGAATACCATGTTACCCCCGCAGCTGGAGAACAGGTAATAACATCTGGGTCTGGTATAGCCATAATATACTACATAGGAAAATGTCTGATATGAATACAAGCAAATATGGGACTGAAATGACTGATCTGGGTGTTATTATCGGCAGGTGTTCCCTTAATAGCCCTGTTATCCTCCGGAAGATGTTGCCTGTTCTAATTTCAGGTACACAGAAAAGAACCGCCGCAGAAGTAATATAACAAGAGGTCGGAAAAATGGAGGAGAGAATACAACAAGCATATAATACACTGCTATCATAAAAGCAGCCTTACACAAAAGGTATAGGAAAATAACCTTAAAAATCACAGCATAGTGGAACCTACCACCACCACTACAAAATAAATTTTAACACAAGAGAGGATAAAGAAAAGTCATGAATAGCGAAAAGAAAGCATAATCACTGAACTGAACGATCTAGTTTATGCAGGAACAAAGATAGCCTGGTAAAAAAACTTGGTACCCCACAAAGGATGGAAAATGAAATAAAGAGACTACGAGAACATCCAAACGTACTAAGGAAAGGAAAACATACAAGGACGCGATGAAATAAAACAAATAAGAAAAGACTGTAGCTGCAGAGAAAATTGATATTACAACTGGAAGAACTAAAGCAAAACATATATGGTAAAGTAGGTGAACTCAAAAGATATCAAAACAGGATCAAACAGAGCAAATAAAATTGAATATTCCCAAATTATGAAAGAAGACTATAACAAATCAATGGAAAAACATGGGGAAAATTAATGAACGAAATCTATTCGAAAAAATAATTTCTCGAGCAAACTATGAGAAGAGAAACAACACAATAAAAAGCCTGAATAATCAAACGAGATGACAAGTGAATTATGAGGAGGTTTGGTAGGTCTTTTTAGCATATCAACCATTATTGGTTATCTAATGCCAGGTCCTATTTTTACATATATTAAATGATTTGCTAACTCATTTTTAGATACATTTTAAAACGAGCTTAATCCTTTTGTACACAGTTAAATGATATTTCTATTTATCATTAATCAATTGTTTGAACACAGTTAAATGGTTCCATGTGCCAGAAACAATTAAAATAAACAGTAATTTGTTTACACGCAGTAATATGATCAAACAGTTCTATTTCTAACGATTCAATTTGGCATGAGTCATTTGTTTGCGCTCGGTTTATGTCAGACTTCTATCAGGTGTTACCACTCTGGTCAGAGTGGACCTGGGATCAATGGCTATGAAGGGGTATTCCATATTCCCAAGAGCTCCACTGACTGGAGCCTTACCATTAAATGGTTTAATGTCATATCAAGGACACTCGTTTGGGGCGTGTTTCCTCTCTGCAGAGATACAGTCAGTGTTTTCTACAGACCCAACCGACAGGATTGAAATTACAAGAAGTCGAGGCGGAGCTGGTGGCTGAAATACATCTGGATTGATTAAAAGTAACACTCAAGAAGGTAGAACACTGGAAGGCACTCGGACATGATATATGGATTCTATTACAAAGGATTCACGCCTATTTCTAACAAATTAGCCCAACAACTATATTAATGTCTGCGAGATTCAAGAATTCTCAAATGGATGACAAAGAGAAACTACTCGGATCAAGAAAGATCTCCAAACAGGGACCATCCCAAGGAACAACAGATGAGTAACAAATTTACTAACGATGAGGAAGATCGAAACTGCTCAAATAAGAGAAGAAATCCATCACACGCTTGAAAGCTTTCGACTATTTCCTGAAGAAAGAAAAATGTCACAAAGGAACTAGAGGAAAAATTACTAACTATATATAGACCAATACATTCTAAAAGAGGAAAATATAGCCATGTTAAGGATTGACAACAGAAGACATCCCACCGAAATGGATAACAGAACGTTTGAAAATGTCTAAGATATCACGAGAGCTGCGAAAAACTGAAAAGTATGATTAACATCTAGAGCTCAAAAACTAGCAGAGATAAAAAAAATCCAAAGCGGCATCTTTCAGGAAGATTTATTAGTACCACAACTAATTATTATAGCAGTGATACTACTGAATTATATACTAAGAAAATGCAAAGGAAGTGATAAATTTACAAAGTCACAAGAAAAGGTAAACCCCCTCATGTATATAGATGATATTAAGTTACTGTCAATAATGAGTAAAAAATATAATTGTAATATATACTTAATATATCGGAATGGAATTTGGAATAAAAAAATGCGCCATGCTACTAATAAAATGAAGAAAGAGAAGCAATTAAAGGAATAGATATTCGCAATTAGGAAAACCTCAAAAAATTTGGAGAAACTGGAATAAAACCTGATCAGTCTACTTTGCAAGACACTCATGATCTTTCTTAAACTGGATAGTTTAAGCCCTGAAACATATGGACCATAGAACAAGGAAACATGGCTATGCACAAAGCTTTACACTCACGAGATGACAGACAGATTCAATGTGATAAGAAAATAAGAAAAAGGATTTATCATCTATGAGGACTGAGTAGAAATAGCAAAGCAAGGACCCAGGGAATATGTAAACAAGTGCAAAGAGAGATTGATTTCAGCACCCCTCCAAAAAAAGCAATACTAAAAGGAAAACAAAAGAAAAAATTGGGAAGGAAAATAACAATAAAGATATTTCAACGGCCAAACTAAGGATATGGCGCATAAGAAGTGGACATGGCTATAAATGGAAAACCTTATGAGAAAAACTGAATTTCTTTAATATCAGCAAAAAATAATGTCTCAAGTATTAATTTTCTTAAAGCAAAAATTGATGATACGTGGGAGAATCAAAAGTGTGGACTATGCCTTGATTTTGATGAAACAGTTAATCGCATAAGTGAATCTAGAAACTAGCACAAAAGGAATAAAAGAGTAGGCAAAACTTGATGGTGAAGGTGATCCACTCAGAATTGTGAAAGAGGTAGAAATTTCACCATAATGGAAAATGTTAAATACAAAAACCAGAATATGTCCTAGAAAATGAAACACATAAAATTCTCTTGTACTATGAGATATAAACCGATCAGCTTTTCTAGACCAGATGAAATTGAACGTTATCTAGTAGACTTTTTCCCTTCAGTTGAGTACTGAGAGAAAGAGATGAAGGCAGAAAGCTAGAAAAATTCCTGGACCTTCCAGAGAACTGAAAACGTTGAGGAAGATGAAAATGATGGTAATACCAATCGTAGGTGGAACTCTTGGAACGGTCTCCAAAAACCTGGGAAATAGATTTTGGGAACAAAGTCATCACACACCAAAATCGGTTTGGATACTAAGAGACTAAGTCTAGGGAAACTTGCTGTTGCTCAGACTCCAGTGAAAGATCACGAGTTAGAGTTGGTAGGAAACACTCACAAAGAGTGAAAATAATAAAAAAATGTTACAGTACATTGATTACCACTGCTCTTACGTTAACATTTTGATCCTTTCCTTTCTTCATACGTATTACCATAGCGAAGTTTAGGCATTTTTGTGTATAAAAATATTTCTACATTCACAATCGTAGTAAATATGGTGAGAATATAGAGGTAGGTAAAGGGACATCTATCTTCAGAATAGAAGCTTTCAAATTTTAGTTATTGACGTACCAATTAGCACTTATTTTTATTGAACTAGTAATTGTAGGATAAAGAATACGCTCTTATGCCTACGGGAAAGACCAAGAATTTTTTTTTCACATCTTGATTGCGAAGCTTTCTGAAGGCTTGAAGTCACACGATCTTCAGGTAAATCAGTTATTATTGAATTGACTTATTACAAAAAGTATGAAGTTACTAATTGGTCTCTGAGTGTTGGCATTACCTCGAGAAAATCGGTTACTGACTCTGCTCTTTATAACACAATGATGTAAGATATAAAGTATACTACAACAATTCAGTGAAACGAAATATTCATTTGTTTTGCGAATAACTTTCATATTTTCCGTTTGAATTTGTATTTTCTAAACTTCATTTAAGGATTCTCCTTAAATTCTCTATTGGGTTTGTATCTGGACTATTTTCAGGCCCATCAAGACGCATCTTCTCCAAAAACCATTCTTAAGTTGCTGTATGGGTGGAACGATACCATGCTGGAATATGAATTCATTGTCATCAAACATGTCCCTTATGTGCGTAATAAAGAATCCCGATAGACTGAAGTACTTATCGATTTTTTCAAGAAGCAGATCATTTCGACACCGGTGTCAAACATGCAATCCCAAAAGATTGAGGAATTTTCGTCTTTTTTTCACCCATTCCTTATATGAAGGAATGCATCTTATAATTTTGTTAAACAGACTGCTCGCGTGTTCACGTGTGCGTAGCGCATATTAACCCTTTTTCAGGAAGATAATTTTATAAATCTTTGTTGAGTGGGTGGATTATTTTCAGAAAATTTTCAAAATTGAGGATATGTTTAAAAAATTCAATTAATTAGATAAAAACAAACAAAACATGATGATTTGATCAACAATTTTGTGTCATAACACAATAGCATGAAAACCATAAACTATTAACTATTTATTATGTTTTGCAAAACAACTTTAACACAATTCTATACCATAATGAGACCCCCTAGCGATCTTTCAAAATATTAACATTAAATTTGTTAACGAAGAACCAATAGAAAAATTCATTACTTTGAGCTATCACTCAAGAAAAATATCACCGCATAAAAAAGATTAAATAAAACGATTATCAGTAAAAATGCACAAATTTCCCAAAAGTGATTTTTCATGTGATTTTAACTGGAAAGTCTAAAAGTGGACTCTGGCTTTTTGACATACCTTGATAAAATTTTTGTGATTAACATATCCCCAGAAATCAACAAGTATTCATTTTTATTTTAGATCACGTCTTTATGTCATTTCTTGTCGTCGCTCAATGCTAGAGACTACCCAATAGAGTCCTGTGTTTTTTTTTTCTATTTTTTAAAACTCAATTTTTATTCCACAACTCCACAAATATTTCGTGGTGGGGAACGCTCTACCCAAGCAAGAAAAAAAGCTGTGTTTCGTAGAACGGTGTTATGAGATCTGACAGAGAGTTTCTTTTGGGCACCACTAAGCCCATCTTTTTCAGGTATGTGCGGATCTCCACAACGCATCCTCACGCAGAGTAGTGGAGCTAAAGCAAGTATGCATCAGAGGAAAGGACAGTCTCTAATAAGGTGTGTGTGTGTGTGTGTGTGTGTGTGTGTGTGTGTGTGTGTGTGTGTGCATTGTTCTTTTCAATATATATTATATATATGAACTTTTTTATGTTTAGTAGAAGTGGTTGTAATTTCTTTTAAAACGAACACGCAATTAGTTCCTGAAGTATGTCTTGTGTTTCAAGATTTGGAGATGGTGCTTTCTGTATTGTATTTATTCATCATCATCATCGTGTCGTGCCGCCAGCACATATATCCCTGACCCTCTCTCGCCACTTCTCCCTATTGTTCATCGCTTTTGGCAGGTCTTCAGGGTTACATTCCGTATCCTCACATAGCTACTGTATGTATGATCGAGCTGGTCGTCCTGCTTTTGCTTGGCCATATGCGGGGGTCCATAGGAGTACATCACTGATGAGTTCGTCCTTGATTCTCCAGCAGTGTCCTGCGTGTCTGGTTTGTGTAACTTGTATAGTTTTCGAGATGGGAGGCAAGTGGCCGTATAGTTGGTGTCTTGTGGGGTGTTGTCGCCAAGACTTGTTCAATATTGCTCTCAACATTCTTGTGTAATTGCCGTCTAGTTTCTTCTTCAGCCGTTTAGTTAGCGTCCAAGTAGTGCATCTATATAGCAGTATCGATACGACCGCTGCCTGGAAGAAACTGCGTTTCATTTTATCGGTCAGGTCATATTTCCATATGATCGAGAGCCTATCAATTGCTGTCCATGCTTTCGTTAGTCGCGTTTCGATGTCTTTTTCGGTTGATGAGACGCTACTTCCTAGGTAGGTGAATTTGTCTACTAGTTTCAGAGAGGCTCCGTCTAGTGTGGTAATGTCGCCTGTTTGGTTGAAACACATATATTCAGTTTTGTGTGCATTGACATGGAGGCCAATGTCTGGGGCGGTTCGTTCCAAACTATGCAGTAGTGTCTCGGGTTGGTTAGGTGTATTCGCCAGTAACGGTATGTCATCGGCGTAGTCGGCGTCGGTAATTGTTTTTGTGGGGCACCTTCTGCTTCTTTTCTTCGTCAGCTCGAAGCCATTTTCTCTAATTTTGTCGATCGAAGTTCTAAGCACGTAGTCTAGACAGGTGATAAAGAGTTATGGGGCTAGCGTGTCTCCTAGTTGTACTCCTGCAACAATGTCGAAGTATTCTGTGTCTCCATCTGGTGAACGTACTTTCACTTTGGTGTTTCTGTAGAGAATCGTACGCCCTCAAGGATTCTACGGATGGTCAATATTTGTGAGGTTGTGAATCTATTTCTTCGGAAGCCATTTTGGTTTTTCCTAAGGATGTTGTCTATTTTGGGTTCTCTGCGGTTTCGTAGTAGGGCATTGTAGATTTTGGCTGCTATGGATGTAAGTGTTATACCTCGGTAGTTCTTGGCTAATCCGAGGTCCCCCTTTTTAGGGAAAGGAAGGATGCATCCCTTCATCCATCTTTCTATCCTATTTTGATTATAGACTGCGTTGCATTGTCGGAGCTGTATGTCGTCGAATTGTCTGGTCTTCCATACTTCTGGGAGGATCTCGTCAAGCCCTGCAGCTTTCCTATTTTTAATTTTTCTAAGAACCGAGTCGAGTTCTTCTTTGGTGACCGGGCCTAGTTTGATGTCTAATTGCTTACTGATAATTCTGGTGATCGGTTCATTCGTTAATTTCGGTGGGTTTCCTTGTAGATTTTTGAAATGCTGTTCCCACAGTTTTACTCTTTCTTGTTGGCTTGCAGCTTTCAATTTTGCTTTGGCTGTGCTCTTCCTTCTACTTCGTTTATTGTTTGCCAGGCTATCCTGGATTGCCTATCTTCCACCGAGTCTCTAATCTTATCTATCTGATTCTGTATGTATTCTGTCAGTTCTTTTAGATATATTCCTGCTAATTGATATAGTGCCTTTTCTAGTTTTCAGGCATTTGTGTTTGTTGTGTTCTTCCGATAGCTTTTGGAGGCAGTTTTCATGAGTGCACGTTTTTCTCTAACCGCTAACATTTCCCAAGGGACTCTATATTTAGTTCTAGGTTTTGTTGGAATACACTTTGACGCCACCTCAAGGTGTGCTTCAACAAAATTCTCATATTCGTCATTTGGGTTACCTTTTTCTGTCTTCTCTTGTAGTGTTTCGAATCTGTTTCTTAATTCTAATGCATATTTGTCTTTAATATCTCTGTTGTTAAGTAGGACCCAGTCATAGTGTTTAGTTGTCGCTGTTCGTGTGGCGTTTTTTCGTAGGCTAAGTCGTAATTTGGCCGTGACTATTCGATGATCGGAGGACACACCTTCGAAAGAGGAGTATGCCTCGCAATTCATCACGCTATTTTCCTATTTCCTGTTTATAAAGACGTAGTCTATCTGTGCTTTACTATTGTTCGCGTATGTGTAGGTCCATAATTTTCCCTCCCTTTTTTGATAGTTTGTATTGAGGCATGTTAATCTATTCACGGTTATGGCAGAATATTGTTCGGTTCTATCTTTCAATTAAAATCTATTCCCTATTACCAGCTGACGTCTCTACGATAGAATGTTTCTCTTCTTTCTGTATGACTTTGTATGGCCTTGAATATGGAGCTTCCAAAGGTTTTCGTATTCAGTCAGTTCTCAGAAATAGATGTGTTGTTGTTTTGAGCTCCTTGAGTATGAAGGATTTTTTCAGTTGTATGTAACTGTCTGTTTGAAAGGAGGGTTATATCAATCTCTTGCATCTCCTGGGAAATTCTTTATATCATCTTCCTGGGGGTTCATGGTCAATAATTGGCTTCAGAAATAGTAATTGGGTTCCTGTGACAGCAGTAGCTGGGGAAAAAAACCCTTTTTCATAATGCATATTTCAAATACCTAGTAATATGATTTCTAATGCGACCAACGAGATCTGCTTTCTCGTCATGATCGCTGTTTTCTGAATGCAGTGTAGTCTTTTTACCATTCCATTGGTTTGAGGGTAAAATGCAATTGTGCGGAGCATGTGGAAGCTTATTATAGCAGACAGGTATTTACTGTTGATTTCCAAACGGGCTTCATCGATCTGTGACAATGTGTAATGGGAGACCAAAGCGAGGGACCCATGTGTTCAGGAATGCCATGTTATGGTGGTTGCAAAGATGTCTTGTAAGGCTGTGGCATCCACCCATCTTGTTGCTCTATCAGTTCACGTAAGTATATATCTAGCTGGTGATGTGTAATAGTGGTGGGTAATAGTGGACCAGTGATGTCTATATAGTTTTAAATCTTCCAGATAGAAGAGAGAATGGTGTAGTTTCTGTTCTAGTGTGTCTGAAGATCTGCTTTTAACATCGTAGACAATCTCTGACAAAAGATCGTATACTTCTCTCTATGTCTGGCAGGAAGTATCTAGTTTTTTATTGATTTTGTTGCTGAATGCAAGATGTCGTGAAACATGTCGAAGATCCTCCTGACTAGTGGTTCGGGTATGTATGGTCTAGGAGTAGATGTTGATAAGTCACACCAGATTGATGACTTTTGGATCTCATAGGGTTTAAGTTAATTTCTGTATGTTTTGATTTCCTTATCCCCTTTTTGTGATTCACAAATCGCTGGTAGATGACAGGAGTATACAGTCACCGAACATGTGGGTCGAGATAAGCAATCATCAATAATGTTTTGTTCTCCTCTTATGTACAGTACATCTGTGACATATTCTGTCATAACTGACAGGTATCTTTTTTGCTTATCCTTTTTCATTGGTGTCTTTTTTTTCGGAAAGTGGCAGGGAGAGTGTTTTGTGATATGAAAACAGGTTAACATGTCTGCCATCAATCTGTGGCTTGAAATGCGATACTGTTTGGTATGCTGCTAAGATTTCTCAATCAAAAGTGGAGTATTTCCTCTAGATTTCAGATAATTATTTTTTAAAAGAAACTAAAGTGAATTGGACCATCATTTATTATCTAATGCAGTACCGCACCATCCTTAGAGATATAGCTATTCGTAACAAGATTGTATTGTGTGGTCTCTAGATCAGGGTGTATTAAAACAGATACTTTGGCAAGAATGTCTTTAATAGTCACAAAAAGTTGCTTTTCACTCGAGCTTAATTCTAGCATTTTTGCTGCTAGAGTGTGTTTGATGACTTCTGTTAGAGACAGTAACATATCAACAGCTTATGGGAATCGTTTTCTGTAAATATTTACCATTCGCTGGAATCGACGTCGGGATTAAGCAACTGTAGGTTCTCAAAATTTTTAATGTCTTTGACTTTCTGTGTCATTGGCTTCAGTCTTCTAGTGCTTACGTTATGGCCCAAAAATAGACGGTGTCTTTGTAGAATTGGCATTTGCCAACTGAGATTTGAAGTTTGTTTTCCTTAAGAATTAAAAGAACTTTCTTGTGATCTTTATAATGTTGTTCCTCAGATTTGAAGAAAACATATATCATCGATATAGACGAAAATGTAACTCATGTCCATAAATACGTTGTCCATAAATTTCTGGAATGTCGAGCTGCTGTTTTATTGACAACATTGTATGAATAGGTATTCAAAGAGACCAAATGGTGTTATAATTGCAGATTTTTCGATATCTGCCTTATTCATTTGATTCTACTGATGGGCCTGTAAGAGATCAATTTTTGAAAATAGCGTTTTCTTGAAAAGCTTAGGCCCTAGGCTGTTAATATTTGGGATTCGCTATCTGTCAAGTTTCATTAGCTGGTTAAGGTGTCTAAAGTCGCCACACACAAGCCATTTTACTGGGGTTGACTTTGGGACAAGATATACTGGTGAGGACCAAGGGGACTTTGACCGTCTAATAACTCCAGCTTGTAAGAGTGCTGTGAACTCCTGTTTTGCTACCTCAAAATTTTCTTCTGGCTGCTGTCGAACCTTGACATATATACAGAGTGCTATTTCCAGTGTTTCTGCACTGTGTTACTTTCGTGCTAGACACTTGAGGCTGCTCCGTACGTGGTCTGGTAAGTTTTGGAAATTCTTGGAGTGGGGACACCACCCAAGAGAGGTTTGACAGTATCTCTGGAAATGCTACGGTCCAGGTGTATGAACGGCTTGAGCCCGAAATCTCAATGCTAACTATCGCTTTGCCGAAACATTCAATGTCTTTTCTATTCGCTGCTGATAATTTTACTGGTGTAGCGTTTAGGTTTAGATCGTGTGCCATTCTTTGTAGAAAAAATTGTTCTAGAGACGCCCGTGTCTATCTCAAAATTTATATTACTTGAACCGATTTTGGTTCCAACCTCAAATAGTTGTCAGTTGCTAATCCAATTCGTATTATAAGTTTTCCGAAGCATGTCGAGAAGGTGAAGATGGTCTCGAAGAGGGCACTACCGCACAGCATGACATATTTAGCCACCTGCACCACGGTTTAAAGTTTCAAGTTCTTTCCCAATAGTACAAGTGTTCACGACATAGTAGAGGCTTCTGGTTCTCACGGAAGGGTTTTTGTGTTATAGGTAGTTCTTAGCATGATGCCGGTGGAGACGGTAGGTCTTGTGTATCTGCTTCTATTTGGTGTGGTGGTATTCTGTAACATCCTGGGTTTTAAACTGGAACTATCTCATAGGCCAATGTGCCCAGTTCCAGTCGGGAGGCATTCTTCACAGCAGCAATTACTGGAGTTATTTGTTTGGGTAGCGCCTGAATGAATTTATAACGAATAAGTTAGTTAGCAATCTACATAAGCTCATGGAGGTACACCGACGGTCTACCTGTCATTTGTGCACTGGCCATTAACTTTTCGAACATTTCCGTCTTCGTTCTCACATAACCAGACATAACAGGGTCTTTCAGTCCAGCATATCCTTTTGAAGCTATGATAGTGATTGGTAGGCTGGATATAACTTCTGGAGACAAGACATGAAAGAATTTTCTTTTCTCATTCTTTATGTGTCCTGGTTCAAATTGTGTCTAAGAAATAGCGAACCACTTGTCCACTGCTGCATGCATGAACACTGGGATTTTTATAGATACGGCTACTGTGGCTTTTCCATTATAGTGTTTCGCCTTCTTCTTCTCTCACTTGTGGCAACTAGTTGAAAATCTCTTCCCTTTTTTTAGCTTGTTCGAATTTGTATATTTCTTAAAAATCACATCGAGGGTATGTCTTACGTCGGGTGTCACCATTATGTTTGTTTTTTTTTTTCACTTTTAAACTCATTTTTTATTTCACCGGTTCACGACTATTTCGTGGTGAGAACGTTCTTCCCGAATCAAGAGAAAGCTGTCTACCCCGTAGAACAGTGTAATGAGATCTGACAGAGAATTTCTCTTCGGCAAAAGAACACCCATCTCTCTTCCTGTCAGTGTTACTGCTGGGAAATTGTTATATTTGTGTTCATTTATATTTTCGTGTCTATTTTACATTTATTTTTAATGTTATTGGTTTATTTTAATTTCTTATTAAATCCCTACAGTTCTGCTTATGTTGGCCTTCATATGATTAGTTTGGATAAATTGTTCTCGGCTGTCATTTATAGGAATTTAATTTCTCTCTTGAAATTTCCTACATTCATATCGACTTATTTACAATTTCTTGCTTGTCCTTTTAAATATCTTGGTAGTTGTTTCCTTCGTCATTTTGATTTCTTCATTTAGAGGTTTATGGTTATATTTAGCGTACGGGCGGTGAGCCTATCATCTATGTCCTTTTGAGCTTCGGTGATGGTTGCCTCGTCAGGGTATGTTGAGCCGCATTTTAAGTTGAGTAGTGTTAACTTGTGTTTTTCTACCAGAGCAAAAAGTTCGGTGCGTGTGAGACCTGAGTAATCCATTTTCCTTGCCGCACGCTTCTGACACCAGTTATTATATTTAGTGTATGGTGGCAAGGAAAAGACAAACACAGGTTGAAAGATTTTTAAACAATTATATTTACAAAAAGGAAAAACAAGGCGATAAATCGAGAATCAACTGTACAAATCTGTAGCGTACAATATCAAGTGAAAAAGTGAATCGATGTGTGTGTGTGAAGCCAGAGTTCATGTACGGTCATATATGTTACAAGTTAAGGAACTCACTTGGTGGGTATGGTGGTATAAGGGTGGTAAGGGTATCAGATGATCTCGGTAGTAGTAGTCGTGAACGGGGTGGCGTTGTAGCTAAGTCAGCTGTTGTCACAGCAGGTTGTGTGTCAAAAATCCGTCAGGGTTCAGATGAGTTTTTCGTGGCCGTAGCGTGTTCTTCCCTTCCACCCTCGATAGGCCAGTCTCCTACCTTTGAAGATTTTCGCTGCTTAAATAGCTACCCTTGGATCAAGTCTGTTCTGGGAATTTTTTTTTTTTTTTGGTGGGGGAAGATTTATGATTAGCTGAAAAAGGATATTTTGTTAATGTGAATTAATTTCTTGCATTCTCGCCCGGAAGCCCTGCACGGAGCCTCTTGCGCAAAGACACATTTTATTCATTGTCTTGGCAGCAGCCGTCAGGCTAACATCCGGTCGAATGCTACCCTTCTCCAGCCACGTGTATGTTTTTGAATGAAATCGTAAATCGGGAGTGATCTGAATCATGCTATATAACATGATCTATATTTTCCTTCTTTTTAAATGGTTTGTAACTTTTGGCTGTTACAATTAATATTTTGTTATCGTGCTTTGTGTATTTCTTAAGTACCTTGATAGCACAGGCGACACAAACCTCAGAAGTAAGTAACCTTCTTGTTCCCTGTTTTCTTTTCACTTAGACTATCAATGTCACTTCTTCTTCTTCTTCTTCTTCTTCTTCTTCTTCTTCTTCTTCTTCTTTGTTTCTTTATAATTTTGGGTGTTAAAACATGTCATGCATCAATATTATTCCAAGTCAGTTTTCTAACAAAAGGGATTTTATCACTTAAAGTTGCTTTAGTTTTCTGACTAACTCAGGATATCTTTCGATTTCTTTTTTTCTTTCTTTCAAGTACATGTCGGGGTATAGCAGTACAACAAGGGCAGCTACCCAACTTGACAGTGAGTTTGATATTTTACATTATTCAATAAGTACAAAACCAAGTGTTTCTCTAATATTCAGTTCATTTGGATGCAAATGTCACATACTTTATTCAATGTTATGGATTTTGTATTTTGGGACTTAACTTTTTTCACTATCACGTTGTTGCCTATTATGGCGACTATTTCTATAATAATCAATTCTGGTAGATATTAGGATTGTTTACAAGGATCTTTTTCCTTATCTGTGCATATATAATAAAAACGTCAAGGATGTCTACAATGATATTTGGCTTTGTTGTTATTTCTATTCCTGTTTGATGTTCTAGGTACGTTTGTATGGGACAGTCACGTTTCTGTTTTACAGATTCTTCAGTATTAGTCGATCATCGTTTTGTCTATTTTTCCGTCTTAAATGATAACCTAGTACCTAGAAATCCTTAGGAAGTTGCTACAACTTTTAACCAAACAATGGAATTGTAAAAGAGCTAATTGTAGCAGTAGTAATAGTAGAGTACTTGTATTATCAAAACGACCATTTATTATTATTCACTAAACGCATTCGGCAAAAATTAAACCCGATGTTCAGTTACTTCTTATTCCTAGAATTTAAATCGTAATGAATTATTTTACTACAATGCTAAAGTTTATTGATGTGATAAAAAGTAGGACGAATAAATTCATGATAACTTTGTATAATTTCAAATCCCACTCGTACAATTTTTCTCAAGCTTATAAATGACATACTATATTTGAGTGATTCCACTCATAATAAAGTGCTGAGTAAAGTTTTAAGCTACTTGTAGGATATTCCAAACACTGTGGTTAAATATTGCAATTTGGAATTTTGCTCTAACAGAAAACTTATAATAAAATCTGACGGTTTTGAAAACGAAATCCAAATTGAGAAGAGTGCTGGGAAAGTGAAAAGTGTTTTGCAGGATTTATCAATGATTAAAATTAATGCAAATAATAATGATAATAAAAACATTCA
Source organism: Sepioteuthis lessoniana (assembly GCA_963585895.1). NCBI lineage: Eukaryota > Metazoa > Mollusca > Cephalopoda > Myopsida > Loliginidae > Sepioteuthis > Sepioteuthis lessoniana. Next base: position 107,793,815 of record OY757920.1, on the reverse strand, counting down.
TGGGAAGGAAATAAATCAGTGGCTGTCCCAGAATAAAAAGCCAGACTGACCACCCCATCCAAGAATACTGAATCTGGACGATGCAAAAATGGAAAAAACTTCCAGATCGATAGATGTGGAGATTAGAACATTAAGGATTCAAGGAAGACTTGATAAGGTAGAAGGCACAAATTGGAGGAAGTTTTCAAAGATGCTTGCTTTCATTTTTATTACAACAGTATTTACCAGATAAATCTCGTGATAAAAGAGAATGATTCATGTAGCAGACCTCTTGGCACAGATGAAAAAAGAAAACAGAAAATTAGCAGGACTCTGCAGGAGAAATGAAGAAAATGCATAATGAAGATCTTTCCCATGATGAATAACTCCATAGGAACCATTGCGCGGAAACAAGAGATGATTGCTGAGAAATAATTCAATAAATAAATAAAAATACCCAGACCATAGCAGTTGATAAGAAAAGTGGGTAAGGTGCAGGAAATTTCCTCTCTTAATCGCTGGCAACATATCAAACATCATAATCAAATGAAAAAAGGATTTAGTAGAAGACTAGAGCAAGTACTAATTAAAAAAGGAGAAAAAAAAGAACACGTCGTTTACTTGATTTTGCTATTCTAGTAGACCACTAGATTAAAATAAAAGTTAAAAAGATAGAAAAATACTTGGGCCTTGCCGGAGATTAAAAAAACTGTGGAACATGAGGGTGATGGTGATATCAGCTTTAATTGGTAAAGTTAGAACGGTCCGTAAAAGCTTGAAAAAGGGATTGGAATAATTGGAAATCAGAGGAAGAATTGAAACCATCCAGACTACAGCATTGTTAAGATGGGCTACAATACTCTGAAGAATCTTGGATATCTGAGGAGACTGGCTGTTAATCAGACTCCAGTAAAAGCCTATCAGCTAACGTTGGTGCGAAAAACTTATCAGGTGGGATAAAATCGGTGTTTACGCTGTGAACTGGAAAAGAAATACAAAACCTAAATGGGAAATTAGGACAGAAGGATGGGTAAGGAAATTGCGATAACAAGCTAAAGTGCTAAGAAAAGAAAAACGCACCAGGATATTTTCAAATAAAAACCAAAACAAAATAGTAGCCAAGTCTGACAATGCCACTTGAAAGTAAATCAAAAGATACTGAAAGAAGAGAGATGAAAAAGATACGGAGACAAGGTCGACTATTACAAATTAAACAGAACATTCAAAATAACGAAAGAAGGTTCTTCCAACAAGTAGGTAGAGAATGCAGGAAGATAATTCAACAACAGGAAGCAAAGGAAGCAAAACAATTTTGGAGTAAAATATGGGAACAGAAAGAAGAGAACAGAAATTCCGAAAAATAAAATTACATTTTAAAAGAATTAATATGACTTGGAAAAAGTACTGAGGCTGACATATATGACATATACTTGGAATCACTCACAGCAACATTAAAAAAAGTACCTAAATGGAAAACGCTGGGTCATGATGGCACACATAGAAAACAAATATATCCGAAGAGATACCTAACGAGAAAAAACACCCTGATATGGAAAGATCTCCCGATACGAACCATTGCAAGCAATTATAAACCAATAACGTGGTGATGAGGAAAATCCTAATAGCACATATTACAGAGGAGATGTATGAATCGCTTGTATGGTGCGAACTGTTTCCTGAAGGTAAGCCACAGAGGAACAAGAGAAACAGCTGACTTATTTCTCATTGATCTGCACATTCCCATTGAAAGAAAAGAGAGGCAGAAAAATAGCTATTGTGTGGATTGACTACAAAAAAAACCAATGGTCCAGCAACCCTGGATAAGAGATTGTTTGAAAATATACAAGATTTCCGATAAAGTCATAAACTTCATCATGGAAGCCATGAAAAACTGGAAAGTGGAATAAAGAGCAGTTAGAAATACTCTAGGAGAGGTAAAAATCCAGAGAACAATATTTTAAGGAGATGAATTTTTGTCATTACTATCTATTATAGTAATGATACCACTCAATTACATACTTAAGAAGTGCAATGGAGGCAACGAATTAACAAAATTACAAGAAAAGATGAATTATCTTATTATCTTATCAAGCTGTTTGCTAAAATGAAAAATATTTGGAAACTCCGATACAAACAATAAGAACATAAAGCTAGGGCATAGTAATAGAACTTCAAAATCAAGAAAGAACCAGAACGCTTGTAGAAAAGAAAAATTACAAATACTTGGCAATACTGGAAGTGTACGCCATAAAAAAGCGGACATGAAAGAAAACATAGAATGCCATTGACAAAGAAGAAAACTTTTAAAAACCAAACCCTGCAGCAGTAATCTCATCAAAGGAATAAACACTGGGATATGTCATCCTTATAAGATACTCAGCACTATTCTTAAAATGGACCATTGTACAAAAAAGCCTATGACGATACACAAGTCCTTACATCTAAAAGATGATAGACTACGGGTCAAGAAAAGAAGGAGAGAGATGACTTGCCAACACTGGGAAATATGCAAGAAATCGAAGTTTAACCGTACTACCTAATGGTACATGCACAATAGGGTAGGTCGATTTTGGAACTGTAAAAAGAGTAACGCGGTGAAAGTTGCAAAATAACATTAGAAATTACCCCCCGAAATATTTTTTTTCCTAAATTTTGTATTTTTTTGCGAAATTGCATCTAAAGACAGAATATTTTGTGATTTTAGTCGTGATATCGGTGACGCTGGAAACCTGTATCCATAAAATTAAAACTGAGACTAAAGGAAAATTAAATAATAAGATTTATTAAATAATTGATATTTTTAAGTTTATTATCTATTTTCATATGTTTAATTAAATGACCAAAAACAAAAATAAAATACATTAAAATATATAGTTTAAAATACAAATAACGACTTACTAAACCTCGTTTTATTTACTGGATATTTTTTCGGCTTTCACCGGTGGTAATTATCTCTCCGGAGTAGTTATGTTTGTTTATGTTTTTTACCCTTATAATTAACGCAAATATATATATTTCGCAAAGTAGACATACTATTAAAATATTTAAACATTTTATAATTATTGTAATTTATTTTTATTTTAAAATTTAGTGTTTTTTCAAGTGAAAAGTCGGTTTACGAGTTAATTTTGGAACTAAACAGTACAATACTGTTGTTTGGTAAGTAAACATCATTACTTTTTTTAATGAATTTCGAAATTTATTTACAATTTTTTAAAAACATCTTCGTGTATTTTCAGACAATATATATATATATTCTTTTTACAGATATTTTGATTTAAAAATGGCAAGAAAAAACACTGGAGTTTCCACTCGAAGTAAAAGTGCAATTAAATTTTCAGGTTTACCATCACCATTGGATAAAACGGAGCCATGAACTTGTCGACAAATAATTTAATACAGCTATTTTTTAATGAACACTTATCCCCACCTTTCTTGTTTAGGTATTTCTAAATTATTAGCAAAGGACGTGATAGATATTTGGAAGGCTGTCAACCCTCGTTTGCCTTTGTTAAAGGAAATTAGTGTTGTGAACAAGGTGAAAATTCTATGCTTTCAGAAGGCAAAGCAAATAAGTAGGAAACATCTACCTGCTGCCCAAACAAAATTCTGGAAGGAAAAGTTGGATACATTTTTTGATATATCATCATGTTCGTGCAACCTGCCAATTTTAAGTTGTGACAATATTAATGTCAAATGCACCAAAGAAAATTGCCAGACTAAGCACATCATTTGCACTTGTCCTCTGACAAAAAAAAGCCAACAAAAAAGTATGAAGATATCCCCACCAATAGCTTCAACATTTTATGTTCAGGGTGATTCTTCCCATTCTTACTCATCTTCTCCAAGTGATGAAACAGAGGATTATAAACAGCTAGATAGTCCTCTCCAAGTGCCTTATAACCTCACAAAAATTCCAAGGTATGCTCGAGTTAGGGGTGATATATTTTCTAATCTTGGAGCCAGCCTTGCCCATGCCTTGCTCTTGAATTTGAGGGCTATTGGCCTTTTTATCCCTAATATAGATATAAAGAATATCTATATGGATAAATGTAAAATAGAGCAAAGGCTAAAGTGAAAACAAATGCCTATGAAAAGCATAATGAAAATGTGGAGAATCTTCTTGGTATAGGAGTTGATGGGAGGACAGACAAAGACACACTACACTACAAGGAATCAGTGGAGGAAAATGGAAGTAAAATTCTGAAAAAAGCCAAAGGACCTGAATGCCACTTGACAATCACAAAGGAGACACCAAATGAGAGTATATATTTGACTCACAGGGTTCTTCCTGATATTGGTGCAACTGGTACACTATTAAAGCTGTCCTTGTTGACAACACGAATGCAAATACAGGCTGTGAAGGTGGACTTGTTACACTTTTAGAAAAAAAATCTTCACACAATTGGTTGCTCCTTACATCAAAATGAACTTCCATTTAGAGCTCTATTCAAACATTTAGATGACACCACAAAAAGCCACACTACATTCAATGGTCCATTGGGTAAATATGTGCAAATGATTGCCATAATTTACCCCCAAAATCTTTTTCAGCTGTCGAGAATCCCCTGGAGTTTCATTTTGGAATGAAAGATATGGATAGTCTTCGTAGTGACCAAAGACTACTCTATGAATATACAATTGGTATTTCTAGAGGTAAGGTGGACCCTAGATTTGCATCGTGGAAAATTGGTCCATTAAACCAGGCAAGGTGGTTAACTTTGGCCATCAGGCTCATGTGCCTATGGACTCGTGGGGCATATCCACAGAATCGTTCGACCAAACTATATTGTTTGATAAATTTTATTGTGAATGTTTATGCTATTTGCTGGTTTGATATAAAAAAAAGTAACAAGTTCCATCACCAGCAAATTTATATTTACAATATGATTGACAGGATACGAAAGAAACCAATTGAGGTTCAAAGGATTACATTAAAAAACCTCCAGTATAATGGCTTGGCATTACTTCTGGAGAATGTTTTATTTTCAATGGTGAAATTTGATGAACCTGAAGTGAGAGAAGAGGGTATAAAAAGAATTTTGGCCATTAGGTACGTTAACATTTATTCATACAAAACTGGTTGAAGTACTTGTGCCAATTTATTGAAACATTTTAAAGATTACATCTGATTTCACCAAATATTATTAAAGCTGAACAAATTGCATTTAAAAGTTAAATTCAAATTATTTTTTATATTCTTTCAAAAGAGGGAAGCCAGTCAAGAAAATATTTTAAAAGATCACAATGATCAACTTTAAAGCTGTGCACTGAACCGATTTAATTGATTTGTCAGTAAATGGAGTCTGTGAGCCACCACTCACACTAGACTTTTCTGACAATGAATTATAGAATTCATTGTTAACTGGTGAAAAAATCAACTTGCCAGATTTCCCTTCACATTCCCAAGGTGTGGAACGGGCAGTTAAGTTAGTAACGGAGGCTTCTCAATCCAATCAAGGCACCAGCACATACTTGCAAAAGTTTTGTGCCAACAATTGAGACCAGCGTTTTCATCTAAGGGCTCATATATGGAACTATTTGATTCCATATATTAAAAATAATTAAACAATTATTTGTTTTTCCATATTTGTTTATTTGTTGTATTTCAATTGATATCAGGAAAAAGTTTTTTTTTTTCAATATATTCGAATATTACTGCTTGAATAATAGCATTTTAGATTCGACACAGGTAAAGCAGGGTGGGGTAGGGGTTCAATTTTCAATTTGAAGTTTTGTTATAATTCATTTATTATATTTCCATGAAATAAAATAAGATTTCCTAATTTAAATACTGAAATTGTTTGATTTTTACATCAATATTTAGGCCAAATCTGGCAAAATCGATGACTTTTCAGTACGTGTTTATTCAAAATCTTTCATGCCAAATTAGCAAAAAACCGTTGAAGATTCAGATCTAATTTTTGGTATGAGTATTTAATAGGTATATACACAACTTCCAGTGCATTATTCTTTTTGATATTTAAAAAAAAGTGAAAAATCAACCTACCCTAATGCACAAACAAAAATCTGTCCTGGAGAATGAGACGCACAGAATTTTCTGAGGCAATGGACAAGGGAGGAACTCAGACAAAAGGTCTAAAGGACAAGGAATTGGATGACGTTGCACAAGGCCTTATACCCGAGTGTAAATATAATTTTAAATGAGTCAAGAAAAGAAGGAGGAAGATGGCTCGTAAGTATTGAAGATTGCATTGATGCATCAATTCAAGGTCTTAAAAATACATTAAAAGAATAACTATCAAGAGTAATGACAACATAAGGCTAAACAGAAAAACAACAAAACTTAAGAAACAAAAATGGGTAGAAAAACAATTGTATAGATACTTCTAGGAACAAACTGGCGAGATGACCTGAACATGGCTAAGAAAGGGAAACCTTAAGAGAGTATTTGAATCTCTTTTAATAGTTGCATAAAATAATGCCATAAGGACCAATTATATTGAAGCAAAAATTGATAATACGCAGCAGAATAGCAAGTGTAGGTCATGTGGCGATAGCGATGAAATAGTTAATCACAAAATAAGAGAATGCAGCACACTTGAACAAAGGCAATACATGACTAATCACGACTGTGTGGGAAAGATAATCCTTTGTCTTTGCTTTGATATATTTCTATTCAGCTGAACTATTGAAACTCAACTAGACTATAAACAGAATCAAAATTCGAGTTTTCTCATTATTAGATCAACGTTGAATCTTCAATATGATATTTTGACAAGCTATCATAGTTTTCTCACGCTTAAAAAATAATTTCCCTTTTTCCTTCATAAAACATTTATTTTATAAAGCTAATCCACTGAAACTACTGAAGCACTTAATTGGATATATACCATTTTGTTTGAGGCCAACGAAATTGGTTGGTGTTTTTGAAGTTCGAATCACATTTAACACACAAGAAACACACAAAAACGTTAAGATTAATCTATATCCATCTTATATATTTATACGTTTTTTTTGCAGTCTGAAGAAAACTAACGAGCCGTGCGGTGCCATGTTTGTACGGTTCGTTTTGATATCAGAAGGGTTTTTTTATCCTCAGATATGTCAACTTGTGAATATTAAGTTACAGGCAGTGCTTGTCATAGGGAAAACTACAGGGAAATTCGATTTCTTTTGGAAGAACTTTATTGAAATAAATTTTTCCTCTATTAGTGCACCATACTGGAATGTTACTAACCTACGGTTAGATTTTTTATAAATTGCTGTATGTTGGTTGTATTAAAATTGCTTTTTTATTTCACAGTAAATTATTATTTGTATTTATTGAGTTTTCTCGCCAGTTGTAATTGTGGGTTTTACTCGAAATGAAAGGACACCAAGCCTCTTCAATATTCGAATAAACTACTCAGTATACTAGCTAATTTTTAGTGATAATGTCAGCCGAAAAGACTTTGGTTCTTAGGATTCATTTTTCTTGTGAGATCTTTGGAAGGATTTTCACAGGTTCTCAAATAATTATTCTCAAGTAATTATGGTTAGAATCGTTACTTTACGTATTCAATTTTTTGTCTACATAAATATATTTTAAGGAGTTCTTTGGTCATCAGAAACGAAATTATAAATTAATTGATAAGTTTTCATTTTTGATGACAAGAGCAGTTGTTGATCAGATGATTTTTCGAATTTCAGATTCCACTAAAATGTTATGTTTGTATTTTCTTACGTTTTTCTGGTTGGTTAATGTTACTTATTTTTCAGAGACAAAAAAAAAATGAGAGAATATGCAAGTAATTTTGAGGAACTGTTATTATTTTACCCCTTGAGTGTTTTTCCCACCAGTGTTAGGTGATGGTCTTCGACTGGTATTTGCGTGACAGCAAGTCACCTCACGTCACCAGGACTTTTCTCAGCATTTAGACTGATCTTGATAATGCTGTAATTTGGACAGTCTTCACACATGCTCTTATTTACAATTCCTCCAGTCCTTATACCAACATTCGGCGACTGTACCAAGAGCACCAATAACTATTGGTCACTTTCATGTTCCACTGTTTTTTCAATTCCCTGGCCAAGTCCAGGTACTTATCTTCCTTTTCACTTTCTTTCAGTTTACACTGTGGTCAGCCGGGACAGTAAAGTCCACAATTCAGCAAGTTTTTTCTTAAAGACAACGGTTTCAAGCTGACAAAGGAAAGAAGCAGAATTTACCCTGCACAAACAATTACGGACGCGGACTAAGCCGATGACGTAGCACTTCTGGCAAATACACCCGCCCAAGCCAAAACCCTGGTACATAGTCTGGAACGTGCAGTTGCAGGCATAGGCCTCGATGTCAACACACAAAAGACGGAATACATGTGTTTTAATCAAACCGGCGACATCTCCACACTAAACAGTAGTGCTCTGAAACTAGGAGACACATTCACCTACCTAGGAAGCAGTGTCTCATCAACCGAGACAGATATCAACACGCGACTAGCAAAGGCATGGACAGCTATCGATAGCTATCTGTCATATGGAAGTCAGACCTGACCGATAAAATGGAACACAATTTTTCCAAGCAGCGGTCGTGTCGATACTGGTGTTTGGATGCACTACATGGACGCTGACTAAATGTATGGAGAAAAAACTTGACGGAAACTACACAAGAATGCTGCGAGAAATATTAAACAAGTCCTGGAAGCAGCACCCCACAAAGTAGCAGCTGTACGGCCACTTACCACCCATCACCCAAACTAACAAAGTTAGACGAACCAGACATGTGGGACACTACTGGAGAAGAAAGGACTAACTCATATGTAACATACTCCAGTGGACCCCTTCACATGGACGAGCAAAGGCAGGACGACCAGCTAGAACTTACATACAACAGCTCTGTGCCAATACAATATGTAGCCTGGAAGACCTACCGGAAAGGATGGACGATAGTGAAGGGTAGCGAGAGAGGATCAGGGTTATCCGTGCTGATGGTGCGATATGATGATGATCATGGTGATTACTAGGTCAGGTTGTCTGGCCGAGATTTGGTGATCCGTTTATATCTCAAAAGCCCAGAGGAGTTTATGCGTCTTATTCTCCAAGATGGATTCTGAGTTGTGCATGTTCCATTTGTTCATATGGTTAAATTCAATTTCTTGCACCCAGTTGTGCCTAGTCTTATATTGTTTCTGTGCTAGTTTGCAGGGTTGCTTATTACAGGATTGATTGATTTGTCTCTATCACCACATAACCTGCATCTGCAGTTTTGTTGCGTCTTATCTATTCTTGATTTAATGCGATTGGTCCTTATAGCGTTGTTTTGAGCTGCTATTTGAAGAGATTCAGTTTCTCTCTTAAGGTTTTGGTTTTTGAGCCATGTCCACTTTTTTTCGCGTGCTTGTCGCTTGAAATGTCCATAGAGTTACCTTTCTTCCTATTTTTGTTTTCTGGTTATTTCCGTTTCGTCGATCTTCGTGTTGTCAGTATATTTTCTAATGGTTGTAATTAGTCTTCCTTCACGTTTTTCTATGTAGTCTTCGAGTCGTTGTATCGATGCCTCAACGCTGTCTTCAGTGCTGGCAAGTCCTCTACCTCCCTCCTTTCTTGATATATATAGTCTGTCAACGTCGTCTCTGGGATGTAATACCTTATGCATGGTCATTAGTTTTCTTGTTCTTTGATTCATTTGCTTAAGTTCTTCTCTGGTCCACTTCAAAAAGGACCACGAATATCTAATGAGGGATACAGCCCAGGTATTCCTTCCTTTGATAATGTTTCTGCAAGATGGGATGTAAGACCTTATGCTTGGTCATCAGTTTTCTTGTATTCCGGACTATTTGTTTAAATTCTTCTCTGGTACACTTCAGGAATGGTCTCGAGTATCTTACGAGGAGAACAGCCCAGGTATTTATCCCTTTTATGATGTTCCTGCAATATAGTTTAATTTCGAGTAGCTTTCTCGTTCTCCTAATTTTTTCTTTCATCCCCACTAATTTGAAGGTGTCAACTTCCAATAATCACAAGTATTTGTAAGTTTCCTTTCTTCCGAGCATTCTAATTTTTCATGCGCCGTTTCCCGCGTTTCATAATCAGCATGGCGCATTTTCCAATGCCAAATTCCATCCCTATGTCTGAATGTAAATTCCTACTGTGTGTATTAGAGTTTCCAATTTCTTTTCGTTTTTGGCAAACCGTTTGAGGTCATTCCTGTACATTAGGCGATCGATTTTTTTTTGTTGCTATTTCCTATGTTTGTATCCGGTTGTGCCTTTCCTCAGTATGTGGTTGAGTGGCATCATAACTATTACAAACAGTAATGGTAATAGCACATTTCTATGGAATATGCCTCTCCGGATCCTCGCTCCAGCGAAGCTTTTTCCACCAGTTGTCAATTCCACTCTCCAGGTTTTCAAGGTTTTCTCGATAAAGTTTATGACTTTGATATCTTGTACATTTTAGGCAGTTTATTATCCAGCTTTGCGGGACCGTATCATATGCCTTTTATAGTCAATCCAGGTCATAGCTAGATTTTTCCACCTCGTCTTGCTCTCATTGAGGATATGTTGATCAGTGAAGAGTATCTCTCCTGTGCCTCTATATTCTTTGCGGCATCCCTTTGTTCCTTGGAACAATCCGTGGCTTGTTAGCGAGTTTTAATTCCCCTACCTTATTTGTGCCATTAGTATTTTCCACATTCTAGTGAGGCACGTTGTGGGTCTTTACACGCTAGCCTTAGCTGGAAGTCTTTCACTAGTGTCTGAATGATCAAAAGTCACCTTAGATTTCCACAACTTTTCTGTGTATTCTAGCTGATCCCAGCAATGCTGTAGTCTGGATGGTTTCGATTCTCCAAATGATTTCCAGTTCCTCAAGTCCCTTCTCGGGGATCCTGGGAACCGTCCAGGGCTCATTGACTACAACTGAAATTACTTTTTCCTTCATGTTCCAGAGCTTTTTGAGTTCTCTTGCAATGTGCAAGTATTTTTGTACATTTTATTTTCTTTTATTTTTCGCTTAGTGGTCCACCGGAATAGGAACATCCACAAAATGGCAAATTTTTTTTTTTTGTTAATTAACACAAGGTCTGGTCTTCTGGCCTGACTTAGGTGATGCGTCTGTATCTCAAAATCTCATCGAATTTTATGGGTCTTCATCACCAGAACTGATTCTGGGTTGTGCATATACCATTTGGTAGAATGGTTTTAGTCTCTGCCACAATTTCCTGTAAATCATCTTTCCCATTCACTCATGCTTGGTATTGTACTCCTTTCATGCCAGTTTGCTGGATCCGCTTATTATGTAATTAATAGTTTCATATATTTCTTCATATAATCCGCATTTGCTGTTCTGTTTCGTATAATCAATTTTCGCAATAATTGCTACTTATGGAGTTGTTTTGAGCTAGTATTAAAAGAGATTTAGTTTCTTTCTTGGGATTTTCCTTTCGTAGCCATGTCCATTTTTTCTCCTTGGCAATTTCCATGGTTTGTCGCTTGAAGTATAACTGATACTGATGTTTAGATTTTTGAACCAGAGCTATTTTGCTTGACTCTTGGCTTACCTTTACACATACATTTCAAAGTACTTTAAATATCCTTATATGGTACTTTTTGCTTTACTGCTTTTTGTTGAAAAGCTCTTGTCACATAACTTGGGGAAGGGGAGTGGAAAGTGTTATGACTAAAAATTATTTTATATTCATGTTTTTATCGAATTTACCAGTTTTTTGTCGGTGGCTGGTTCAATATATATATATATATATATATATATATATATATATATGTGTGTGTGTGTGTGTGTGTGTGTGTGTGTGTGTGGCAATACCCACTGTCCGAGGCAGCCGATCTTCAAGAGAGAACTGCCGCTGTAAAATCTTACACCTGACCGAGTTGGCATTCTTATGTCGAGCAAAAATGAAAAAATAAAAAATAGAGGGAGGAAAGAAAGAAAAGACAAGGAACAATAAACTTGAGACAGCAAAACCATAAGAAAGCGACGTCTATGGCATTTTGGTTCTCTGTGTGTAAGGCAAACTCAAGAACTTTGCGAAAATCCTGACAGCTATCAAAAATGCTGACTCATCACTGGTCATCCTCTTCACTGCTCGACGTTCGGTCTCTGACTGCTCATCGTCTTTACTGTTCTGAGACTCCTCTATTTCTCTGACCTACCAGCCAACTCTAATTGGCCGCCCCTCTCTGACTGACTTCTCTGACCAACGTGCCAATTCTCACTGCTCATCGTCTTCACTGACCTCGTGCTGCATTCTTACTCGTCATCGTCTTCACTGCTCAACGTCTGGATTTTGATTGGCCTTGACTCTTCTTTGTCAATGGGGCAACTGACCAACTCTCTGGGTCCTTCTACCCCCACACTTCTGGTCCCGAGTCTTCACGCAGATTCACGCGGGCACATCTCTTTATCTATTTTCGCGCCAAGACCACCCAACGTGTATCTACTTAAAGAAATTTCTGAGACAATTTGACGCCGAGATGCTGAAGATTAAATCCTTTGATTCGGATATCTATCCAAAATTACATGTGCAAAAACACACACATACTTTCATATATATATACATATATATGAATGCACATTATTTTGACACATATATATGTATATCATTGCCCAAATACTTTTGTCCCCCTCTTTCTTTCTTTATTCCTTTTTTTAAACGAGTAAGAATTGACTGAAAGAAAATTTTTATAATTTATTCTCTCCATAATGCGATCGCGATCTGGTTTCTCGTATGGAATGGCCAGCTGAACTAAATTTATAGCCAAATGACGGTTTGTTGAGTTTTTCCAAACATATGAAATTTATTAGTTTATGTATTAATTATCATACATTGAGCTCTTCTGAAGATTTATAAGAATCCTCTTATTCTCAGGTTAAACCATCCCCAAATCATCTTCTGTAGATATTTCTATTTTATGCACACACACACACACACACACACACACACACACACACACACACACACACACACACACACATATATATATATATATGTGTGTGTATGTGTGTGTGTGTGTGTGTGTGCGTGGGTGTGTGCGTTGATAGACAAGCTTTGAGATAACCATTATATAACTGCTGGGTTAGAGAAGAATTTCGTGTTGGTGGTAAATGTAATTCCGAGTATGCAGTGTACAAAGCAACCATTTTACCAGTGGAAAACAGAACGGACATAAAAATATACTTTGGACTTTCTGCTGGAAATTGGAAGCAGAGGCTCTATATACAGAGACATTCTTTTTCTAACCCTTCCTTAAGAAACCAAACAGCCCTTTCTAAAGGGTTCTGGAGATTGTAGGATAATGGCCTTATACCATTAGTTAGATGGAATTTTATTAAAAGATCAACCCCCTCCAAGTAATTTCAGAAGTAAATTTAATCTTTGTATAGAAAAAAAAATAGTATGATCAAAGAAATGAATTGATATTTAAATGTCGCCATAATATATATAAGCTTATGTGAAATGACTTTGGGGTTTATATATATATATATATATATATATATATATATATATATATATATATATATATATATATATATATATATATAAATAAACGACAACAACAACGACAACTTTCTTTCTATATATATATATATATATATATATATATATATATATATATATATATATATATATATATACAAATATATATATATATATATTTGTATGTATATGTATGTATAAATATGTTTTATATCTAATTAAAGTAAATGTACTTTGGAATTTTGTATATATTTTTTAAGATTTGATCTAAATTAAAAATATATATTATCTATAATACTTGGTATGATTTTACTTGTAAATTTAAGGATTTGAGGTTAAGTAATTATATTAATATTATGATAATGTGTATGATACAATTGTAATCTTGAGGATATATGAATTTATGTTGTATTTGTTTATATTTTAGATAATGTCTTAACAGTAACTGGTATAATTTCTATTTTTACTTTTAATGTGTCTAATTATATTTAATAGTGTTAAAATGATAATTTCCTTAGGTTTTTTGATAAAGTAGAATTAATATACAATATAATATTTCATAATATAATTTTATATTTGTTAAGAGGTTATTAATTTCCATGTAAGTTATTTATAGTAAATAATTTTCTCTCCCTAAATCAATTTATTCCTTTATAATCTTTACTTATCTTCTTCATTGGGTTTTAAAGTTTGTTCACCATTACATAAAAAAGAAGTGTAAAGGAAAGAGAAGTAAAAAATTAATACAACTTGATACAGGAATTGAATGACATTAGTCAATCAGAGAGGAAAAATAAATGGTCTGGTCGTAACTTAAAAATAAAATAAAAGGAAATGAAATTTGGGTAGAGTGAAAGGATGACTTGAATTTTGTGGGTTTTTCTAAATCTTCATTCGAAATTTCTCCTTATGTCTTTGAAGATGCCGATTTAACATTCTTTTAAATATAGGGTCTGCAGAAATAAATATTATAACAAAAAATATGAGATTTTTCTTTTATATGGTATATATATATATATATATATATATATATATATATATATATATATATATATATATATATATATATATATATATATATATATATAAGAATACTCTAAATTTTATTTCGATAGTACGATAGAGATTTTTACTCCCTCGACATTCTCATACAAATTGTTTATGCTTAAAGTTTGCTCTTTAAAAACATCTTATCGTTTAATTTTTCTTCCATACAATGTTATACTTTTCTGTCTCAGTTAAATGTTTTCTATGATGTTTCTTTTTTTTTCTCTTTCTTTTGTCTTTTCTAATGAATATGCTGTTATTAATATCTTTTTCTGTTATCAGTTGTGGTTTTCTTCGTGTTTTCGATTATTTTTATTATATTTTTTCACTTCTCATGCTTTTATTTCTTTTATTATCTTCTATGTTTCTCCTTATGTGACTATTTAAATTATTAACCTGTATTTTTCACTTATTTTTTTCTAATCCTTTTTCATTCTTAGTTCTTATGTGGTTGCTCATTTTTCTTTCATTCCTTTTTCTACTTTTCCTCCTGCCTCTTCATTTCTTTCTCCTCATTTGTTTTTCAGTTTTTTTTCTTTCTGAATTTTTCTTTCTTTATCTTCATCTTTTCTTCCTATTTTCTTCCAACTCTTTTTTCTATTCTGCTCCTTTTTTATATTCTTTCATTTTCTTTGCCGTTTTCCTTTCTATTTTTTTTTTTTACTTTCTCTTTATTCATTCTCTTTGTACATTTTTATTACCTTTTCCCATTTGCCTCTTTTATTTTTCAAAAACTTCAAATCACTCGAATTGTTTATAATAAGGACATTGGAATCACAATAAAAAAATGACTTCCGAATCAATCAAAGTAAGCAAAAAAGTACACTAAAAAAGGAAAAGCAAAGGAACTTACGTTAACTCATTTTTTCCTCGACTTTTATTTTTCATAATGTCAGTGTCATTTAAAATTGCCATTGGTAACAGTTCATTTCACTTCGATTGTTTATTTCTCTGCCTTGATATTTTCATTTCTTTCATTTTTCTTTAAAATTTCAATGTTTTTCCTCTTCTTATCAAATTGGTGTTCACAATTCCCACCTCTCTTCTACCACTGAGCTCAAAGCCTGTCTTATGATATGTATTTAAGTGAAAATTCATAAAATTTTTCTTACCAAATCGCTGACCATAAGCAGATGGACGCTGAGATCAACTTCAACCATATCCATTGGTCGTGACATCGTAGAATAGTCCCTACTTGGAATATTCTGTCGGATTGAACGTTCCCTTTCTGAGGGACTCAGACCGAACGAGTTTACTGCAAGAGAAAATGAAAGAAAGAAAAATGAACAAATGCATTTGTATTTTAAAAGTTATTTACTATCAGTTGGATGATGAAAAAAACACACTGTAGTTATCGAAATCAACTAACTTTGAATTTACCGAGGATTGAACTCACTATCATCACCTATGAAGAAACTGATCAAGATAATTGAAATAAATATTTAATAATTTTGGTTTAGTATGAAACAAGGTTACCTCAATGGAGTATTCACTGCACTAGCACGTGGCCAGACTTGTTTGCAATGGCAATATTGCAACTTCCTCTGGTAATTAAAGTTAGCTTTGTCTGAGACGAAGCAAACATTATCCGGGTACTAATTGAAAATAAAACTTCCTATACTAGTGAATGATCTATTAAACTACTTATTACTGCACACGTTACCATCTATTTATTTAGCTTGCTTTAACCTCAAATGTCTGGAGTAATTAACGGTTATTAACTAAGAAACAAAAAATGAATTTTCATTTTTGACAGAAACTGTTTTCATTTTATTGAAAAGTTATGAATCCACAATCCTACGCTCTATACCAAAAGCAAATGGTGAAAAGAAATTACTTTCTGTAAAATACCTCGATGTTGCTGACGGGGAACTGAGTTGTGAAATGGACACTCTCCTAAAAATAATATCAAGGCAGTAATAGCGCTAATATATTGTTGCGTTGATTGATAGAAATTAAAAGGGCCAGCGTGTTTTAGTTTACAACTGGGTCATGGGCACTCGTATAAGATCAGTAGCAATTTTTTTCTAGAGAAATTTATAAGCCTTTACACCACGACACACACCCTATTGTGATGACTTAACTATGTAGCCAAATTCGGCATGTTTTTATTCTGAGAAAACACAATTTACCATTATAATATCCCTAGCAAGGATACCCAGAAATATTTTTTAAATCTAGAAAATAAAAAAAAAACAACTAACAATATTTTTAAAAGCATGAATAGTTTTTACAAAATTAGTTTAAATAATCTATCAAAATTTTTTGGAACTCTTACCCCTATATGGGGGTGTCCTCGTGGTGTAATGGTTAAAGCGATGGTCTGCGGAATCGTAGTACGCGAGTTCATACTCCAGTCGCGCTATTACGTTCACTTTCGGGCAAATACCCTTGGGAAAGGTATGAACCCCCTTATCCTCCCAGCTATGGGTTAGATAGTACCACTGCTGTTCTTCTAGAAGAATGGCTTTGGCATTAAATAATCTAAAAAGAGTTGATATGCCATTAAACAAAGAAACCAACCCAATATGTTTAAAACAACTATATATATTTAGAATAATTTGCTTTTGCATTCATTTCTAAAATTTAATGTCTAAACTTCTTAAGAATATTGATTCAAGTATGATAAGAAGGAGTTCTGTATATGTTATGATAATGTAGCAAATTGATCCTCTAAACCAATTCAAGAGAAATGTTTGTTTGTTTTAAATTATAATCTGATATAAATATTTTCCAAAGCAAAAATTATTTTTATAAATTTGATTTAAAAAAAATATAATTTGATATAAATATTCTTTTGGAAGTTGATTCAAATATCTAATAGAATTTTTATAGATAAGAAATAATTCAACATATCACCTTTTCAGAATAAGGTTGTGAGGTGGTATACCAGGTGTTAGCAAGGAACTGATTCATGTACAAATATTAATATTTTAAAATCAGAAAAAATTCTTTGATGGCAAATAAATGAAATAAATATATTCTGCACCAAATTAACACCAGTAATATAGATATGTTCTTAATATTTCCCACTGCTCAAACCTCTCATAAAATATATCATTAGTTGATTATAAAATATATTTAAACATTATGAATTAAATATTTACTTACCTTTAACTATTGCTGAGACATTAAGTCTTCATTTTCCTTAGATTTGATTTTTTTAAATTTTTACATGAAAAATTTTGATTTAAAAGAAAATTGATTAATGTAAATGAAATATTCAGTGATGGTTAAGAATTCTGTCCCACTTCAGATTAATATTTATTAATTATCCAAGATCATTATGATAAAAAGGAATTTATCAAAACTATTTGCTGGAAAAGGCATTTTCAGTTTAATGATTCAGTGTAATCAATATTCTTGTTTTTTTTCCTCTGGTGCCAGAATGAAGAGACAATCAGGATTTTCAACCCTTGAAATACCAACATAAAGCTGGCCATGAAAAAAGACAGGGTCTGCCAGATTCAACCCAACAACTTTCAGGGATTTCCCCGGAGATTTGTTTATTGTCATGGCAAAGCAGAGTCTCACATGAAACTGGAGCCTTTCAAATGCAAATGGCAAATCTGTTTTTCTCCTAGTTATTCTCGCAATGAAACAGTTAAGTCTTGCATGTTTTCCAGGGATAACTGTTGCCTCCAGTACATGGGACACCATTCTTTTTTTATGGTGAGTCTTGTGCCATTACATAATTTTGGTGGATCGAGGTTATGAAGCAATATTAGTAACCCAAGCTTTAGTAAAATATTATATGGAGAAGTCCCTGTTGGTTCAAGACTATTGAGGAATTCTATATGATAATTGATAATTTGGTATCTAGAACTGATATTACCAATTGACTTGTAGACTTTTCCTCTCCATGTAACATATTAAGAAGTCTTACATTCATTTCTTTTAAAGAGATATTTATTGGTGCTAAAAGTGCTCGATCTGAATGGTTTGAAAAGGCAACTGAATTAGGTTATGAGAGTCTTGGTCCAGAAGTTCATTCTCCACATTTAGAAGTTGGGTGGAAAATTCACCATCAGCATTACCAATATCTTAATGCACTCGCATATTAATTGTAAGACTTACTTTTTGAATATCATCTCAGAGATAAGACCTTTTCAGACAGGCTTGATCTGATCAGCTCTCGTTTCTCATGAAATATCAGGAAGGATTTGTCTGAAGTCACCAGCAAGAAACAATGTTACCCCTTTCATTATTTTTGTGTTGTCTTTTAAATTCTGAAGTGTCCGATCTAAGGCTTCGACTGCTCGTTTGTGACTCATGGTTGCTTCATCACAAATAATCAGTTTACAGGTTTGTAGGATTTTTTTTTCTTTTACATAGAGGATTTTCTTGTCTTATAATATCTTGGTGCTGACAAATCGTGTGAGTGTGCTGTTCTCCCTTCATCTAAAAATGTTGCTGAAATCCCACTCGAGGCCACTGCAAGGGCAATATTCTTTTTCTGACGAACTTTTGCAAGCAGCAGGTTTATCAGAAAAGTTTTGCCAGTACCACCTGGAGCATCAATATAGAATGTTACTCCCTTGTCATTTTCAATGCTGTTCAAGATACTGTGATAAACCTTCCTTTGATCATCCATTAATCGAGATTTATATTCATTGATGAACCTACCTAAAATATATGTATCATAATTGGTCTACTGATATATTTCATAATGTAATTCCATACTCACATCAGGCTCTGCCGTCCTACAATTAGTCAAGGCACTATTAAGATACTGGGCTCGACACGAATAATTGCTGAGACATTGGTTATTGGTAAATTTCTGGACAAAATTCAATGGACATATTTTCATTTTGTAGTCTGGCCTGATTTAGGAAGTCCTCAGACATATTGTTTGTAAACGCATCCCAGAGAAAATTAGGTTGTTCAATTTGACAGGCTGTGAACATTGTTGCAAACAACTGTCTTATCTGGCTGGCTAATCCAGAAACAACTGCTTCTTCTAGAGTTTTTTCCGGTGTTCATCATCTTTTAAAAGGCCATATAATATACATATTTCCGGGTATGTTGTAGATACACTACCTTGAAAGCGCCGGAGATCCTCAAATGTTCATGTCTTTGAATAGTTTTCCCCTGATTCTGTCGAATCCTTAACTTTTGCTTAGTTCGGGTATTGTAGATTAGAACATCTACGCTTGAAAAAAAAGCAGTTAGAGTTGGTTCAGGGGGTGTCAGTGCTAAATTTAGAGCTGTATTTTCAGTAAAGTATACTCTCAGTCTGTTTTCTAGATGAACCGTCAATTTTACTAATGCTGGATCTAATCGGTGTATTTCCAATCAAAGATCCTTCAGATAGCTTCATTACTCGAAATATAACATTCTCTCTGATAATGCTTTATTTCATCTCGCCCACCTTCATCACCAATATCAAAGGTACTCATGTCACTACCCTTGTTGACATATTTTGTGATGTACTTAATGGCTTTCACAGAGCTACAGTATTCCACATTAATTTGTGCCTTTAGGATTTTACATTACAGTTTATTGTGTGGCACCACCCGTTGATTACCCAAGGTAATTTCCTCTTCTCCAACTCTCAAAGTAGTTGATTTTACCCCATTTTCTAGCTTACGTCTGCGGTAAAGAGGATATCTATCATTGTCAGTCTGAGTTTCTCGAAGATAAGCTTTTGGATATCGCTTAATGCATTTTTTATCTGGTCCACCCATCAAATGATAACACTACCCTTGGATTTTATATGTCGTTAACATTCCAAAATCTGTCATATTATTATCGGCTCCAAAAGATCTCATCTGAAAAGCAGAATTGTATTTCAGAAGGTTTCTTCTGAAGTGTTTTGCTGCTGGGGTATTCCGTAATAAAATACTCTTGAGCAATTCCGGAGGATCTTGTATTGTTAGTAGATTTATTTTGCCTTCTAAGGAGCACAAACCAAATTATTCAGCAGGCTACCTCTTGGCACAACAATGTTTACATTTTTTTTATTTACCCAATTATTACTTTAAGATCATTTTAGTAATCTTTTTGGGAATCGTAAGAAAAAGCTTCCATAAACCAATTAATATTTTTTTAGCTCTTGTATGGGCTTTGTCAATGCAATGGTATGTTTGATCAGAATTTCTCCTAATACGCTGTCTTTCTTGTGTATTTTGTTCTCTTGCAGCAACAGTTTGAATCCTATTAGCAAGCAAACAGACCTGTCATATATCCGCAGTTTCAAACAATCTTGCAGAAGTATTTCTATTGTTGTTAACAAGCAAACGGGCCTGCCGTATATCCACAGTTTCAAGGTGTCATGCTGCGGCAATTCTCTTCTAATTAGTACGCAAACATACCTGTTGAAAATCCTCAGTTTCTTCTGCACGCTTTTGTTTTTTTCTCCTAACCTCTGAAGAGGAACTTCCAATAAATGATTTTTCCATGCATTTTACACTTTTAAATGAATGAGTGAATTTGTAATGATTGATGAATAATGAATAAGTTTTATTGTTTGCTGGACCTTTTAAATGAATGAGTAAATTTGTTGTGATTGATGGAGAATAAATGAATTTCAGTGTTTGCTGGATCCTTTTAGCTTAGTTATAGTTTATAAAGACAAACATAAAAACAAAACGTGTGCATTCATAATTTAAAAGTGTTATTGAAAATACTTAGTTAAAATTTTCCAGATTAAAAATATTGAAAAAGATTAAATATATGTTCGAGGAATATCAGATTGTTCTAAAGCTACTGAAAATATCATGACAAAAATATTCACGGAAATTGTTTCTGTTAAAAATGTTTTCATTAGAGATGAAAATCATAAACACAAAAGTAGCGAACAATCACAAATTGTCGTCTGTTAGTGAAATATAACAGCCTAATTAAAACATATAAATTTTAAATATCAAAACAATTATATTTACGGAAGTTTTTATCGTTGGGTTTTCATTAGAGAAGAAAATCACACATGCACATACACATCTTTTTGTCGTAATTATCGAACGATCACTAATTGTCGTCTGTTAGTGAAAGATGACGGTGTAATTAAAATGTACAAATTTAAAATATTCTTATTTAGTCATTTAAAATTTATTCTAAAATAAGATATAAATTGGGAAATTAGTTCAATTATTATTGTATTTCAAAGCGGAAAAAACATACCAAATGAAAAACGACCCGTAATTCGAATTGAATTATTATATTACATATTATTTTTCAAATTAAAAAGTTCATAGACGTCAAACCACTCTGAAAAGAAAAACTAATGCTTCCTATTTAAAATATCAAATGCATAAAAAAACAAACTAAAAACTTATTTTACTAAAAAGAAATTTGAAATTGTTTAAAAGTCGGTAAAAATGCGAAATAGCGCGCATTTTACGTGTAAAGAGAATTAGATTACGGAAACTCTCTAACTCAAAGGCTTCGATTATTTCTGTGAAATGTAATACATTTTACACATAATCTTGCATTATTCTGCATTAGTACCGATTTTATTTTTATATTCAATATAAAAAAGAAAATAAATTAACGGGGTTATTTTATAAACATTGGCTAACATGAAAAATAAAAACGAATAAAAAGAAAAAAGAATAATTATTTTGGGATTCATTAAGGGGTTTTTGCCGACCGAATATGTAAATAAACTTTGCTTAGATTATCGAACGGTATATTTCAAAGTGAAAAAAAAAGTTCAATATACATATATATATATATATATATATATATATATATATATATATATATATATATATATATATATATATGTGTGTGTGTGTGTGTGTGTGTGTGTGTGTGTGTGTGTGTGTGTGTGTAGTTGGGCAGCAGTCGTTCATTTAAGCATGTTTGATTAAATAGTAAAGATCCATTTTATCGGTATAATTTAATTAAGATCCTTTCGAGTTTCCTGGTAAGTGTCTTGGTTTCAGGTTGGAATTGGTGGATGAATTTACCAAAATTGTCTCGAACACTTTCGGCCCTTCATGGGCCATCATCAGAGGTTGCTTGTATGAGTAAAGAGTGTTATTTCAAATGAGTTTTGAAAGTAAAGTTTTTTGGTTTTTATAACAAAACAAAACTATACAAACGCAGAGTTGGATAAAACTGAGTTGCTTGTGAATTTAAAAAACAGAACGCTTTATTTTAATGCAATTACTATATATATATATATATATATATATATATATATATATATATATATATATATATATATATATATATATACATGTGTGTATGTGTGTGCGTGTGTGTGTATTTTTTGAACGAGCCTTGGAGGCAACATCCCACAAAGCAGCAGCTGTACGGCCACCTACCTCCTATCACGAAAACTATCAAAGCTAGACTAACCAGACATACAAGACACTGCTGGAGAAGCAGGGATGAGCTAATAAGTGATGTTCTCCTATGGACCCCCTCATATGGCCGGGCAAAAGCAGGACGACCACCTCGAGCCTATAAACAGCAGCTCTGTGAGGATACGGGATAATGCCCCGAGGACCTGCCAGAAGCGATGAACGATAGGGAGGAGTGGCGAGAGAGGGTCAGGGATATCCATGCTGGCGGCACGACATAATGATATATATATATATATATATATATATATATATATATATATATATATATATATATATATATATATATTAATTGCATTAAATAAAGCAACCGTATTTAAATTTAGAATAATTTAATTTTTTTTTTGTATTATGTAAAATTTAGTAAATAGATAAAAAGAGATGTTCGAACATCAAAATAATTGTATTTTATTTTTTGAATCAAAAAGTGGACAGACTTAAACCACTTTGAAAAGAAAAAGCGAATGTCTCCTATTTAGAATATTAAAGGCAAAATATATTGAAACTTGTTTCATTAAAGAGAATTTTTATTTTGTTTAGAAGGAAAATAAAATAAAAATGACTGGACTTATTTAGCTAGAAACGCCGAACAACGGCCGAATCAGGATTCTAATGTTATCGTAAATTTGATTTTAACTGTTTTCAAAAATATTCATAAGATCTTCATAATTTTCAACGCAAAAAGGTTGATCTGGTGATAATGAATGTGTGTGTATATATTTACGTTGTCGTTAATTGATTTATTTTCGTAGTTTCCTCCGGAAATACATGCATACGCACATACATGCATACGTACATACAACTGGCCTTTATATATGTACAGATAATAATATAAGCTATCATATAATTAGCATTTTTTTTAACGAACTTGTGCGAAATTTCAGAAATATGTTTACAGGAATGGTAAACATACGGAAACTATTTGTAATTATATCATAAAGACACTTTTATTAGTAAGTTTTCATGTTTTTTAATAACCCTAAATACTAATTTTGTTATCATTAACAATTAATTAAATATAACATTTCATTTATATATATATATATATATATATATATATATATATATATATATATATATATATATATATATATATATATCATCAAGTCACATTGAGATCACGCAGTTGCCTGACTCTCTCTTTCTCACCATCCATCACTATCATCCATCGCTCCTTGTCGCTCCTCTAAGCAACATACTCTATCTGCTGATGTATGTAAGTCTTTGCAAGTCGACTAACACAGGCACATCTCTGTGTAAGATTCTATAAGAGAACTTCGCTAATGAGCTCGTTCTTGCTTCTACAGCAGTGCCCTGAATGTCTTGTTCGTCCTACTTGAACAGCTTGTGAGGTTAGAGGTCGGTGGCTGTATATCTGCTGTTTTGTGAAGTGTTGCTTCTAGGACTTGTCAAGACACCAGGTAGCCTCCTTGCGTTATTTCCATCTCCCTTTTATGTGTTATGTTATCGTCCATGTCGTGCATTCGTATTGTAGTATGGGTGCAGCTTTAGCTTGGAATAAATCCTGTTTTATTTTAATGGATAGATAAGATTTCCATTCATCGATAACCTGTTAATAGCATACCATAGTTTGGTTTGGTTTGGTTTCTTTGTTTAACGGCATATCAACCTTTTTAGGTTATTTAATGCCAAAGCCATTCTCCTAGAAGAACAGTAGTGGTACTATTTAACCCATAGCTGGGAGGATAAAAGGGTTCATACCTTTCCCAAGGGTATTTGTTCGAAAGTGAACGTAATTCCATACTTTCGCTTGGCGTATGTTGACATCACTTTCAGAAGATGAGATGTTGCTTCCGAGGAAAATAAACTGGTCCATTAATTTTAAAGGCTTGCCACTTAGAATGGAGATGGTTCTTTCTTGTTTAAAATTCAGGAAATCTGTTTTATTTGCATTCATGAACCGGCCAATACCTCCTGCTTCTTGCTCTTGGCTATGTCGTAGGGAATCTGCTTGGGCGAGTATATTTTCTTTTATTATATCTGTTGACGTTCGAAATAAGTATTCTAAGCAGAGAATAAACAAATATGGTGCTAATGTATTTCTTTGCAAGGCTCTAACCACAGTGTCAAAAAGATGGTTTCAACATCAGGTGAACAAAACATTACTTCCGTGTTTTGGTAAAGCAACATTATAGCGGTTGCAGTTTCTTTGGGGAAACCAAATGCCAGTAGGTCAATCTTTCCTTTGTGCATGAAATCGAATGCCTTAGAGATATATATGAACAATAGAGTTGCCTCGAGATTCTTTGCCCATATTTCTTCAAGTTCCTCCTCTGTAAACTGTCTTACTTTGATAGCTTGTTTGCTATTAATCACTTTTGGATAGGTTTGTCAGTGATTTCAGGAGGGTTTCCGAGCCGATTCTTGTAATGTTCTGAAGTATTTCTTCTTTGCTGGCAGCTTCTAATTTTGCTCTCGAGGTGTTCTTTCTTCCACTCATTTCATTTACTATCTTCCATGTTCACCGGGAGTGTTTATCTTCTATTTTATTGATTTGGCTTTGAATCTATTCAAGTTGTTCTTTTTGATTGTATTAATTCTTTCTGGTATTTCTTAAGTTTCGGCGCGTTGGATTTATTCTATTAAGTAAGGATGATTTTTCAAGTAATTTAATTTTTTCCAAACTTCTAGTGATTTCAATGAAACTCTACATTTGGCTCTTGTTTTGGTTTGTATGAACCCTGCTGCTGCTGCTTCCTTATGGGTGGTAACAAAGTTTTCATATTCGTCATTCGGAGAATGTCTTTCAGATGTCTCCTGAGTAGTAGAATTTCTTTTCTTACAGTTAGCGTATATTTATTGCTTATATTGCTTTTGAGAAGTAAGGACCAGTTACTACATGGGTTTTAACTGTTTGTTTATTACTTCTGTCAAGCCTCAGGAATATGTTTGCCAAGATAATTCTGTGATGAGAAGATAATCCTTCAAAAGAGGAGTGTGTTTCACAGTTAAAAGAGCTATTTATTTACATCTTATTTATGAGTATATATTCTATCTGGTCTTTAGTGTTATTTTGGTTGGTGTATGTCCATAGTTTTCTCTTCATTTCTTGGAATGTAGTCCTTAGACCTGTAGGACTGTTCTCGTGTGAAAAATCTTTTATATACTCACAATTTTTGTTTGGCAAGTTTTGTAAGTAAAACTTATTATTCTTTTCTTTGTGCCTTTGAGCATTCATGTCTCCATAGATGATTAGAACTTTGTGTTTGGGAATACATCGAGCAAGTGAGGAGAGCCGATATAAATGTGGTGGTATCCGATTCACACTGGCATCAATGGGCCTACAGTAAGTGACAATTGTTGTGCTGGGGTTACTATTAAATGTAGCACACGAAATTCTCGGTTAGGTTTTCCCTATGCAATTTAGTGATTTTAAGGCACGAGGACCGAGAAGCATTCCTACATCGTCTCCGGTTGCATTGATGGAGTTTTTCTACGCAGATGCTGAGACAAATATTTCAATCCTATTATCATCATAATTGTATTTCAATTATTGTACACTATGGTAATAACTATGTTCTTGTATGCATATGATGTATATATTTAGCTTGACTGCAGATGCTGTAAGCTCGGGTAGCTGGTTTATTGTAAAGTCTTAACATTAAAAGTCACGATGTTAATGTTTTTGCAACTTAAGTTATAGGGCTCTGTATCTGATTTTTCGAACACAGGGGTCAGAGTTTCAACTTCATTAGAATGCATCCTTTGTTTACTCACGTAAAGGGCGATGTGGTTTGGATGTATGGTTTAGATTGTAGTCATAGTAATCTTTCGTTGGCTTTTTCCTTTACAGATTAGTAACAGTAGTTTTCTCGCTGAACCATTTGATCCTGGCCGTTGACCTTTCAGGTTCTTTCACCCAGCAGCTGATATACATACATATTTATATATAGGGTGTCTTAAAATAGAGGTAACCTATTAATATGATAATGGTTTATAACTGAGAAATGCAATGGCAGTCATTTGGAACACTTCCTGTAAAAATGCATACTTTGAGCTAGAGACATCAAATCAATGTTTGTTTGTTTTTTTATTATATTAGCCTCCAGTAACTTTTTTGTCATGAGCTCTTTCTGGAAGAATATGATATTTTTTTTATTTCTTGTCTCAGTAATAAATCATAATCATATTAATAGGTTGCATATATTTTGTGACAGTTTTAAATGATTTTATTTCCAAATAAGTTGTGACGTAATCTTTTTCTTTCTTGTCCAAGATCGAGGATTAATGGTTGGTATAGTATACTATTTTCAAATCCGAAACAAAAAGTACACAGCATTATTATTAGTAGAGTTATTAGCAGTCACATAGGTCCCATGAATATTGAGACACCCTATATATCCGTAACGCAAATAGAAGAAAACTCAACATACAGTTATCATGCCATTATAAATTAATTTCGACGAGTTATACCTCACCTCATATGGCATACAAATTTTGGGGCAAAATCAGCGAATATTGTTGTATATATATTTTTTTGCTACCTCTTTTGGGTATTTTTGTAGTTCTCTCCAAAGGTGATGAACAGTTCCGCAAAGTGCAATTTTTGTATTCTGTATAGGCTGGGAATGTCAGGTGATTTCTTGATGTTATGATTATTATTATTATTTTAGTCCTTTGGAGTCTTTTTCACAAATGTTAGTTGGGTGTATTTCTTTGGACTCTAAATAACAGCAAATCTGATCCGGTCTCCAAGATTCTTATTTGTATTCTCGCCGATCTTGGCAATGCTTTTAAGTAGATGGTCTTGATTTTCTTCTGATTTTGAATTCCTCGAGCTTTTTATCCAAAACTTTTGGAACTGTTTCTTCCTATTTCTGGTTCCTAGATTTTTTTTTCTGTTTGTTCTTATGTTGACAAGCTGTTACTATCTGGTGAATTTAGTCTTTGTTTTTTTTTAATTTAGAATTCAAGTCCTTGTATTGATGCATCTACACAATCCTCAATGCTTGTAAGTATTCTTCGTCCTTCCTTTCTTGACTGCCCAGGTTTTATTCCTTTGATGAGATTTCTGTTGCTTAGCTTGGTTTCAAGAAGTTTTCTCGTGCTCCTGAGGTACCCTTTTCTTATTTTTTCCTTCATCTCTGTTTTATCATGGTGTCCACTTCCAATATTCCGAAGTACTTATAACTTTTTCTCTCCAAGCGTTCTGATACTTTCCTAATTTGGCAGTTTTTTCCTTTCGTTATTTCTTTTTTTCCCTATGTATATTTCCTATGGATATAATTCCTTGGCATCATTGCTATGATACAGTAATGGGGAAACTGTGTCTCCCATTAAGATGTGTCTTTGGATTTTCACCTCTAATTCCAGTTTTTCATGGCTTTCATGATGAACTCTATGACTTTGTTAGATATTTTCCATATTTTCAGACATTCTTTTATCCAAATTTAGAGGACCATATCATCGGCATTTTTGTTGTCAATCCACGACATGTATGAATGTATCCATCTTATTCTAGCCTCCTTTCTTTTCTTACGGAAATAGTCTATGGCATGCAAGCGCGTAATATATTTGTTTTATTATCCGTGTGTTTAGGATTTTCCACATCCTAAGAAACATGTTAATGGTCTAGAGTTACTGGGGATGGTTGCTTTTTAGATGGATCTTTTTGGATCAGAGAAGTTTCCCTCCTTCATCATCTATTTGGGTATGCATGGATCTTCTAGGCATTTACTCAGTCGCAGGGCCAGTCTTTTGTGAACGTACGGGAAGTTTTAATACCAGACTCCTTGTTTGCCATCATGACTGGATATTTTCCAAATTGGTACTTTCTTGTGTATTGCTCTATTCTATACATGGAAAAAAAAATTCGAATTTGCTTTGAGAATGTGCTGATCCAGTAATACAGTATACAGTAAGTCACTCTTCCTCTTGTTCCTCTCTGGTATATTTCCGTTCTTCCAGAAAGAGTCCGTGGCATAAAAGCAAGTGATAGATCTCCACTCTGATCGTTTAGGAATTTCTACATTATAGGAAGACACGTAATCAGTCCATAGTTGCTGGGGATGGTTCCTTTTTGCGTTTCTTTCTGGATCAGGGTAGTTTTCCCCTAAGTCATCTATTTGGGCATGCTGATGCTTAGTCAGTCTTTCATGGATGAGCGTGAATTGTTAAAACCCGATTCCATGTCGGTCATCAGAACCAGTTTTCTAATTTAGTATTTTCTTGAGAGTTATTCTTAGTTTGCGCGTCCTTGTAATCTTTTTTCATGTTATTTATATTTGCGGAATTTCTGTTGTTCTTTTTGTTCAAAAATTCTTATCGAATTGTTTTTGCTATTTTTGCATCGAGTTGTGGTTATGTTCTCGTGCACTCTCCACCGACTGGTTGGTAGAATTGTCTTTTGTGATTTTGAAGGTTCTTTTTTGTATTGCGTGATCTTGTCCAAGTATTTTTTGAGTCTCCCTTCTTTTGACTTATTCCTTTCAGCTTTATTGTTTCAGTTGTCAGCATTTCTTTTTTGGATATTTTCTTTTTAATGCATCCTTGTGTTTTATTCCCTCCTTAGTACTATCACTTGTCTCAGCTTCTTCATTTGTCCTTCTGTCCTCATTTCTCACAAGGTTTTTTTAAAAATTTCTTTTCGGTTTCTCTTGGTGGGTACCAATCTTATCACTAAATAGTTTTGCTTCTGCATAAATTACCGACTTTAGTGATGTTGTCCATTGTCATTTTTTAAATAATGTATTTACCTTTTGGTTTTCTACCTTGATTTTTCCACTCTTGATACCTGAAAGATGGTAATGTCATTTAGTTTTCAGTTATAATTCTTTTTGTTAATTTTTCATTTTTGCTGTGATTCTGTGATTCTTTATTTAATGGCATATCAATCTGGTGGGTCATTTAATGCCAAAACCATCCTTCTAGAAGAGCAGCAGTGATGCTATTTAACCCATAGCTAGAAGGATAAGGATGGGGGTTCAGACCTTTCCCAAGGGTATTAGTCCGAAAGTAAACATGAAACCGCGACTGAAGTTCGAATTCGCTTAATACGAGTCCGCAGTCCAGCGTTTTAACCATTACCCAACGAGAACGTCCCCTCATTATTTCTGTCTTTTCGTGTTAAGATTGTTTCGGTGGTGCTGGTTTCTGTGGTTTTTACAGCATTTTATGTTTCATTTCATGTCAGGGGCTCTTCTTAAGCATATTCCTCACGACTTACTGATATACATAGTATCTGACGGTCAGAAAACCAGCCTCTATTAAAAATCATTCTAGCTTGGTCAACAAGTCTTTAACTCGTTGTATTAAACAAGCAGATTCTGTCCAAAATTTGATCATCCTTTTTTTATAACCTCTTTGATGACATCAACATGTGACTAGCAAAGGCATGGACAGCTATAAATAGGCTGACGGTCATATGGAAGTCAGACCTGACCGATAAAATATAACGTAATTTTTTCCAAACAGCGGTCGTGTCGACACTATTCAATGGATGCACTACATGAGTACTAACTTAACCTATGGAGAAAAAGCTTGACGGTAATTACACAAGAAAGCTGCGAGCTGTATTGAATGAGTCCTTGAAGCAACACCCCACAAAGCAGTAGCTGTACAGCCACCTACCACCCATCACAAAAACTAGCAAAGTTAGACGAACCAGACATGCAGGACACTGTTGAAGAAGAAAGGACGAGCTCATAAGCAATATACTCCCGTGGACCTCTGCACATGGACGAGCAAAGGTAGAATGACCAGCAAGAACCTATATACAACAGCTCTGTGCCGATACAGGATGTAGCCTGGAAGACCTCCCGGGAGCGATGTACGATAGAGACGGGTGGCGACAGAAGGTCAGGGAGATCCATGATGGCAGCGTGACATGATGATGATTGCCTTAAAAATAAAAGGAATATCACATTTTTTATATCTTCTCTTCTTTTTTACCCTGGTGTCTTTCAGATGAATTGTTGCTTTGGATTTTGTGTTCTGAAAATTAAAACAGCCAGCATTCGCAGAATGTCGCAAGGTTCTCCATGCTTGGTGTCAACGAAGCAACTGCCAATGATGAAACTTTCTAATATTAGTTTCACTTTATTTGGATTTGAATTTGAATTTTTATGGGTAGTAAAATGTGGCTATACCAAACACTGGGTTTATTATTATCTATGTTCCTGACTAGTTATTCTTCCAATAAAGGACAAACTTCGGTGGTCAATAAAAATATACTAACGCCTTTAAACTATGTACCTTTTATCTTAGTTTAAGTCCACATAATCATTTTTTCTAGTCAGGTTTTGTATATAGGTCTTACATCCTATTTTGCAATACTAATTTTCTTCTACAGGAAGTTACCATTTTCTAGATCCTATTCAGCTGAAATTTTAGTGTTTGTTCCTGTGTTTTTTTATTTATTTTATTGTGGAACCAGAATTTTATAACTTTTCCATCTACTCCAATGGCATTAAATGAGGGGGTAGAAGACTTAGTTTTTAGTCATTTCAGGGATATTTTTTAATAAATCATTCAAATTTAACAATTAAAAAGATTTCAAAATTCCAGATAAATTTCACACAGTTGCAAAAGAATTCCTGCAGCTAATTGATCGAAAATATTGTCAACATATACGAATGAAATTAGTGATAATTAAGAATAGCAATTCGAATATGATCTCGGTGGGTTTAAAGCTGAAAATTTTGCATCTCTCTCAGCTTTTACTTTATTATTTATTCATTTATTCATTCATTTCGGGGCCAGGGTTTCATTATTTTCGCATTTACTCTAACTGCATTGACTGAGAAGGATGGAAGGCTTGATTTTAGTCTTTTAGAGTTTTATTATCATTATTCTGCTCTTGAGAATTTCTCATACAAGTACTAACTAGTGGTTTTACACTGGAGTTTTCAAAGTATCATATCCGATTTTTGCTCTACTATGGTCTAAATGGTCTCGATTCTGCCTCTAATCTTCAGTTCTTTATAGTCTATTTTCCGCTTTCTTGGAGACTGCTCTAAGGGCTCCAACAATGATTGGTATCAATGTAACCTTCATGTTTCACAATTCCATATATCTTCCCAACCTTCTTTCCCTCTCACTCTACTGGAACAGTACAAGATGGCATTCTTTTCTTCTTATTAATTGCAACTAGATCTGGTCTTCTGACCAGGATACGATAATCCATTAGTATCACAGAGAATTTTTTGAGTTTGATTTTCTCAAACAGATTCTGGTCTGTTCATATATCATATATCAATATGGTGAAATTTCAGTTTCTTGCAACAACTTACCGTGAATCAAATCCCTCACCAAGTTATATCCGGTTTTCTTTTTCGTTTGTACTGCTTTTTTTAGATTTGTTAATGTGATTGACCGTTCTATCTCTAATACCACATGCTATTCTATATTTCAGCTTTGATATAATGATTCCTAATGATATGAATTTTTACTGTGATTAAAATAGATTCAGTTTTTTCCTTTAGGTCCCCCCGTAGCAACGCCCTGATAATCTCGTTCTGTTTCCTTAGTTTGTCGCTTGAAGTAACAAATAGAAGTTTTTCTTCACATTTTTGTTTTCTATATTTTATGATTGTTGTTTTTGTGTAGTCATTACGGTCACTGGCTGCTGAAATTAGTCTTTCTTTTCTTCTTCTTTATGTATTCTTCGAGTCCTTGAATTATTTTATCTACACAATCCTCAATACTGGCGTGTATTTTATTGTTTCATAGATTTTATCTATATCATCTTCCGGGTGTAAGGACTTGTGCATAGTTATCAATTTCCTTGTTCTATGTTCCATATTTTTGAGGTCTTCAACAGTCCAGTTTAAGAAATGTCCAGATTGCCGTACAAGATTGCCTTCAATGTTTGCTGTTGAGTTTGGTTTTAAGAAGTTTTCTTCTTCTGAGATATTCCTTTCTTAATTTTTTGACAGACAACTGGAACTAACTCACGATACTTTTATTCGGCCAAATATCAAGCTAGTATCTATCCCTTAAAGTGTATTGGTGATGCTTTAGGTAGCATAAAAGGTATTTGACTATCCCGACTCAGACACCGCCATCAGACATTAATCGAGGATAAATTAATCGTTAACAATGATGCAGCCGAGGCGTTACTTGAACAAACACTGAGGAGTCACAGTTAACACTCAACCAGAGCAGCAAGTATCAACTAAATATTTTACACAACTAATGAATGTTTATATCAGTATATTTTAACCTACCGAACTTGAGGTAGTAATGAAAGTGGGGTTGCCTTATTTGAAGTAGCTGTGAATTTTTTACTTTAAAATAAGCCAAACATTTCAAATTTTTAAGTAACCTTACTCTCAAGCAGAAAAATAGAAGAATAATTAAAATGAAAATTCTTTTGAACATAAACATCGCAATTATTTTTGATTAGTTGCTCTTTTTCTCCTTGTTATTATGGTTTATCGCAACGCTAAGGTGGTTTTATATTCTACGACCATTTAATGATAATCAGTGAACAATTTTTTAATTCTCTAGTTCATGCAGTTTAATTAATGTAAATTAAAAAAAAACAACAAACAAACAAATAAACAAAATCGAAAATATGACGAGGAAAATTCCAAGATGTAAAGAAAAACTAGTCCTACGAAGGTTGATATGCCATTAAACCATGAAACCAAAACCAAAACCAAACACTAGTCATAATTGATGTGTATTCTTCATTTAAACAATTGAACAATAGAAGAAATTTTATTTTCCTCACATTAGAAACGTTTGTTTTACTTTTTTAAAACAATAATCAACGTACTTTTTTTTTTAATATACTCAGTTTTTGTCTCGTGATATATATTCAATGAATTTCTAAGATAATTTCTGAACCGGGGCAAAGATATAACTCAGTATCTATTTCAACATTGCTTTTTTGATCACTGCGTTTCGGGTGATGTACTTTCCTATCTCTCTCAGAAATTTTAGCAGAACAATTTCTTTTATTCAGAATGAAATACATGGTTCTTATCCATTGCTTTCTTTTACGTTCGGCTTTTTTCCTTGAAAATTCTCAACAAGAGTCCCTTCTGATGTCACTTTGGTTCTTCACCGAATACATGCAGTAAGACAGTGCTTACCAAATGAGAAGAATTTCTGACTCGCCTAGATTTTTAAAGTTTAATCACTAAGCGTGACATAAAGACAGAAAATGAATGCGGATTATGATAAAAAGGAAAGAGCAAAAATAGTACACACTAAACACTATACGAAAGACACAAAGATCATTTTTAAAAAGGGGGCGTGGATTAACATGATTTGGTAAAGGAGCAAAAATATTTTAGGGTTCTATGAGGTTGAATGTGTTAAAGCGCTTCAGAAATCTACTTTATAAGATGCCGTTTCTAAATACCTCAACATTGAAAATTTTGTGAATTGAGTAGATTTTAAAAGCACATGATTGCACTTGATGTTTGAGTAGAATAGAAACGTGCAACACTAAAGAATTACACGTATTTGTTTATGCAGGAGAAATTTCAATTTCATTAAATTTGAAAGAAATCAGTTGCATTTTATTCCTCAGTGAAAAAGTGGAACGACTGTTTGGTAAAATTAAGTCAACAAGGATAGTTGATTTTCGAAAATTGCATATAAGTGCATTATCGCAAATTTTTATGTCGAACTGACATTTTCTTTTGAGAATCGTTTTCCAAAGTGATGAGCAGGAATAGTTGGCTCATATTTTGACAATTTCCATTAGATTCAAAGCAGTGTTCAGACCCATTTATCAGATCTCAACATCAGAATGACATCTAAAAATTGTTCGTCCGAGCAGAACAAACGCATATCTTTTTGACAAGGATTAGTTCATATTTTCATCATGTCTATTATAATCTCTTTTAGGTTTGCACATTCTTCCACAGAGCATTTTCTTGCTTGGTCAATTTGTAACTTACCCTTTTATTTAGGAGTCGTAATTGGAATTTATTCTGTGTGAGCTTACTTAATATTACAAGTACTGAAGTGGTCATTGATGGAAGGACGTTTTAAGTTGGACTTTTATTTTTTTAATCAAACAACAGTTACTGACAAAAATGTCTAATTACGAGACACCTTATATCTTTTAACTTTCAGTTCACGCTTAAGCAGCGAACGTAGTTATTCCAAGAATCAAAAGAAGTTGTGTAATAGTCTAATAAATGTAAGCATAATAATGTTCGGAGTCGAAACAAAAACTGCAGGAGGTTTTAGTGGTTTTAGTGGTTTCAAACAGTATCAAATACAATCACTAAATCTGAGGGCTTGTTCAAATGGAAATCATACGTTCTCCACTACCATTATTTTTATTGAAATAGACAATGATTTCATTTTCATAGAATTTTAGCGTAGCTTTTCAGCCGATATATTCTTCCGCGCTTCCCGGGGGTATATTGTTTTATTAGTAAAGACTTTGTTCTTCATATCTCCCACACGAACACAGGGCTTAAACATCCACAAGACTGAGTATGACCATCAGCAGAGTATAACAATTAGTGAACGTAAGAAAATTGAGTTTTCTATTTTTGTGTAAACCCATGAAGTCTACATTGGAGAAATTTTATCAACAAGAAAAATAACATATTTGAATAATTATCTGCCTTTATTCAATGAAATATACGGAGACATCGATTTCTTCGATATTGTCACAAGAGTCTTGCAAGTTGATACTTTAGCACTATTTGCTTATACATTGCCTAGACTACGTACTTCAAACGTCAATAGATCAAATACAAAAGAAAAAAACAAAGAAAACGAAATGGTTTCACATTTTAAAAAAAGGCAAAAAGCGGACGATATACCGCAAAATTATCAATTATGCAGACTAAGCACTTTTTGCAAGTACACCAGCTCAGTACACCGTACTATCTACGGGACCTGATAATGATGATAATTCAATGAAAACTGAAGGCTTTCTTCTTTGGCTCACGTTTCAGTATCTACTAAAACTAATTGTTTTTCTCCCAAAATTCTAAGTTTTTTCATCATCCTTCAACCATACTTGCGTGCAGTTAGAATAATATGTTTTTTAAAATTCTAGATGAAGTTATTAGTATATTTTAAAGCTTAAAAAATATCAAACCATATATTTTCCCAAACATACATACTACAATTGGTTTTAAAGAAAATTTTCTTCAAAAGCTTCCAGATAAATCTTTAATTAAACAATCCTCGGAGCCCCTAGAGGTTGGGCAGTCTTTTCTTCACCCAGCACACGCAGATACCTTTAAAAACAGGGTTCACATACTAAATTTTATCAACATTAGCACATTAGTTTATGAGTCTATAGGTAACATGCATGCAAGGAAGTAAGCAAATGGCTTATGGAGTGAACTGGTATACTATGTGACCGAAGCATTCGCAATGACCAAGGAATTTAGCACTTTAAGTCTCATTCATTTTGGGGTGCAAAACTTAGCATCGTCCACGTTACTGAGATTTCCTTCACAGTCCAAATTTAGTACCCTGCGACTTCTGGATTTTCCGAAAGATAGAATTATTTATAAATGGTCCTGGATGAGAATCAAGAAAATGCAGCGAAACAGCTGATGGCGATCCCGAAAGATGATGTCACCAACTGTTCGATAAACAGAAGGGGCGGTCGGATATGTGTGTAAAGTCATAAGAGGATAACTTTGAAGACGGCTAAAAAGCCATCAGCCTAGGTTAACAATTAAATGATTGGCAACTTTTCGAGCAGCCTCCGTGCAAGACAACATCCCACACATACAAACATACACAAACACACACACACACACAACCACAAGCATGCGCAAATGTTATATATATATATATATATATATAGTAAATATTCATTTTAAAACATTAATTCACTTTTTTTTAACAAAATTGAATAAAAGCACGTATCTTACCGGAATTCACTTATTAAATCCACGTGCAGACGAACACTCAGGTATATAACAAAGAAACTATTCTAAACCTGTTTGCTTACGTGTTTATTCAATTTTTTTCGCAGATATTTTTCACTGAGTCTTCGTAGTCATAATATAATCATGGTAGAAAATCTGCCGCAGGTTTCTCTTAATTACGATAGAAGAAAATCAAAACACAAATGGCGAAGGATGTTTTTATCATGTAGCCCGAACAGTTACCAAGAGTGTCTATTTCGCATACAGGAAAATAACATAAAGAGTTCACAATAACTCGTAAAGAGTTGTTAACGTCCATTACAACCCATTAAACACACGAATACGTCTTCAAAAGAGCCATTATATATATATTTCTAAGTGTTAAAAGGGTTGAAGAAAAATGTGAAATGTAGTTTCTGTGTTTTTTCTCAGGTACAATATCATTTGCAGTTTTACTAACAAGAAAATGAAAATAAAGATGAACGATTTTGTACAAATTAAAGAGAATAATGAAACAAGATCGTAAAGGATCGAATGTTGAAATTAGGTAAAATATGCAGAAAAATATAGATATAAATAAAATGGAAGAATACAAAGATTTTGATTGAAAACAGGAAAAAAAGACGTTGAAGATCAAATTGAGCTTATTGTCATTTGATGAGTTGGAATGATTCAAAACGTCGAGGAGGCAAGGTTAGAAGAAAAGTAGAGTTAGAAATCAGAGTACATCATTAGTAAAATCAGATAGAAACACGGAGAAGAAAATCATGGAATTATATTTCCGGTCACTCGATTGACTGAGAAATCTACTACATACTGCTGGTGTGAAAATCTAACAGTTTAACAAAAATAACGAGAGAAAATCAGACATGGTGAAGTTGGAGGTAACATCCATTAAGAATTGCACAGATGACTGAGATTTGAAAATGCAAACAAAGAGTACATGCAAAAACACGAAGCTTTTCAAGCAAGAGAAAAATTCTCATTCTCTAAACACTGGGGACTGCTATACACATCTTGGTTGCTACACTCACAGTGATTCGGCCGCTGTACTTTCCGGCATTCTTCAGGTTCCTTTTGTTGCAAATATACCAACCAAGATGAGCATAATAATCCGCAATGTGTCGAGGAAAATGATAAAAAGGACTAATTTCTGTAAATTAAATTATCATGTAAACAGATAATTGTTAAATGATATGGAATTGAAATTCAATTGGATATCTTAATCTGGTTTTGGAATCTTTGGATGTGATTATTCAGAATAAAATTCAAAGGAACTAAAAAGTCGGAAATATATATGGTCATTATCAGAGAAGAGGACAAATTGTAGAATCTGACAGTAACTGTTTAATATGTCCTTGTTAATGCCCTTGAAACAGTCTAGAGGATCCTTGCAAAAAGTTGAGAAGGATTAGTAATTCAATGGAAATGAATTAAAACCATTCCGACAATTACATGGTAGGAAACTAATTAGAATACAAGAGATAATAATAAAGTATAGAGAAGTTTTGCCGTTACTTTATTTTTAGAAGGGTCACCTGTGACTACTCGTGGGAAACTCAAAGAATGTATAATAATAATAATAATAATAATACAGATGCACATACTTATACACATAAATTCACTTACGGCAGAAACTGAAAAAATAAAAGAATTATAAACAAATATCTCACCAATCAACATCACAGAATTAAACGATCTAATCTATGCATGAGCGAAATTAGTCCATGAAAAAATCTGTCTTCCCCTGAAGAACACAATAAGAAAGTCAAAAACGGGGATGGGGAATTAGATTGGAAACACTAATAAGAAATCTACGACAACCAAAGATGTCAAGACAGAAGAAATACAGTCTTATTCACTCAGAGCAACACTCAAAAATACAAATCCGGAAAACTCCAGGACTTAATGGCATGCATGGATTCTGGTTTTAAAAGTTCACTTCCATCGATGACAGAATGGCTATCGAAATGAATAGAAATGCTTAGAAAAAATATATATACTCAAATGGATAACCAAAGGAAATATGACCCGGATCCAGAAAGATCCCCAAAAAGGAACCGCTCCAAAAAATTATAGACCCATAACATTTACTGATGATGGGGAAAATACTAACGGCACAAATTAGGGAGGAGATTTTCTACTTGTTAATAATAATGTTCCCTGAGGAACAAAAAGGATGCCACAAGGGAACCAGACAGAGTTACTATATATTGATAAATACGTCCTCAACGAGAGCAAAATAAGACGGAAAAATCTAAGTAGCACGCAAAAGGACTTATGGTATGTTCCCTAAACTGTTCAAACTGTGCAAGATATTCGACGAAGTCATAAAGTTTATCGAGAAAACCTGGGAAAATTGGAGAGAGAAATTGGCTGTAGAAGTAAAATGATTAGCTGAGATAAAAATCCAGAGAGGAATATTCCAGGAAGATGCGCTATCATCATTACTATTTGTTATAGCGATGATGCCACTTAATCACATACTCAGGAAATACACAGGTGGATACAAACTTGCTAAATCTCAAGAAAAGATCAATCACCTAATGTGCATGGATGACATCAAATTGTTGCCAAAAATGAAAAAGAACCGGAAACCCTAATACAGGCTGTGAGAATATACAGCCAAGACATAGGGATGGAGTTTTGCATAGAAAAATGTGCCATGTTAATAATGAGAAGCGGGAAACGGCAAATGATAATGGGGATAGAGCTACCAAATAAAGAAAAAAATCAGAACTCTCGGAGTAAATGAAACTTACAAATCCTTAGGAATATTGGAAGCAGTCATCACAAGTACCGATGAAAGAAAAAATTAAAAGGAATATCACAGGAGATCGAGAAAACTACTCGAAATCAAACAATATCGCAGGAACTCATCAATGGGATAAAAATATCCCATTCGGAATCTTTCTTGAAGTGGGCGAGGGGAGAACTTCAACAAATGTACCAGAAAACAAGAAAACTAAGGACCATGCATAAGGCCTTACATCCCAGATATGACGTAGAAAGATGTCCGTCGATGCATCAATACAACGAATCAAAGATTAAATAAAAAAGCGCGGAGAAAGATTGATTACAGCGACCAGAAACAGTACAAAACAACCCCATAAGGACCGACTATATCAAAGCAAGAATTGATAAGACGTAATAACATAGAAAATGTAAGTTATGTGGTGATAGAGACGAAACGATCAATCATATAATATGCTTATGCAGCCAATTAGCACAAAAAGAGTATAAGACTAGACACTACTGAATAAGGAAGGATATCCACTGGGAGTTTTGCAAATTGAAATTTGACTCTATGAACAATTGGTATATGCACAACCCGGAATCCTGGAGCATGATACGTACAAACTGCTCAGTTATTTTAAGATACAAACGAATTACCTAATCTCGGTCTGACGACCAGAACTAGTGATTGTCAATAACAACAACAAAAGAGAAATTGCCAAATTGTGGACTTTGCCAGACTACAGAGTAAAACTGAAAGAAAGTGAAATAGACATAATTATGTAAGCCTGGCAAGGAAACTGAAAAAACAATGGAACATAAAAGTGACGATAATATCAATTGTAATCGGTGCGTTCAGTACAGTCACCAAATGATTGGCAAAAGGATTGGAAAAATTGGAAATAAGATCACGAGTGGAGACCATCCAAACTACAGTATTATTAAGATCGGCCAGAGTGCTGAGAAGAGTCCCGTAGGCGTGAGGAGACTTGCTGTCGCTCAGACTCCAGTGAAAGAACATTAGTTAATACTGTCGTGAAAAACTCTCAAAGGAGTCAAATAATAATAATAATAATAATCAAATCCTTGTCTGGCGCGCATATAATGAACAACCCCAGGATCTGGTAAAGCCGCAATATACCACCCATGATAAAAATGTAGAATCAAAATGACACAACGTGTCATGATCGGCAGGTGTTCTCTTGATAGCCAACATGAGAGACCCGATCGTCATCCTGTGAATGTTGGCTGTTCATTTTTCAGGTACATGAATGACGATTTAAGGAACCAGACCAACCAGAGACGTAAACACAAAACATGGACTAGGGAAGACAACCAACTTGCACTACACTGCTATTTTAGGAGCAACCTTACACAAAGAAGATATAGGAAAATAATGATTTACCGACCAAATCAGAGCAATAAAAATGAAAGGTTGGTTTTCTGACCTTGAAATACTAGAAATACACCAGAACATAAATAATGAACAAGGTAGTAATACAGTACCAGACACTCCAAAAATTAACAAACATAAACGACCTAAAAGAAATGAATCGTCAACTACAGAAATGGAAACGCAATACAATCAAACGACGCACGACTAAACAACCCATAGCAAACACTAACACAAGAACAAAAGGTGAATCTAGAAAGTTTAAAGGGAATTATTAAACGGGGAAAAGAATACCTTACCATCATTTAGAAACATAGAATGGAGAACAGTTAAGACAGAAACGAATAAAATAAACCGAGTACTACATTACATATCAACGAATAGTATAACCAAATTAAATGAACTAATATATACTGGGGCGAAATAAGTTTGTGAGAAAACTGGGATCCCCTCAAAAAGCACGAAGAAAAAATCAAAACCAGGTTGGGAAATTCGACTGGAAAAGTAGATAAAAAATCTCCGAAAACCGGCCAAAATGATAAAACAAAGAAAAAATGATGGAACATGTAGAGACAAAAAGGATAAGGCAATACAAGAAAAAATGACAATACAACATGAGGAAATAAACCAGAAATTACTGGTGAAAGAAGGAAGATTCAAGAGATATCGACAAAGAGTAAAACAATATAGACAAAACAGGACATTCCAAAACAACCAACAACTGGGAGGAAATAACACGAAAACATACTAGCAACCGGATGCAAAAGAAACCGAACGATTTTGGACTAAAATATGGCAACCGAAAAAAAAAAAACAAACAAAAAAACAAAAAAAACCCCGAAAAGGCCAAGTTCATAAACAAGATGACAAAAGAATTAAAAAGGCTCGAAGAAAGCCCGAAAGCAGAAATACAAATAGATTTACTAAAAAGGACACTAAAAATATCAAACTGGACAACAGAATCTCTCCTAATAGCAGCACAAAACAATGCCATCAGAGCCAATCAAATCAAAGCAATAATAGATAAGATACAACAGAATAGCAAATGTAGGTTATGCGGTGATTAAGACGAAACCATCAATCACATAATAAGACAATGCAGCAAATTAGCACAGAAGGAGTATAAGACTAGACACGACTAGGTGCGCAAGGTGATCTACTGGGAGATGTGGAAGAAATTTAAATTTGGCCATACGAACAAATAGTATATGCACAACTCAGCAGCTGTCCTTGAGAATGACACACACAAACTCCTATGGGACTTTGTCTTACAAACGGATCACCTAATCTCGGCCAGAAGACCATACCTTATAGTAATCAACCAAAAAAAAGAAAAGAAAAGAGAACTTGCAAAATTGTGGACTTTGCTGTCCCTGTTGACCACAAAATAAAACTGAAAGAAAGTGAAAAGAAAGATAAGTTCCTCGACCTTGCTTGCTTGAAAAAACTATGGAACATGAAGATGACGTTTATACTAATCATCGTGATTAGTGCTTTTGGTACTGTCCCCGAAGGATTATTGAAGGGACTGGAGGACTTGGTGGCAGGAAGACGAATGGAGACCATCCAAACAACAGCATTATTGAGATCGGCCAGAATTCTGAACAGAGTGCTGGAGAATTGTGGAGACTTGCTGTCACTCAAACTTCAGTGAAAAACCATCAGCTAATGCTGATGTGAAAAACTCTCAAGGAGTAAATGAATAAATAAATAAATAAATATCACATAATAAGCGAATGCAGCAAATTAGCGCAGAAGGAATCTAAGACTAGATACGACTGGGGCGGCAAGGTGATCCACTGGGAGATGTGCAAGAAATTTAAACTTGACCATACAAACCAATGGTATATGCACAACCCAGCACCTGTCCTAGAAAATGACACACATGAACTCCTATGGGACTT
Source organism: Sepioteuthis lessoniana (assembly GCA_963585895.1). Lineage (NCBI taxonomy): Eukaryota > Metazoa > Mollusca > Cephalopoda > Myopsida > Loliginidae > Sepioteuthis > Sepioteuthis lessoniana. The sequence continues at coordinate 107,751,180 of OY757920.1, read as the reverse complement.
CGGCATACACACGGATCACCAAATCTCGACCAGAAGACCAGACTTAATAATAATCAACAAAGAAAAAAAGAAATTGCAAAATTGTCGACTTTGCTGTCCCGGCTGACCACCGAATAAAACTGAAAGAATGAGTGGACCTTGCAAGGGAATTGAAAAAAACTGTGGAACATGCAGGTGACAATTATACCAACTGTAATTGGTGCGTTCGGAACAGTAACTAAAGGATTACTAAAGGGACTGGAGGACTTGGAGGTTTGCGGACGGGTGGAGACCATCCAAACGATAGCATTATTTAGAACGGCCAGAATACTGAGAAGAGTCCTGGAGACTTGAGGAGACTTGCTGTCACTCAGACTCCAGTGAAAAACCATCGGCTAACGCTGATGTGAAAAGCTCTAATGAGTGAATAATAATAAACTCATAAATAGTTAGGGATTATTGAAATGAAAAGTATCAATCATTCTATGAATAACAAAAATAATTGTATAGGGGAATAATAGCCGTATTCGGATCAGCATTGAAGTTGTAGCAATTAATATCCTTGCAATATGACATATAGTCTTAATATAATGAACTGAACTCTGGATATTGAAGTCAGCAAACTAATAACCTGGCACAGCATGCATCATGTAAGAGCAGATATAGATCAAGAGAGAAAATGGAGGAAAAAGATTAATCCAACTACAATTAACGTATATAACAACCACTGGAGGATTAAAGTAATACTTAGACATACAACTGATTGGATGTTATAGTTAGTGAATACACACGAGAAGTAAAAGAAAATATATCTGAATCTGCTTATCAACGCGACCCTACACCAAAATAAAAAGACATAAAAGATAAAACAATACAGACAGGAAAAAGATAAAGTCAGAATCAAAAACACAAGGTCTAAATCAATTTAAAAAGGCTTGGGAACAAAACCCCTCCATGGACGATACGCACAAAGAAATAGAAATGCTGATATAGATATAGTAACGACTAATCGATGGCTGAAAAGTGGTAGACTGAAAACGGAGACAGAGAGGTTAATAATAACTGTACAAGATCAAAGCCAATCAATCAGAAACTATCTTGCAAACATTATAAAAACTGAATCAAACTCAATATGTTGATCATGCAAACAAAATGATTAAATCAATTGACCACTTAGCGTTCGGTTACCTGATCTTAAAACCAACTGATCATAAAGGAAGGCATGATAAAATTACATTCATTAGAAAGTATGTAATACTATGGAATATTGGATTGTGAAAAATGGTATAAACTCCAATGAAAACTAATAACGGGAACAAAAGGAGCTACAATTCCCAAGGACTTTCCCATTCAAGTTAGTTAGTCGACTCAGAGGTTCCTTTTTCAATAGCTACTACACCACGGCGTAGGCGAAGGCGCATCTCCTTTTCCTGGATTGGTCTACTTACCCTTGATCCATACCTTATAATGCTAAGTGTTAAGCAAAGAGGAAACAAATGCCATTTTTTGAGTCTATGGAATTACTCGATCCGGGATTGAACACCGATCTACTGGGCCATTAAGAAAAAAGTGCAGTAGACTAGATATCGTAGTTGTGGACTATAAAAGAAAAAAAATGCCTTCTGATTGATAAGATAGCATATCAGTCAAAGAATATAAGTAAATACAAAGACCTGGAAACAGACACTGTAAAAAGTGGCACCTTAAAACGGACACAATGTTGTTAATAGTGAGAAGTCTGGATATGATCAAGAAAGAGACAGATAAACACATTAAGAAGATACCTAGTAGTCCTAGCCAATATGAAATACAAAAAATTGCTTTCAGCAGGACTGCTCATCTCCTTAGGAGAATACAATCAGTGTGACTGAAAAATAAAACCCAAAAGGGGTAGCAAAAACAAATATATCGAAAGCATATAATCATTATAATCTCTCACCCTAGAACTTGAGTAAAGACCCGGTGAAGGATTGTAAGAAACCAAAAATAAAACTGAAAATTAAATAATAATGATAATAATAATTGTGAAAGTAATAACTAGATAAAATTGATCATTCATTCTTGTTAATTTTCCCCTCGTGATGCACTGGTCTTCGCTTATATTGATTTGATAAGAAATAAAAGATTTGAACTAACCTGGGTCTTGTCTTGTCAATTCCTGATTTGATCTTAATATCTCAGCCACATACGTTCCCCAATTTATCAGATATTGATATTTTATTCATATAATCAAAATAGTATGTAAAACTCAACGGGTCGTCATTTTGTTATTATAAATTTATTTCAGTGGGCTAACTCTCAACAGTCTGCCTCATCAGATTGCGGTAACAAAATGGATTGTCACCATAACAATGCCTTGGATTTACATCTCGGCGTCGAATTTCCTTTTTTTATTTATATCAACTTTTTTTTGGGGGGGTCACTAGTATCATTTTACCTATTTAACTTTTTCTATTCTAAGAAAATATCAGTATACTTATGCTTTTCTTTATTCATATCTTCATTTGGGGATGCAAAGAGGTAATATATTCCTAATACCAAACTTTTCTTTTATTGAAAGTACTATTCCCAACCCAAAGATGTTTTATTTTAAAAAATCTACTCTGCTCTTAAACTAATTAGGATTATATTGAGTAATGTCGGTGAATTTCCAAATCCATTTTCTTACCGCTATCTGATGACACAGGCTGCCTGAATGTAGTCCGCTGTAAAAAAAATATAATAGTAAAACCACAGTCTGTTGAGTGTTTATTTTGCAATTATATAACAGATATAATTGCTCTGGATGAGATTTTTATATATCTATATATTAATAGTCATACACCGAGCACTCCAGGAGAATTATATGAAACAACATATTCTCAATTTGAATAATTCCAAATTTATCGTCGCGGGATATTTATCATATATATATATATATATATATATATATATATATATATATATATATATATATATATAAACGTGACGTGGACGTGGTAATAAGTCAATGAGCTAAAGTTAGATGCGCTCAAGAAATATATATTTATATTTATAAATTTCTAAAGGAGAGCTTTGTCTGAAAGTCAATCGAGAGACTACTTTGCGAAGCTTCGACTTAGGGTAAACGCTAAACCCCCACATACACCCACACATTCACACGCACAGACAAAAGCACACATGCATTGTATTCTCGTTGGGAAAATCTGGAGTACAGCATGAAGAATTGTGAGTTTATATTCTATTATCTTAGTTCTTATATTAGTTTAGTCTTTTTATATGTGATAATGTGGCATCCTTGCGTTTTTTTTGTTAAACCAACTTCAGGGCGAATAATAGCAGTTGCTAAAATACTTCTTCCAAAAAATATCTTCAAATGAAAAAATGAAATGAAAAAAAGGAAACGAAAAAATATTTTACCTATGTCTCCAGGGAAAATACGTGTATTTCTCATGCGCATTTATGTGAAGTGAACACAAAATCTCAATAAGAATTTGAAAACTACTTATCGACACAATTAAACGTTAGACCATAGGTTCTTCCAAGCTTATTATATATATATATATATATATATATATATATATATATATATATATATATATATATGTGTGTGTGTGTGTGTGTGTGTGTGTGTGTGTGTGTGTGTGTGTGTGTATTAAATTATCTGCATCTGAGCCTGATACCACGATAGGTTCTAGATAATCAGTTATATAATTATCTAATTTTTCAATATCTTTTTTTATCAGCTTGGCTTAAGACTTAATTAACTTTGTCAACCAATCACAGTGAATGTTGATTACGTACAGCTTGTTATAAAAAATGTCTGCAGAGATTGTTTGCTTGCATGGGGCAGACAAAAAGACCATAGGATGTCCAACATTTACAGCTAGATTTTTTACCCTCATCGTCTCTGGACAAGGTTCAATATTTATTTTATCTCGCCTCAAGATATCTATTTTTTCCCATGGATTTTGTGCATACTAGCTAAGCTACCTTCTTACAGAACATAACTTTCAGTATATAAAAGTTACTGTTTAAGAAGTAGGCTTGAAGGATACGGAAAATCATCACCAGAAATTATTTGAAATCAAGCATAGCCGAATATATATATATATGTTTCTAGGGTATATCGCTGAAGTGTGTTGCGTGAAGGAGACTGTGTATATAAGCCCTGAAATAGCTTAGGAGTAAACCCATAATAGAATTTAAGGGTTCAGTTGAACAAACATCTTCGAGAAATTTTGATTGCTGAAAATTAATCTCGTATGTGATTGTTACTGCTAAAATTAGCATAAATATTGTCATACTCATTACATTTAGCAGGATCTTAAAGATTGGATGCTGGATTATTGTCTTCTGCAAAACTCTTCAAACGCCGAGATTCATAATTATCGATTTAAGAACAAACAAACAAACAAACAAGCAAACAAACAAACAACCTAAAAAAACTTAAGGGATGATTCATACAACTGAGGAAGATTGAATAAAATTTATGTTAAACAGTTAGGATTGAGAAACTAAACTAAATAGCTTGTGAAATCATCATCATCTATAGCTAGGTTTGCCGACAGTACGGATTCTTGACTCTCCTTTGCCACCCGTCTTTATTGTTCATCACTCTCAGTAAATTCTCTAGATGGCAGCCAGTGTCCGCACAGAGCTGATAATTTTTTCTGCCTGACCAACACTGGTGTGTACATATGACGGAGTAAATTGGAGAATGTCGCTAATGAGTTCGTCATTACTTCTCAAGTCACTAGAATGTCTTGTTTGTCTTACTAAGATGGTTTGTAAGATGAGAGGTAAGTGGTCATACAGCTTCTGTTTCTTAGAATGTTGCTTTTAGGATTTGTCCAAAACAGCATTCAACATCCTCGTGTGGTTCTCATTTAGCTTTTCTCTAAGCGTTTTATTTGAATGCAAGTGGTGCAGCTAAGCAGTAGTACTGACAGGGCTAGAGCAGAGAAGAATCCCCGTTTTATTTTGTCAGAATATTCAGACTTCCATAACTTATGAAATAAAAATATAATTTCGAAAGTTGATATAATATAATATAATATAATATAATATAATTATTCCTGTGTATTTAACAGGCAGAATACATACAAATTCAGATAGATAAGATTAGAGACTCGGTGGAAGATAGACAATCCAGGATAGCCTGGCAAACAATAAACGAAGTAGAAGGAAGAGCACAGCCAAAGCAAAATTGAAAGCTGCAAGCCAACAAGAAAGAGTAAAACTGTGGGAACAGCATTTCAAAAATCTACTAGGAAAACCACCGAAAATAACGGATGAACCGATCACCAGAATTATCAGTAAGCAATTAGACATTAAACTAGGTCCTTTCACCAAAGAAGAACTCGACTCAGTTCTTAGAAGAATAAAAATTAGGAAAGCTGCAGGGCTAGACGAGATCCCCCCAGAAGTGTGGAAGACTAGACAATTCGACGATATACTGCTCCGGCAATGCAACGCAGTCTATAGTCAAAATAGGATAGAAAGATGGATGAAGGGATGTATCCTTCCTTTCCCTAAAAAAGGCGACCTCGGACTAGCAAGGAACTACCGAGGGATAACACTTACATCCATAGCAGCCAACATCTACAATGCCCTACTACGAAACCGCATAGAACCCAAAATAGACAACATCCTTAGGAAAAACCAAAATGGCTTCCGGAGAAATAGATCCACAACCTCACAAATACTGACCATCCGTAGAATCCTTGAAAGCGTTCGGGCAAAAAACCTTCAGGCGACATTACTATTTGTCGACTTTACCAAGGCCTTCGATTCCATACACAGAGGGAAGATGGAGCAAATCCTACTAGCATACGGCCTACTAAAGAAACCGTAGCAGGGATAATCATTCTCTACAGAAACACCAAAGTGAAAGTACGTTCACCAGATGGAGACACGGAATACTTTGTATTGTTGCAGGAGTACTACAAGGAGACACGCTAGCCCCGTACCTCTTTATCATCTGTCTAGACTACGTGCTCAGAACTTCGATCGACAAAATCAGAGAAAATGGTTTCTAGCTGACTTAGCGAAGAAGCAAAAGATACCCCGCAAAAACAATCTCGGACGCCGACTACGCTAATGACTTGGCGTTACTGGCGAATACGCCTAATCAAGCAGAGACACTACTGCATAGTCTGGAACGAGCCGCAGCTGGCATTGGCCTCCATGTCAATGCACACAAAACTGTATATATGTGTTACAACCAAACGGAAAACATTGCCACACTAGACGAAACCTCTCTGAAACTAGTAGACAAATTCACCTACCTAGGAAGTAGCGTCTCATCAACCGAAAAAGACATCGACACACGACTGACGAAGGCGTGGACGGCTATCAATAGGCTCTCGATCATATGGAAATCAGACCTAACCGATAAAATGAAACGCAGTTTCTTCCAGGCAGCGGTTGTGTCGATACTGCTATATGGATGCACTACATGGACGCTAACTAAACGGCTGGAGAAGAAACTAGACGGAAATTACTCAAGAATGTTGAGAGCAGTATTGAACAAGTCCTGGCGACAACACCCCACGAGACACCAACTATACGGACACTTGCCCCCCATCACGAAAACTATACAATTTAGACGAACCAGACACGCGGGACACTGCTGGAGAAGCAAGGACGAGCTCATAAGTGATGTACTCCTATGGACCCCCACATATGACCGTGCAAAAGCAGGACGACCAGCTCGAACTTACATACAGCAACTATGTGAGGACACAGGATGTAACCCTGAAGACCTGCCGGAGGCGATGAATAATAGGGAGAAGCGGCGAGAGAGGGTCAGGGATATCCGTGCTGGCGGCACGACATGATGATGATGATGATGATTTATCATAAAGCCAACCAAACATATGAGGAACATCACGATATTTGGGAGATTCAAGAGAGTTTTTTAAAAATCCGATCTGAAAATTCAGTCCCGACAGTTTCTTATTCACGTATCTCTTGATGCACGACTGTTTTTTGTAGGTTTACAATTTTTGCTAATTGAATGAGGATTGGGTGTTCAAACTGGAGATGTTTTTCCGAAGTGTTGCAAAAACAAATACAGTTTTTCTCAAGCGATGTTTCATTGGGAAAACAGATTTGAATGAATCATTGATGCCCCTGAGAAAAATATTCAGTAAAATAATAATTGTTGTTCACTTTTGTTTTGAAAAATGATTGCGATCCATTTTATGATAGTGTGATTTCTCAAACAAAAAAGTTTTCACGATTAATTATGTATGAATATATCTTAATTTTGCTACTAAGTTCCCACCACAAAGAAATGAAATCTTGATGGAAAAGAGAATGCTTTCTGGCTTTCAGCTAGATTCATAAAAGCCTTTCACTAACGCTGACTCAGTAAGTGTGAGAAATGAAGAATGGAAAGTCATAAAATGATTCATATTAAATATTAATAAAAAACATCTAATGTTTATGATCTTGAATTAACTCTACACACACACACACACACACACACACACACACACACACACACACACACACACATGTAAGTACTCGGCAATATCTAAGATAAAGTACATTTTGTTAACAAAAAATATTTTACAAGAATGTTATAAAAGTTAGCTCAGAAGCATGCACGCTAAACAAAGAAATATTGGACAAATACTTTCAAATCGCATTACAATATGGAAGTTAATAATTTTACAAGCAAACTGCAAGCATACATATTAAAAAAAAATATCAAACTTAACAAGTACTTTTTACATAGTGAGTAAGCTTTCATTGATAAAGGTTTGGGTAAAAATTATAGAAAAAGTATTTCACATACACTGGACTGCATGGATATCAGTATTATGCTAATTTGTTTGCTTTTTTTAATTCATTTTTAGCATTGTGAAAATACGTGTCTATGGTTTTAACAACTGCCTTGCAAAAATATAATATATAAGGTAGTTGTGAGTGATGGGGTAATTAATTTAAAAAAGTACATCAAAGCCTTTCAGAGTCGAAGAAGCACCGAGCAAGCTTTACAAAAAGAAATTATAGCCATAGTACAACGTTGGCGATCAACATATTGAAGATCAAAGAGGATACAGGAAAGTCACCAATCATCTAGTTGTAAATTTAAAAAAAGAGCACCAGCATATAAAGGAGGCGAGAAAAATTGTGACCTAAAAAGAAATTATGCATTTTAGAAAACTCGGATGAAAGTAAATTGTTAAATTTAGACAGAACTTGTATTGAAGTGTCATTTGAAGAAATTCCGGAGCCGTTTGCTCCCCCAGAAAAAAATTGTATAATTCAATGAAAAGCATCACATCAAAAAATACATGGTATTGAAGTAAAAGAAAAAAAAGAAAAAAAGAAAAAACCAGAGTGAAGAGGAGTTCAAAAAAGAAAAAAGATTCTGATTTCTGGCTTCTTTGTTTAATAGTATATCCACACTCGTAGGTTATTTAATACTAAAGCCGCCTTTGTAAAATACTATTCAAACCATAGTTGGAAGGATAAGGGGTTTCACACCTTTATCAAGGTTAATAGTCTGAAAGTGAACGTAGTGGTGTGTAAAAAGGAGAGAGAGAGAGAGAGAGAGAGAGAGAGAGAGAGAGAGAGAGAGAGAGAGAGAGAGAGATTTCGTTTGTTTTCATTGTTTCTTTTTCTTCGGTGTATTCGCTTCTTTTTAAGCGGCTGCTTATACAGATATTCCTACTGTGTTAAAAATGATTTTAAAAGCTTCCAAACTCATATAATACTGTCATCGATCTGATGATTGTGTTGTTGTATGTGCATGACATTCAGAGTTAAGTTAGTATTTTACATAGTGAATATTTTAACAATATGAATTAGTTGTGCTTAATAAGGGCATTGGGCACTATATAATTTGCATTCATTTTGAGCAAACTTTTGCCCCAAAATGTTTCCACAGATATTTATACGATATATGTGTGCATATGTGTGTATGTGGACGTATTATGTTTGTGTCTATGTGTTCTTGGACAAATTTATTGCTTTTTTGACAATCTTCAGCATTTGCCAAAAGCTGTAGTCATCAAGTTATTTACTCGCATAGTCGCTTGTGGCCACATGATTTATTTGAATATTTTCCTCAGTGAATTTTATAAATTCAACATAGAAACAACCCATTTCACAACGATTACGATAGCAAAAAATAATTCAAATCATAACGGCTATAATAAACCCCCTCCTAATAAAACATTTGCATTTGAACTTGTAAGGATGAAGAAGTTACTCCACATATAACGATTCTTAGATTGCAACTTGTATACTTAAATCCAAAAGATTTGACATTCGTTGCCCCATTCTCTCATCTAGTTATCAGTTCGATTTTTCGTTTTCGGTAATTAATAACACAAGAAATGCTAGGGTAGCTTATGAAACATCATTCCGTGAAAAACGCTTACAAGTTATATTAAATTGATAATCACTAAAGAACACTGTAAGAATTTTGTAGAATTATGAGAGAATAATCTAAGATTAGTAAATAAATTGAAGCATCATTGACAATGTTCAGAACTTTAATCGGTAACACTTGAGAGCACTAAAAACTGTCGCCGTGTACCAGAATAAGAAAAGCTTAAATCAAGATTTAATTACAAAGATGGTGAATGCAGAGAAACGCAGTGTAAGCAAATTGTAATCTTAGAAGATTAAGTAAAAACTAAAAATATTGACTTTATAAATCGGAGCCCGTTATAAGGAAATACTGTGCATTGCTAATCCTTTGTATTAAATATTGAATCTTTGTAAGGATGAAGTGATATAGATGTACAATGATTAACCAATTATTCTTAGAAGAGTACTGAATTATAACCCAATTACAAATCGAAGAAAAAGAAAAAGGACATGTTATTTTTTCAACTAAGTAAATAATGGGGGCAAGTATGAATAAGAAGTTTTTTTGACAAACAAAAATGAGCATTCTATCAATTAAATCAGTATTCGAAGTCCTTGGACTAGAGCATTAAAACGAATCTTTAACATCACTGAGAAACCACTTAGCAGACTTTTGTTCTATGTTATTCGTTTTTACCAAGATTAAATCATTACGTTACAAATACAAACTAGGGTTGGAAGATTATTTTACATAACTTCATCAAGTTTGGAGGGCATATATAATTAGTATTCTGAACTCTGGCTTATTACGTAGGTTTAAATATTCCTGGTAAGTACAAACTTACCTAAACCATGAGGCACACAAAGCTTTGTGGTTTAGATATTTGTTATATTTAATGCGACAATAAAGAAGCGATCCCATTGAAGACTGTTTGGATATATAACATTTGCCATCTAACTTAGGATAAAATTTGAAAATATTTGGAGTAGGATTGAATAAAATGCACATAATAAAGAATTACTAGACGTAAAAGAAGCGGATTTTAGAGAAATGCGAATTACTTTAAAATAAGGCAAGGAAACTGAACAGAAAATGGAATTGAACCAGAATGAAAGTTAACGCAAAGCAACATCTCGGAGGTCACGCAGAAGAGTTGTTGTATCAACTGAGGGTGGTTGAAAAAAAGTTATATATATATATATATATATATATATATATAGTGAGGCTGAATAGAAATAACAATACAACATATTTTGCTAATTACATTTGCAACGCTATGTATGTATGTATGTATGTATGTATGTTCATACATGCGTGTGCTTATATATGTACTTTAATATAATATAATTAATAACTTATTAATTGTAAACATGGTATCTGTTGTATAGAGGCTCGTACCAGGTGACTTCCGTTATCTCGGGGGAATGAAAGACGTTGTGTTTTTCAAGCACAGTCAGTACTGAAAGATCTCGGACAGTAATAATAAATAAAATTTCAGATAGACACGGGGTCTGATTTAACTATAATTAATGCTGAAACTTGGAAAAAATAAAATGTCCAACCCTGAGTAACTCGAAAACATAACAAATGGTGTTACCGGAAAAAAATTAAAATTTATGAGAGAAACCTTCATAAATGTTTTCTTTAATAAAAAAGAAAGAAAATTAAAAGCATTTGTCATGCGAAATGCACAAAATTTATTTGGAACGGATTGGATGGAAGAATTCGATCTATTTAACGTCCCAATTAATACCTTCTGCAATAAAATAGATGGTACTACGATAAGTTCAGATAAACTGGAAAAAGAACGAAAAATATAATTTCTGTATTTTCAGAAGAACGTGAATTCTGTTCTAAACTCTAGGCAAAATTCAAAGTAAAAGAAAATGTAATGTCAGTTTTTCGACCGAAAAGACCAGTACCCTATGCGTCGGTTGAAATTATTGATAAAGAATAAGGAAGATTTGAAAAACTGGGAGTTATAGAAAAAACTGACTACACCCCATGGGCAGCTCTAACTGTATATGTACAGAAAAAATTAATAAAATTAGAATCTGCGCAGATTATTCAACCGGACTTAATGATTATCTAAAAGAAATAAATTACCCCCGACCAGCAGTGGAAGAAATTTTTGCAAATTTACACGGCGGACGCATATTTTCTAAGTTAGATTTATCAGGAGCTTATTTACAAATATCAGTGGAAGAAAAGTGTGCAGAATTATTAAATATTAACAGACATATTATACATTTTCAACATGCAACAGCATATTGATGTATGGAGAACGCGTGGTCATATCCACAGTTGAAGCAAAGAAAAGCTTGAAAGATTTCCATACCAGGCACCCGAGAATGAGTAGAATGAAGGCTCTCATGCGAAGTTACGTATACTGGCCGGGTATGGATAAAAACATTGAAGACATGGTGAAATTGTGCAAAAGCTGTGCAAAAACATGAAAATTTCAAGAAATATATAAGCTGAAATCTTGTTGAAAACTACAAGTTCCTGTGACACCCCAGGTCACCATTATTTGCATCATTTCATTATTTGTTTTATCTTCTTAAAGAAACAGAAAAGAACCAAATTGATGTAAACTTGTTTTAGAATTTGCGATTATTTATCGACAATGAGTTGTCAATAGACCAAAGCTGTTTCACAAGATTCTTTTTTTCTGATGTTCTTCATAACGTAGTTAAATTTCATGGTTTTTAATAACTGTGACCTGTAAGTGGGATTCAAATATCGTTTTTTGGAAAAATGAATGTTTCCACATATTTGTGTAAACAATTTTGCTTACTGTTACTTAGATTGCAAAAGCTGCAAGTGGAAAACAAGTAACAAACATATTCTAGACGAGAATATTCGTGTTCATGCGAAAGATATGTTACTATATTGTTTTCGATAAATCCATAAGCAAACACTTGGATGCCAGGCAATTCATAGATATTCATTACGAAGCAGAAATAAGAGTACATAATATTTACGATGATGCGACATGAAAAGGATTGAACTAAATTAGTGACCGATGAAATATAAAGAAACTTGTATGTAATAAAAAGGCGTGAAACTGAAAGAGAAAGGGTAAAAAAGAAATTAATTTTCGATAAGACGGGATTTATAAAATCTTATTTTCAGTTTGATGTCATCAGCAGAACGTAAACATATTTCAAAGGAATGCATGTGATTACCAAAAAAAAAAAAAAAAAAAAAAGAAAGTGTAATGTATGGCTTTGGAGGTGAACTTCAAAAGGCGTCCATAATTATGAAGTGAATTAAGCGAAATCGAAGTGTCGCGCGATACGCCCACGGAGCGGTTTGGTATTTAATAAAAGATTAACGAGAAAGAGATTGAGAAGATGAAATTGAACAAAGGACAAGTTGATCAAATAGAGAGAATAGGACAAAATAAAGAAGAAAAAATTGTTTTGTTTGTTGGCCATCTGTAAAATGACTAGTTGTTTCTTGATATTATGAACAAAAATGAAAATCTTTAAATGGGGTCACAGAATTGGAGTGGAAGCCAGAGGGTTCATGTTTCAATTTACTATGAAACTAACCTTTTTCGATTAAAAGACACACAAGAGAGAAAAGATAATACATTTAAATAATTAAAACTTTCCAAATATGAGTAGATCATTACTCAACTATCTAAAAATAAATAAAATAAAACTATTACATTAAAAATCAGAATGTCCATAGTTCGATCTCAGGTGCTATATTGGTGATGTTTTGTCTGCATTATGAAAGCCCATTAACAGAAAGCAAACAACATATTTTAGATTAACTTTTTTGTATAGTTCATGACTTTATTTATTATTACTTTTTATTTAATGCTAAATTCTGTTATATCTATGTTACATTTATCCTAATGTTCAAGCTGCCACACTTTGCTTTTTCAAGTGCTTTTCAGATTTATTAACCTTCAGAGAATTTTGAGCGAAATCTCATATTTTGTGCAGACTGAGGAATTCTGTTCTCACCATTTTCTTTCTCTTACAATCTTCATTAGGTTTTTAAAAAATATTTTCTTACCAATGTTCATGCTTTTAAACTGAAAGGTTAAACAAGGATACGATTGCAGCGTAGGCAGCGCTCGTAGCATATCAGTCACAGGAATGGACTCGACGTCCCGAGTTCAAATCCTTGACGAGTCTGATTACATTTTCACTTAATACGAATATCACTGAATAGTAGGGTAGACTTGGCTCGTTAACTTTGATAAGGCAATCGGTCTACGAGAAGGAAAAATCTAAATTCAAACAGGTTGTACTCTGCTTAAAAATTGATCTTGAGTGGAATTCTGCTCATGCAGGAGGAGTTGGTTAAATACATCTAAACTCCGGATATCCAGATAATGTGCATGATAGCAACACTTTTAATTAAGCTAGTTTACCAAGTGTGGAATCCGTAAATCTCTAGTCCCTTTTATTATTTGGATGTTCCGTTTTTAAAAAAATATTTCTATTCCATTATTTTCGGTTAGCGACAAAAAGCTATGAAATAAATTTTTTCTTTGTCTTCTGGCCGGATTGAAAAAGTACAACTCAGACATTTCGTGTTTTGTTGTTATTGTTGTTGTTATTGTTAGAGGAAGAACGAAAATTTAAACAAGGAATGGACTTTCTTGATCAGTCAAAGAACATATTTTGTCTTATTATATCCAGTCTCAAAAATATATATCAAGATCTGAAAGTAGTTTTTTTCTTTCTTCTATGACTAGCTGGGTGCATTTGTACGTGTTTTTGGTTAAAACCACGTAATCTTACGTATACATAAATAAAGTGGCCTGATTATTTGCTTTGTTTTTATTTGACTACGTGTAAAAATGGTGTGTTCTTTTGAATATACTAAGAAAAATAACTGGGGCCAAGCAACGCTATCGAATATATAACATGATATTTGGATTATTAACTGGCTTTCTTTAACCTATATGCATTCAATATTCTCTATTATGGGAGTCTATTATTTTTAAAAAGTCCCCCATAAATATAAAATAGGTTTGGTTTAATTGTGAATAGAGTTACTTGATTGTAAAGGAAGAACAGTAAGTTGAGCCAGTCTTTTAAATGATAATCAGGATTCGAAATCATCGGCTCGAACGGGGGAGAATCCTGAAATACGAATAAGCAATAGATTAGACTAAAATAAAAGATGTATTTAAATATCGTAGAAAAGAATTAAGATTTTCCCTGTGAATTCGTGAAATAAATGATTATGACTGGTCTCGAGTCATATTTGTTAAATGTCTAATGCCAGGCAAATATTTTCTACTTTGACTTTCTTCGTATTTTTGTTGCCTTTTAATGCAATTATAAAGATTTTAGAAGTTTTTAATTTACATTCTATTACCATTAAGTATGCAGGTCTAAAGAAGTTTTCCTCAAAATTATTTTTTCTATTTCAGATTGATGGTGATTACTTAAAGGGAGTAGAATGTTAAAACGACCTGAAACCTGCAATAACAAGCAACAAAAATTACAAAGAAAAAGTAGTTCAAAATGAATGTTTTATGCAGAAAATTCAAACAGTTTAAGGCTATGACATACTGTGTTTCTGACGGACACCAAACTTGCTATTGAAAAGCTTGAAATAATTTTATTGAAATTTGTGATTGAGAAACTAACAACTTCAATCTAATATAAAGTTTTTTATTTCAAATTTCGGAAAATAAAACAAGAGATGATCACTAAACAAATAGAGAATTAAGAAGACATGAAGTTAACAATATGGAAAGAATGAGTGTGCAATCGGCAATACCTTCTTATGAATAAATTCAAGTAAATAAGGCTCGGAACAAGAAAGATTTAATTTTTTTTATTGAGAGTTTTCGTAATTTTTTGTTCGAATATTTTCTATGCATGTTTTGTTATATTGGCGAGTGCCAAATTTGTGGTTACAAAGTTGACTGTATGTGTGCGTGTGCAATATATATATATATATATATATATATATATATATATATATATATATATATATATATATATATATATATGTGTGTGTGTGTGTGTGTGTTTGTGTGTGTGTGCACCTGCATATATACCACCTATACAATGAGGTAATTTATTTCTTGTGTCGTACACAATTTTGTTATAAGTGAATTTGACATATTCACAGCGCGTTATAATGCAAATATAACTGCCAGGTTGTAACCAGAAAGAGACACAGAAAATACCGTGGTAAATGCTCTTGTCTAACTTTAAAATATTTTGAAACTGAAATGAATCGACTCAGTAGCCTATATAGTCGAGTATAATGGTAATAAGTAAATACATTTTTGCATTGTCGCAGAAAGAGTCGTATGTAAATAAGAATGAGGGTAATTGTATAAATAAATCTTTCTGTTTGTCATCAAACACCAAGTGGTAATATTAAGTGCGTTTATCCGAAAATCTACAAGGACCACACACACACACACACACACACACACACACACACACACACACACACACACACACACACACACACACACATATATATATATATATATATATATATATATATATATATAAATTCGTACATGTATATCGGTATATGTGTAGATGTGTATACGGACGTATCTGCGTTGTCATGCATATATTCTCACAAATATATACATTCAGTTACTATCTATCATTCATAGCCGTGTATAAGCTTTTGAATGTGTATACGTATTTACATTTAAGTGATAAGAATAAAATGTTAATTTATCTCATCATAGAGTTGGCAATAATTGACGTCGGCAGAATGAAACTAATCAAATATTCTTTTCATGCTGAGCTAAAGTGAGAATATTAAGACGGATATATATATGTGTGTGTGTGTGGGGAGAGAGAGAGAGAGAGAGAGAGAGAGATGTGTGTGTGTGTGTGTGTGTGTGTGTGTGTGTGTGTGTGTGTGTGTGTGTGTGTGTGTGTGTGTGTGTGGACTAAAAAGATTACACATCAATATTCGGGAAAAGAGACGTGATGAAATGATTCTGATATATGCTTAAATAGAATTCTATAAATTCAAAAAGAGGAGTATGACATAAGTACATAGGAAAAAAGAGTTGTAAACAAAGACATTTTCTGATTATTTTCTAAGACCCTCTTTGTAACCAACAACACTTGATGAATTTTTTACACCTGTGTTGAGTTCTCTCTATTCATTATTCATAAGCATCTAACATATAACTAGTCATGTAAAAAGAACACGGTACTGATATAGTTAGTTTGACCATTTATGAAGTGTGAAAGCATTTTTGTACTTCTCATCAAAGTATCTCTTTCACTCTGTTGGTTCCTAATTGACACATGAAACATTCTAATGACCAGAGGTCAACTCAAATAATGCCAATACTGAAGCTTGAGGTTAAGTCAGTATCAATGCAAAGAATAAAAACCAGGTCACCAAGACTTTTTATTTGTCCCTGTTACTCGGATTCACATACAAACTTCGGCTTCCATATATATATATATATATATATATATATATATATATATATATATATATATGGAAACCCAACTGATTTCCATTAAAAAAGGCTAGAGAAGCTGTTATTTTTGTATCTGTATTTTTGCATTTATCGATCTACTGGCGCATTCACGCTAGTTTTTAAATTTCGAGATACTTCGTAGACGACAGTATTTGTCTTGTTGCAAAAAATGTTAAAGATCAAAACTCAAAATAATTCTAAAAATCTTTTCCCTCCAAAAGTTTATGAATACAATTTCTTAGCCAATTAGAGATATAGATAAATCAACCTTTTACCAACCTAAATAATATGAAAAAGCGAATAAAAATTTCTTCAGTAAATAAGGAATTGTTTATACTTACTCAAATAACGGTAATGCATTATTGCTTACTCAAATAACTTTCGGTTTATTTCTTTTGAGTGAAAATCTATATTCTTTTCTTTCGAGGATGCATTTTATTTCAACTCATTTCATTTTTCTTAAATTAAACAAATGATTTTTTACATTTATATTTGCATTAAAAATATTCATCTGACCTCCCTGCTGATATAAATCCCGCTTAAAATCATGAATAATAGATACAAGAAAATTAGTCCTGCGAAACCACGCAAAAATAAAATTTCGATACACTCAATCTAGATCTGGCTCGACCTTCGAAGACATTTTCTACTGGAGACTTTCTGATCGCACTTGCATTTACTTTTGAAGACTACACCCTTGAAGCTCTTAAAAGTTTATTACCAAGTTTATAGTTATTCTTTTTATTTTTATTAAGGTAGGAGGAGGAAGTTTTATTACAAATTGTCTTTTTCTTTAAACTGCTAATTTAAGATTTTCAATATTTTCTTTTAAACTCAAAGGAAGAAAACGATTTTTTTCTTTTTTGGGAATGGGGTTGAGTCTACCGGATTTAATTAAGAACAACAAAGCCTTATCAAGATGAGAAAGTGAACTATCTTTTTTTATAAAGTTAAAACTTAAGAAAATTCAAGGAATGAGACTATAACCCTATGTGTAACAGCAGATATGTATAACTTGCAACAATAAAACACGGTAATAGTTGTCTTACTCAGGCTCGTCACTGGATAACAGTCTCAGAGGGTGGACAGTATAGAGGCCACTCAAGCGTATTGCAATAGAAAGCATATTAACAGTGAAGCAAGGCAGATAAATCCAAAGACGGTTCAAAGATGTTCTTCACCAGATACTGGGCGGAGGAACATAACAGATTAACGGCATAGATTAGATAGTTCAGTTGAAAACTACTGCTACTCATCTGTAAGGGTAGCATCTATTGATGAAAAAAGCATCCAGCGAAAAATCAAAGTGAATCTAATTCAAACCGTACATCCAAATCGCATTGTCCTTCACGGAGGTAGACTAAAGACGCATTCTGCTGAGATTGGAGCTCTGGCCGCCGTCTTTGGACAATCACTTACAGAGCCCCAACCAAACCTACTTTGAAGCAAAACCATTGTCGACATCGTGATATTTAAAGTTAGAACACTAAACATAGTAAACGAGCGACCTAAGCTGACAGCCTCTGCAACCGAGCATGATATAATCATATTCTTATAAGAACATATATTCTACCACAGCAAATTGCACTAAATAAAATGGTACCGGAAATGGATAAATATTTGTGTCTGTATCTGCATGGAGAAAAATCTATCAATGCCACCACATGAGATGTCGGAATGTTTCTCAATATTCGCGTCATAAACTTACTATATAGCACTGAGAGAATCTAACCGAGAATGATGTGTGGTTCATTTAATGGCAACCCCTGTAGAACAATTATCTCTTTTTATACTCCCATCAATACCAGCGATAAAATAGACATCATCACCTTCTACAATGAGCTATCTTCCCTCATAAGACACATTCTCAGCAATAACGCTCTAATCATTTGTGGACATATAAATAATAATGTAGTCCAAAAGTGAAATAACAAAAATTGTTTTCACAAGTCGCCAGACAGAGTTGGGAAACATCTAGCTGGTTTTTCTTTGAGGAATAGCGTATCATGCCCTAATACTAACTTTCAAAAAAAAAAAAAAAAAAAAAAAAAAAAGGAAAATTACAGACCTAGCTCTAATCAAATAACGCTAATGCACAGTTAAATAATATATTCATAAAAAAGAAGATAAATAGCTCTTTGAACTATAAAGAATACTTTTTTTTGAAGGAGTATATTCCGATAACAGAATTGTCTCGGCAAAGATTCACCCAAGTCTACGCAGAAATAAGAAACAAAGTGTAAAAGCTTCATAATATGTCTGGTCCTCCCTCATCAATAATGATATTAGAAATCAATCCACGATAACTGTGACAACCAATTTAATATTTATCAGGAATCATTCGAAAAACATACTCCGAATAATGAATATGAAAACTTCGTTATCCCCTATATAGAAGCAACAGTCTAGTGCATACCAATTAAACCAAGAGCCAAACTTAGAGTTCCATGGGAGTCAATAACAATTAAAGAAAACGTGATAACGTGAAAAGCATCCTTACTTTATGAAAGAAGCAAATGCCAATATGAAGAAACTTAAGAAAGTTAAGCGATAACTAATACATAACAAAAAGAAAAAATAGAATATATTCAGGCTCAAATCAATAAAATCAGAAATTCGAAAGAAGATAGGCATTCATTAGGAGCATGGCAAATAGTAAATAAAGCGAGAGAAAGGAAAAACACCTATAGGGCATGATTAAAAGCTGCCAGCTCAGAAGAATGACTACAGAAGTCGAAAGATCATTTCAAGAATCTGCCCGGAAACCTACTGATAAACCTATCCAAAAATTTATAATAGCCAATTAGACATCAAACTATGACGATTTACAGAAAGAGAACTTGATGCAGTACTGTTGAAAATTAAAAACAGAAATAGACCAAATAGACCAAAGGATGTATCCTTCTTCTCCAAGAAAGGCGACATCGGATCACAAGGAACATCTAAGGCATAACCTTTACTACTAATATTTATTTATAATAATTATAATACCCTGCTTCTCAATAGTATCTAACCCGAAATGAAGAAAATTCTTTGGAAAAATCGAAACGGTTTAAGATTAAATCGGTCAGCAACGTCACAGATTCTGACATTCCGTCGAATCATTGAGGGTGTAAGTGCAAAAATTCTTGAGGCGACTCTTGTTCGTATATTTCTCCAAGGCATTCAGTTTCATACACAGAGGAAAGATAAAGTAAATACTACAAGAACATGGTCTCCCCAAAGAAACTGTTACCACAATAATTATGTTCTACAAAGACGCGAACGCAATAGTTCACTCACCTGATGGCGACACTGATTTCTTTGATACAGTCACTGGAGTCTTGCAAAGAGATACATTAGCACCATATAGGTTTATAATCTGCGTATACTATGAACTCTGCACAACGATGGATATAATAAAAGATAAATGTTTCACTCTAAAGTAACAAGAAGTAAACTATATCTTGTTGAAACTATAGCTGAAGCTATTGGCCTACGAGAAGGTAAATAAAACAAAGTTCATGTGTTTTAGATAAGGAGCCATCTTTACTTTACAGAGCAAGTTTCTAAATTTAGTAAACCAGTTTACATACTTCAGCAGCAAAATCTTATCTACTGAAAATGATGTCAACACACTCTTAATGAAGTCGTAGGCCACTATTGACTGGTTATTGATTACATGGAAATCTTGTCAGTTCGATAAAATAAAATGGGGCTTCTTCCGAGATGTGGCTATGTCTATATGATGTTGAGAGCTAGGTCTGTTGCACAGGCCTCAGTTTTGAAGATGGATCTTTTCATTGGAAGAGCTTTCTTGATAATTGTTTTATTTAGAACAGCTGCACATGCTGTTTTATTGTTGTCCTTGGAGCCATCCATAAAGACATATAGGCAGTCGGGATTAAGTTGAAGGATATTGCGAAATTTCACTTGATAAGTGCTGGGATGGGTTTTGGTTTTGGAGAGCTCATTCAATTTGAGAATCACTTTGGATTTTTTAATGATCTAGGGTGGCGTTTGAGGTAAAGTTCTTTCATGTGTATTATTTAGTGGTATTATTGATTCTTGTTGGGTCAAATTCACCCAAATGCCAAAAGATTTTTTTGGTTTTTCTTTTCTTTTAAAATTTCACTTGTATTTACGGTTGAAGATGCAGTCACAAGTTGGGTTGGATAGGCAAGATTTGAGTTTTGTGGAATATTGGCGAGCAAGTTTTTACGTCTTAGTGTAAGCGGTGGATAATTTGCTTCTGTGTATTGGTTTTCAGCAGGAGAGGCGCTATATGCTCCAAGTGCTAGTCTAAGTCCTTGGTGATTTATGTAATATAGTTTTTTCAAGTATGTCTTTCTGGCTGCCCCATATATAAAGCAGCCGTAATCGAGTTTTGATCTGATTAATTTTGATAATGTTTTTTGCTTACTTCCCAGTTAGTGTGTGCTATGGTTCTGAGTAATTGAATGGTTTTGTTACATTTTCTTTTTAAGTATTTAGTTTAGAGAACGAAGGAGAGTTTGCAGTGAAAAATAACACCTAGGTATTTGTATTATTTAACAGTTGGTATTTCGATGTGGTCAATTTTCAGTACTGGGTCTAGATGGAGTTTACGTTGATTGCATAAATGGAAGCATTTCGGTTTTTCTTTTGAAAATTCTAATCTATTCTCTGTGGTCCATTTGCTGAGCTTATCGAAGCATATTTAGAGTCGTTATTCTATGTGGTTCATGTTTCTGCAGATCAAGAAGTCATCTACATACAAAGCACAATTTTTTCTGCGATTAATGTTTTTACAAATTTATTTATTTTGATATTAAACAGCGTGACAGGCATACGCTCATTTCTTATTCTTTTTCTTCAGAGAAAACCTCTCCCATTCTTACTGTAAATCTTCTAGCTGATAGGAAGTTGTGGATAAATATTGGCATTTTACCTGCAAGTCCGATGTTTTTAAGATCTTTTAAAATGCCTTACCTCCACGTTGTATTTACTATTCTCACCAGTGATTTGCAGAAACAACTACTAAGAGTAATGGGTCCGTAGTTTTGGCGTTTATATTGTCTTTGAAAGGTTTCAGTATCGGTATAATTGTTGTTGTTTCCATATTTTAGGTGTGCCACCTTTGTTCTATACATCATTGAATGTTTGTTGGAGGTAATTGATGGATGGTTCAGGTAGTTCTTTTAGGAATTGATGGTGTATTTTGTCAGTTTCAACTGCTATATTGTAGGCCTTGCAGAGGGATTCTTTTAGTTTTGCTGTAAAGAAAGGTTGGTTGTAGCTTTCGGTGTTTTGGTTTTGAAATTTGATTTTTACATTTTATGCTTTTGTTTCGATCATTTGAAAACTTTTGCTTTGGTTTTTGGCGGATGAGTTTTGCGAGAAAATTTCAGCAAGGTGATTTTCTATACCCATCTCGTCTGTAATCTTCAGATTATTGTAGTGAGATGTTTGGTAGGACTATTGTTATTTTGCGAGTTATGTTCCAAATCAACTAGCATACTTTTTTTGGCTTTATGTTGTTATTTATCTTGGCTACATAATTTCTCCATGTATTTCTTTTGGAGTATTTAATGATTTTCGGGCTTTGGTTCTGCTGTTTTTATAAATGTTTAAGTTTTCTCATGTTGGGTTTATTTAATTTTTAAAAATGTTGCTCTGTGTAATCTCACAGCTTTTTCACATTCTTCATCGAACCATGGCCTATTGTATTTTGTAGAGGTAAAGCTTCTTGGCATATGTTCTTCTGTTATATATTGTCCTTCGGCCCGGTCAAACATGCCATTCCAAAGTGATCCACCGGAAGGAAGTGACACATTCCAATGGCCAGTAATCGAAAGAAATCGCGTAGGCGGTTTTGGCTGACGAAATGGAACAAGGTAAGGGCCCATGATACACTCATAGACTGATGCAGCGGAAGAGAGTGACTTCTGAACTGCATGACAGTTATTTCCGCTTGATGACGATCAAACATGCCATTCCAAAGACTGAGTGGGCGATTGAGTGGGCGTTGAACTATTATATAACTCGGTCAAGACAGGAAGTCAGGAGTTTGAGATAAGATGAGTTAGAGACAAGTAGTGGTAGTGAAAGCCGCTACCCAGCAGGAGGGGGCCCTCGGGGCCCCCGAGACGAGTTGGGGACAAAAGAAGTCGGAGACAAGATGCGGTAGAGAAATCCACCACCCGGCGGAGGGGGCCCTCGGGGCCTCCGAAAGAGTTGGAGATCAGACGAGTTGGAGACGAGTTGGAGACGAGATGTGGTAGGGAAAGCCACACCCGGCCGAAGGGGCCCTCGGGACCCCCGACGGAGTTTTGGAGACCATTTGGTGATAAGATGCAGTAAAGAAAGCCATCATCAACCAGAGAGCTGGGCCTCTGGGCCTCTGGTTGAGCAGTCCTGGAGAACGAGAAAAACACAACACTGACGGCCATAAGAGTGGGGGTCAATATATTGCAGTCTTTGTGTAGTCTCCAACTCACTCTCACACACAAACGTTACAAATAAAGTGAGAGGTATATTTTTTTAAAGAAGTCTTCGCTCGTCCTTTATCATTGTGTCGTGATTTTTTCTGCATGAATCTGCATATGACCATATAACACTTCAACTATATTTAACAGTGTGTTCGTAAAATATAGGATGTCTTCCTTGTTGTTTTTATTGGCTGCTGGGGTTTTTCGGCAAGTCCTAATGTTTTAAATCCATCCCAATTAACCATTTCTTGGTTCCAGCTCGGAGTTCTTTTATTCAATTCATCGGTGTTGTTTTCTAATTGAATCGGATAGTGGTCTCTTCCACAGGTGTCGTCATGTACTTTCCAGTTATAATCGAAAAACAGGTTAGGGTCACGTATTGTTTAGTCTATTGCATAATATGTGCCTGTTGCTGGGTTCAAATATGTGTTTGATTTATTGTTGTACAGACACTATTGATGTTGATTTGATAATGATTCTATTACTTTTCCCTTTTTGTCTGTTTTCTTACTTCCCCAGATCTCATTATGGCTATTGAAGTCCCTCATTATAATGAAGGGTCTTGGTAATTGTTCTATTAAATTGCTCTGCTTCGATTCTTTGAGTTCTTCACTTGTGGGAATATATACTGAACACACTGTTATTGTTTTGTTGACGGTTGCTGATATAGCGACTGCATGCATGTTTGTATTTTGTGTAATTTTGCTGTGAGGGATGTTGTTGTTAATGATTATTGATAATCTGCCCTAAGATCTATCAATGTAATGATTAATATATGTGTACGAATAATGATTTTTAATGTTGGTGTTGTTATTTTTGAGTTGAGTTTCTTGAAGGCATATGATTGCTGGACAATATTTTGTAATAAGAAGTAACAATTCAGAATAATTGACCCTTGCTCCTCTGATATTTCATTGGATTATTTTTTGATTTAGTTTAAAGATTTTGGGGATTTTTCATTTTGAGTTTTGCTTATTGAAGTTTTATTTTAAATCCCCATTTCTTCGAGCTCTTCAAATTTGTTTGATATGATTATCGGCGTGGGTTGTGTTTGAGTAATTCTTTTAATTGGGGTTTCTTTTTAATGGCAATATCTTCGTTTTATTTTCGTTTATGTCTTCGTTCATATCCGGAGGTCGGACCGGTTATCTTTGTCGCTTTTCTTTTCTTTGTTCAGTCGTTTTAGGGTTTTCTTTTGTGTTGGTATGAATATTTACTTTAGTTTTCATACAATGGTCGATTTGTTTCGTTTCAGTTGAATGCATTCTTTTTAGGTTTTCTTGAAATGTTAGCCATTCGTTTGCTTTTAAATTTATCAGTTTTTCTCTTCGTTTTTGGTATTTATCGGTTAAAGTGCTATCCTGAAGTGGTTGATTTACTTTTTTGTGCTTCATTAGCATATGCTTTGGTTCTCACATAACTTTCGAAAATTTTTCATGCTTCTGGGAAAGGTATATTTTTTGTGAGCTTGATGAACACTCTTTCTTTTTCTTTCTTATAAATTCCACAAATTCTTGAAAAGACAGTGTGTTCCTCATGGCAGTTTGCGCATTTTATGTTGTTGCATTCCTTTTCCATATGTTCTGGGTTACGCTCGCCTCATTTACTACATACTTGGCGTCCTCTGCAAATCTGTTTGTGGTGTTCAAATTTTTGACCTTTGAAGCACTGGAGGGGAGCTGGTATATAATGCTCTTCCCTTTCTATCGTGTAGCCAATTCTGATTTCTTTTGGTATTGATGGTTTCTCAAAGGTCAGAATGTATGTATGGGTTTGTATGGTTTCATCATTTCGGCGAATTGTGAACCTTCTGTATTCTTGTACTCCTTAAAAGCCGTTTCTATTTCTTCAAGTGTTGCTAGAGATAGTTCTTTACTTCTTACAACGCTTTTGGAGGTACTTAATTTTGCGTGTGAGTAGGCACGGCATTTGAGATTATAAAATTTCTCCTTTTTTAGTAGGTTCTCGGCATATTTTTTGGTTTCTACTTCTACTTGCAGGTTTCTATTTCGGGGTTTCTTTACATTTTTCAGATTTGATCTACTCGATATTAGTTTTTTTTTTTTTCGGTCAGAAAAGGTGACAGTGGATGTAATTTTATACCTTATCGTGATTCAATAATGATATATCTCGGAAAGTCACTGTCTGTTTCTGAATCGGAGTCGGATAAATATCTTTTTGATTTTTGAAGGAAGAAACCCCGACTGGGGTATATTTTTCATTGGTCCTATGCTCCACCTCCCACTGCCGATTCCAACTTGTGTAGGTAATAAGCTAGGGAGGAAACCCGTTCGCCCTGATTGAGACGGGGATACATTACCAGTATACTCATATCAAGAGCGAAATTCTGAACCTCTGCCAATTTCTGGTTTTAATGCTGTACAATTTAACAGTGATTAAAACTCCTTTGCTCTGAATACAAGTGACCCTCAGCCCTCGCCTTCAAGCACTTATAAGATAAAAAGTTCAGAAATTGTCCTCCAAATGTGTATTAGATAGTACATTCGGGAAAAAACATACAAACGCTAGGGCATGACGGGACCAGCCTATTGATCGGATGGGGCCTGTCAGACCCAGTAAAGCCAAAGTAGTGTGTTGCAAGTCATTGACCACTCTGTCGCCGGATCTATGATTGCTCGACCACCAGTATCCCGTTCTAGTACCTTACGGGTCGCCGCCCACGGCCAGGAGGTGGCCTCTTCTGGGTGGGTTCTTATCCCTCTGCCGATGTGCTGACCCAGCTGACAGGGCGTATCGACCATGAGTTAGTATAAAAAGCAAAACCAAGATGAAAATAATACTAGTCAAAAATTGATAAAATACATTTGCTTAATCATAAAAATTACTAATAGGTATTTCTTACTCTTATAAACGCAATTCTGAAAGAAATATCTACTGACTTTAATCAAGCACAAGATTATATAGCATGAAAATCCAGAGAGTATCAAACTAATTTCATTGCAGAAATGGCTTGACAGACTCGACTGTTAAATACTAAACCAAGTCAAAGCACATCTACCTTTCTAAGCATTTACTGGACTTAGATTCTTCTAGCACTAGGCCACAAATGTCATGTACTTATTTAGCATCGATTCTACTATAGTATTAATGGTCTGCAATAATAATCTATAAACTACTGCTTCATGATGAGGTGGAATTATTTCTTTCTGTACATATATCTTTCTCATTTCCCTTTTGACATTTGCGATGTAGTGGTTTACCCACACACGCTAGGGCGCATATACAAAAACACACTTATATATACACAGAAACACATACGTGCGCGCACGCGCGTGCGCACACACAGACACACACAGACACACACACACACACACACACACACACACACACACACACACACACACACACACACACACACACACACACACACACACATATATATATATGTATATATATATATATATACACGCACATAAACATGCTGAGACCAGTCGGCTAATGTAGAGAATACACCGACTGCATCTCTGCCAAGGAGTAAGACTCTCCTAGCCAGTGTAAAGGATATGACACTAAACAATATGATAGCGAAAATCCAGTCCTGGAGCTTTGTGGAATGTGGAGTATTTTTTCATTACCATTATCCCCAATTTCACCTAAAATTGTTTGACATTCAAACTGAGTGTAAACAAATGACTGATGTTTAATTGAATCGTTTGAAATAGAACTCTTTCCCAATTCAGCTGTGTGTAAACAAATATCTATCTATTTGAATTATTAATGATACATAGCAATACTTGGAACAATTTAACTGTGTGCTTACAAATAAGTAATGTTGAATAGAATACTGATTTGCTATATTTGAAATTCTTTAACTCTATGCCTAAATTGAATTGTTAGTGCTTGAACAGTGCTTGAAAACATTTAATAGTGTATTTATGTTTGATACCATTAATTTAAACCATTTAAGTGAGAACAAATAAATGATTAATACTTGATAGAACTATTCGTGTTAGAATATTTGGAACAATTTAACTGTGTGTAAACAATAGTAATACTTGTGTGCTAGCAAATTAGCTTTGACTCATTTAAAAATGTTATCTACAAACTATGCGTTTATAAAATCATAAATGATATGTATAAAGAGGATTTGGCATTAAATAACCTACAATGGTTGATATGCCATAAAACCCAACCAAACCGAACAAAACTAATATGATGATATACATGGCAAGGTTTTTCTATTCCTACATTTGTATCCATTTTCCTGAATCATCCTTCCATTTGTCTGTCGTTTTCTTTATCACTGTCCATCTGTTTGTACTCAACAGCCAAAAGGCGCTCCGGCCTGTTTCGGAAACAACCTGTCTAATCCTAGGAATTCCGTCTTGGAAAGTGATTTACTTTCTTATCACAATTTTCCTTATCCTCCTACTCCACCTCCTTTGAATTAAAAAAAAAATCTGTTTCTGCTTTCTATAAAGAGCAGCAGGCGATTGTTTTGTTTTCACAATGTACGTCTGTTAGAGGAAGCTAAAATGGCGGGCGAGTTACAAACCAACTATGTGTCCTTTTGTTTGTAGAATCAAATTTTCATTGCGATCAATAATGCACCTCGAAATTATTTGAACTTTGTCTTTTTCCCCTTACCTCCTAACTCTATTTATTTGTTAAACACCCGACACACATATTGGTTTATTTGTACAGAGTCTGAGTAAATAAATTCGTTTTCTAAAATGTTAGCAGGCAGGGAAGCATTTTAATTTTTAAATTACCATAAATATGTCTCAATTATAATTAAACATACACAAATACATAATCTTCTCGACCATTTCTGTTGAGTAGTGATTTTAAGTTACTTTTGGGTACCCGTACTTTTAGTATACTAAATTGAATTTTACAAATATATGTCTTACGTAACGAAACAAGAGATTATTTTTTTTAATTATTTTTACATTATCTTTCTTATTTCTGTAAAAGTGTTAGTAGTTCCGTTGTTAATGTAAGTAAGCATTGCTCTTCAGTTTTAGATTTAGATCTTTTGGCTAATTGTTTTGCTGTTATTAAGATGCTATACCTTAATGACAGGAGAGAAAATGTTATTAGAGGTACTATTCATTCGCACATACATACATACATACATACATACATACATACATACTAAACTTAGCTGAAAAAGTTGCCAGGCAAAAATAAAAGGAATACGACGCGGAAGACTTTGTACGGCTAATATGTCGGCGTAAAAATAGCTTCCGAAATATTGCTTTTATTTCCTTGATCTCTAACAGTGACCACTGCTACCAGGTAGAAATTAGTAACCGACTTTGCCACGAGGCAGATTACCCACTGCATATATTTATGTGTGCACTGATTGATAAATAACTAGTGGGAGAAATAGAAAAGTATAATAAATGAATTAACAAAGAATACATTTTTGTACTGTCAACGTCGTATCTCGCAGAAATATTTTACTGTTTAACGAAGAATGTGAAGGATCATGTAAGCATAAGTAATATAGACACAATACCAAAGAGATGATAGGGACTTTCTCTCTTAAATTATATATATATATATATATATATATATATACATACATATATATATATATATATATATATATATATATATATATATATATATATATATAAATGAATCTTAACACTTACTAGTGAATATAAACGTAGCCATACTTTTCCCCGTTCAAAAACGGGTAACTGATTTTTGCACTTTTTATTCCATTTGCTTTCCGGCTTGAGAAAATCAGGTTCTTTTTTTCTTACTTCTAAATCAGTTTCTTGACCGCCCCATAGCATTTCATATCTCATGTCACTCCACTTAACTGGTGTAACATTTTTCTCTTTAAGAGCTTCTGATTTTCAACTGCTTCCTGATGTTTAACCGAATAAGTTTTCTTGTATCTCTCATTTTAAAGACAATTTTGTTTCATCCTTGGACTTTGAAGTCTACCCAAGGAATCTCCAAACTGTCCTCTCTTAATCACGTGCTATAGTGACTCTATGATGGCCATTACAACAGTATAAATCTGATATTAGCGAACAGGCGATCAATTTTGGATTCTTAATTGACATTTCAATAGATGACACATTCAAATTATAGTTATTTATACACCAATGATAACTCCAGCGGATATTATTTTTTATATATGCATATATGTTACAATGATATACTTTAAGAAAAATACCCTTTGGATGTAATAATCATCACATATTAATGTTTAGCTATTAAACAAAGAACTAATTAAAAATCCCATCAAGCTGGACATGAACCAAAAGTGGATATGGATTGGATACATCCTACGTAGATTAAGAGATTAATGTCACAAGGTACACATTGGAATATACAAAAAAAAAAAAAAAATAGAAGAGTCGGAAAACTAAAGAGACATGAAGATCAGTCGGGAATAAAGCAAATGCAGCCTGATTGACATGAACCCAGCGGGAGAGGATTTGTCCGGAACCAAATTCACTGGCATCATGTAGTTACGGCCCGATACTGGATGAGTAGTCTACAGAAAAAAACTAATATTTAGTAATTATTTTATGTAGTTTTACTTATTTGGAAATAAGTTTTCTCAGTGTAACATTGTCTTAAGATGAGAGATTGTTAGGAATATTTCCTTTCAAAAGAGTCGTCATAAATATCTTTTACTTTAAACGCAAGTCGGAAAAACTCTTATATCAATAGCAAAGACGTTCTCCTTTTATTTTCTTTATTTTCATAAAACGTTTTCTACAGTTGGTATATTGATATCAGCTTCAAGGAAATAGCAACCTTTGTTGGTCACTTGGTTAAGGTAAGTCACTGTCCGACACAAACTGATGGCAACTAATCTGATCAATAATACTTCAATTGTTTGTCTGAAGTAGGTGGACATCTGAAACCAAGCTGCAATGAAAATGGTTGTCGACTTCATGTAACTCTACAGAGGTTTAAAGAAAATGAAAAGACTGCACGAATCTTGGACTGGCTAAACAATACAGAAACAGATGTTTTCAACAGATGATATAGGGAAATTTTACAAGTACATTAATGTAGTAACAGTTTAGGATTTAATAAGAATGTTGGTGTTTTATTAAAGATCTGGCAGATATTCTAGTGATTTTTTGTGTTCAAATACAGTCCCATGGTCGAAGTATATGATTCATAGCTAGTTTAACGAAAGGACCCGTGGACATAGATAAAAACTTCCTGATTTATACGGCAAAGCGAAAAACTATTCTAACCATTCTGTTTGATATTACCCGGGATCGGGATCCCTAGGACTAGACTTGATTTTTTTCGCGACCTTCTACCCAAACATAGATGAAATACAGGTACTTGTAGAACTGTGCCTTCTGCAGAATGTAACTATATTCGTGGAGTTTCCAGCAAGTAACTTTTACCAAGGAAATTCGCATTCACACACGCTCGGGTCTAGCCACACTGAAGAGTTCTGATAGAACGAAACAGTCTGTCTGTGGATCACAATATATATGCTCCCCCATGGGGGTTGAGCACCCTGGCCAAGGAATTGTCGGCCGCCGCTCGCATAATGCAAAGCTCTTCGAAAGAATTGAGCACCCTGGTAGCCGATAGGGTGTTAAAAAAAATTTAAACAAACGGCGGCTGCTGGTGCTGTTGCTAAATAAATACCTTAAAATTCCCTTAGCCAACATGATCCGCTTGTCGGCCGAGAGGTCTGAAATTTAGTCTAACGTAAAGTTGGATGGGTTTCGATCCCGGCTTCGCGTGTCCTACGTGTCTAGCCACACTGAAGAGTTCTGATAGAACGAAAGAGTCTGTCTGTGGATGATAATATATATATATATATATAATTTAAAAAAATCTTATCTAAATTATACATTGACAAATACTTAGCATTTGTACATCACTATCCGCGTTTTTCTTGTCTTTTTCTTTCATATTTGATCAGAAGTAATTTTTTTAGAAAACGAAGTGATGCTAAAACTTGTTAAGATAAATGAACTATTCGGGACTTTATGTATTTACGTATTTATCTAGTTATTTCTTTTATTCATATGTCTCGAATTCTAACATATATTTTTAACGTTTACTTCTACTCTTTATTCATTATAGAATATTATTTCAAGAAATTTAAATTTGACCGTACGAACAAATAGTAAGGCTCAATACAGAATCCGTCCTGGTAAATGAGACGCACGAACTCCCCAGAGAATTTAAAATACAAACTGATCATTTAATCTCGGGCAGACGACCAGACCTAATAATAGCCAACAAAAAATAAAAGAGAACTTGCCGAATCCTAGACTTTGCTATCTCAGATGACAACAGAGTAAAATTGAAAGAAAACGAAAAGAAAGAAAAGTTTCTGGATCTTCATAAGGAATTGAAAAATCTGTGGAACATGAAAGTGACGGTGATGCCAATTGTAATTGGTGCTCTTGGTACTATCATCAAAGGTTTGATACGAAGACTGAAGGACATGGAAATTAGAGGACGAGTAGAGACCACCCAAACTACTATTAAGATCGGCCAGAATACGGAGAAGAGTCCTGGAAACTTAAGGAGATTCCAGTGAGAAACCATCAACAATCGCTTTTGTGAAAAACTCTTAAAAGAGGAATAATAATAAAAATAGAACTCGGAGGACGAATAGAAAATATCCTAACCACAGCATTGTTAAGATCAGCCAAAATACTAACAAGAGTCCTGGAGACTTGAAGGCACTTGCTGTCCCTAAGAATCTAGTCAAAGACCATTAGCTAACGCTGATGAGAGAAACTCGCTGTAATAATAATAATAATAATAATCTTTGAAATGCAAACGGATCACCTTATCTCAGCTAGACGACCAGACATAATAATAGTTAAGAAAAAAGGAAAGAGGTGTGTGTGTGTGTGTGTGCGCGCGCGTGCGTGGTAGTGAGTGTGCGTGTGTTCATATAAAAAGATTATCGGTCAAACGAGAAAAAGGTACATAGTATTATAAGTCTCACGCTGTTGGTTTTACGTTCGAAATTGGTCTTACTACTGACTGACATCCTTTCAGAGCTGTCTTTCTGCTTCCGATTCCGTCTCCTTCTGTTTCTCAAGCTTAAAAGACACGGCGTCTTTTATACTTGCACAATACCGGAAGTCACATGGTACGAGCCTCTATACAACACTAAGGTACCAAAATATTTCATCTTAGAATCCTTCACTGAATCTTACCTCAAAATTTTCATAATAATTTGAATATTTAGATATGACAAATATGCATAATCACTTTGAATTCAATAATAATATGATATGACTGCTCCCTCACAAGTAGCAAATTACCGATTGTGTAGACTAAAATTAGTATCTACTCATAGTCACTTAGATTTGCTTCCAGTTTCCATGAGGCTCACTCAATCTATTTAGATACTATCGAAATGATTGGAGACTTCAGGAATATATATATATATATATATATATATATATATATATATAACGTGTCCTGAAAAAATCATGTCATCTGATGAACTTGTAGAGGTGAGACATCATTAATTGGATAAATATTTATTTCAACAATTTGGTTTTCCTTTTTTTAGATTTCGGCTTGTGTTTGACACTATATATATATATATATATAAACTTGAAGCAGTTGATCTTATAAAAGCAATAGACAAGTATTAGTTGCTGTTGGTCACATGTAACACAAAACAACGTCACATGTTATGCAGAGAAGAAAACAGAGCTTCAAATATAGCACTTATCGTCTGTACAGATGTTAAATCTCTCTCGCTCACACATGCACGAGCACGCGCAACCATCCACACACACACGCGCACGCACACACACACACACACACGCACAGATACACACACACACACACACACACACACACATATATATATATATATATATATATATACATATAGAATTGCTAAACTTGTGTATTTATCATGAGAAACGAAATTATATAAATATCAGAGGTACAAGTATTTTGATATTTTTCTGTTCTCCTCTTTGCCCATCGGAATTTCAACTAAATAGCTTGTTTCAAATTTTGATCAACTCAACATTTTATCCAATTCAAAAATCGATTTGAGTAGAATACACTTCATGGCCTGCTATATTAATTTTCTACTATAAATATCTTTTCTCGCCAATCGATTCTACGAAGCAGCCGCATCGAATCAAGAAAAAAATCGCTGTTTCATTATACTACCATGCAGCACTCATTTGGTAAACAATGTAAGATTTTGTTATGGATTTTGCAAAAAGTTGGATTTTAGGAGTTGCGATATAACCCTTAAATTCTAAACAAAAAATCTTCCAGTCTAGCCGAACTTTTCGAAAGTTCGATAAAAAATTTCCACATTCTTACGTCAGCTACTTTCTGAGAAAGTTACTTGTAACTTATTATGACGGAATGATATTCTTTTTGCGTTTGAGACTTTGTCATCTCTATTGGATTATTCGAGTTGTCCTTCAAAATCACACATCCTACTTTGGCGCTTTCATTGGTCCGTTAGTATTTTCATGTCGGCGACGACTTCTACCCAGCCTGCCACGACTGTTTGAACACATCTGCTAGCCACCCCCATATATATATATATATATCAAAATCATCATGTCGTTCCGCTAGCACGGATATCCCTGACCCTCTCTCGCCACTTTTCCCTATCGTTCATCGCCTCTGGCAGGTCTTCAGGGCTACATCCCGTATCATCACATAGCTGCTGTATGTATGTTTTAGCTGGTCTTCCTGCTTTTGCTCGGCCATATGTAGGGGTCCATAGGAGTACATCACTTATGAGCTCGTCTCTGCTTCTCCAACATTTTCCTGCGTGTCTGGTTCGTCTAACTTGGATAGTTTTCGTGATGGGAGGCAAGTGGCTGTATAGTTGGTGCTTTGTGGGGTGTTGCCGCCAGGACTTGTTCAATATTGCTCGCAAAATTCTTGTGTAATTGCCGTCTAGCTTATTCTCCAGTTGTTTTGTTAGCGTCCAAGTGGTGCATCCATACAGCAGTATCGACACGGCCCCTGCCTGGAAGAAACTGCGTTTCATTTTATCGGTCAAGTCTGATTTCCATATGATCAATAGCTTATCGATAGCTGTCCATGTCTTTGTTAGCCGCGTGTCGATGTCTTTTTCGGTTGATGGGACACACTGCTTCCTAGGTAGGTGAATTTTTTCAGTAGGTAGGTGAATTTTTTCAGTTTCAGAGAGGTTCCCTCTAGTGCGGAAATGTCGCCTGCTTGATTAAAGCACATATATTCAGTTTTGTGTGCATTGACATAGAGGCCAATGCCTGTGGCGGCTCGTTTTTAATGTCCAATTGTTTACTAATAATTCTGGTGATTGGTTCATGCGTAACTTTCGGTGGGTTTCCGAGTAGATTTTCGAAATGTTGTTTCCACAGTTTTATTCTTTCTTGCTGGTTTGCAGCTTTCAATTTTGCTTTGGTTGTGCTCTTCCTTCTACTCACTTCGTTTATTGTTTGCCAGGCTATCCTAGATTGCCTATCTTCTACTGAGTCTCTAATCTTATCTATCTGATTTTGTATGTATTCTGTCTGTTCTTTTTTATATATGCCTGCTAAGTGATATTGTGCCTTTTTTAGTTTTATGGCATCTGTGTTTATTTGGTTCTTCCTATAGCTTTTGGAGGCAGTTTTCACATGTGCACGTTTTTCTCTAACCGCTAACGTTTCCCATGGGACTCTATATTTAGTTCTTGATTTTCTTGGAATACACTTCGCTGCCACTTCTCGGTGCACGTTAACGAAATTCTCATATTTGTCATTTGGGGTACTTTTTTCTGTCTTCTCTTGTAATGTCTCGAGTCTGTTTTTCAATTCTAATACATATTTTTCTCTAATATCTCTGTTGTTAAGAAGGGCCCCGTCATAGCGTTTGGTGACCGCTGTTCGTTTGCCGTTTTTTCGTAGGCTTAGTCGTATCTTTGCTGTGACTATTCGGTGATCGGAGGACACACCCTCGAAAGAGGAGTATACCTTGCAATTCATCGCGGTATTTTTCCATTTCTTGTTTATAAAGACGTAGTCTATCTGTGCTTTACTATTGTTCGCGTATGTGTACTTCCATAATTTTCCCTCTCTTTATTGATAGTTTGTATTGAGGCATGTTAATCTATTTTCCATCACAAATTCTGTTAGTTGTTGTCCATTCCTATTTGATTTGTTGTGAAGGCTGTATCTGTTTTTCCCGATTTGGGCATTCATATCTCCGCCAATGACTAGTACGTTGTGTTTCGGTATGCTACGCACTAGAGAGGATAGCTCATCGTTGAAGGTGACTAGTTCAGTTTCTTCACTAACATTGGTAGGGCTGTAGCAGGAGATAATTGTTGCTCTGGGGTTGCCATTAGACGTAGCTGCCATCATCCTAGGTTGTATTCTCTCAATGCTATTAAGGGTTTTTAACGCTCTTGGTCCTATAAGCATTCCTACCCCTCCTACCGAGGTATTGACAGTGGCTAGCGTCCATCCATTGCCAGTAGCGTGATATTTGATATCCTCGTTGTGCGTTTATCTGTGTTCTTGTATGCATATTATGTCTATCTTATGTTCCACGGCCGATGCAGTCAGCTCTGGTAGTTGACCTATTCTATTTAAGGTTCTAACGTTAAATGTCGCTATTTGTATTGTTTGTTTGCATTTTAGTAGTTTTTGTTGTTTGAGCTCTGTAGCTGATTTTTCGAACACTGAGGCCAGGGTTCCAACCTCAGCAGGACGCGCCCCTTTTTTTACCTGCGCGAAGAGCGATGCGGTTTATGTATGTGGTTTGAGTGTGGGTCATGGTTATTTTTCGATGGCTGTTTTCATTCTCATCTATAGAAGCCACTTTTATAGATGAGCAGCAGTAGTTCCCCGATCGAACTGACAATTCTGAGCGTCGAGGCGCATGTCTTACAAGTCCAGGACCAGGTTAGGCATTGCGTTTGGCCGTCAGAGGATTTATTCGCATACCTTTACGTCCATCATGCTGCTTCCCATGTGTATGTAAAAATAAAGAAAGGGAGAGGGTTCCTTTACCCGTAAGTTTTAACTTAGTTAAAGTCAAAAACTAATGTATATTCATAGGATCTTTTTTGTTTATTTTCACCTGTTTTCTGAAACTGGCCCTAACATTTTTTTTGCTTTGTTTTTTTTGTATTGGGGACTTCCTTTACTTAACTTTAAATATATATATATATACGCGACAAAACTGTGGTTGACGTAATGACATGGCCTGATAATCTATTTATATAAAAATATCGATTTTAACTTTCAACATTGTTTTGGGCATTATCATAAACAGAATCAGGTGAATATGCTCCCGACAAATTTTTCTTAGTTTTCCTTTGATCAATTCCTTACATCGTCTATTATTGTGCATTTTTGTATCAGACGACTGATTTCGGTATGCCACATGTTGATATGTCTTTTGATTTGACTACAAGACAACTCAGTGCTATGTATCCTAATAATTTGTTAATGTTACTTGTCACCGATTCTGTGCCTCGACATTAACCTGTTTGAGTTTGATTAAAAAAAACTTTACTTAATCAAAGAGGTGAATAACGAAAATCTTTCTTAAGATAGAGTTAAGCAGAAAATTCGTTATGCATGTATACTGTGTATTGGCAATTGAAAAGACGCATGATCTTAGCATTTCTTTTGCCTTTCTCTTGGAGAAATGATAACCATACAAACAGTACTATATTTCGTTGAAATAGTAATTTATCTTTATAAAATTACTTGTTATTAAATTAAGTGGCCTTTAACTTTTAAACACGTTCATATTTCAGCCTACAAATGATATTTTATGAATATTTCATAAATCAGACAATGTGAGTTAATTCACTAAAAAATGAACATTCTTCATTTAAAATAGATACCTTATATATAAGTAAATTGACTAACAGTAATCTAGGGCGATCCGGAGGCTCCCTTTTCAAATAGCTACTATGTAGGGTAAGAGGATACTCCGTTCCCTAGATTGCTCCACCTATCCTTGATCCGTATCTTATAATCTTCAGAGTTAAGCAAGGATGCATCAAGTACCATTTTTTAGTCTTTGCTATGACTCAACCTGAGATTGAGCCCAGGTCTCCTGGACCATTAAGTCAATGGGCCGGTATATAAAAGGCAATAATAGTCTTATTTAATCGAATTAGGTCAGGTCATTTGATATAAAATTCTAGGTTTACATTTACATTTAGATACGGTGTTGAGTAAAATGTGTTTAAATAACCCATGCACATGAAAAATGTGTATTTATCAGTAATATATTGTAAGTGTGGTCAGCCTACTGCTCTCGCATAAGTATTACTCGTAAATTTACTCGGGTGGGTATCTTTATAGAATAGTAAATATTTTATCATCCAAATCAGAAAGAGATGAGGTTGTTTGAGTATCAAATTATCCCCCTTTTTTTCGTACAAAATACACTTTTCATAAATAAATCAATTCATTAGACAAAATATTAAATAAAATTTCTGTCATCGAAATGAATAAAATATCTGCAATCGGAAGGTTGTTTACCATTCAAATGCTGAATATATTACTTTGGTATTTAAAAAACTAAGCTTCGTAAGGCATAACCACAAATAGAAGAATAGGAGCCAAGAAGATTGTTCTGGGCCAATATTCTAAAATAAAACAAGATTTCTTTAAAGCTGTGTCTATCCTGTTGTATGGATTCATCACATGGTCCTTAAAGCAACACCGTACAAAACAGCAGCTGTACCTCTCATCTGAAAAACCACCCAAGGAAGGCGAACAAGTCTTGGGAGGTACGGGGATGGATGGTGTGAAAGATAGAGTCACGAAATTCCGTTCTATTAGCACGAACTGATGATGATGATGATGATGATTAGTTCTTTTCCAGCTTCTGATTTAATCGAACTAATTTGGGTTTTTGTTCATTTAATGAAACATTTTATTTTGTATTCTACCCTGATGGAGTAAGATTTCACTTCATTGGCTTTTCATTTTAAATGCAGTTCTTGAGGTGTATGTGGTCTGGTGGTGTCTAGGAACTTTTTGGAAAGAAGAGAAGGTTTATTTGACTTTCTACCAAGTCAGATTTGACATGAAGTAATTTTATACTAAGAGGCCACCCACGAATCGACACTCATGCGTTTCCGTCACAAAAAAAAAATGATTGACCTCCTTGGCTTTGGCCATTTTAGGGTGGCTTCAGTGACCAAGCGATAAACTTAGTTCTGCCAACGAGGTATTTCCTAAGAAAAGTATACTTGGTGCCAGGCAATCAATTTAATAACAAACACCTAGTGTGAATGCCTGGTGGCCCTCGGTAAACCAAGGATCAACCCTTGTTACTAATTAACTTTTTGTAAAGGGGTGTCAGAAAAATCTGTTTTAATTGATCTGGGAGATTTATTTTGTTCCAAATGCATCTGCTGGAGTACTAGCTAAGTAAAATTAAAGAGAAAGGTCTTTGTAAAGAAAGCAAATATAATTGGTATCTACATGGGCATAATCCCACATTAATCAAGGAATCAAATTTAAAAAAGAAGCCAAAGGCTGGGTATCCTACTCCGATGGGCGCAAACAAAATTTTAGTAGTTATTATTACTACAAGTGTTGTTCACGTAGATATCATGTATTTACTGTATAAGTTGTTCAAATTTGCATGTCTTCTTTTAATTCTAAAATTAAAAAAATAAAACTTAACTCTCGATACTTTTTTTTATCTTACCTTATATATATATATATATATATATATATATATATATATATATATATATATATATATATAGATGACAGGAGCAAAATATTATTACAGAAAGATATAAAAATATTCAATAAAGACAGAACTGAAAAAAGAATAAAAACATTGAAATATTAGCACATACTATATTACACTGCAGGGATGAACCATAATCATCAGATAAAATCTTAAAGATTTAGCATATGAATCTTTGAGTGTCAGCAACTTCAAGAAATGAAACCGAACGAAAGCCAACTGCATATAAAAATAAGATTAACGAAAAGAAAGAATGAAAGGAAAAAAGATATCTTTTACGCATTTTACGACGCAACAATATATATATATATATATATATATATATATATATATATATATATATATATGTATGTATGTGTGTGTGTGTGTTTGTGTGTGTGTATCTAGAAAAATGGAAGTAAATCCGACGGTATATAAATTAATAAATGGGAAAGAGCAGGATATTCAGAGGATGATATTAGTTATAGTTGAATTATTTGCTCATGTTAAACGTTCCGGCTTTACTTTAAAACTTCATCAAGACATATATTTTATATAATATTTTATATTGTGTTTTCTGAATCATATCTAATTTAATTTCATATTTTTGCAAAATAATTAAAAAAGTGGGAAAGTTTTTAACATTTCATTTTTCCTAGTGGCATTCTGTTACAAAACTTTGTAGTATAATCATTTTCGAAATTCATTTTAAAAACGTAACGTATTTCCTTAAAGAAAAGAATATATATATAATCGATGATACCAAACTATTTTAAATAAGGGATTTTGTAACGTTTTAGCATTAACTGACTAAATAAGGAGATAAGTTGAAAAAAGCGGTTCTTTGTTTAAGAGTGTATAGTAAAAAAATACGTTGGTGAATCTACGAACACAAAAGGAACTTGTTAAAAGGAAGTTCAAATAATAAATGGTAGACATAACTTAGAAATTATTCACAACTTTTACTTCAAAGATTCCAAATGTTAATTTATATACATAACAAAAAACACCCGATGATTGTTGAATCTAGGATCAATTCTAACTACAACTTTTATTTTTGCACTCAATATTTAAAATAGTGCTAAATGTTTTAATTCTTAATGCCAATAAATATTGATTATTTCGGAATTTTCAAATAAACATTTGAGTTCGTGCAGTTACGCTGAAGATATAATTTCTTGTTATTTGTTCAAAATCAAAGTGCAGGCGAAACTATTAATGTTAAAATTGTAGAAGCATGAAAATATCATCGGGGGTTAAGAATAAATAAATCAATAATCATATAGTGATCACACACACACACACACACACACACTCATATATATATATATATATATATATATATATATATATATATATATAACAGGCTCTCATCAACAATGGGTTTCCTAACTATATTGTTGATGAACAAATTAAACGTATGATCAAAAATGTTAACCAACAAAATGAACAGTGTACTACTCCATCCAGCCAACAAACATATATCAAACTTTTTTATCGTAACCAAATGCACTACAATTACAAATCCGATGAAAAAATCTTGAAAACATTGATTCACAAAAACATACTCCCCACTGATCCTAATAAAAAAATAAAACTCGTTATATATTATAATAAGTTTAAAACCTCGAATCTAGTCATTAGAAATAATTCCTCTCCCTCGATTGGAGTTTTGCAAAAAACCAACGTTATATATAAATTTAAATGTCCTTTGGGAGATTGTATCTCTGATAATAATAATATATATGTTGGTTTAACCTCAACTACCCTGTCGAGGAGACTGACAATGCACCTTTCAGACACAAGTTCAATAGCTCAGCATTTAAAAAAACATTCATGCCCAACGGCACAGCTACGGAAAATTCTCACCGACAACACAACAATATTAGAACATCAAAATAATAAACACAAACTTCAGATTCTCGAAGCATTACATATCAGAAACCTGCAGCCAACACTTAATAGAATTAATTTTCAAACCAGTGCTAATGTACTTAAATGTCTTTAGCTACTGGCACTAAATATAGAATCACATTCAAAAACAAACGCCAAAACCTTCAACGGCAAAGACGCCCTTACACAGTTGTAATATGCTAAAACAAAAGTTACATCACTTTTGTAGTAGATCCTCCCCTGATGATGGCCCAAAGTCGGGCAGAAAGTACTAGGGATACATGCAACTATGGACAATACATAAATCAATTCCCCCAGAATACAATAAAAGTAATACGGGAATTCGAACGGATCCAAAAGAAAATATGTAGACATAAAATGTCTATTATGTTTAATGAAATTTGCATTAACGAAGAAATGCTGCCTAAATATATATATATATATATATATATATATATATATATATATATATATATATATATATATTTTAATTGAAATTAAAAGGCATTAGCTATTTTATAAAATGAATAATATTTCGTTCGTATACTGGGATCAAGAAATGTCGAGGATATCGAAATCGAAATCCTGCTGGTCATTGAGATATTTTCAGTCATAGAACCATTAAAATCCCTTTGAAAATTAAAGGTATGAAAACAAAACAAAACCGGATTAATATAACTTC
Source organism: Sepioteuthis lessoniana (assembly GCA_963585895.1). Taxonomy (NCBI): domain Eukaryota; kingdom Metazoa; phylum Mollusca; class Cephalopoda; order Myopsida; family Loliginidae; genus Sepioteuthis; species Sepioteuthis lessoniana. Next base: position 107,709,748 of record OY757920.1, on the reverse strand, counting down.
GTTGTCACTGCCTTTCTGTATCAGTAGAGATAAGTCATACTCTACCTATCTATCTGTTTAGCATGCTGTATGGATACATACATTCATACACACAGGTAAATAAAGAGGAAAATAAGGGGAAAATTAAGTTAGCAAATAAAGATTATCAATAATTGATTATTAAGTTAGTAGACATTGTTTTAGCTTTTCAGCAGACAAGGTCTTCATCGATTCCCTTCACGTTCACGTCAATGGCCATTCGATTTATATATATGTGAAATAATATTTATACAGGAGGTATAAATCTCTACAGATAAGTTAAGAAAATCTTTAAAGTGCAGCTCGTTATACACGTGATAGTGAGACAGAAGTTCACTATCCCATCAGGATATTTAGATTGGGAATTCTGAGTCGAGGTTTGAGGTAAAGTATTTTCTTTCATCCTATGAAATCGTTACTTAATTAAAAAGACATATTTAAGAAATTTCTTTTTCAATCAAATTGAATTAGAAATCGCTTTATCTTTTAAGAGCATTTTAACTTTGATTGTCTTGCTTCCTTTGCCCTCGGCAAAGTCGGAGACTTCCACTGGCTGCTCTGACGTTAGGTTTCTAGGTTTTACTAAAAGATCTATGTCTCATCACTAGTAATGACTATGTAGCAAGTCTGGTTCATTTTGAAGACACTCGATAATGTCTTGACATATCTGTACGCGGCGTTCCTTCTGGTGATCATTCAGCAGTCTTGACTCCAATTTTGCGCAGAATTCTCGCATATTCTGTGATAATTCTTCAAACAATGTCCTTTTTCATGTCCGGCTGACTTGCAATCATTTTAACAGGCAACCGATGATCACCACACACCATTTGCCTTACCTGTTCGATATTGACATCAGTCCTACTTGTTGAAGGTCTCGTAGTCTAGGAGTCATCTTTCACCTCTTCATATCTCCCTTTGAACCTCTTGTGCCGCTCAAAAATATGTGCGCGCGCGAGAGTGTTATCCCTATACACTTATTGAAGCATTTCAAATGCTTGTGACGGAGTTTTCCCTAACTTGTCTAAAAATTGCCGGTTTATTTGCTCTTTGGTGTTCAGCGTTCATTCGTCTGTGGTCATAGCTGAACAAACTGAAAAAAGGAGGTGTAAAGAAAAGCATGTGAAAAAATGTTGTGATTACAGAAAGTGAACATTGCAGTTATATATTCCCAAGATATGATATTCGATGATGACACAATCCGCTTATCCTTCTTTCGCCCATTTCGTAACTTTTCAGACAAACCTCGTAGTCTTCGGCATCACATATTTATGACTCAAATGGTGGCATTTTATAGCCTTGAATTACATTTTGAATTTTCGTATAATCTCGGCAACACAGAAAAGGTTTTCCACAAAAATGCCTTGGATCATCTAAAACTGAAATTGCCACTTCAATTCTTAAACGCCCCTTCATAAAGAACACTTCAGTAGATTTCAAAATGAATATCTCGGAACATACTCTCACCAAAATACTATGAAATATTTCAATAAATTCACCACAACACAAAAATGGAACATCTTAACAAGAATACCACGAAATATATCAAGAACAAAACGGAGCGCTTTCTCAGAAAAATACCACGGAAATCGCATATGGGATCCCACTGAATATCCCGTCAACAAGATTCCATTGGAATGTTTTCTTAAGAAGAACACCTCAGAATATATTGACGAGATATTTTGAAATGCCTCTAAACAAGAACACTAAAGAATACACCCGCAAAAAAAAAAAAACATGATAGAATATCTTCTTACGAACAAGTTGGAATCGTGTGCAATGATTCGATCAAGCGTGTACAATTTCTGGTGAAAGAGTAGTCTATTTTTATCAACAAATTTACCTTGTGTTGACTTCTGATATGGAAAGCCTCACAAACCCAAAATAGATTTGAATGCAGGTTCCGATAGCGCATTAACATCAATAACATTTATTTACTGTGAGCCGGACAGTTACAGTTTAAAACGAGACAAGGATTTAATGTCTGTTTGTCGATCCGTAGAGGAAGTAAATTGCCTTCTGCTTTAATTCTGTGCGGTTACTGCAATGCAGTCTATTTCATTAGTGTTTTCATGATATACAGAAGAAGAAGCCATATTTAGTATATCATGTCGTCTTCTCAGAGTTGTCGTCTTTATGAGATCTCTGTCAAGTGCATAATTTACGTGAGATCCGAGTTTATTGGATGATTTCAACATCTGCGAATCACTTCTTGAGCTAACAGCACACAAACACAAAATGATGACTCCTAATAAATGCTTTCATACGCACGCACGCTACCCCCCATATATATATATATATATATATATATATATATATATATATATATATGTGTGTGTGTGTGTGTGTGTGTGTGTGTGCACGCGCGTGTGTGTGCAAAGGATTTAGAAAGGACTCCTGCCGTAGAACAAAGATTAGTATATCTCACTTAAGAATGAATTAATGTCATTGTATAAGATAAATGTGGTTAGATATTTACAAAAAAAAAAAAAAGAAGGAAATTGCAAAGTAACTCCCTGGTTAGACCATAAAAGATGAAAAGAATCAGTTTTTAAGCCCTTTTTTGCACATTGTTAGTGTCATTTTGTATGGATTACTTAAGGGATGTTAAAGAAGTAAAAACGTGATTCATTTCAAGCCAATTATAACCGAGATAATATTCTTGCTAGTTTAAAAGAGAGATGTTTGATTAAATTTATGTTAGATGCAAACAAAAGTAAATTAAATGTGAAGGATGAATAAAGTTTACATTAATAAAAAGTGTACGAGTCTATGAAGCCAAAGGTTTTTATACTTACCATTAATATGCATAGTTCAGTGTTTACATCAGAATTTCAAATATCTGTTTAAAGGCAGTAAAGCTCTTGAAACTTTGCAAGCTCGTGAAACCAAACATTCCAACCCTCTCTTAAATAGTGTCTTGTCTTGAGGCTGAGTTAGTTATTTCCGATCAATGCTATGAGTAGTTGTTTCAGACAAGTAAAATACAGAGTTTAGATATTGATTCTCAAGACAAGAAATACTTTTCAATGTGGCATATTAGTCCAACACAATCTTAGAACCTCCGACCAAAGGACCAACTTCGTATCTGTGAGTTACGTATTTTTCCTCGTATCAAGGTTGGTTTTCGTGACCAGTTCTAAAACAAGATTTTGGATATTCATGTTCTATGAAGACTGATACAACATGCCATTTTTACGCTAATTTTATCTAGCCTATTGTTGTACAATGAGATACAGTGTAAAAACAAATGTTTAAAAGAGGATATATTATGTTTTCAGGAATGAGCCAAGATTAATTAGATATGAAAACAAATTTACGATAAAAAGTTTGTAAACATTTAAGTAATCACTGAATGTAGCCATCTAATTTTAAAGAACTTTTAAATCTAGAAAACTTACAACTGAATAATATGTGTTCATATTTTAACTTATGATAACGTAAAATATCTTTCTATTGATATCTGTGCCATTAATTATAACCATTTGACTATTTTTCAGATCACTTCTTTCCAGTTGATTTTTTCTAGTAACCACAACTCCCTCAATAAATTAGTTTGATAGACCATAGAATTAATGAAAATCAGGGAAGAGATTTTTGCTTCTTTTTTGTTAAAGGAACACTGGATATAAGTTGGTTTCTGCCATGAGTTCGGTTTCCTCCAAATATGAGAAAATAATTGAACAGCGTTCATACCTAGAGGAGGATATTCAGATAGATTTCTGAGATATCAAGTTCAGAGAGGGTTTGGCTTGGTTTCTTTGTTTAATGGCATGTCATCCTTCATTGGTTTTTAACTTCAAAGCAATCCTTGTAGAATAAAAGTAGTGGCACTATCTAACCCATAGCTGGAGGAAAAGTGAGATCATAGTTTTTCCAAGAGTATTAGTTTGAGTAAACGTAATAATGCGACTGGAGATTTTCTTACTACGATATCGGAGACCAGCACTAACTATTACGTCATGAGTATTACCGCCAAGTTGAGAGAGAAAGGCAAACATATCGAATTAGATCAAAAGAAATAGGAACAAATACGAACGGAGACAAAATATAAACTGAAACAGCTTTTAAGGTGGAATGAATTCTAAGAATAAGTGGCTTCTTTGGGAATTAAGTGTGAAATGGAAGATAAAGAGAAGGAAGAAAAGCATAGATAAAGACAGTGAATGTCCTACCAGGGTAGGGATAAAGTGGTTGTTTCCAAGACCTAGAGGCCCTTAAACTTATCTCAGGTGATCGATTGATGCAAATAACAGAGAAGCGTTTTTAAATTCTTTTTTTCGTGCTGATCATTTCGAGAAAAGCACAAAAAAGGAACCTTTTGATAGGAGCTTATCCGAGAGTCAAATGCCACACTGTCTCATACTTGATGAGTTCGATGAAGAGTGACCTATGTGGACACTTAATGAGAGCAACAAAACATATCTTTTCTAGTTGTTTGTTAAGTCGATAGCAGGAAACAGAGGGAAAAGGACAGAGAGAAAGAGAGAGAGAGAGGGGGGAGAGAATATTTGATTGTGAGATAGATAGATAGATAGATAGATAGAGAGAGAGAGAGAGAGAGAGAGAGAGAAAGAGAAAATGTTAGGTCCAATGAGGAATTTAGTGTCGATATACCAAATATTGCCACAGCAAACTGGGGTCAAAGGTCATTGTTCAAGGCCAGAGCAAATAAAAGATTTCAATTCTAATTGTATAACTAGACTGGTGTAACACAATCATCCTATAACTATTCCTCCTGTTTGATCTGTTATCGTACTTGGCAAATTTAGTAAATACTAATATAGATTAAAATAAAAAACATAAAAAAACATTATATATTTGCGTGTGCTTCAGAAAGTCATTATTTAACAAGTGCAGATGAAGAAGAGATAGAGAGGGTCCAGTTCACTCTATTAGGTTGCAACAAAAGTCGGCTTTGATTCCAGGTGAAGGGTGGGAAAAAGTTCTAAAAGTTTTAGCAAAAATATAGTTAAGAAAGTTCGATCTTGTAACATCCGTCAAAGGCATCAGTCATCACAAAATGTCATTTTACTAGTGTCCAATTAATTTGATCTGAAATTGCATCAGTCCCAGGGGAAAGAGATTAGGTCTTATTTGGAAGCTAACGAGTGTTTATTTATACTAAAGGATAGATTAATCGATGTCTAAAATCCGTGAGTGTACATAGGCCAGTATTTGGGTGTAAATCTTCGTGAATTTTTATTCAACTTTGATTAAGGTAAAAAAAAAAATCAGAAAACAATAAAATTAAACTCCTTCAAGAAATGAACAGAATAAATAAGTGATTAAAATTTATGGCATTGAATAAAGTATAAACAAACTAAAAAGAATTTAAACATCAAAAGACAATTTAGTACTGATTAATCACAGTCTTTCGAATCAAAAGTGTGCAATATGAGAAACCTTGTAATAGTTATATTTTATTTGCGCAGTTTAGGTTAAAATACGAATTTCTGGGTGCAGACAGCTGACTTAATTTTTCAATATATTGACTGAATGAAGCTTTGATAGGACGTTTCTCAATGAGTGTATAGGCTAAAAGTATGGAAAATTACAAAAAAAAAAAAATACTGAATGAGGCTGATATATAAATTGTAATTTTCCTTTGGGTGCAAGATCATGTTGGATAAGTTTATTTCGCGCGGGTTCGGGTTATGCATCAATTGTAAAAATACTTCTTGAATTCTTGGACAATTATTTTCTGAAACCTCACGTGTACATTCTTCTGGTACTTAAAAGGTTCAATTTTCCCATACAAACATGTTACATCGTTTGTTTATGAAACACCATCACATTCAATATATATATATATATATATATATATATATATATATATATATATATATATATATATATATATAAGGATTCGTCCCAATTTATGTAGGTTTGCTTTTTTCAAATATCTTATTTACTGTATTCGAACTTAATTGAACCAAAACTTTGACTGCATTGCCCTGTGTAATTGTGTTTATTAATACGTGGTTCTCCGTCGCAGTAAACAAATGACAGTCATTTTTGTGATATTGCTTTATTACCACTGTTCAAAAATTTAAACATCATCAGCCATAAAGCATGTTTATGCAATGATAACTTAGCCATAAAACAACATAAGAAATTGCCAACATTACGCTGAATCACAGAGATGGTTTGGTAAATCGCTGGTGCTTGAATGTATGTCATTCATATCCAAATACTCTTTAATCTCTGCGTCATATTTTATTCGATTAAGGCATTTGTAAAGAGATGGAGGGATTTTTATTTTCGGTGGGAATCATTGACACTGAGTTGGTTGGTCCCTGGAAGGTTGATGGGGACATTAAAATGACCTTTTCTGCCTACATTGAATTCCTGAAGACCAACGTTCAAACACTAGAATTCAAATAAAAATGCACTTTTATGCACGAAAATATCAATTGTACCTTCTCGGTGTAACTGAAGAATAAATTAGGGTTTAAGAATGACAAGTTTATGCTGTGGCTGCCATTTCCTCCGGCTTAAATGAAAACCTTGGGAACATCGTCTAGAGATGTGTTTAAGCAATTCATACTCCAAAATGAACGTGGGAAACAATATTGTCTGGTTCAGAAGCCATTATTCCGGAAGAACTTTTCAAATTAATTCCTATTGACATCAGACTGCTTCAGGTTATTAGAGAGAATAGGAATTCTATCAATAAATAGTATTACTTTTCTACTTTTATTTTTCGCCCAGTTTTGTATGCTGAATGAATTATTGTTCGGTTAGTCATTGGCTTTAACTTAGAAAAATTCATATATACCTTCACATAGACGTTTTAAAGGAGTTCATGAATTGTAGAACGATATAAGATATTTTTATGTACTCAATAATGAAGTAATTTCTATTTCATGCTGCAACGTAAGATTTCAGGATATCCCACGTACATAAAAGGCATATTGTCCAAAATTTGATGTTTTCCTAACATTAGTTCTAGAATTATTGCAATTACCCTAGTTTGCATAAAGTTTTGGAACGTACAACACACACACACACACACACACACACACACACACACACACACACACACACACACACACATCTATCTATCTATTGATTATTGATTGTTAAGTTCATGGATCCATGAATATATTTACAAAAGAATCATATTCCTACATTTATATGCAAATACTCTTTAACCTATCCGTAACCTTTTCATCAGAACACCCACACATGATCATAAAATCAATAACCTGTATCCTTGCAATTCAGCGGCTAGGTTCTATTCGATTATTAATCAATACTTCACTACGAGATTTGATGGAGACTGCTTCTGATTGGCAGCAATGAATTTTCATTTCTTCAGGACAATCTCACTCATTCTCGTTTTCTTAATCTATCATTTTTTGACCGAAATGAATGCAATTATTTATATTGGTTTGCTTAATCAGGCACAAGACAAAATTTTTTACACGTTCTTTGAGATTGGAACTCACCTGACGAGAAAATGGGACTCCAAGAAAACTATTTTACACTCGTACAACAGCAGGCTTCTGCATTTGTGCATATGAGTATTCATTAAAACTTTGACACAAAGCTACAAGTTTTAGGTACTCAGTGAGGAATGAACTTACTTTATAATAAGAGTGACCTGCTTGCTGAGATAATCAGTCTATTATTGACAATTACTCTTATATATATATATATATATGTGTGTGTGTGTGTGTGTGTGTGTGTGTGTGTGTGCATGTGTGTGTGCTCTCGTAGCCTGGAGCAGTGGTTCATGAATTAGCTTTGTAGATAATTACAACTAAATAGTTAACAAAATTCTGAGTGGCTCATGTTTGAGCCTTCTGCTAAACTAGCCTTGAATTAACTATTATTGTAATAATGGCCTTAGAAAGAGACAAAACATAAACTTTATGTCCAAAACCTTGGCCAGATAAAAGATATTTCAGCATTTGCAGTCAAGCACAGTAAAGACATTATAGGCGTGCAAGAACATAGATATTAACTTAGTGAACTATAATAAAATATCATAACGCCAGTAATGGTTGAATATTTGTCTCGATATTTGCAAGGAAATAATCTGTCGGTGCCGTCATAGGAAGCGTGGGAATACTTCTCAGTCCTCGTTCCTTAAAATCATAAAGTTGCTTAGAGAAAAACAAACCGAGAATTATGTGTGTAACGATTAAAGGCAGCCCCTACACAACAATCGTCTCTCAATACAGTTCCACCAATGCCAGTGATGAAACAGATATCACCATTTTCCATGACGTCATATTCCCAAGCACAATTTTCTAATAATAGGTGGTAACATGAACGCTTATAACGAAAATAAGAAAAATAATTTAAATAACTTGGCAAACAAAAACGGCAAATTCCAATAGAATTTTCATTCGAGAAGGACCTTTCATTTCTAAAACTATATTTCAAAAAAGGGATGGAAAACTATTGACCAACACTTGCTCAAATAAAGTAAAAGCTCAGCTAGACTATATACTCATGAGCAAGAAGTAGATAAATCACGCTCTGAAAAGTGAGGCATTCTCCTCTTTTGAAGGAGTATCTTCCGATCACAGAATTGCCTGGGTAAAGACACGACAGAGTCTACGCAGGACTAAAAGAACGCAACAACAAAATACAAAAATATCTAAAACGACACGTTATAACTGGTTCTCACATACCAATAGAGATATAAGGAATAAGTATTCGGTAACTGTAAAAAACAAGTTTGATATCGAAAGACATACTCCGAATGACGAATATGAAAACTTTGTTACCTCCCATATAGAAGTAACAGCAGAACGTATACCAACCAAACCAAGAATTAAATGTAGAGTTTCATGATAGTCAATAGCGGTAAGGAAAAAGCACGATAACTTTTAAGAGCATCCTTACTTTATAGAAGAAACTGGAAATTGCACAGAAACTTAAGAAAGTCAGAAAGAATTAAGTAACTGACACGAAAAAGAATAATTAGAATATATTAAAGTCCAAATAAAGTAAATCAGAAATTCGGTAGAAGATAGACAGTTACGATTAGCATGACAGTAAATGAAGTGAGTCGAAAGAAGAGTTCCTCGAGAGCAAAGCTAAAAGGTGTCGGCTAAGAAGAAAAAACTACAGAAGTGGAAAGAACATTTCAAGAATGTACATGGAAACACTTCTGAAATGACTGACTAACCTATACAAAATTATTAGTGATTTAAAACTAGGGCAGTTTAAGGAAGGAGAACTTTGACGAAATACTCTTCTAGGTAAGAAGGACAAGAGAATTTGACGGCATACCTCTTCAATTATGCAACGCTGTGTATGAACAAAACACAACAGAGGAATGGACAAAAAGCCTCCAGTTTTCCAAGAATGGTGACCTCTGAATCACAAAGAGTTAGAGAGCCATAAGTCTTACTGCTACAGCTGCGATTGTTTATTATACACAGCTTCTCAATTCTGAGAAAAACAGATTAGCTTTCGAAGGAACATATTCTCTCAATCGATTGAATTATCGAAGGAGTACGAGCAAAAAAATCTCTCAGCAACTCTACTGTTTGTTGAATTTTTCTTGGCATTCAATTTCATAAAAAAGAACAATTAAGAAAATACTACTTGCACATATTTTTACCAAAGAATCCGCTACAACTATAATGATTCTTTACAAAAACACGAAGGCAATGGTTGGCTCACCTCATGGAAACTGACTTCTACGACATTGTCACTGAAGTCTTGCAAGATGCATTTGACCCATATATGTTTAAACCCCGCCTAGACTATGAACATCGAACATTCTTAGATCGAGGAAAATAAATGGTTTCATATTTTAAAAAGGCCCGAAGTATGCGCTATCCAAAAAAATTTGAAATTGCAGGCTATGCAGATGATCAGGGCTTCTCACAAATACACTAGCCCAAGTAGAATTCTACTGCATATCAAGCGTCTGGAGTAATTTGGCTCTACTGGAAAACAAATACAAATAAAATAGAGTTCATGATTCTTAAAGAAAAAGGACGTATGTCCACTCTAAGTAGAAACCACGAAAATGATTTGTTGGTTAGTTAGGTTTTATGGCATATAAACCTCTTATGGGTTATTTCATGCCCAAACCTGTTTATGTATATATATCAAATATATATGAATTGTAATCGCATATTTTGTAGTTTAACATTTTTAGATAAACCAGAGCTCACTTGGTTGTACACAGTAATAATAAGAACTATTTTAACTAACACCAGTACTTATATTTAATGTTAGTAATTTGTTTCCACACAGTTAAGTGATTGCGAGTATGGAAAATACATTAGTCTACATCTTTGATTGGAGGCCGATTCTTTTCAGAAAGTCCAATATCTGCTTAGAGTCTATTATTCAAAATAGTTTGTTTATATTGTCAACATTATAAAACTTTGTCGAATGTTGGCTAGTTTTGGTTGGTTGGTTGGGTGGATTTTATGGCATATCAACCTTTCTAGGTTATTTAATGCCAAATCCATTTTCATACAAATAATCAGTTCTATTTCAAATAACTCAGTTTTGCATGAGTACACAATTTAATTGTCAAAACATTTCTATTTCAAGCTCTTCAGTTTATTCAAATAGCTCTAATTCAGCCAATTCAGTTTGGTATAAGAATAGATTGTGTTTACACACAGTTAAATGTCAAAACAGTTTTATTTTAAACAATTCATTTTAACGTAAGTACAGTTTCGATGTCAAAACAGTTCCATTTCAAACAACTCAGTTTACCATAAGTTAGCAGTTTGAATGTAAGTACACAGTTTAATTGTCAAAAACATTTCTATTTCGAGCTATTCAGTTTAGTCAAACAGTTCTAATTCAAACAATTCAGTTTAGCATAAGTATGCAGTTTGGTTAACCCATAGATAGAGCCCTATCAGGTGCGACCATTCCGGGCCAGAGTGGACCTGGGAGCAATTTCAGTGAAGGAGTGCTCCGCATTCCCCAAAACCTCAGCATCATTGTTTAGGGGTGGGGCTTATCCCTCTGTGGAGGTGCAGTCGGTGTATTCTACAGTCCCAGCCGACTGGGCAATACACAGAGTTAATGTCAAAACAGTTTTATTTCAGATAATTCAGTTTAGCATAAGTATACAGTTTAGATGTTAAAACAGTTCTATTTCGAGCAATTCAGTTTAGCATAAGTACCCAGTTCAAATGTCAAAACAGTTCTATTTTAAACAATTCAGTTTAGGATGAATACACAGTTTAAATGCAAAAAAAAACAGTAAACTCAAGAAACCACAGTTTAGTTCTATTTAACCCATAGATAGGACCCTTATCAGGTGCTACCACTCCGAGCCAGATTGGACCGGGGGCGATATCAATGAGGGGGTGCTCTGCATTCCCCAAGGCTTCAACATTACTGAAACCTCACCATCAGACTGTTTAGTGTCATAAATAGGACATTCGTTGGGGCAGGTGCTTACCCGTATGCAGAGAAGCGGTCGGTATATTCTCTAGCCCCAGCCGACTGGGTAATGTGTTAGTTTTGTGCATTCGATCAATATGTGTTTATAGAGTATTGGTTTCCACCTGGACATTTAGTGGGACGCTCATCTTTTAGAATGAAGGAGTGAGTTAATCTAGTATGTCCAATGCGTCACCGGGCAAGAGTATTGTCTTCTCTTATGGTATTATTAGAATCCAGCTTCCTTTCTTTTAAAACAGGATCTACTTGGAAGAGCTTGTTGTGGGGATTTTTCTCCCTTAATTGTTGCCATTTCTTTGCAGTTATTTGCCTGATTTTAGGTTTGAGGTCAGTATAACGTATTTTTGATGTTTATCGGGCACCATATTGAGAGGCGCTTATGCAAATTAATCCGCTTTATCGTTTCCCTGGATGGATATCGCTTGGGATCCAGCAGAATATCATCTTTTTGCTATGACTCATGGAATTGTGTCTGAATGAATGATAAACCTTTCCTTGTTGCTTCTTGAAACTAGTTTAAGTAACAAATTTATTGCACAGATTTCGGTAGAAAATATGGAGGCCTCCTTTTTTTTCAAGGTTTTCTTGTGGAGAACTGCTCCACATCCGGTTCCATTGTGGATCCATCCTTGAAAATGTGTAAGTGATTGGGATATCTCTCCTGAATGTTGTTTAGTTTCTCTTGGTAGGTTAGAGGATCCGTCTTATTTTTAGGGTGCTTGTTTAGATCAAGGATAACCACAGGTTGCTTTAGTAAGCAGGGAGGAGGACTTAGTTATATGGTATCATGAATGTTTGTGAGTGAAACGTCTTTGTCTTACAGTATGTGTTTCAAGCGAAGACTGAATGTTTTTATGATCTTTTCTCTCTGCTCAAATAGGTTTTGCTATTTGGGATTGAAAGTACGATCATAAGCCGAATTGGATGGTAAAGATTTCAGGTTACAGTAGTATTGTAGATCTAATTTTGTGAATCTAAGTTTTAGATGTGGTTCGTAGGATTCAGAATAAAGACTCTCAGCTGGGGATGTATTAAAAGCCCCTAAGAAGAGTCTCAATCCCTCATGGTGGATTTTCTGTAATGATTTGAAGTAGGATTTTCTGGCTGCTCCACATATGAAACAGCCATAGTCAATTTGTGAGCGAAATAAGACTCTCTATAATTTCAGCAAGATCTGCTGGTTTGCACGCCAGTTTTTTTTGGTTATTAAACGAAGGAGTTGTGACGTTTTGCTACATTTCTCTTTTAAGTATTGAATGTATGGAATGAAAGAGTACTTTTTATCGAAAATGATGCCGATGAATTTGTACTGGTCAACGAGTAGAATTTCTGATCCGCCAAGATTTAATGTAGGATTGTTATGCATTTTTCTTAGTTAACAAAAATGCATGAGCTGAGTTTTTGTTTTGGAAATCTTAAAGTCGTTTATCATTGCCCATTTGTTAAATTATTAATGCCCTGTTGCATTTGACGTTCTGCCGTACGTATATATTTGGATGTAGAGGTGATGCAGAAGTTATTAACGAACAACATCTCCAGGATTTGAGCAATTGCTGATGTTATTGATTTTTATGTAGAGGAGAGTTACAGATAATAAACTCTCCTGGGGGACTACCTCTTCTTGATTTGGGATGTTTGATAGGGATGAACCTATGCAGACTTGGAATATACTGTCCGAAAGAAAAACTTTGAAAGTTTGGAAGTCTGTGTTTCAATCTTATGTTGTGTAGGTTATTCATGATACCATACCTAAAAGTAGTCTCGTAGGCATTCTCCCTAGGTCAAATAATATTGCTACGAGATATTGTTTTTGTTTGGTTTGGTTTGGTTTGTTTGGTTTTGTGGCATATCAACCTTTATAGGTTATTTAACGCCAAATCCATTTTTATGTAAATAATCTGTTCTATTGAAAACAGTTCAGTTTAGCATAAGTATACAGTTTAATTGTCAAAAACATTTCCATTTCAAACTATTCAAGCAGTTATATGTAATAATTCAGTTAAGTGTAAATACAGTTTTAATGTCGAAAAATAGTTCTATTTGAAATAATTCAGTTAAGCATAAGCACGCAGTTTAAGTGTAAGTACGGTTTAAGTGTCAAAAACGTTTCTATTTCAAGCTATTCAGTTTACTCAATTCATTTTAGCATAAGTATGCTGTTAGTTCTATTTAACCCATAGATAGGGCCCTATCAGGTGCTACCAATCCGGGCCAGAGTGGACCTGGGAGCGATGGCAATGAAGGGTGACTCCGCATTTCCCAAAGCTCCAGCACTGCTGGAACCTCACCATCAGATTGTTTAGTGTCATATCCAGGACACTCGTTGGGGAGGGGTCTTACCCCTCTGCAGAGGTGCAGTCAGTGTATTCTACAGCCCCAGCTGACAGGGCAATACACAGAGTTAAATGTCAAACAGTTTTATTTCAGATAATTCAGTTCAGTATAAGTACACAGTTTAGACGTTAAAAACAGTTCTATTTCGAGCAATTCAGTTCAGCTCTAGTACGCAGTTCCAATGTCAAAACAGTTAATTTTAAACAATTCAGCTTAGCATAAATACGCAGTTTAAATGCAAAAATCAGTATAGTGAAAGAAGCACGTAGTTCTATTTAACCCATAGATAGGACCCTTATCAGGTGCTACCACTCCGGGCCAGATTGGACTTGGAAGCGATGGCAATGAAGGGGTACTCTGCATTCCCCAAAGCTCCAGCATTGCTGGAACCTCACCATCAGATTGTTTAGTGTCATATCCAGGACACTCATTGGGGGGGGGTCTTACCCCTCTGCAGTGAAGCAGTCGGTGTATTCTACAGCCCCAGCCGACTGGGCAAATTGTTTTTGTATAATTGCCTCTTGTATTGAGGTTTCTAATCTGACCACATGATCCATTGTTGATCTTCGATTACTGAAGTCGCTTTGGAAGTTGTTAAAAAGATTATTGCATTATATGAACAAAACTAGCCTTTTATTGACCATTCGTTCCATGGTCTTCCACAGGCAGGTTGTTCAAGCTATTGGGTGATAGGTTGATGCGTAAAGATCATTCTTTCCCGGCTTAGGTATTGGGATGATGGTAGCTAGTTTCCATGATTCTGGAAGTTTTCTATTTTTCCAAAAGTCGTTCAAGTAAGTAGGTATTCTACGGATTTTGGAGGTAATTGTCTGAGGAATTCGTAGTGGATTTCACCTGGGCCGACAGCAGTGTTGTGGGATTTTTGAATGGCTTCTTTTAATTCTGATAATGAAACGAGTTCGTTGTAGTTTTCAGTGTTGTCCGATTTAAAATTGAGCTTTTGTTTTTCTTTCTTGTCTTTGTATTTGTGAAACTGTATGTTGGAGTTTGTGGAGGAGGAATGATCTGAGACGGTCTCAGCTAGAGTGTCGGCAATATCTTTTAAATTGGTGACTCGAGTATTATTTTTAATGAGGTGTTTGAGTAGAATAGACTGGTTTTTGCTAGAAATTTTGCAGGTCATTTTCCAGACAGTATTTGTTTTGGTAGACGAATTAAATTTATTTACATAATTTTGCTAACAGATCTTTTTAGCTTCTTTAATGGTTTTCCTTGCCTTTGCTCTGAACAGTTTAAAAGAGTTTAGATTACTTGTAAAGGGTGCTTTTTTGAATTTGCGGAGGGCTGCATTTCGTTGTCTGATTGCTATTTTGTACTCACTGTTAGACCGGGGTATGTTGGGTCTGTTTGAGGGTGAGGTTTTTGGTATAGCTTCGTTTGCTATTGCAACTAATGTTTCAGTAAAATGTTTTTTTAGAACTGTGCTATTTGGGTCTTGAACCAGTCTTCTAATGCATAAGGTTTTAAATTGTTGCCAATCAGCCTTATTTATTTTCCAGCTGGGAGATCTGTTGTTGGCATGGATTGGTTTGATTCCCAGTATGATGGATCCACAAGGATCGTCAGGGAGCTTCCATGTGAAAACAATATGGCTTGAAGGACCAAATAGAATAATGTCGATAGCTGAGTAGGATTCAGTAGATGGGTCGAGATAAAGTGGAGATTTGTTATTTAAGATACAAAGATTGTTATTATTGAATACCTTCTCCATATCAGTAGCCTTTTTGTTTGTTTTCTGGCACCCCCATATAGTATTGTGACTGTTAAGGTCATCTAGTAATAAGTGGGGTTTAGGAATTTCTTCTATTAGTTTATTAAGTGTTTTGTCGTTTATGAGATCATGTGGAGGTATATAAATGGAGAAGATATTTACTGGTTTGTGAATTGCAGTTTTAACAGCAGTCACTTGGAGTATGTTGATTTGCTGTTGAGGTATGTCCTTCCTAACGAGGATAGAGACACCTTCAGAAGTTCTGTGTTCATCTTTGCATAGATGATTATATGACTGAAAGCGTTTTATGTTTAACTGGTTCTTATCTTTGAGGAATGTTTCTTGAAGATATACTACTTTGGGGTTATATTTATCATAAGAGTAGTAGCAGTTCTTCGTAATTAGTTCTAATTCCTCTACAGTTCCATTGTATTATTTTGTTAGACATTTTTTATTGTATTTAATCTGGCCAGTTCCACAGAGTTATTTTGTGGTTCATTATTAGTCCTTTGTTCCGGGCTGTTTGTTGTTTTATTCTTTTGGGTTTTAGGTTTAGTTAATTGGGGGCTGCTCTCTGTTTCCATCTTTTTTTAATATTCCGAACTTATTCATCGTTTCTTTATTTTCTGGTTTTTGTATTTTTGGTTTTGGTGTAGATTTTTGTTTGTCTTTATGTTTTTTTTAATTTGGAGAGGAGTCTGTAGAAGTGGGAGATCGTACTGGGAATATTTTGTCTTTTGATCTGATTTTATTAGTGGATTTTGTTACAGGGTATTTTATAGGCTATGTAGTTGGTATTATTGCCGTTTTCTCTTTAGTATCGTTTTCCCCAATCGGATCTGTGTTTGGGCGGATGATTCCTTTTTGTTTTCTGCAACATCCACTGGTGTAGTTGATGCATCTGCAGCTCTGGTGGTATCAAGCGAGGCTTTGATTTTATTGACGAAGCTTTCCCAATCGCCCAGCTCCAACT
Source organism: Sepioteuthis lessoniana (assembly GCA_963585895.1). Taxonomy (NCBI): domain Eukaryota; kingdom Metazoa; phylum Mollusca; class Cephalopoda; order Myopsida; family Loliginidae; genus Sepioteuthis; species Sepioteuthis lessoniana. The sequence goes on along the minus strand of OY757920.1, from coordinate 107,693,288 downwards.
GGATTAAGGTTTTAACAATTGTCCCATACTTGTTGTATGGAGATTTGTTACGCTGAACTGCTTGGGAAAATATGGTGGTCTTTGATCCTACTAGTAATTTACGGGCTTCATAGTAAGGAATCTTATTCTGGTGTTAATACTTCCTTTTCTTGCCTCCAACACTCACAAGATCTTGAGTACACCGGATGATTGCCGCCACAATTGACACATCTATATGAGAATTGACTATTATTAATTTGGTAGTCAGGATTTTGTTGACCAGAGTTCCCGCACTTTTCACGCCCTCTACAATTATCCTTATGGTGGTCATATTTTTGGCATTTGTAACATCGCAATGGGTTGGGTGTGTATTGCTCAACCCTCTCCATTGTATAGCCAACTTTTATTTTTTAGGGTATTTTTGGGGGGTTAAAATTCATTATACAGGTATTCATCTCTATTGTTTTCTCCTCTTTTTAATTGATACTCAAATCACTCCAGTCACACCTTGCTTTTTTAGCTCTCTTTTTATTTCTTCGATGGGAATAAGGAGAATTCTTTACATCTCACAACCCCCAACTTACGTTGAAGGATTTGTGAGGCTATATTTTGACACTGATATTTTGAAAGTTTGTTATCTTCAGTAGAAAATCAGCGCGTTTCCTTTTTTCCGCCTCGACAAACAGAGTTTAATTTTCTTAATTTTTTGACCGTAATGGGCGTTAAGTTTGTTGATATTACTTTTTCATTTATGAAGAGTGATAAATTTGTAATCGGATCACTGTTAAATTCAGTGATTATGAATCTAGGAAAATGTGCTTCTGTTTCATTATCTGAAAAGTCCGATTCGTTTTAATTACGTTTGAATTTTTTGTTTGACAAAGAAGCCATATATGTTATATTGTTTTTCACTGGCCCTATGCCCCACCACCCACCACGGATGCCAACTTGAGAAGGGAATGAACCAAGGGAGAAACCAATTCGCCTTGGCTGAGACAAAGATACAATACCAGTATACTCATATTAAGGGCAAGATTTCGAGCCTCTGCCAAATTCTGGTTTTTATAACTCAATCTAATAGGGTCAAAAAGTCCATTCCTCTTAATACAATTGACCCACAGTCCCTGCCTTCTAACACCTATAAGATAAAGGGTTGGGCATTGTTCCACAGGAGCAGATTGGATAATACGTTCGGGAGAAAATAAACATGTGCTAGGGTATGACGGGACCAGCCGATTGATTGGATCGGGCCTATTCGACCGCTCGTCAGACCAAGCAAGGACGAAAGTGGTGTGTTGCAAGTCATTGCCACTCTATCGCAGGATCAGTGACTGTTCAACCACCAGGATTCCTTTCTAGCGCCTTACGAGTCACCACCCACGGCCAACAGGTGTCCTCATTGGGGAGGTCTTATCCTTCTGCAGAGGTACAATCAGCATATTCTACAGCCCCAGCCGACAGGGCAACACTAAAATGTGTAGAGCATTTCAAATACCTTGGCAGCAACATCTTATTAACTGAAAGTGATGTTAACATACGCCTAGCAAAGGTAAGGAATGCTATAAAAAGGTTATCGATCATATAGAAATCTAATACCTCCAATAAGATAAAATTCTTCTAAGTTGAAGCTGAAGCTGAACGATAACAAAATAAAGTGAAAAAGATAGATAGGAACTACTCAAGAATGCTGCGTGCTATTTTGAACAAATTATGTTAGTAAAAATAAACAAAACAGCTGTTGTACGGCAACTTACCTTCCATCCCCAAAACCATCCAAGTAAGACGAACAAGACATGTGGGGTACTGCTGGAGAAGTAAGGACTAACACATGACGTTCTTTAATGGACACCTACGCATGGACCCACCAGTTTTTTCCAACCAGGAAAGACTTAAATACATCAGTTCTGTACGGACACTAGTTGCTCTCAAGAGCACTAACCAGGAGCGATGGATGATAGCGATAGATTGCGAGAGAGAGAGAGAGAGAGAGAGAGAGAGAGAGAGAGAGAGAGAGAGAGAGAGAGAGAGAGATAACTTCGTGGTGTTGGCATGACTTGATTAAGATGATGAAATGGCAATTTGAATCTGAGAAGCAAGAGAAAAAATTAATTTTACATTACTTGTTAAATAATCAGCGTAGTTTACGGACTTTAAAATGGTTCACCAGTGCTCATAAGTATTTGTAAATTACAGAAAATCTATTTTTATTAAAATCACAGGTTACATTAATAATTCTGAGGCGGTTAATCTAAAAATATTTTCATTCAATGATCTAATTCTATTGAAAAGAAGAAATCTATTATTCCGAACCCCAAAACATAACCAAATTTATACTTTGTTATGTTGATTGCAATAAAACTTGACTGTTGCGTAATGCTTCTACTTTTTTTGTTTTGTTTTGTTTTGTTTTGACTTTTTAAACTAATGGTTAGAAGGAAATTGTCTATTCACATATTTATGAAATATACACATATACACACGCACGTATACACATAGAAAGATGCGTACATTTACATATATATTTTCAGTTATGTATCAAGGTATACATAAAAAAACAACATTTCTTTAAAATGTATTTAATGATTTAGAAAAATAAAAAAAACACCGATCAGTTTCAATTGATCGAAGGCAACATTTAATCTCTTTCGGTCATCGCAGTTGAAAGAAATCAATTCAGAGGATGTCGACACCCCCCATGCTTATAAATATGTAATTCCTAATAGGGAAGGTGAGTATTTTTAGTTGTAGATAGATAGATAGATAGATAGATAGATAGAAAAAGACAAGAAAAGATTAATAGATAAAAGAATAGTTAAAAAGCAAATGAATTAGATAAACGTTCATTGAGCCCAGTAAGAACAGAGATTCATTCAAACGTTGATTAGCACTACAACAGATGTAGAGTCATGGATTGTATATAATTTTTAAATTGGGACAATCAGATATATGAAATATAAGGTTAAGAGATATTTAAACTTAAAATGAAAAGAAATTTCAATTCATTTTTTATATGTATACTAGCATTTATGCTAAATTTTAAAATTTATTTTTGACATAAAAATGAGACTACTAATAAAAACTAGGGAAAATAGGACTTAATTTAGTTGAAAAATTTATTATATACAGTCAACGTAAAATGAAAACTATTAAAATAGTAATACTTAAAATACTAAAAGAATAAATGGCTAAAGGAACTATATTATCTGAATTTAAGAAAGGTGCGATTATAGTGCTTAAAAGAGTCGGAAAATCTCAAAGAGAAATTTTCAAGGCCTTAGGACGTTATCTGCAATTACTTGAAAATTCCATATAAATATGGAACAAGAAAACCAACAAGCAGGCCAGAAAAATTATCACCACAATTCAAGAGAAAAATTGTTCGCGAAGTAAAAATAGATAAAAAATATTGAAATCTCTAGTGGATGTTCATTGTAGTACTAGAACAATTAGAAAGCATTTAAACAAATAAAAAAATTAACCTTTAGAAAAGAATTCATCATCGATTGATTGTTGTAAAATTTTATGAAGGAGGTCGACAATACTCAGCAATTTCTGAACTCAAAAACAGAATCTTAGACGCTTGGGAAAAATACCTTCAGTTCAACTTCAGAAACTAGTTGATAGCATGCCTAGCCGAATTTTTGAGGTTATCATAGCTAACGGCGGATTTACAAAATATCAAATAAAATATTTGCCTTTAATTTCTATAGTTCTTCTCATTGGTCTTATATTCATGTCGAAACAAAATGTTAAAATTATGCATAAATGCATACAAAAAATACATATAAAAATGAATTGAAATTTTTTCATATTTCAAGTTTAATTGGTTTTATGCCCTATCTTTCATAATTCAAAAATTGAATACAATACCTTTTTCTTCATTTTTTAGGTTGGTCTAATATTTTTCTCCAGAGGTATATATATATATATATATATATATATATATATATATATATATATATGTGTGTGTGTGTGTGTGTGTGTGTGTGTGTGTGTGTGCTTATATAAATAAATACATGCATGAACTTTTACGAGGTATGTTAAAAAGTAACGAGACTAACTTCATAATTTCCTTTTAAAATTAGCTCTGACTAATCCTAACAAAAGTTTTGGCGTCTGAAAATCATTATTTTTTTATATAAGGTGTCTAGATGAGCATGTGTATTCATTAAAAAAAATAGCGTTTCATTTTCAAGCAAGAAATTTTGAATAAAGTGTTTGCATGAAATTTTGCCAAAAACTCGGCTAAACGAATGCCGAAAATTTGGAAATGTTGAATGAAGCTTTTGAACAAACCATGAATTGTGATAGGGTCATTAAATAGGATATCCTCTTTAAAGAAGGGTAAACATCAATTAATAATGCTGGTGGAATCTTTCCGCCCGTAGAGATCCTGAAACAGTTGAGATGGTTGGCAGACTAAAGGCTGACTGGTCTGACAGTTGAGGGCTTTGTGATGAGGTGGACTTTTCTGTTGGGTCATACCAAACCATTCTTACTGAAGATTTGGATATTAAATCTATTGGCAACCATGTTTTTTTTCACGGCTTCTAAAATCCGTTTAGAAGAGTTTTCAAATGACCCAAGTTATTTAATTTTCCTCACTGAGTTCAAAATGACGCAGACATATTGAAAACTATCATCGTAGGTAATAAATCGTGCGTATATTGCTACGTTTGTAACACAGTGGACCATATTAAAATCATAATTTAAAAATGATAATGCGTTTCTAGCAGTCCAACGCTAACACGGTAGGAGGAAGGCCTTATAAAAGTATACGAGCGTATCTCGCTTCCAAATACAAAGAGGCACCCACCCGAACCCGACCCGACTAACATCTAACCCAACTCATCTCTTTGGGTTTCCAAACTCAACTTTCTTAAACGGCCGTCTGCCTAAATTATCTTTTATTATATAATCTATTAATTGTTTCATTCAGCCAATGTTACAAAGACAAAGAACTTTTCAATATGACGTCATCGTTCTGATATATCGGATCATACGATAATAAACTTGTATTTCTTATCCAGATGACAAACACGTAATTTATTCAATATATTTATGTTCAATATCCTGTCTAGAACTATTTTGACGTGAAGTGTTAAACCTGGTCACCCTGGTGATCTACAAAGTAATCTGTCAAACCTGGCATCTCGCACAGGTGCAACAATTACACCATATGAACTTTTGCGACGATGTACACTTATTCTCAAAGATTTGTAACCAGTCAAGAACTTTACCAAAGTAAACAATAAAATAATTAATATAATCAATTATCAATAAAATAATTACTTATATTAATTAATGCCCTAATTATTTTACATGTTCTTGACACTAAAGTTCAGCAATCTTTGAAAAAGTCTTTGTAATTAACACACTCAAAGCTGGTTTGCCAACTTTGGAATGATGTTGCATGACAAAGAAAGAGGTATGATGTATGAAACATGATGAGCTTCTTTTCTTTTCCGTTTTTCACGCCAAATGTATGATCGATAAAGAGTGAGTGGGAGAATTAGAGCCAGCTTATACACACACACATACACACTCTAGGGTGGACGGTATGGATATTCTGTGAAACCTCTTTGCCTTACGTGTCTGAATCACTGAGATTATATAATAATCCGAACGCCCATGCGAAGTTTCGTCATCCTATCTCCTCCAACGTGCTACTTACCCGTTGCACGTGGACACACCTCCTTATAGCATACCACCCACTCAATTTACATGGCATTTCCACCGGGGGGAAATCTGCGTCCTGTTTACTTTAGGAGCCAGGTTCAGATCGTGTTACTTCTGTTCCCAGTGTCCGACTTGCTTCTGACGTGCGGCATGACAAAGAGCTTCTTCAAGTCAATATCTAACATTCCTCACTATTCTATTTTTCAAATTGTTCCTTTGTGAATATTTTCTCAGCACATTTCTCGGACTATCTCAATAACTCTTTACAACTTGAGGCTCAACGTACAAAACAACGAAACAAAATTAAACAAAAAAACAAACAAAAAAGAAATAAAATAAAAAGAAACAAAATAAAAAAAAGAAACAAAATAAAAAAAGAAACAAAATAAAACAATCATGATAAAACCTTGACAAAATCCCTAGAGTTCATATCAGATATCTTGTTCATATAATGTCGTAAAAGAAACATTTCCCTTTTTTATGATGACATGAATACATTTGTACAACTTTTGAAATTGTTTTTTTTTTCATCATTGTTTTCAGTCACCATAAGTAGATACAATATTTCACTCTCAAGGCAAAACAAAAGTTCACTTACCAAAGAAAAAAAATGTTCGCTTTCCTTCAGACTGTATTATGCATGGTGAAACTCTATGCAGGATCAACTGATCTATGGTTATAACAACGCCTCAGTTTTAAAACTGACATCGAGTAAATTACATTTAACCAGTACCAAACGTTTTTTTGCTCAGGTTCATTGTAACACTCATTATTGTTTAATTTCGAACATACTATATTCAAACTCTAGAAGCTGTCATCATTTGCAGCGCATGCCGACCAATGTAATAATAGGGAAGAAAAATCACTATAGATATGTTTCTATTTGGAAAGAATGGATAAGCAACCTGGCCAGAAGAATAATCGTATCCAATTCCTACTTACAAGTTTCGGTATATCAGCCAATAAGTCCACCAGGCATTTCATTTGCTTTTTCTTAGATTTTCGTTGGGCGATACAAACATTGGTTACACCTGTCCCACAGATACATTCCTCTAAGAGACCTGTATGTGTTTCAACCTTACCTAGCCTAATGGAAGTTTGTGCAACTAGAATATCTTCCTTTACTTCTCTACCGTTTGATCTATTCCCGACCCCTTCCACATATAAAAGTTTTGACGATCCTCTCTCAGAGAAATTGTTCTTATGAGTGGATAAGTGGCCAGGCCTACCATCCATGCTTGCCATTGTATATACATCAAAATGTTCTTATTCGTTGTTTGCTTCGTGTCATTTTCCGGTGCTTCATTAATGGGACATCAGACTCATCGTCCGAGTTCTCACGCGGCGTAGATATAACTTAGGTACTAGAAAGTCAGCCCTTTCCGCTCCAGATTCACTGTAAGAATTACTGCCAATACAATTTTTAATGGTTTTTCTGTAGTGAGAATTTTCCATTCTTTAATGGATGCTCCTCAAAGGTGTGCGTCATGTACTTTCGTAACTGAGCCGGTCAATTGTTTCTGATTCTATAAGAGACAGGCCCAGTCTTTTCGACAACCAGATAATATGGCTGCCAACGCACATCCAATTTCCTATGATGATTTCTATAGCAAACCAATCACCTACCTTAAATTTCACATCCTTAGCATTTGTAAGGGACTCATCCATCACCCTCCTCCTCGCTTACTTAATGTTACTCTGAACTGAAATTACGATACATTTCTTGAGAGTTTCAAGTTTAGATTATGTTTTCGAAAACTACTTAAGACAGTGTTTATGTATTTCAATTGGCTATCCATTGTATTTGAGGATATCAAAATATCATCAAGCTACGCTATAGCAAAATCCTCTTGGTCCTGTGACACAATTGACATCAATTCCTGGAAGACACTTGGTGTGTTTTCGAGCCCAAATGACATCTCATTAAAAATAAACAAACTCTGTTGACAAGTGAACACACTTTTTTCTTTATCATTTTCACGTACTTGCCAGTACTCTAATTTTAAATCTAACTTGGAAAAATACTTTGCTGACGCTAGCGATACCGGTGTATTTTTTGTAATTTTATTAAGTACTCTGAAGTCAACACTGAATCTCTAACTATCATTTTTTTCACTTAAAACTATCAGAAAACCCTACGGGTTGTTGGCCCTTTCGATTATGCCTGCCTGCATCATTTCATCAAGCGCAGAATCAACCATTTTTTCTTTGTTTAAGCGGTGTGCGGTACGGACGATTCTTTATAGGTTCATGTTTTCCTGTATCAATACGGACCTCTACAGTGTTAGGCCTATCCAGGTTTCTATCTTCATAAACAACAGGTTCATATTTCCCCACTCTACTTTTGATTTAAACTCTTCTGATACGTCTTCTTGTTCTCAATCTTCATCTGAAATCTAATTTTGCCTTTTAGGCAACGTCATTTCAGTAATACTACCCACCCCACTAGGTTTAGCAATCGAACAGCCGTGTTTCAATGTGACTGATTTGTGTTGTTCATTATGAGCAAGGGAAACATACGAGATTTGTTAACTTTGACCACTGCATTAACCAATGAGAAACCGCTAAGACTGCGAATGTATACCTTGCCGTAACCATGCAAGTATGTGTGTGCTGGGATTTTAATGTAATTTGTTGTACTAATCTAATAATGGACGAGATATGGATGTCTTCCTCTAGAACTACGTACACTTCTACATTTCTTAAGGCCCCCAAATCGAAATACATTCTCACTCCATTTTGCATGAGCTAATCACAGCCCAGTATGAAATATCTATAAAGACTCTTCACAACGAAGAAATCAATAGGGATGGACTGATTTTCTATTCGAATCTGCAAACGAGAAAGGCCGACTACAAGTAATTGCGACCCATTAAGTCTTTAGTTTAATTTATTTCCTTTGTACGGCAGAAAAGATTCATAAATCTTATTACTGATTACTGACGCTTCTACTCACATGTTTACCTAGACTCAATAAGTTCTTCCTAATGGAGACTGAATTTGGTGCGCCCATATTACCAACTATGTTCATTGGTACCGTCTTGTCTCGTTCGTTGGGCATCTCACGAACGAACGTCTGCCGTTGCCAGAGGCTTGATTTGAAAATATGTAAAAATAAGTATATACAAGATCAACATAAGCTCTCAAAACCAGAATATCACTCCTCAAAAGCAATATCAATTTTCCAGAAAATAGAAAAGTAAATGTTTCAAAACACCTATACAAAAGAAGCAACAGATGTTCAAAACAATATAAATATACCAAACTGACGACTACACATTACTTCAAAGAAAAGAAAAAAAATTCATAGAAAAATCAAACTTACACTAAATAGAACTTAAACTATACACACACAGTGATAGAAACAAACGCACGCACACAAACACATACATATACACATACACACACAAAGAGAAGGTTGTATGCAGTTGAATTTTAAAGCACAATAACATTAAACAGAACTAATCAATAGAGAAAAGACAAAAATACACGAACATACTCCCAGAAAAAAATACTCTACACACACACACACACGCACACATAAACCAACACACACACACTGACCCAGAGAAGATGACTAAAAACTTTATGGCATATCACCAATACTGAAACAAACACACACATAAACACACACCCACACACATACAATCAGCGAGAAGAAGGTAGTTGGCAGTTGAATTTTAAAGCACAGAAACATCAAACAGAACTAAACTATATACATATAAAGAAAGACACACACACACACACACACACATACACACACACACACACACAGAGTCTCCGTATATGGTCCACTTTTCCCCAACGCCAACATCTAACGACAACCTCCCTTCTTTTCTTTTCACGAAATTTGTGTCTTGGCTCATTACTATTTCATTTCTTATACTTTTCTATAGTCTAACCTTGTCCCTTTCAATTTTACCTGTACCCACGGCTTCGATTGGTATTGTTCATTTTAGAGTGGAAAATCTCTATTGGCTCGTCTTCATATTCAACCCTTGAATCGAGCTGGATGTTCCACTTAAATGCAGAAAGAGCTTTTAGATAAGTTCCCTCCAAGGTTTGTGGTTCATCCTTCATCATGGCCATCTTAATGCCCCGCTGACTTGGGCTCTCTATGAAAAAAAACAAACTTAACAGTTGTTTTGTAACTACTTGGATACTCCTCTCAGCCCCCATGAATGCTCTCTCCTCCAGACGTACCACTCTCCACATGTAGTCCTGGATTCCTTCTGTTCTACCCTGTTTAATATTGGCTATTTCGACTATAAGCACATTGGGGTCGGACACTTCCCCATAATATTCTTCCAAAGCTACTCTGACTTCGTCCCATGTAAGCTGGGCGTTGTTTGATATTAATCTAAAAACGAATCGTCCGGCTACTCTCCTGCTCTAAGAAGAGCCGCCTGACATATATCTTCCTCCGATACCTGTACAACTCTAAAATAGCGCTGCATATCCTCTAGTCACGTCTTGTATCCACCATCATGTTTACACACTAAAGTAAAGTTGGCGACCTTAGTCGAGTGTAACCCGAAGGCTCTCTTTTCAGAGGTGTAGGGAAGGGTGCTACTCCATTCTCAGGATTGCTCCACTTTACCCTTGATACTCACCTTATAATGCTGAGTGCTAAGCAAGGCGGCATCAAGTACCATTTTTTTAGTCTTTAGTATGACTAGACCTGGGATTGAATCCCGGTCTACCGGACCATTGGCGAATTCTCTAATTTCTTTAAAATGATTCTCCTCTTTAGGTGTTCGTCACCAAACTCATCACATTTCTTAACTCAGCCGGCAAACCTTGAACGAAATCGGAAAAAAATGCGTGATTCCAAATTACATTTTTTTAAAAACGTGAATATGCTAAAACGAGCAGAAATCACGTAAAGCAATAGCGCTTTTCTTTTTATTACCCAAAATATACGGTCGGATAAGAGTGCGAGAGAGTCTTAGACGACTGAGATGCATACACACTAGAGCGGACGGAACGAATTTAATGTAAAAGTTCTCTGCCTTTCTGCTCTTTGGGTCAATACCTTCGTAGTTATAAAATATTCTGGACGCCAACGCAAATCCTCGTCGTCACATCTCCTCCAACCAACTACTTACACGTTGAACATGCATACGCCTCTTTATAGCATGCCACCGATTCTATTTACACGGCATTTCCGCCGGGGAAATACTAACGTCCTATTTACTTTAGGTACCAGTTTCTTATCGTGTTATTTTCGTTGCCAATGTCAGCCTTCTTTTTAGCATGCCACCTACGCAATTTACATGGCATGTCAAAATGCTGCTCACGGTCTTTTTCAATAAAGAGGATGTAAATGACTATGAATATGCCCTTGAAAGCCAATCACAGGACGTTATTACTCAGAAGTCTTGCATTTTCTCGGTGATGACAAAGAAGCAGATTTATCGTAACTCCGTTCACCTGTGCAATCTACTTATCTTTTCTAGTAATATCAAGTGAAAGACATAGTTGTGCCTGTGTAACACCGTACATACTCATCAGAACCATGTAACTCTCGTATTTTCTAAACTAAGCATTAATCAGAAGAGTAAAAGAATGGTAGACGTGAAGAACAATCAAATACGACGCCGTGGATTTACGTTATATCAAAAGAAACGTTTGATAAATGGAAATCTTGCTGAAATAAGTGTGTTGAACTCCAAGGCACTATTTTAAATAGGATTAACGTTTAAAAGATCCATTTTTTAAATCCATAAAACACACAAACTCACTCACACACACACACACACACACACACACACACACACACACACACACACACACACACACATTTTTTTCATCATACAACGTGTGAAAGCACGTACGATACCATGTCCTCATCAGCCGCCAACAGGGGGTGATAACACAGTTTCGGTAGCTCAACGCGGTACTGCCACTTCTCGCGCTACCAAGTAGCTTTTGCCACCGGACAGGGTATTAAAAGAATTATATATATATATATATATGCCAGATCAATTAAGAGCAGAGACTACATTGGACGTTAGTCTTCATTTTTAGTGTGCAGTTTGTGATTTAAAAACAAAAAAACAAAAAGAAAACGCGTTTACTTTTGGCGGTTGATGTTATTACACGTTTACAGTAACCGTTTCTTACGTAATCACACGGGAAAGGTGGTTCCGCGTGTATTTCCTTCATGCTGAAAACTTCTCGCTTTCGACCAAATCTAACTTGATGCATATTGCGCCGCGGTTTAAAGGTGATTTGAGGCAACTTTCAAACTGCGGCCAGTGATTCCTATTTTTGAAAGAAACGAAATGACTGAGTGTCCTATAAAACCACGACAAATCACATGGCATATCCAACCCTTTTCCACGCAGTCGGCGCAAAGTATCTCGTAGCGGTTTTTCTTTTGCTCGTGTGCTTCCTCACGGTTTTCTTCCCAGGGGACTGTCAATTCTATGAGGAGGATGCTCTTCTTTGAATCGGACCATGCTACAATATCCGGCCGCTTTTCTGTTTGAATAATGTGAACTGGAAATTGTTGAGATGTCTTGAGATCTGCTGAAACTTTCCAGTCACTAGTTCCGTTCAGTAGTTTCGTATTAGGATTTTTGTGTTTCCTCACAGGACATTCACCTTCCTTGAGAAACTGAATAATGGGTTCCTTGGCTGTTATAGATTGCTGGTTTGCTGTCTCACATTGTGCTCTTAACAACTCTATTATCGCCTCTAATACCTTGTTATGTCGCCATGTGTACATCTGAAGTGATTGTGGACATGCAGATAGTACGTGGCGCAAAGTACCCTGATCACTTTTACACAAGTACAGGTCCGAATTGGTATATCCCCATAATTTTAGGTTGGTCGCATTTGGTAAGATATCATAAGTAGAGCGAAGAAGGAATGATATTGCCAGTGGTTCCATTGCAAGTAAGGATTTCCACGATAATCTAATTGGTTCGATATCATTCCATTTTGTCAAAGCACATTGTTTGACCTGAGTAATAGCACTGGCTTTTCTTTGCTCTTCCTCAAACATCCTGAATTCTTCGCTCACCATGTCTCTTTTTCCTTTTGGGTCCACTTTGGAGAATACCTTTTTGCACGTGCTACCCAGCCCAGCTCGATTGATTTGAGTGATGCCTATGATGTCTTTGATTCGTAGGCTGCATTCCGCTTCCTGGGTGGTCTTAACGGCTGACCACTTCGTACCTGATTTTATTTCTAGATACGCCTTCCGAATGATCTCGTCCTTCATCATCATGAGTCCTTCATCATCATGTGAAGGCGTACTTTCTCAATTTTGAATTCTTCTACCAGTGAGGATATTGGGAGCTGAACACGAGATATCACAGACCATGTTGGTAACATGTTGGTAACACCTAGCCTTCATCTTTCCGGGTAAACAAGTTTTATCAATTGATTTAAGCCCCTTCAAGGCTATTTTCTGGACCTCTGTACCCCTATGACGATCAGTCAGTGGGATTGAATAAAGACGTCCGAGACTCTTTACCGGCTTCTTCCTGACTGTTGGGATCTTATCATCCCCAATTTTGAAATGGATCTCCCTGACAGATCCTCCGACAAACGATAGGCTTCGACTTTTCTTTGGCTTAGCCTTCATTCTCGCCCATGTGAAAAGGTCATGATACCTTTGTAGTAAACCATCAGCAGCGATTTGGGATGGACGAGAATGATGATGTCGTCTATAAAAGGTCTGGAAGGAGGAAGAGTCAGATGTTCATTTTTCATTACTCCTTTCGACGTATTTGCTGCACCTCGTAAAATGAGTTCTATGGCCAGAACGAAAAGAAGTGGGGAAATCACACAGCCCATCATGATGCCGATCTCAAGTGCCTGCCACTTGGTGGTATAGTTTTTAACTGTACAAGGACGACATCGAGCTGTTTGCAAAAAATAAAAAAGAATAGGAGACTTTGATACAAACAATAAGAATATGCCGCCTGTCTATAGGATTGTAAGACGGCGTAAAATGTGTCATGCTTATCATGAAAAGTGGAGACGTATAACAAAAGGAATAAAACTGTCAAATCAAAAAAGAATCAGAACACATAGAGAAAAGGAAAATTACAAGTACTTGGGAATATTGGATGCAAACACCATTAAACAAGCTGAGATGAAAGAAAAAAAATGAGAAAATAGCATCTCAAACGAGTGAGAAAGCCTCGCGAAGTCAGACTCTGCAGAAGATACCTCATCAAAAGAATAAATCCCTGTGCGGTACCCCTTATAAGAGACTCGGAACCATTCTTAAAATGGACAAGGTCAGGACTCAGACAAACGGACTGGTGGACAAGAAGACGGGTGACGGTGCACAAGAGCTTTCATCCGAGAGATGACATAGACAGAATATATGGGCCAAGGAAAGAAGGAAGAAGAGGGCCGCTAGTATTGAAGAAAGCATGAGGACTCGAGGATTATAATTACAGTGGCCATTAAGAGTGCTAACAACATAAGAACAAAGAGAAAACTAGGAAACAGAAATGAGAAGAAAAAACTCAAATAATATTTCAAGCGACAAATTGGCGCAATCTCTCATGAAGAGACATGGTCATGGCCACGAAATAAAAATCCTTTGAGGGAAACACAAACAATGCCATAAAGATCAAATATATTGAAGTGAAAATGGATAATGAGAAATAGAATAGCAAGAATAGGTTATGTGGTGAGAAAGACGAAACCCTTAATCACATAGTAAGTACATTTAGCAAAGTAGCGCCAAGATAGTATAAGACTAGACATGACTGGTTGGGGAAGGCGATCCATTAGGAATTGTGCAAAAAAAATGAAAGTTTATCACTCTACCATGGTACAATCAAAAACCGAAATCCCCCAGAGAGAAGGAGATGCATAAAATTCTTTGGGATTTTGAGATATAAACCCAAGAGACCAGACTTTGTGATAATATACTAAAAAAGGACCTTGCCGTATAGTGGACTTTGTCATTCCAGCAGGCCGCAGAGTAAAAAACAAAGGAAGTGAAAAAAAAGACAAGTACTTAGACCTTGCAAGAGAACTGAGAAATCTGTGGGACATGAAAGTGATAGCAATTGTGACTGGGGCACTTGAAACGGTCCTCAAAGGCTTGGAAAGGGAACTGGAAGAGTCAGAAATCGGAGGACGAATCAAGACTATCAAGACTGACGTATTATTAAGATCGGCTAGAATGCTCAGAAGAGTCCTGGAGACGTCAGGAGACTTGCTGTCGCTCAGACCCCCTTGTAATATCACCATCTAATGATGTGAAGAACTCACAAAGAATGAAATTATATTATTTATGATAATAATAATTTCTTCTTTTCTTTTCTTTTTTTCTTCTTTTCACCGCCTGGTGAAAGAAAAAACAGCAATCATGTACATAGATATTATTAGATGGATGCAAAATACTAATCACTCTTTTGAAAATTTGCAGACTGAATGTTCTATTTAAACTTACTTTTTTTATGGAAATTTTTGAACACATCTACCACAGTTACCGACAAATATATAAATTCATCAGTAACTGTGCTAGCTAAACACAAGAAATCGAGCATGATACAACCACAAAATTGTAAATATACTATGAGCAATACATTTCTATTGTTGTTATTGTGTTTTTGTTAATAATAGTTAGAATATAGGGACAGTTATTTTTTATTTTGTGTTTTGTTGAAAATCTCATTTTCGTTTATATTCTTTCATGGATTTGTGCATTAGTTTATTGTGTATTATTGAACTTTTCCTTTATTTTGGTACTTTAAGATTGAGGTTAAATGTTGCAATTTATTTGGAAAACATCTGATGACATAGGGATCTGATTTTTCTTTTTTGAATTTGGACACGAATCGTTTCCAATATTTACTGCTATTTAACTGTTGTTATAAGTTTTCTTGTCGTTGTTGCTGTTGTTTTAATTTTAACAAATTTTCGTGTGCCACATTTTTTACATGAAGGGGTTCAGATACGTGATGTCATCAAGACTTGATATCGGATTAGTTGACGTAGTATAATGGTTAGCAAGCTAGACTGCAGACTATTATTAGCAACTACAGGTCTGTCTGGGGTACCATAATTCCGATTTTATTCTACAACTAAACAAGGTTTAGTAAATTGCCGTATGGAAATTTTGAAATAATAATATCACAAAATTTCACTAAATCAGTCGATATTTTTTTATTTTCATCTCAAATAACACCAAAATTTCACATAATAACAATTAATATTGTATTTATTGTCTGTGAAAATTATAGAATCTAAAACAACTTAGATAAAAAGTTATACCAAATCCATTTTTCTTTCAGCTGGTGAAAATCCCCACCCCCACTTTGCAATTGCCAAAAGCACCCACCACACATACCATAATAAATCCTACTCCACGCTTTACGGTTAGTGGGATACCGAGTTTTGTTGTTCTTTCACCAAACCTTCGCCGAACATAGGCCCTCTTATTTGAGCCAAAGATTTCGAACTTTGATTTGTCAGTCCATAGGAATTTATTCTATTGCACTGTTGTTTAGTCTTTGTGCGCCTTGACCCACTGGAACTTTTAACATTGTTTTGCTTCTTCAACAGTTGTTTTTTGACAGCAATCCTGCCATATAGCCCAGCTTCACAGATTCTTCTTCCCACAGCTGATGTTAAAACATTTTTTCACGATATTAGTTCAGTTGTGCAGTAATGTTTGGGACAATCAGCCTTCCGTTATGCAAGCAGGTAACTTCGTTAAAAATTGTCATCGGCATAGGTAAAACATGTAGTATCTAACAAGCAGTAAATCAATACTATAGTGGTAACATAATGTAACTTTTAGAAAACGTTTTATTCATGCTCAGAGTTAAAGATTAAAAACGACTTCAAAGCAATTTTTCAAAGGATATCTATTTATACTATGGTCAAAGTTACTGAAAAAGACTTTATTTATTATAATAAATAAAAACATTGTAGTGTTTAACTTGTTTCAATAAAAACAACACATTTAGGATGAGAAATAGAAATATATAAATTTATGGCCTTTCTCTTTTTCTTCTTCTTTTTCCTTTTACAAGCGTGCTAGAAATGCATGTAGAGGATAGATAAATAATTTTTAAAATAATTCTCTTTGTGGACTTCTTCATTTCAAATAATATATATATATATATATATATATATATATATATATATATATATATATATATATATATATATATATATATATATATAGTATTCTTGGTCCCATGAGCATAAAAAAATCAAACTGCTCTATCAAAACATTATTGGGGATTAAAAGATAAAGGGTTAACCCCTGACATACAATGGTCCATATTAAAAAGATCTAGTACCCCAAAATCTTTCGATAGTAGGTGCAACCTGTGTCTTGAAGAAAAAATCCACATTTTGCTTTTTCCTGAGCCCAAAAAAATTATTAAATAAGAGAAATGAACTAATAGCTAGGTGTAGACATAGGGCTAAATTTAAACTATAAAGATTTAACCAAATTTTTCTATAAAAACATAGAGTTAATTTTGAAAATTAGAGTTAATTTTGAGAATAAATAAAATAAATTGTTAGATAGAAAATTGTGAAAAAGCATATAATACATACGTACTACGCATAAAAAGTGGAACTGATTAATGCTTTCTAAATATTTTTGAAATGTTAAAATATAGTAAATAAGTTAAATATTTGTTTTTGTTTTTAGTTTTAATATATCTATTACTGTATCTTTACGTGAAGTTATTATTTAAAGTTTAAATCTAATTCAATAAAAAATCTGTAATTTAGGTCTAAATATAATTAAAAAATTATTAATTAAAGAAAAGTTTTTAAAAAAAAACAATTTTTACTACATTGCTAACCGAAATTTAAATTTAAAACGGAAGTGGGCTTAATGAAGAGGTAACTCTTCACCCCTCTTCTATCCCCCGCCCACTATCCCCTTCCACTACCATGTGTCTATTCTAGTTTTTTTATCAAAAAGATCTGAAGAACTCCTGTTACTTTTTTCGTGTTTTTGAAAATTTCAAAAATGCGTAACAGGATTGAAATAAATTTATAATCCTATGTGACCGGTTTCGTTGTTTTTCTTAAAGTATATATATATATATATTATTTGAAATAAAGAAGTCCTTAAAGAGAATTATTTTTAAAATTATTTATCTTTCTTCTACATTCATTTCTAGCATCTTATCGCTATCGTCAGGGACAGTTTAATGACTTCTGCTGGTGTCGCCTTTGATTTATATAGTTGCGACTACTTTAGTAGGGTTGTCATTTCTTTTCATTTCTGCGATAGTGTTATATTGTCATCTGCTGATTCATGCAGCCAATGCTTCGAATATATTTCGTTTTATTCTATCGGATAGATCAAACTTCCATAAAAGTGATAAGCTACCGTTAGTAGTTCTTGCCTTCGTTAAGTATATATATATATATATGTATGTATACACTTATATATTTATGATGAAAAATTTGAATACCAAGACCCTCTGGAAAGCAAGATGACTCTTTGGAAAGACAAAGTGACGTCCTGGAAAGACAGGAACGCAACAAATATGGATAAGACAATTAAAGGAAAATGCCCTCAGGGTGTCTGTAGTGGGAAGGGAGAATATATCACCCACCATACTTGCTCTAACGGTAAAGAACTGGAAATGAACCCGGCTACAACGTGTGATTGCGGCAGAGAATTTAACAGCTTGTGAGGGTTACGAATCCATAAGGCATGCTGGTGCAAACAACGTAATTCTCCCACTGGAGAATGTAAATCGAATGATGGGCTTATGAATCAGGAATACCCCCACAGTGTTCAAGGGCCCATTGTTAAGCGACAGTGTCCGGGAGACCTTCCTCATAAGCCAAGAATTCAGTGGCCCAAGGGTAATCAGACAGCTACTTAGACAAACTTAGACCAGGAGCTTTCTTTTTTGCTCACCACCCATCTTAAGGGTCCCATTGATCATTAATTGTCATCTTTCTGCAGAGTTATATATAACGTTTGCTTGGAGTGGTTTGGTGCAGTAACGGATAAAAAAGATAAAACCGAAGGAAAACGACCGAATAGACGACAGATACAGAAAGGAAAATTAAGATCGGAACAGAGAATGCTGAAGCGCCGATTAAAAGAAGCCCCGATTCATGAGAGGCCGTAACTCAAATCCTTATGCTTTCGCAAAAAAACTTTTCGTGGAATCAAAGAGTGGCAAGCTTGATGTACCGAAGGAGGAACTCGAGAATCATTTGAAGATAACATACTCAGATGATTAAACGGTATCCCAATACCTCCTCTAAGAGATTTACCAAAACCTCAAGATCCAACGGTAATGTTTGATAATAGCGGGATAAAACTAAAAGAAGTTCGAGATTTCGTCCATAAGGCTTGCGCAGGTAGTGCCCCGGGCTTGAATGGGATATCGTACAAGTTATATAAAAACTGCCCACATGTCCTCAGGAAACTCACTGTCCTCCTTCAACAGGCTTTGAAGAAGAGTATTGTACCACAGGAATGGCGTCTGGCCGATGGTATTTGGATACCAAGGAAATGCAGTCAAAAGGTATCACAAAATTTCGCCCAATATCCCTCCTAAATGTATAAGGGAAAATATTTTTTTGATTTCTTGCTCGTTGTATGACAACCTTTCTGATGAGCAATCATTATATAAATACATCTGTCCAGAAGGCTGGGATACCTGGCTTCCCCGGGTGTCAGGAACATTCACAGATGATATGGAATTCAAAACTCTCAGCTAGAATGGACAAAACAGAACTACATGTGATCTGGCTTGATCTTGCCAATGCATACGGTTCAGTTCCGCACCACTTAATCCGAATGGCCCTCGAATTTTTCAACTTCCCTAGCAAGGTTGGGGAAATCATAATGAAATACTTCAACTTTCATTAAATTTACAGTTAAAAACTATACCACCAAGTGGCAGGCACTTGAGATCGGCATCATGATGGGCTGTGTGTTTTCCCCACTTCTTTTCGTTCTTGCCATGGAACTCATTTTACGAGGTGCAGCAAATACGTCGAAAGGAGTAATGAAAAATGAACATCTGACTCTTCCTCCTTCCAGAGCTTTTATGGACGACATCATCATTCTCGTCCATCCCAAATCGCTGCTGATGGTTTACTACAAAGGTATCATGACCTTTTCACATGGGCGAGAATGAAGGCTAAGCCAAAGAAAAGTCGAAGCCTATCGTTTGTCGGAGGATCTGTCAGGGAGATCCATTTCAAAATTGGGGATGATAAGATCCCAACAGTCAGGAAGAAGCCGGTAAAGAGTCTCGGACGTCTTTATTCAATCCCACTGACTGATCGTCATAGGGGTACAGAGGTCCAGAAAATAGCCTTGAAGGGGCTTAAATCAATTGATAAAACTTGTTTACCCGGAAAGATGAAGGCTAGGTGTTACCAACATGTTACCAACATGGTCTGTGATATCTCGTGTTCAGCTCCCAATATCCTCACTGGTAGAAGAATTCAAAATTGAGAAAGTACGCCTTCACATGATGATGAAGGACTCATGATGATGAAGGACGAGATCATTCGGAAGGCGTATCTAGAAATAAAATCAGGTACGAAGTGGTCAGCCGTTAAGACCACCCAGGAAGCGGAATGCAGCCTACGAATCAAAGACATCATAGGCATCACTCAAATCAATCGAGCTGGGCTGGGTAGCACGTGCAAAAAGGTATTCTCCAAAGTGGACCCAAAAGGAAAAAGAGACATGGTGAGCGAAGAATTCAGGATGTTTGAGGAAGAGCAAAGAAAAGCCAGTGCTATTACTCAGGTCAAACAATGTGCTTTGACAAAATGGAATGATATCGAACCAATTAGATTATCGTGGAAATCCTTACTTGCAATGGAACCACTGGCAATATCATTCCTTCTTCGCTCTTTTGACGCTAGCATTAGCTGGTGGTCATTTTTTGGAGCCTGAGTGATAGCAAGCTTTCAGAGGTCCCCAGAACACTTCTGAGTATTCTGGCTGATTACTCCAATGCTGTAAATAAAATTGTTTCAATTTTTTCTCAAATTTCCATTTCCGTAAATCTTTCTTTCAAGCCTTTTCGGACCGTTCCACACGCAAAAGTTACAACTGTTATCATTGTAGCCTTCATGTTCCACAGTATTTTTTGTTCTCTGACAAAGTGTAACAGGGTTAGCTGGTGGTCTTTCACTGGATTCTGATTGACACCAAGTATACTCAGTCTTCAAGTGTCTTCTGGAAATTCTAATCAATCCGAAAAATTCTATAGTCTAGATAGTCTCGATTCCTCCTCTGATTTTTAGTTTCTCTGGTTCTTTTCGTTAGGGATTGTTTCAAACGTACCAACAATTGAGGTTACAGTTATCCACAGTTGTTTTTAAAATTCTCTGATCAAAGTATTTTTTCATTTTTTGCTTTCTCTTCTTACATTGTGTGACAAAATTCACTAGATAACAAGTTCTTTTTTCCTTTTTGATCAGTAGAAGATTTGATTTATGCGTATTATCATTCTGGGGCGACCATATTATTATTATTATTATTATTAGGAATTTTCAAACCAGCGTTAGCTGATGGTTTTCCACTGGAGTCTGCAAAAACAGCAAGTCTCCTCAAGTCTCCAGTACTCTTATTAGTATTCTGACCGATCTCAATAATGTAGTTTGGATAGTCTCCACTCGTCCTCTTATTTCCAAGTCCTCCAGTCCCTGTGCAAATCCTTTGGTGACTGTACTGAGCGCAACAATTACAATTGGCATCACCGTCACTTTCATGCTCCATAGTTTTTTCAGATCCCTTGCAAGGTCGACGTACTTATCTCTCTTTTCGCTTCCTTTCTATTTTACCCAGTGATCAGCCGGTCTTCTTCTTCTTATCATTATTATTAGAAATCCACGTGTTCGAGTCTCGCTGAGAACTAAGTCTTTATTATTGTTTGAGAACTTCACTGTTTGCTGTTACCAAACAAATTAAGATAAAATAAAATACTGTCAAAATTCATAAAGATAATCATCGACATTTCTTCCACTAATGATTATTAAATGACAATGCTGTGACGTAACGAAAAAGAAAAAAATTGAGTAAGACACGATCAAATAAATCAGTAATGAAAAGTAAAAACATTGTACTGGATTATATCTCATTCGATTTACACCTTTTTCAGAGATTAATACTAATGAAATTATTCAAAACTTCCCAGGAAAGAGGTAAAACAGGGATAAAATTACTGTTTTGTTCTCTCTCTTTTTTTTACTAATGACACGATGCCTTAACACCCAGTAACATAACGTATAGCAATGGAACATTTCAACACTTTCAAACAGCCGGTATGAAGGAGAAAAGATTCCAATCTCACCCGTTTTCTCGTTCTGACTGTGAACACAAGATCTTAACATCTAGTTGTGCTGTTTTTAACATCTTCTAAGAAGAGGAAGAAGAGGGGAAAGAAAAAGAAACCAAAATATTAACTGAATTCTAAAAGTCGGCTGCAGCACCAACCTGACGAAGGCTGAAAAATGGATCTGCTGAGACGAACTGTTAAAGGTAATTTTGATGGAAACACTAAAATGAATACTTTTCCTGCAGCGGTTTTTGTTGACCCCGTAGATACATTACACGTGGAAATTTTCCTTATGTGAGCTCATAAGCGGTTCCAACTCGTTCGTTCATTAGTATCACTTCATATGGCTGATATACATTTTGTGAATACATTCTCTCATTGATTGTGTTTTGTATTTCTTTCTTATTGTTTCCTTACAAAATAAATCGCTTGTCTTTCTTCCCAACTTTTTAAAAAGCTGTTCTTAATTGGAGCTGCAAATTACCAACGACCGAGACTTACACTATGTTTTCTTTTTTTCCGCAATGAAGTCAGGATTTCGTGTAGAACATGAACACTTTACTTTCTCTTCCATTTTTTTGTAACTCATTTTTCTCTTTTCTTCCTCTTAAGTAGAAGTACGTGTGCTTATATAACGCTGCATATGCTCATATATGTATACATGTGTGCGTATATGTCAGGGTTTATATTCATACGGACATGTATGCAATCAACGATGTGTAAGAGAGAAAGAATTATTCTCTTTCCCCTCAAACAGAGGAAAACGCTTGTGTGTGTCAGTATGTGAGTGTGAAAAGAAAGGAGTGTTATAGAGAAAAGCTTTAAGTCTAAATCACGAAGTGACTTAATTGTGTGAACGGATGTATATCCATTTTTTTTGTTCGTCGATGACAGAATGTTGGTATTGTTTAAATAAATCAAATCATTTTTGGTTTCATTCGTTTCTGTGGAAAATACTAAATGCAGTCGGCACAGATAACAAGCAACACAGACTGAAAATGGTCTCCCGCATCTTTCCCTTCAATGATTCTTTGTATTTTCTGTTGATAATTTCTGCTTCCATTTATTTATGAACTTCCCTCCTCCGTCATCTGTTTCCTGGAAGAGCAAAAATGGTCGTCGGTAATCATTTTTCATTTTTATTTTTTAGCATTTAAATAGATAGGCAGAGTGAGATGATTCTGATAGACATAGCCTGATTGATTGATGGAAATATAGACTGAAATATATAAGAGTGGGTCTAGGTAGCTAGATAGATGTGTATGAAGAGATTTTGATTGGTATACAGATAGTTAGATTTTTGAAGGAAAAAGATTTGAACAAATGGAAATAATTACAATCACAAATATATACACAAACAAGCACACACATATATATATATATATATATATATATATATATCTATATACTGAGTTTGGTTTCTTTGCTTAATGGCATATCAACCTTTGTAGGTTATTTAATGCCAAAGCTATTCTCCCAGAAAAACAAGAGTGGTACTATTTAACCCATAGCTGGGAGGATAAGGGGGTTCATACCTTTCCCAAGGGTATTTGCCCGGAAGTGAACATAATATTGCGACTGGAATACGAACTCGCTTACTACGATTCTGCAATCCATAGCTTTAACCATTACACCACGAGGATACCCCCCCGTATGAACTGATAGATGCAAGATTTAAGAAAAGATTGGAATGAAATGTCTATTCATTTCATAATTTCGTACATGCCTAATACATAAGTACATACATAGACTGAAATACCTATGAATAGAAGTAGACATTGAAAAACAGAGAGAGAGAGAGAGAGAGAGAGAGAGAGAGAGAGAGAGAGAGAGAGAGAGAGAGAGAGAGAGAGAGAGAGAGAGAGAGAGAGAGAGAGAGAGAGAGAGAGAGAGAGAGAGAGAGAGAGAGAGAGAGAGAGAGAGAGAGAGAGAGAGAGAGAGAGAGAGAGAGAGAGAGAGAGAGAGAGAGAGAGAGAGAGAGTAGAGTAGAGTAGAGTGTGTGTTAATGCATTGCTTTGTGGTAAACTGTCAAAATAAAACGTCAACACCGCCCGTGTAAGTTTTATTATGTTTGTCCATTTTCAGGCAATTAACGGCCCAGAATCTTCGATTTGAAAATCTTCCAGATATTGAAAAAAAAAATCAAAAAACAAAAAACACAAGCAAAGAAAAAAGAATAATAAAAAGCAAAAAACAAAAAAATAAAAAACAACAAAAAACAAAAAAAAAAAAATCACGTACGCTGATTTTATAGAATTTTATCGTCTTGAGACATTTTATTAGTTCGATTTCCAAAAATAGTTAACTTTTTCAACAAAGTTGTTGGTCGTTTATTACTAGTTGCTTTGTTTTCAAAGAAAATTCAAACTAAAGAAAATATATTTACAAAAGATATTTACGAAATGACATTGAACGATAGAATAATTAACTTGTTAGCTAGCAGGAGTTTTATAAAACTGGCAAAGTGTATTAAAATAGATTTGTGCATTTATTTTTTGAAAAGTTATTGCTTTTAATTGTAACACCATATTGAAATTTTTATTTTCGAACACTTTAATCCAAAACGATTCACTTTTCTAATGAATCAAGCTGTCCTGGACGGAGGTTTTACAAACGATACAAAGGCCCCCAAACTTCTGCTGACAGACACCACCGTGCCTCCAGACCACTTTTTCATGGGTCCGTTTCATGCTATCTACTATTTACACATTTTTTATATTCTACCTAATTTTTCTTTTAAGTTATTTTTTGCATTAGATTTATAACGACTTTTAGCATCTAGTTTTCTGTATACCCATTTAAAAAAATATTAGTTATGAAGTAAAGCAGTCTTTAGAAAGAGGGGTTGTCTTGTTTCATGTATTAGCAGACTCTTAGGAACTAACTTTACTTGAGACGATACAAATTTTGTCGTAGTATCCCTTTTACATATGTACTACGAGTACCCTAAAATTCACAAGTAATAATTACTCCCGAATTAAGTTCATTAATGATTGCTTCTATTTTGATTTGAGTTATGGTATTATTTCATTGGCTGTTTTTTTTCTCATCAGTTGATTCCATCCTTAGAGTTGAGTATCAGTAGTTTCCTAACTGAACTATTTGATCCTGATCGTTGACTTATGAGTTTCTTTCGGCCAGCATCCGGTGAATCACGACATTGACACAAACTTTAGATACATCAACTTTATTTCATATACACAATGCTGCACACCATGGTATCTATTGTATCGTAAAATACTCTTTCTTAAGAGACTTATCCAGTGACAAACTAGGGCAAGACATTTGAGTGGTAATGGAGGTGAAAAAAGAAACTATGACTTTCTAATTACGCAAATGATCTAGCGTTTTTTGCAAATACAACGGCCTAAGCAGAAGCCCTACTGCATGGCCTAGATCAAACTTCAGGAGTCGTTGGCCTGTACGTGAAGGCAAATAAAACAGAGTATATGAGATTAAAACAAAAAGGAACCATCTCCACTCAAGGCCACCTACCTCCCATTTCACAAACCACCCGAGTAAGACGAACAAGACACATTTTTTGTATTATGATATTGTAATTCTTTCCGAGACAAATATTCGTTTTATTTTGTTTATTTCTGTTGCATTTTTTTATTTTACATGTTTTGTAAAAGGAAATGAACGCTTGAGTTGTTGTTGTAAAAGTGATGAAAGGCTGTGTCTGTGTGTTTGGTTTGAAAATTTTAATCTCCAGCGTTTTAAATTAAAAAATCTGTAGCGTTTTAAATTATCATCTTCTTAATTAGTTAGAGGGAAGCTTGAATTCGAAAGAGTATTTTGACTTACGAAAAAAAAAAAAAAAATCAGAAAGAACATTCAACTCGTGCAGTGAAAACATTTAGATCTTTCTCCGGTTTTTCATAAGCCGAAAAATCGAAATTCAGATATTTATAAAATTATGATCAACACTTTTATCATAACTTTAATGCGCAATTATTTATGTATTGAGAAAAATCTTTTATTGTAATTTGAACATTATTGTAATTTGAAAAGGAAGTCCATTTAAAAAAAAACGATGACCCTCTCGAGTTGAATAATTCCTTTTTATACGTAAGTAACAGACGTATCTTTTATATTGTTTATTTGTCTTGTGTTTCCGATATTCGTAGAAACGAAGTTTCACTTTAAAAATGAAAATCTCTTACAAATTTTATAAAAGATTAACGTTTGAGATTAATTTTCTTTTTACTGTCGAAATTAACAAAACAGTTGTTTAATTCCCGTTACATTTGTAGTATCGGTTGATTAAAAATTATTTAAAATTATTCTTGGGTATTTTTCAAACTGATTGTATATTAGCAAACATAAACAAAAGGGGAAAAACTCTTTACAATTGTCTTTATTTAAAAAAAAATTCTATTAACATTACGATTTTGCCTTTTTTCGATCCTGTAAAACTGTTAATTGTTTATCTTTAAGATATCGCTTGAGAACTTTTAAGCAAATATCTTTTTATATCTTTTGTGTTAAATAAAATTTCTTGAGTTGTATTTCTGGATTAAAAATTTGTTTTTTTTCTCATCTTGAAAACCTTCAACTGTATCGTCCGAATTTGCAGACGATCTTCATTTTATCAATATCGGAATTTATCTTTTATCTGCCTGATAACTTTTAACAGTTAAATCACATCTTTTTCTGCACAAAAAGTATTTATTATCTTTGTAGAAACATTAAGAGAGAATTTAGTAAATTTTGATTTAAAAAAAGAATTATTAAATATAAAAAATTAGCACATTTTCCTTATAAGATTAATAAATTATCTTTACATGCGGGGCACTGCTTGAGAATTAAGAACGAACTCAAAAGCAACGTTTTGCTCAAGGAATCCTAGATATTGACATGTTGATATTGGGCGACGAGCAAAGACTTACACAAAAAAGTTCTATTCGGACACCGGATGCAGCCTAGAAGACCTGACAAGAGCGATGGAGGATGGGGATGAATGGTGTGTGTGTGTGTTAGAGAGAGAGAGAGAGAGAGAGAGAGTGAAACTGAACCTTCTGGATTTTAGTCAAACGCTTAGAGAAAAAACTAGATGGAAACTGTACATGTATGGTGCGGGCTGTTTCAAACATATCTTTGAAGAACCCTCAAAGAAACAGCTGTACAGCCACTTACACGCAACTCATCCAAATAAGACGAGCAAAACATGCTGAGCACTACTGAAGAGTATGAACGAATTCATAAGCGACGTTCTTCTATGAACTCCAACACTTGGACACACCACTGTTGACCGACTCATCAGTTCTGTGCGGACACTGGATTACTTCTAAAGAACTTACCCAAAGTGATGGGTAATAGGGATGGATAGTGTGTGTGTGTGTGTATGTGTGTGTGTGTGTGTGTGTGTGTGTGTGTGTGAGAGAGAGAGAGAGAGAGAGAGAGAGAGAGAGGGGGGGGAATCAATAAAAATCTGTGCAGTCAACACGATGATGATGTTGAATGTTTATTGTTTTTTACAAAGAATCTTCGTAAAAGCCAAATTCATAATGCAGAATTGTTATATTGACAGGAAAACATTCAGTAATTAGATGCAGAAGAATTTCGTTAATATTCTTGAAGAATTATAAGGCGCATATCGATTTAACCTGATTTTTCAGTCAAGATAAGTATGTTTGGTAATATACCCTTCGGAAAACTCTTGCAGAACGTGCGTCAAAGAAAGGAAGTTCTATTTTTGAGGCAGTGACTCTAAATCAACTATTTGAAAATAAGGTTTACTAATGACAACTCAATTGAAAAAAACATCATTTAAATCATGTCTAGAATGGGCATCGAAAACGGGGATATGGAATTAATAAGATAGATTGATAGATAGATAGATAGTTCAAATCTTATTTCAATGATAAAACTAACTTCAGTTTCGCTGGATCACCTTAAAAGAAAGTTCGACGTTTGAACATGTTACAAAGCAAATTGTAAATTGAGTCTGCAATGTTGGTAGGTGTTGGGTATCACCCACATTTTTCAACACAATGAACTAGTCCATCTGCCATATATAGCAGTAGCTACAAATACCAGGGCAGAAGGTGAAGAGCAGCTTCTGAAAGGATTAGTATTAGAGCGTTGGAGACTGGAGATCGCATTAGATCACCTTACTTGCTACCGTAATAACGGAAGCCAATACTATCGTTGGACTAGATCTTTATTCTGTATTCACTAATCCTATATTCTTGTCTACTAATAGTCTCTCTATTGTTTATACTTTTTCCTGAGAATATATCTCTATTTCCTCTCATATCGTGGTTTGTCCTTTATTTAATATTACAAGCGTTCACTAACCAGAACGCAATAGTAGGAATAAAAATCATGTCATGTATTCTCTGAAAAGCAGTAAGAATTAACGGGTAAGCGAATGGTAATGTTTATCTAAACTTAGTAAAGCATCTCGCAACCAGCTAAAACACCATTTTTTATGCAAGACATTGTTCCCTATCACACTGGTATAAAAGTAAAAGACTTTCTTTTTATTAAGAAAAAATTGAAATCATAAGATAATTCACACGGAGTCCCAAATGAAATCCCGCGCTGACTTATGGAAGATAATAGATGCAATTTGAGATTGAAACTCAAAATCTAAAACAAATGAATGAGAAAAGCTGTAAAATGAATGAAAAATAATACGATTTTTGAGCACGGGATTTGTCATATATGTAGCGAAGGAATTTACGGCTGCCGCTCGCATAATGCAAAAGCTCTTCGATCAAATTCAGCACTCTGGTATTCGGTAAGGTATAAAAGGTAAGCAAACAAACGCTGCTGCTGCTACTTAATACCTTATAACTCCCTAGCTGGCGTGGTACGCTTGTTGGCCGAGTGATCTGATCCTAAGTCTAACATAAAGTTGGGCGGGTTTCGAACCCAGCTTCAAGGGTGCTTCGTGTCTAGCCACACTGAAGAGTTGTGATAAAAAGAAACAGTCTGTCTGTGGATGACAGTATATATATATATATATTTAAGACAGAGAAAGAGAAAATGAGAGAAAGAGAAAGAAAGTGAGAGAGAGAGAAAGAAAGATAGATAGATAGATAGATAGATGATGATGATGATGATGATGATGATGATGAAAAAATAGTAAAAGATTTATTTAAAATAATATAGAGTACAAAATAAGAGTTAAAATATAATATAACCTTTACGATGAACTTTAAAAATATAAAGTAAACATTCATTAATTATTTACCTAAAAGTATTTAGTATTTAGTCAAGTTGGTCGACGGTAGTCGAGGGCAACTCGAAAACTCCCTTTTCAATAGTTATTACACCAAGGTGTAGGTGAGAGCACTACTTCTTACCAAGAATTGTTCCACTTACTCTTGATTATTACCTTATATTGTTCAGTGTTAAGCAATAAGGTATCAAGTATCATATTTTGAGTCTTGGGTATGGAACGAGCTGGAATTGAACGTCGGTCTCCTAGACCATTGGTGAACACTAACTATTACGGCAAGCATGCTAATGCCAACAGATTATGATATATATATATATATATATATATATATATATATATATATATATATATATATATATATATGTGTGTGTGTGTGTGTGTGTGTGTGTGTGTGTGTGTGTGTGTGTGTGTGTGTGTGTGTGTGAAGCCCACGCTGAAAAAACATAAACTACACACACTCACAAACAGAAACAAACATACGCATATATGTATATACGTATATATACACACCAAAAAATTAGTAGTAAGAATTAACTGTCAAATTTAAACCACATCACTTCAAAAGAAAAAAGCTTCATGGAAATAGTTAGGCCAAAGCTACACACACGCGCACACACAAAAACAAATACACACACAGAGAAAGAGCCAAAAAGTAGCTTTTAGTTAAATTCAAAACCACTTTAACAAAAATAATCTTAAAACATATCAACTATATATATATATATATATATATATATAACTACTATATAAATGCAAATGTATATATATATATATATATATATATATATATATACATTTGCTGTGTTTATGTTTGCTTGTCGGGACCTAAGTTGCAAATAAAATTCTGTTGAAAAACAAAACAAAAGAAGGAAAAAAGAAAGAACATTTTCCCGTTAAGATAAAGTTTCTGGAGGGCCTACTTCAAAATTTGACCAAGGCTGTCATTATTTCCTGACACGGTTAGATAATAAGCATATAATGCTTTCAGGATTACTGATTTAAAAAATAAAAAGGATTTAAGAAAAATAAGAATTAAAATTAATGATTATGGTTTATTATTCTTTTTCAAGCTTCTTTTTGAAAACATGTTTTTAGTGAACGAAATATTTAATAGCTTTAATCATTCTCGACTAAATTAGGATTATCTTAAGTAACTCGTAAACCTATTTAAAATCGAACCATTCATCAAAAAGTTAATAAAATTTGCTAAAAAATAAGGGGAATATATTTAACTCACAAAATTAACTATTTACTTCACAAAATTCAACCTTTAATGTCAATATTCAAGTTAAATTTTTTTCATCGATTGGTAATATTTCACTTCTTTTTCTAGTTTGTTATTTATTCAACAAAATTTTAAAAAAAGTAGATTTATCTCAGAATTTTATAAATAATTTCAATTACCTAGACTTACCTTCTTTACATATGGTAGCACTACTTTACATGACTTTTCATTATAACATGTCAACGCATCCAATTGGAATAGAGTTGGTTTTGCTATCGGTCATGATATCGAACCTCCATTCCTCATGCATAGTGTCATGTGACGCATCCACTATTTCAACAATCCGTTTGAATACTGTCCTGCCGAGTCTAATTGGTCCTGTGCAGTGTTGTGCTGTTAAGAACTGGACTATTCAGGGCAGAGTTTGGCTTGTATGATCATTGATAAAAGTCTTCGGTAATGCCGCGCTGATCAATTCAGATCAGTTCAAGGCCTTTGAATAGAGATAGTGTTAGCCATCGACAAAACAGCTTCTAAGAAATATGACTATAGTTTCTTGGAAACAGTTTTATCTGCGGCTGGATTTGGGGTAAACTTTCTAAGCTCGATTCGCCTTCTATATTCGTATCCCAGAAATATGGAGGAGTTAAACAGAGTTATATTAAAACTTCATCTCGATCAATTCGTCAAATATATCTGCCTTTGCTAGCTAAACGTTCTTGCGTTGGTACCTTTCTTTCGCAAACTGACGCAAAATCCGGCCCAAAGCAGTCTTACACGATCTGATGCTACCATTATGGACCCTATTTCGTTTATGCTGACAATGTTAGGGCGCTTGAAACGAGGAGACATGAGGGCGTATCAGGGGCAAAAATTGACCGTGAAAAGTCGGTAAACTTTCGGTTGAGTTCGTAGAACAGCTATGCCCGACTCGGCCCCGGAAGTTAGAAGGATGCTCCGTGCAAGATACTCAACGTTTTGTTTTGTTTCGATGTCCATCTTAAGAAAGAATGGTCGGAGGTATTGAAAAAGGTCGTGGCTGCAGTCTGATCACAAAGAAGGCTCTCATTGTACTGAGAAGTGTTGAGCCTAGGTGTGTTGCAAGCTGGTCTCCCACAATTTTTTCCGGGCTTTCGGTGCTTTGTCTCCTGTGTACCGTTCAAGATAACCTAGAAATAGTCTTGTTCTAGTTCGTTAAGGGCAAATGGGCTACTTTGATGCGTCGCGAAATCTGTCATATTAACCTATCAGATGAGTAACGAATGTAGAGACACGACGAATTCTGGAAAGAAGACACCAAGAAAGCGTTACTGACCTTATGAAGAGTGGGCTCAAATTCTTGGGAAACTCGCCAATTGGCGAGAAACGAATGCTCCTTCTATTCCCGAATGTCAGGACTCTCTGAAACTTTTCTCTTGGTTGCAGACTGGTCTCTCTGACAGCCGCCCGTTATTGAGTAAGGCATTATATCTAATATTACTGAGGGGGCTTTTCGAGATGACTTAATTGAGAAGATAATCGTGACGGTCGGTTATTATGGCTGCGGGCCCTTGAAATAGGTGGCTAAATAACGGCGTGACATCGCTAACCTGGCTGGTGATTCGAAGTAATCTTTGGGTCGGTAAGTAACTTTTCTCTGCGCGTCCGGTGTGGTTTGAAGGAGGAGTCGATCGCTCACGTCTTCTTTCATCGACCGGTCGTACGGCTGTTGTGAAAGCTTCTTGAAAGTTTTATGGTTCGGGTTCTGAATTGAAAGTTCTTTGCGCTGGGAGCCAGATCTATACGTAGCAATATGGTTCCATTGCTGAACAGAAAGAAACACTACGTGGTTTTCTGTGAACTCGGTATTACGACACAACAGAAAGCATTCCAGAGAGGCGATTCTTTCTCATATCAGATATTGATGCCTTTTTTAAAACACCAAATTAAAATCAAAATTTGGTCTCAGAGATAGACTCTCTTTGGAATTCGGTAAAAGATGGGTGAAAGTTGTGCGTTTGCATCGCGTTCTTAAAGTCTTGTTAGAGATTACAGGTTGACAAAAGATTTTGGGTTCCTCGAAAATTCAGAGACAATCCATCCCAGATAATTGAGACTAGTCTTTCGTATTTATTTTTAAAAGGCATATAAGCTCATCAGCGTCATTTATATCTTTTAGTACACGTTATTTGTTTTTTTAAATCTCTTCTCCACTCCCATTCGATGACGGAGACTCGAGTTTTCCGGACCTTTTTCCCTGCAGCACTTTTCAACCGTTGAAATATTTTTTTTGCCATGTAACTCTGTGAGGGAGCAGCCCAATTCTAATGTACATTTTAGAATATGTTTATATATTTATTGTATTCATTCGTTTTTCATTGGGGATTTTTTATTTTTTGTAAATAAATATTTTTTTTGTAAATAAATTTTTAAATAATCCTCCCTTCTTTACGTTTATATAGATAAGGGATCATAGAGTGACTAGCTTCAATTGGTGGATTTAATGCGAAAGATTTTCCAAATAATTGTGTTATTGTGGTGAAAGAAATACTATAGTATGTTTTTAGATCAGCAAATGGAACTAGTTAAGTTAAAGAAAAAGTTGGCAACCGTAGACG
Organism: Sepioteuthis lessoniana; assembly: GCA_963585895.1. Taxonomy (NCBI): domain Eukaryota; kingdom Metazoa; phylum Mollusca; class Cephalopoda; order Myopsida; family Loliginidae; genus Sepioteuthis; species Sepioteuthis lessoniana. The sequence continues at coordinate 107,660,336 of OY757920.1, read as the reverse complement.
AGGGCGACCTGAAGGATAAATCGCGGATACTTTTGTATGCTCAAAATAAGGAAAAGTACGAACTTCTTATTTTATTTTTACCGATTAAATGATATATTTCAATAATAGAAAAAAATCGATTCGTGGAGCTCGTCACAGTTCTTCATAGATAAGTAGAAAAAAAGGGGAACGTCAGTGTTTCTTAAGACCCCCTCCGTGTTTAAATATCACTGAGAATCCATTGGCGGAATTTGAATTTAATGCTTTTTCGAAAACTATAGTTTTGTAATTTAGTACTAATTGTAAAAAAAAATCTTAATTTGTTTTGTGACCTAAAAAATGATGAAAATCTTCCAAACTAAAGGTACTCTTTTTAAAATATTATCTTAAATGTAAACCAAACCAAAACAAATAAAAAAAAAAACAAATAAAAAACAAAACAAATTGTAATACCCAAAATTTTAAATTTTTAGCTGCTTTTTATTTGAAGGACCCATTTTTATTTCTTAGATACTTTTTACTGTACTTATCTTCAATGCTACATTTGTAGCGGGTAAAAGAATTAAATAACAAAAATTTAACGAAAGCATTGTTTATCGATAACCCAAAAACTGATATTTCAAACGGATACTTTTCATATTTGGTATTTTCTGAGGCAGCTTCTAGCTGGATGACTTTGTAACCAATAATGCATAAGTGATTACCTCCACTTCCGATTATATAGAGAGGTGACCTGGTCACATGGTAAACCTAATTGAATCATTGGTAGATGACACATTCTGCGTCTCTTTTATGGAAGATGAACTGGTAACTCAACCCCAAAATAGCTCTTTTCAGTTGTATCATCTCTATTTTTCTTACCATAAAACTTTCTTATTTTGAGGATCATTCAGACTTCTGTCGAAGCATCATAGAAGTTATGAAACAGCTGTAAATCTAATTAATTAGTAGAAGCTAGATTCTTACTTACCTGTCCCGAATAAACAATACAGAGGTAAAACATATCGCATCCATAGCTTAATGAAGTGCGAGGTAATTGTCGAGTCGGTCATAACGAAATAAACTGAAAAACACAATAAATGATTATCAGTGGTAAAAGCTGCAGAAAGAAAAAAATGATTAAAGAATAAATAGATTGAATAAAATTCAATGAAAATACAAGAATAAAGAATTGAATTATTAATGAAATGTTTAGTCGAGCTCACGGCGTCACAGTGGTGACAGCCCGGTCTTATATTCATTAAGGTTATTTGATTGAATGATTTAACAAAAAATACAATCATTATACCACTGTTATTCATTTTTCTCTTCAATTATTCTACAATTTATTAATTTTGGAAACTTCTGCAAACACCGAGTAATTGTTTCTGGCAATATAAAAATTGCCGATTATTCACAGAATTTTGAAGAGTTTTTAATGTCATTATGCTTTCTTTTCTTGGAGTATCATCTGAATGGTCCACCAAAATTATATATATATATATATATATATATATATATCAGCTTTTGGTCTGATGATCACATAGACGAACAACTGATTGACCAATCCCCGTTGTTGTTCTGTGTAGGTATTTCTATCTATCTATCTATCTATCTATCTATCTATCTCATGATTTTAAGATTTTGTGGGAGAGGGAACACGGAAACTAATTTGCATGAAAACGATAAAAAATTCACTTGAATTTTAGAACATATTCTTTATCTGAATGAAACTAAAATTGAATTGCATAAATTCAAATCATTTTATCCTATGAGAAGAAATTATGGTTGCACCTTTGATCCAATAAACGACAGACTTACATTAAAACCCGTTTATGGTAAATATACTCGGTATAACAAAATGAGGGTAATTTTTTTTCGAATAGCACTGAAATATTTCATTGAATATATGCATCTCTAAATAAATAAAGATAAAAAATAAATGAATAGAAATAAAAATAAATAAATATCGGTGTATGTGATCAGTCAGAAATATATCAAACCTTTTGAATATATCAAGAACAGGTTGCGCAGCCTTAATATAACTTGGTAACCAACAAATCAATATTACAAATGAGTAAGCAGACATTCCACTAAAGGTTGGGTTACTGAATGAGATTGTGTACTGTGTAACCGTCACATTCATTATTAGAATGCGCCTGTTTATTCTTCCCATTACATTCAGTTTTCTGATAAAACGTCTCATTACTTTGGTCCATCAGTTCATCTACTGTCCAGCGACTAAAAGTAGAAAAGGTCGCTAACTGAACGAGATATCAATGATCTGGACGGGTCAATCTCATAGTTAAGATAGTTGAGTCTTTACTATTGGTACCAAAATTTCGTGACTGAGCCCTGATAAAATATAGGATTTTGAATTCTGAATGTCTAGCGGTTTCTGGAACATTTATCTTTGTCGGTATGTTGCATAGTTAAATGAAAATTACTCTCTTCTACTCTGATGTCATCCCCAGGCACTTCTGTATGCTTGATGGCTAGAGTGCATACATAGTCATCAACTGACAGACATCAGTAAAGATTAGTTTGGTGAGTCGAAGTTGTTGGAACATATGGTGGAAACCAGAAATTTTACTAGAAATTTTTGTTACAGTATCAAGAGGATACAAATAGGTTCACTCGAAATAATTACAGTTCAGTGCATACTGGAAGCAATTTACGACAACCTGCTTCATACTATGAGTCTCATTCAAGTTAATTTTGAAATTATTTAAGAACTTGAAAAGATCCTTATTTTCCTTATCTTTTTATTTTTTTAGAGTGGTTTGAATAAGTTGTTTTGTTGTTTTTCTCACATAACTGAAATTAAAACTTTTGTTTCTTTATTCAACGAGTTCATTACTGCATTCACGCACCAAATATTCAACAAAATTTTGAATGATTTATCGGGAGTGTTCTTCAGAAATAATCAAAATTAGTAACAAGTAACAGATGTGTTTACAATAAATGAACATATAATAAAGATTAAGATAATATATATAAATAGACGTATCTAATGACCTATTAGATGTTTTACTGTTAAACCGAATATTTCTCCATTCATAGCATTTTTCAGGGTAATAGGTATTACTTGGCAGTATCCATCTTCTATCCAAGTAACGTACGACAGCTGTGATATTAACAGCAAAGAATAATTCCTAGTACAACCTATTATAAAATAAGCAAGGCGGATTGCTTTTACAAAGTAAAAAGGCCTCAATAACTATAGCATTTAATTAGGAGAGGGAGTGGATACATTGCTTTCTCAAGGAGTATTTGTGTGACGAGAAATCAACCTGTTCAATCTGGATAAATTTCGATAATTTTGTTTAAAAAACGAATAAAAACACTTTATAAATAAATGAGTAATTAATTAATCAAAAACCATCAATTTTTTATAAAGAGTAATTATAGAGGTAATTTCTAAATGAAGGAATTAATATCAAGTTGCCGTGTTTTTCTCTTGATGGTAGAAGAGACAATAATTATTTTTGAAAAATATTTGTGGTAAAATTTTGTTGACGGTTTGTTTGGTTCCCTTAAATTTAATAATAACAGGACAAATTATTCAAATAGTCAGCGGATAACTGAAGATAGTTTTGGCAAGTTTTTGTCTTTTAGCAATGGGAAGTAGATGATAGCGAAACATAGTTCTTGAAGTTGTCAATGAACAGATGACTTTTATTAGAATGAATATAAGAATTATTCAATTAGTAGATGTAACAGGAAAATATATAAACAATAAACATTATTTTACAGCACTATAAAAATTCAGTGATAATTTCGTAGCGAAGCAAAAGACTGCTGGTGATTATGTTGTCGAGGGTAAGTAGAGAACACAAGACAAACCCTGTTAAAATTTTATCCAACTTTTATTTGTCTAATGAGATCCTAGTAACAGCGTACTTATCTTTTAATGGTTATATTTGCTTGGTCAATTCGTTCAAGGCTCAGCTGTGGATAGAACATCTTGAAACATGATGTTAGTTTCAATTGTTAGGCGGGTGCAGTGCACATGGTTACATGTTCGCTCTGGTTTTAACCGACTAAATCTACGAAAAGGACTTGAGCTTTGTTATACAGAGTTTTGCGTCGTCTTCAATGACGTTACCAATTTCGTTCTACCACACGTTCCTCTCACGATCAAACCGACGTGCGGGTAACATTTGCACATTCGAATCACAGCAGCACCCCCGAGGCCATTAGTTTGATCCCAATGTTGGAAATTGATTTGAAGACCTCTTTGACATCTACCGATGCAGCAGCAGAAGTTGAACTCTGGTTGAACGAAAATAATAGGAAATGCTCCCAGTACCTAATGTAAACAGCATACTGGTGATCTCGACGGAAATGCCGCATAAACTGCGTGGAATATTACAAGGAAGCGTGATCATGTGCAGACAGCCGGCTGGAGGAGGTTTGACCACGAGAATTTGCGTGGGTGGCACGTGCAATGTATAGGTGGACGACTGTAGGAGATGTATTCATGCGAATTTTCATGGGCGTCCAGAATGTTATATAACCAAGAAGATTTCGACCCGACAGGAGAAGGAGGAAAAACGGGTTTCACTGAAGATTCGTACCTCCGCCCCTTTGTGTGCCGCACAGCCATCTTCAACCCTCCCGTACTCTACCGATCCGCACATTTCGGGTTATAAAAGGAATAGAAAAGAAGTAAATAATATTTTTATACATCAGTGTTGTCACCTTTCTCTGCTATACCATACCATCATCCAATTTTTTACCGGCAACTCACATGTTGATTCAGTAAAACACTAAGGAGGAAAACTAATGGCTTAAAACATTTCGTTTTATTCGCAGTATACGATAGCTATATAAACATACTTCATTTAGAACGAAAGTGTTCAATAACTGCTGTAGTAAGTATACCATACAGTTTTATTTTTTGTGTTTTGATTGAATTGCAGTTAATGTAGTTCTATAAAATTTTTGCCAATATTTATTTATCCTTTTCTTTTTTTTTTTATTTACGAACGCCTTTGCATGAGCTGGAGGCAACGAAAGGTCAATTTTTATGCGGACATTTAACAGGTTGGAATTCAGTTTTCCTTCTCCTAGACGGACTGCCATATCAATGCTAAAGAGCCCAGTCTGTCCTACAATTTTTACCCATAGCTGAAGAGAGAATTGTTGGATTCCAAAAGTATTAGCGCTATGTGAAATACAAGAAGCCTGGTCCAGGATTTGAACTCAAGTTACCGAGTCTATTTCCCTCTACGAGCGTTATTCATTGATTTATCCTTATTACAATAACAAATAAACGCACACCTTGCACTATTGCTGCTTGTAGCTACAAAACAGAAAAATTGCAACAGTAGAAAGTTAATGAGAAGTGATTCAGACATCAAACAATTCACAACAGTTACAGATAGGAAAAGTCAACCCTTGCTTAAATCACTGAAGCTTATGGTAAAATTTGTTTCACTCGAGGGAATCTATAAAGTGATAACGCAAGATGTACTGATCACAAAATGCAGCAGTAATTGTCTGTACTACATTTCGTTCAAGTACGCTGTTTAAATTCCTCGAACTTTTATACAGAGCTTAGTATATCATTATAAATAAGATAAGAACAGCCACATCGGCTCTCTGCATAAAAAAAAAACAACTTATGCGAGCCTCTTTCGATTTCAGATCGAGGTTATTTATGTACATTTCTTATTAATAATGGATTTGAGAAAGGTATAAATTATCTTCCCCTTACGGTTTGTCTTACGATCAGATAACTTGAAAAATATCATGTTTCTGGCATGTCACATTCATAGATTGAGGTGAGTGCATATTAATTAATATAAGCGTAAACTAGTTTTTCATAATTAATTTTCGCTGTCGTATTAATGACATTTATGGTTACATTCATCGATAATCACAAGAATGGAAATATTTGTAGATTTAAAGAGAGAGAGAGAGAGAGAGAGAGAGAGAGAGAGAGAGAGTATCGATTGCAGTCCATGCCTTCAAAAGGCGTATATCAAAATAGCTTTCCGTTGATGAAAAACTGCTGCCGAGGTACATGAACTTGTCTACTCATTTCAGATCTTACCACTTGGGGTGGAAATGGCTACTTATCGTTTAAAACACACGTACTCAGTTTTATTTGTCTTCCCATGGAGGCCAATGCCGCCTGTTGCCTGCTCCTGGGTATGCAGCTGGATTTGGGCTTAGGCAGGTGTATTAGTAAGAAACGCTATAACATTCGCATAGTTTGCGTCTGTTATAGTTTCTGTGGGATATCCTCTACTTCTTGCCTTTTATAGTAATTTTTTTCTTACATTTATCGATGTTCTTACATCTATCGATGTTGGCAGATTATAAACAAATATGGTGCAAATGTATCTTTTAGCAAAATGCCTGTGGCAATGTCGAAGAAGTCTGTGTCTCCATTAGGAGAGCGAACTACTGGTTTCGTGTTTTTATAAAGCATTATTATAGCAGTAACAATTTCTTTAGGGAAACCATATGTTAGAAGTATTTGCTCCATCTTCCCTCTGTGTATGGAACAAAATGCCTTGGAGCAATATGCAAACACAAGTGTTGCCATGAGATTCGACGATTGTCAGAATCTATGATGTTGCAGATCGATTTCCTCGAAAACCATCCTGATTTTTCCTAAGATCTTTCTTAATTTCAGGTTTTATACGGTTGAGAAGAAAAGCATAATATACCTTAGCATCTTTGGAAGTAAAAATTATGCCTCAGTGTTGCATAATGACTTTTGACCGAGCCATCATGTTCCAGCTTTGTAAACAGAAAAACTGTGATGCGTGAGTGTAAACAGCGCGCGTGGGTTGAGAGCCGGAAGCGGGTCACATTGGCTGACAACCGGTATATGTGGGCGTTGGGAAACCATATATACTCGGAAACCCACGTCAAACGGTCAGTCACGGTCAGAGACAGAGTCAGACGGAAGCCGCGCTGATTGCCACCCACGGCGGAGGTGTAGCGGTCCAAGTGCACCTCGGCTAAAAAGCTGAAGAAATTCTAAGTGAGGCCCTTAATATGGAACAACGAGGCTCCGAGTCCTCCTTCCTTCTCTGTCTCCCTGTCTTTCTCTCGCTTACGCCAGTTTTGACCCTGACGAGAGAAATAAAGGTGAGACATAATTTTGTAAAAGAAAGGGTTATGATCATTCATTCCTTCATTGGTATACATCATCTGTAGTTCTTAGTGATGCCAATGTTTACTTTCTTAGAGAATAGGAGGTTGCAGCCTTTGGTCTATCTCTCTACTATGTTTTGTTTATATACGGTATTGCAAAATTGAAGTAAGTCATTAAACTTCCTTATCATCCATATTCTGGAGAAATTTTGTCGAAGCCTGCAGATTTGTCTGCACAAGGCTAAGTTAAGTTTTATTCTCCTGGTTGGATGTTCAGTTGGCAATTCATTTTTGTGATAGGTTCACCAGTGAATTTAGGGGATTTTTCAAGCAGATTATTGAAATATTCTTTCCACATCAGTATTCGTTCTTCTTTGATGGCAGCTTTTAGTTTTGTCTTTGAGGAACTATTCTTCCTGCTCACAATATTTACTGTCAGTTATTCTATTTGTGATTGCCTATCTTCTACTGAGTTTCTTATTTTATTAATCTGGCCTTGAATGCACTCTGATTGTTCTTTTTGGTATGTGTTCGTTCTCTCTAGTTTTTTTTAGTTACTGCGCGTTGGCATTTGTTTTGTTTCTTTTATCAAGTAGAGATGCTATTTTCATGTCATCTTGTTTTTTGCTAACGACTTGTGATTTTCATGAAACTCTACATTTGGCTCTTGGTTTGGTCGGTATGCACTCCGCTACTATTTCCATGTGAGCAGTGGCGAAAATTTCATGTTCGACATTCGGAGAATGTGTTTCAGATATATCCTGAAGAGGATCGAATTTCTTTTCTTACAGTTACCATTTACTTATTGCCAATATCTTTATTGGTTAGTGAGGATCAGTGATGATGTGTGGTTTTGATTCAGAACTCTATTTATCTATGTTTGCATTATTTGGGTAGATGTATGTCCATAGTTTTACGTCCCGTTTTTTGGAATTTAGTATTAAGGTGTGCTAGTCTGTTTTCGAGCGAAACATCAGTTAGATATTCCCCATTTCTGTTTGACGAGTTGCGTGAGCAGAATGTATTTTCGTCTTTGACTATTTGAGCATTCATGTCTCCATCGATGATTAGAATATTGTGTTTGGAAATGTGTAAGACTAGAGAAGATAGCCAGTTGTAGAAGGTGATGATGTCTGTTTTGTCATTGCCAATAGTGGGATTCTAGCAAAAGATGATTATTGTGTAGGAGTTGCCATTAAATGAGGCACACATCATTCTCGGTTGGATTTTCTCTATGCAATTATTTTAAGGCCCGACGACTGAGTAGCATTCCTACGTCTCCAATAGCGACATTGACGGATTTTTTCTATGCAGATACTGAGATAAACATCAATCCATTTCCAGTATCATAGTATTTTATTTTTAGTTTTGCTATGGTCGTATGCCTCTATTATACTCTGCTGCAGATACTTTCATTTCATGTAACTGGTTTACTCTATTCAAAATCTTAACATTAAATGTCGCTAGGTGAACAGTGTTTTTGCATCTAAGTAATTTTGGTTTAGGGTTTTTGTTTTGAGGCTAATTTTTTGAACACTGTGACCAATGCTCCAACCTCCTCCAGAATGAACTTTTTTACCCGCCCGAAGAGCGGTGTGGTTTGGGCTTTTAGTTTGAATCAGAGTCATGGTAATATTTCATTGGTATTTTTTTTCTATTCCTCATCAATAGACACGGTTTCTAAGCCGTGCTGCAGTAGTTTGCTCACATTCCCCACTTATTCTTTTCCCATGTCTAACAAGCTGAAATTAACATTCTGAAGGACAGGTTTAGTATTTGCTTTGATAATTCACATCTAAAACTCGAAGAAAATATTTACTAACTGTTTATATTCTTCTGTTTCAGCGAAGTTATCATTTAGCGAAGCCTTCCGTACGCGTTCTGTATTTCACGTCCTTTGACTTCTCTTTCTCTAAGTAGGAAATCGAATGCGTTAGAATAAATCAACCAACAGTAGTGTTGTCCCGAAGTTCTTTGCTCGTAATCCGTCGATTCATCGACGGATCTCAGAATCTGTGAGGTTGTGGAGTGATTTCTTCGAATGCCGTTTTCATTTTCTTTAAGCGTTTTCTTAATTTCGGGTTGAATACAATTCAGAAATGTGGGAATATAAAACTAAGCTGCTGTAACATTTAGGGGTATATCAGTGTAGTTCTTAATGATTCTAAGGTCATTTTTTAAAGTAGTGCCCCTTCTATCGGGGGTGTTGACATGTTCTGAAGGTTCTCTCTCGGCTGCAGACAGGTATCTCTGACAGCTGGCCGTTGTCGATTTGGGCATTATATCGTTTGTTAGTTAGGGGTGCGCTAGGGATGATCGGCAAGGAGGAGGGTCGTTTGCTCTGGCCTTGGGCTCCCGGGATGAGGTGCCTCAATAATGATGAGGCTTCCCTCACCTGACTGGTCATCTGGAATGGGTCGGCTTGAGATTGTTGGGGAGAGGGGAACAATTTAGAATTCAAAATAACATATATACATTATATATGTAATTCTGAATTTTGAATTGTTCCCCTCTCCTCCACACTGAAAATATGGGTTTTAGGTTAGACTTTCATGTAGCACTAGAGTTGTTTGGGTGAACGTAGTATGATAGTGATATTTTCAATTGAGGTATTGTGGTGCTCTTTGATTTTGTTGATATGTATTGGACAGTGAATGTGTTAAGTTGAAGATTAGGATAGTGTTAACTAGCCTCACCCCTCCATTGTTAGGCCATGTGCCATATTTGTATATATTTTTCCTACAATAAATATTTCCGCCCAATAGAGAAAGTGATTGCCCGGAGATGCATCTTGACGCTCAGAACAGACTAAAAGGAAATCTTGCATTTTAATTACATAGAATCTTTTATGAATGAAAAAAAATTGTCCATGTGTGTCTGACAAACGGTGAAATATCACATGACGTAAAAAAAAACATAACTAAAAACAAAATGCTTAGCATTAAAGAATGCCGTCTTAGACACTGCATCCTTTGACCCCACACAAAAATACATACATTGATAGACAACTCCGTATACCTTTAAAAGTATTTTCAAACCCACCACACAATAAAACTCCCTCCTGTCTAAAATTAAAGTATCGCTTAAATTACTGGAACGCTTGATAATTAAGATCATTTCTAACAACGAAAATTTAACGGCAACAAATTACGAAACGGCAAAAAAAGAAAAAATTCCTTCCTATGAATTGCCATTGATAACCCTAATACACTCGAATTACCCCCTCCATACCTTAAATTGACTTAATTATCACTTGTGAAAACATAGCAAAAACTCTTACATTAGTCTTGGACTTAACTAAGTTAAAACTTACTGGAAAAGAAAGGTGTTTTTTTCTTTTTTACGTACACATGGGAAGCAGCATGATGGATGTAAAGGTATGCAAAGAAACCCTCTTATGGCCAAATGCAATGCCTAACCTGCTCCTGGACGCATGAGTGTCGCGGCTTAACACTCAGGATCGTCAGTTCGATCGGGGAACCATTGCTGCTCATCTATAAGAGTGGCTTCTATAGATGAGTATAAAAACAGCCATCGAAAGATGACCATGACCCACATTCAAACCACATACATAAACCACATCGCTCTTCGGGCGGGTAAAAAGTGTTCGAAAAATCAGCTACAGAGTTCACACAACAAAAACTATTAAAATGCAAACAAACAATACAAATAGCGACATTTAACGTTCGAACCTTAAATAGAATAGGTCAACTACCCGAGCTGACTGTATCAGCCGTAGAACATAAGATAGACATAATATGCATACAAGAACAGATACACGCACAACGAGGATATCAAATATTACGATACTGGCAATGGATGGACGCTAGCCACTGTATCAGCATGGAGAAATTCTGTCAATGCCACAGTAGGAGGTGTAGGCATAGTTATAGGACCAAGAGCGTTAAAATCACTTAATAGCATTGACAGAATACAACCTAGGATAATGGCAGCTACGTTTAATGGTAATCCCAGAGCAACAATCATCTCCTGCTACAGCCCTACCAATGTTAGTGAAGAAACTGAACTAGTCGCCTTCTACGATTAGCTATTCTCCCTAGTGCGTAGCATTCCGAAACACAACGAGCTAGTCATTGGCGGAGACATGAATGCCCAAATCGGGAAAAACGGAATCAACAAATACAGGCTACACAACACGTCAAATAGGAGTGGATAACATCTAACAGATTTCATGATAGAAAATAGACTAACATGCCTCAATACAAACTATCAAAAAAGGGAGGTAAAATTATGGACTTGCACATATGCGAACAATAATAAAGCACAGATAGACTAAGTCTTTATAAAGAATAGTCACGACAAAAATACGACTAAGCCTACGAAAAAACGCCACACCAACAGAGACCACCAAACACTATGACTGGGCCCTTCTTAACAACAGAGATATTAGAGATAAATATGTATTAGAATTGAGAAACAGATTTGAGACACTATAGGAGAAGACAGAAAAAGGAACCCAAATGACGAATATGAGGATTTCGTCAACGCGGACCTCGAGGCAGCAGCGAATTGTATTCTAACAAAACCTAAAACTAAATATAGAGTCACATGGGAAACGTTAGCGGTTAGGGAAAAACATACAGATGTGAAAACTGCTTCCATAAGCTATAGGAAGAACCCAACAAACGCAAATGTCCTAAAACTAAAAATGTCTCAAAATGAATTAGCAAGCATATATCTAAAAGAACAAACAGAATACGTACAAAATCAGATAGATAAGATTAGAGACTCAGTAGAAGATAGGCAATCTAGGATAGCCTAGCATACGATAAACGAAGTGAGTGGAAGGAAGATCACAGCCAAAGCAAAATTGAAAGCTACAAACCAACAAAAAAGAACAAAACTGTCGAAAGAGCATTTCGAAAATCTACTAGGAAACCCACCGAAAGTTACACATGAACCAATCACCAGAATTATTAGTAAGCAATTGGGCAATAAAATAGGACCGTTCACTCAAAAAGAACTCGACTCGATTCTTAGAAACATAAAAAAATAGGAAAGCCGCAGGGCTTGACGAGATTCCCCCAGAAGTATGAAAGACCAGACAATTCGACGACATACTGCTCCGACAATGCAATGCAGTCTATAATCAAAATCCGATAGATAGATGGATGAAGGGATGAATCCTCCCCTTCCCTAAAAAGGGTGACCTCGGATTAGCCAAGAACTACCGAAGTATAACACTTACATCCATTGTAGCCAAAATTTACAATGCCCAACGACGAAACCGCATAGAACCCAAAATAGACAACATTCTTAGGAAAAACCAAAATGGCTTCCGAAAAAATAGATCCACAACCTCACAAATATTGACCATCCGTAGAATCATTGAAGGCATACGGGCAAAAAACCTACTGGTGACATTACTATTTGTCGACTTTACCAAGGCCTTTGATTCCATTCACAGAGGGAAGATGGAACAAATCTTTCTAGCATACGGCATACCAAAAGAGACCGTCGCAGCAATAATGATTCTCTTTTGAAACACCAAAGTGAAAGTACGTTCACCGGATGAAGATACAGAATACTTCGACACTGTAGCAGGAGTACTACAAGGGGACACGCTAGCCTCATACCTCTTTATCATCTGTCTAGAATACGTGCTTAGAACATCGATTGATAAAATCAAAGAAAAAGGCTTCGAGCTGACAAAAAAAAAAAAAAAGAAGCAGAAGGTACCCCGTAAAAACAATTACCGACGCCGACTACGCCGATGACATAGCGATTCTGGCAAATACACCCAACCAAGCCGAAACACTACTGCATAGTTTGGAACAAGCCACCGCAGGAATCGGCCTCCATGTCAATGCACACAAAACTGAATACATGTGTTTTAATCAAACGGGTGACATTTCCAAACTAGACGGAACCTCTCTGAAACTCGTGGATAAGTTCACCTACCTAGGAAGCAGTGTGTCCCATCAACCGAAAAAGACATCAACACATAGCTAACGAAGAAATAGACAGCTATCGATAAGCTATCAATCATATGGAAGTCAGACCTGACCGATAAAATAAAACGCAGTTTCTTCCAAGCAGCGGTCGTATCGATACTGCTATATGGTTGCACTACTTGGACGCTAACAAAACAGCTGGAGAAGAAGCTAGACGGCAATTACACAAGAATGCTGCGAGCAATATTGAACAAGTCCTGGAGGCAACACTCCACAAAACACCAACTATACGGCCACCTACCTCCTATCACGAAAACTATCCAAGTTAGACGAACCAGACACGCAGGACACTGCTGGAGAAGCAGGGACGAGCTCATAAGTGATGTAATATGGACCCCTACATATGACCGAGAAAAAGCAGGACGACCAGCTCGAACATACATACAGCAGCTATGTGAAGATATGGGATGTAGCCCTGAAGACCTGCCAGAGGCGATGAACGATAGGGAGAAGTGGCGAGCAAGGGTCAGGGATATCCGTGCTGGCGGCACGACATGATGATGATGATGAAAATATACTTTATACAACACGACTAAAAACATTAAATACAAAATTATCGTTAAAATAAATAAGATTTGACAACACATCAACGTCATGCGATATTGTCTAAAAATATATATATATCTATATATACCCACATACATATACATATATATATATATATATACATCCACATATACATTCAAATATAAATAAGTATGCCGAGCACTATTTTACTATGGGGAGCCAAAGAAAATGCTTGTCACACAATTGTCGGGTTATGATTTAAGTCCGGGTAGAGACAAAAAAAATGATTGTTCATTCCGTCGAAATATTAGGTTGCCGTCTACTCGTTCTCTTATTCCTCTGCTATCTAGAAGCCCTTTCCACTGCGTCTGTGATTACCCGGATCGATGTCCTTTTATCCCGAGTAACCAACCCCAACTTGGTTAAGGCTTTACCTAGCGACTGACCCACGAAACCTCTGCAGCCAATTTCAGTTGGGACACAGTGATCCCATCTTCCTTTCATCCCACACTGCTCAACAAGTTCCTGATATCTAGTGAGCTTCCTCTCGTGGGACTCTGACATATTTTCATCCCACCGTATCGTCAACTCCCACATGATCACTTGCTTCGTCGTATTCGAAACCAAAATCATGTCTGGCCAAAGTTGTGTCCGAACAATATAATCAGGGAATTTCAACTGCTCATCTAAATCAAGAAACAACTCCCAATCATGGGCTATACTAAGAAGCGGTGTTTTTTTTTCTTGACGGTGCTGAATGAACATTCCCTCCTGCCGTAACAAAATCGATGCTCCTACTGACAGGCTTGTAAGTCCTGGTTCGAAGGCATTTGTCAAATACCCCCGTAATTTCCCTTAGCATCTGATCATGACGCCTTTTCACACAGTGGGCATTGTGGAGTCTCAACCCTCCCCCAGGTGTGAAGATTTGCTGGGCTCGGTAATCAATAGTAAACAGCTTGGATAAGGAATCGTATCTGGACGAAGTTTGAACCACAAATGTCCAACCAGCTAATTTTCCTTTTTAAAATACCATCCCATCGAGCCCAGGCACCCTGTTGGTCTAACGCAACCATTTTGCCAAATCTTAGCTCATCTCCACCAGCTCTTACCTCTTTCTGGAGGAGATGTCGATATTCTTCACTCGTGGCTCTTCTGATATCTTTGTTGGTACTATAGCCTAGACCAGAGCGACCTACAGCTACTGTCCCAACCAAAGCTTTGTACCTCAATCTCTCTTCTACGATTTCTAATTCTCGTGAAGAATTCCATCTCCTGCCCGTGCGCACTTCAATACCGGCTGTTGCTATCATCTCTCTGGTCTTGGTGACCATGTATTCTTCCGTTTGCCCCTTGAATGGAAGTTGTAGAGTGTTTGTTGATCCATATAAAGCAATACTGCTCGGAATCCGTGGCAAGTCCAACCATCTACGTAGGTAGCTGCTAATCTTCTCTATAGCTATTATAGTTTTCATAGTAATATCATATGATAGGCCATAATATCCTTGGCACGATAGTATGCTGATAAATCCAGGATTTGACACTCACAGTTAAACCTGATTTATCTACCGTCGTCAACCATGAGCAAAGATCTCTTGCAGTATTCTGTATAGCTACAGTGTCCTTTATGCTGCTGTTGTACAGCTTTCCTAGGCTCTTCACTGGCTTCTTTCTCAAAGTCGAGATTATTGTACCCGCAATTGCGAAGTGGAATCTATCAACCACGACACCTCTTTTTATCCCAAATGACCAAGACTTTGCTGGTTTGAATTGCATTCTTTTTTATGAAACTGGCCTCACCAACCCTCTAAGTAACCATCTGCAACCAGTGACCGAGGCGGTTGTTATACCGTCAAGTTATCTATGTAAGCCATAATCGGGGGCTGACGCACGGCTGCCTTCATTAGCGGACCCCGACATTCCACCTCAGCTGACTTAATCAACATAAACGTGATAGTGAAAAGGATCATTAAAACTGAGCAACCAGTGATTACGTCCCTTTCAAGCCTATGCCACCCTGACGATACCACACCTGCGGTCGTCTTGATGTAAAATGTAGCATAATAATCACGCAATAACTTCCTGGTCTCACTTGATATAGGATATCGTTTATGTGCCTCTTCAATCAGTTTGTGCGGTATACAGCCATATGCGTTAGCCAGATTCAACCACAATACCCCAAGATCTCCTTTTTTTTCTTTACCTTCCTTTAAGAGTTGTTTCACTACTCCAGTATGTTCAATACAATCGGGTATGCCTGGGACACCACCTTTCTGAACTGACTTGTCAATGTACTCGTTCTCTTTAATATATCTCGTCAAACGATGAGACAATATGCTAAAGAAAAGTTTACATTCCGTGTCAAAGAGAGAGATGAACCTAAATTGCTCTATTTCTTTTGAATTCTCCTCCTTAGGAGTCCACATTCCCTCAGAATATCTCCATTGATCAGCAACTCTATTCCTCGGCCAGATTTCTCATAAGATCCTCCAGAGTCGCCTCAAAATATTTGGACATCGCTTATAAACAATGTATGGTACGCAGCTAGGTCCAGGAGCAGAGGTTGATCTCGATGCCTTAATAACTTCCTGTATCTCAGACCAGCACGGTACCCTTGAGTTGAATGCTATTGACTGCGTTGCCAGGCTGATAATAAAAGGGTTATTGTTGAGCTCAATTCTCCTCCTTTTGAGTTCTTTAGTACATTCCAACTGACCGCCCCGCTTATCTCCAAGAAATTTCTTGAAAAAGCGAAGTGGTTGGAAATAAATGCGGCTCGTTTCCGATCCCTCTCCTCACCTCTTCTTATGTGCCATTCGGCTCTCCAGATGGATTTGATTTTGCGCCTTAAAACATCTCGAAGCTACGCTATTGGTAATTTGTCTTCGCTACTCGCCCTCTTATGTTGTTTTTTCAGGACTCGAAGCTCTTGGCGGATTTTTTTAAAATATGAATCTCCCTCCGATTCTTACAGTAGGGATCATTCTTCTGCCTCACAAAAACGTTGTCAAATCTGTCTGACGCGAAACTTGTAATAATGGTAGTTAAAACCCTCAATTTCTTGCTCGCGCCTCCTTCAGATGTTGCTTGTAGTATTTCGCACACGTCATCGTCAAATCTCTGCCATTCTTCCGTGTTGTTTGCCAGCGTCCACTTTATATACTGTTTCGTAATTCTGTCAAGGGATTGAGAGACAGCCACGTGGAGAGACTGGGCTCTGTGAGGGGAAATCTGGCCTTGCTCCTCCTGTGTCTGACCAGGTTGAGGTCCAGTGTGCTGTGACTGACTCTCTTTCTTCTGACATCCCTTTCTGGTCTGTTGGATTCTAAGACTACTCAGGTTTTTGCATTCCTTGCCGCAAATGCATTTTGTCCTCGTAATCCGTTCAACGTTTTAGGCCGATAACATAAAATCCATCCTATTGGAGATCTCATCTTCCCCCCTCCAGCGATCTCTTGGGGGTATTGATCCATTGGTCGATTTGTCGCTTAATTGGATTCCTCCTAATGGAAGTTACTACCTGGGGTGCTAACCCAGATAGCTCCGATCACCGTTTTCCCGGGCTGCCTATTGTCTCTCCAGTCATCACCAGAACTGTTCTCTGGTCGTCATTTGGTCTCTTTCCAAAGCTTACTGAAAATTTCAGAGTTTCATTTCAAGGAATACACCCTCTGGTGTCCCAGACCACATCGTCAATGATGTTCTTCCAAAGGTCAGTAGGAGGTTCGGCTCTTCATCATGCACCTTCACTAGGGTGACCCAGCTAGTGTTAATCAGCCACCAGCTTGTGGTCAGGAACCTACCAGTAGGAAAAAAATCACCAAAGAAAAAACATTTTAAACATCCATGAGGCTTTATACAAAGTAGCACCAGCAGAACATCCAATCAAATGCGTCTCCGGGCAATCCCTCTCCCATAAAAAAGCGCGGGAACCAAGCGAATGGGTTTCCGCGCAATAGAGAAAGTGATTGCCCGGAGATGCACCTTGACGCTCAGAACAAACTAAAAAGCAAGCTTGCATTTTAATTACGCAGAATCTTTTATGAATGAAAAAAAATTGTCCATGTGTGTCTGACAAACGGTGAAATATCACATGACTTAAAAAAACGAAAATGTTAAGCATTTAAGAATGCCCTCTCTGAAACTGCATCCTTTGGACACCCAATCCAAAAATGAAATTAAAATTATAATTCTATATAATAATAAATTTCTTACACGCAGTCAAATAGTTTCAAGTATTGCTATTTGATATTAGGAATTCTATTTATCAAGTATTCCTATCAAACAATTTGCACACAGCTATATGGTTGCAAATAATTAATAATCCTTAGTAAGTGATTAAATAGCTCCATTTGACCATTAGATAGAACCCTCGCAGATACTACCATTCCTGGTCAGGGTGGACCTACGAATAATGGCGATGAAGGAGTACTACATCTTCTCCAAACTTCAAGCCTGTAGCCTCACCATCATGCTGTGTAGTGTCATATCTGGTAAGCTCAAAGTCTTTATTTTTCAAAGCAATTGACACTTATCCACTGCCTTATTGTGTCGTTAAAATAAAAAGGGCGTGGTGTTTGCTGCAAGAACAAGGCCATGCGTGAGTCTCAATTTGTGCTTTCCCCATCAATAAAATGATTTCAGCGAAATGTGATTTTGTAAGAAGTCTCATTTGAGACAAATCTTACCCAGCTATACTTTTATTAGAGATATTTTAATAAATCAGATACTAATTAAGATTAGTGATTATTTTATAATCAATGAGAATAAGGCGTAAATAACAAAGGGAATTGTGACGTCGGTGGTAATATAGCTTTGTTCAAAGGCAGACGCGTAATCTCCATTATAATAAGATGTTACACTTATTTTCAAGTTTTCTCACAAGAGTCAGGTATTTATCCAGCCTTTCACTCTCTTTGAGTTTACAGTGTATATATTTATTGTACCTTTTTTGGGCGTAGAGATTTGGCCTTTTGGTTTGTGTACGGTGACTTTTTGTATTGCTTATTCATATTTCATATGAAGAGTTTTAATCTTTTAACCAGATTTCTGCCTATGTAGAGTAATAGGACATTTAGATCGATTTATTTAAAGGAAAAAGAAAAAAATATATATACACGAAGAGCCTACTTTTAAAGACAAATTTTTATAAGCATTTTTTTCTTGTGTGCTCTAGCGAGTCCTAGCAACAGAACAGAAATGGTATCGGTGTAATGTATCATGATTAAGTCAAAGACACGGTTTCCGCATGTGAGTAGAAAATTGGCGACGATTTTAACGATTAAACGAAACGTAAGTAATCGTGAGGCTACCGTTGAAAGACGAACAAAGAAACAGGATATGACCTTGCATTTCTTATTTCTCGAAAGTTGTGGAACTGTTTAAAAGATTCAAGAGAATTTTATTACCCCACCAATAGATTTAAAAGCATAAAGATCCCATTCCAGAAGGAGAGTAAAGTAAATTTTGGCCGGCATAGTAGAGTTTTGACCAACGAATCGAGTACAGTAATTCCTGACCCAAGGTTCGGAGTCGGATTTTTTACCTGTTGAATACAAGAAGTTGAGAAGTTATGATTTCTACCACTGAAAGTCTTGTAAGTTCTTTCCTCTCTCTCTCTCTCTCTCTCTTTCTCTCTCTCTCTCTCTCTCTCTCTCTCTCTCTTCCCTCAGGTTGATGAAGTTTTCGAATCGTATCAAACTAAGAAATACAATATTGACGAAATGATCATTCTGTGTTTCATTCAGAATTTAGCGACACGAAAAATTTCCACCTTCTAAAAGGGGCAGCAGATCGATTGTGATCAGGCAAGGCAGATACAATAGGCACCTTGTATTTCCATCACCAACCTCAATAGCCGTAACATCACACATGCAGGTGCTAAAACTTTATTTGTTGTTTTGACGAAGAACACAACTACATTTGAGTACTAATTTCAATAACCTTTGCGTTTACATAGTCGTTTATAGTTTTAGGATTTTAAAATTTCTATTTACTCTTTTAAGTTTTGAAATGGTTCTATATAATTTTGTAAGTTTTAAAGGGGCCCCGAAATCGTAAAATTTGCAATAACTAATGCCGAGAGTAAGTAAAAAGTTCTGCAATATTTTGGTAACGTGAGGCACAATTCGGCAGCTCTGGATGTTTTTACAGAGGTCACGAAGATGACGAACCATATTAGACAGGATTTTGAGCTCGCCCGCTACTCTCCGAGTGCTAGTGACGAATATGGTTTTGAAAAAGGCCAGGGAAACCACGATTTTAGGCCTACTTGACCTTGCCTGACGTCAAAATTTTTGCGACCCGAGCGAAATTTTTGAACTATCAAACTTACTCTAATCAACGGCACCTTTCGCATGCCAAATGTTTTCAGTTGCATCGGTGGCGTTATGGCTCAGTTCGAACTCGTAAAGTTTAAGTTCCCGAATTAGATTACATTATATGTTCATCAGTTTGACTTACAAATCACTCACACAATGAAGCAATGCACAGCTAGCATGATACTACTAAGCACATCAGGTACCTATCACAGCTTGAATTGCTTCGGTTACGTGATATGATCGCCGCAAACTGCCACGTACCAAAATATTGTAAAACGTTTGACTCATTATATTATTAAGAAAGTCTGCTATGATTTTAAATTCCTTTTTGCTGTTCTTATCAATTACAACTCATTATCATACATAACTACAATTATATATCATAGATAAAAACTGAAATATTTTCGAACAAGTGTACGGAAACAAAAAACAGTTACTTTTTAAAATTATTTTTTTCTTTTTATCGTTTCAGTACATTTTCTTGTGACATTTTTCAGCAAATTTCGCGTATTCTAATTTATGGACTTCATTGACATTAATTTGCTGTTTTCGCATCCATCATGGCATACATGGAGAAGAAGCCAAGCCTGGTCATCATACCATCTTTTAAGGCAGACAACATTAATCATGGTTGGCAAAAAGTTGGCTCGGCCGATGGACAACATAGAACAATCTTGGATCGATTAATCATTGGAACCAGCTGAAATTTAGGGAAAGAAGAAAAGGAAAAAGGGACATGAGTGGAAGAAAAACAAAGCAACAATAACGGCAGTATCAACATCATCAACCATTAGATCACTTCTTTCAAAAATGACAAGGGATATTGCAGCCAATCATACTACTTCTTTAAGGTCAGATAAGTTCATCCTTTGGGACAGTATATTTCTCGTGTATTCATTTCCAGTACTTATCTTTATCGATTAGAGTGATGCATCCGTGAAGTCACCATAAGAAGGATGACTCATGATGTAACTGAGAGCATGCTAAATTAAACCGCTTCCTATGAGCTTAAGTAGGATCAACTGAAATCCAAACTCATTTTATTGATTCCGTTTTCTGAATTGATAACCGTTATACCGCTTTGTGTTTCTCAACCAAAATAGCATCGCCAACAAGAATAAATGCTCACTATGTATGTATTTACCCAATAACACTACCACGAGCTGAATGCGACTCAATTCTAATTTTAAGAGTTTCAAAACTGGTTTGAATTTAGAGTTTTCCTTCTTCTAGAACCTTAGTCATACCAAGGTATGACCAGCTATTTTCTTATAGCTAAGGAAATAATTATTGGATTCATGTTTTTCCCTTGGTTATTAGCGCTATTAAGAAAAACAAACAGCCTGGTTCAAGATATTAATTCGGATCACCAGGTCCATTTTCTACTGTGATAACCATTACTCTCGAAGAATCTCCAAATGTAAATGTTCTCAAAATAGAGATAAAGATCATTGTGTCATTAATACAAACAAATGAAATAAATTAGCCCGGAAGGATAAAAAATGTCATAGCTGAATAAGGATGGGAATCTAGAAAGAACTATGCATAGTACAGGGATGTAGCCTCATAAATAATGGACAAGTCAGAGTCTATTCTTTCAGTAAATTTTATCTATGACTTCGAAATTCAAGCGTTTCTCAAAATTTGTACAACAAGGCCATATAGAATCGTGGTTTTCAGGACAAATTGTCGGATAGGAGATTTAGCTGTTCCGGCAGTTAATAATATCTGGCCTTTTCGAGAGAAGTGAAAAATTATGGACCAGGAAGATGGAAACAGTACCAGACATTACCGGAGCAGTTTGAACGGCCCCAAAAGCATAGTAAAGAGGTTCAAAGAATCAGCAGTCTGAAGAAGAATCGATTCGATCCAGTGTCTAATAGTTATAATACTGTGGAGGGTCATGAAGAATCGTTGACGGTTGTTTTCAATTAATCTTCACTGGCAACAAACATTTTTGATAACTATGAAAATTTGATGTGTGCAAATAATAAAAGAATCCTAGATAAAGCAATGGATAATCAACTAATCTCTAAAGCCACTGAGAGTAAATATGTTTTAAACTGAGTGACCAAGTAATCTAACACATCACACAGTAAGTACCGAGCTTGACATAAAGAGAGCGTCATTAATAAAACAAATCATATAATTTTCTATAAAGGACACACCTTCAAATGGCACGTGTTAAAATTTGAGCCCAATCAGATAATTAGTTTACAAATTACAGTTATTCAAGTGAAGCTACTGTTATTATTTTTCAAAACAATGGGAAAATCTGAATTTCCTGTGTTGATAAAGCATTGTTTTTTGATGGGAAAAATACTGTTCAAGCAAAACAATGGCTTGATAAGTATTATTCAGACTCTGCTCCATCGGAAACAATGATGTAGAGGTGGTATGCTGACTTTAAACGCGGTCGTACAGACACAAATAATGGTGAACGCTCAGGTCACCCAAATTCGGCAGTTGTCCTGGAAAACACCAAAAAACTCCACAAACTCGTTTTGCTCGATCGTAAATTGAAGTTGCGTGAGATAGTAGAGAAATTGAAGATATCAGAAGGTAGTGTAATCACTATTTTGTATGAACATTTGTCAATGAGAAAGGTGTATGAAAGTGGGTGCCGCATTTGCTCACAGTCCATCAGAGCGTTGTTTGCAACTGTTTCAACGCAACACAAAGGAGTTTTTTCGTAAATATGGGACAATGGATGAAAAATGGATCGACCACTTCCTTCCGGAGTAAAATTGGTTGTCAACTGAATGGACAGCAGCAGATGAAAGCCGTCCAAAGCAACCAAAGACGCAAACATCAGCAGGCAAGGTTTTGGCCTCCATATTTTGGGATGCGTAAGGTATTTTGTTCATCGATTACCTTAGGAAAGGAAGAATCACTAGCGAATATTATATAGCATTATTGGTGCATTTGAAGGAATAAACCAGCAGAAAACGGCCACAAATGAAGAAAAAAGTGCTCTTTCACCAAGCCAATGCACTGTGTCACAACGATGGCAAAATGACATGAATTTCACTTCGAATTGCTTCTGAACCCACCCTATTTTCTGGATCTGTCCCCAAGCGACCACTGACTGTTTGCAGACGTCAAAAAAAAAAATGCACGCGAGAAAGACATTTGGCTTCAATGAAGAAGTGATATTGGAAACTGAGAAGTATTTTGAGGCCAAAGACAAATCATTTTACAAAAAACCCATCGAACCGTTTGAGGCGTTGGAGTGTATAATCATAGTAAGAGACTATGTTTATGAATAAAGTCGAATTTTGTCTAAAAGTCGTTTTATTAGTTAGGCCCGAAACTTAGTGATGTGTTAAGTGCTTGCAAGTTGAGGTAAATTGCTGTCGCTCAGTCCTCAGCGCCAAGCACAGAATAAATCTGGTGTAAAATACGCCAACAACAAAAACCTTATTATAATGGAGATTATATATCTGTCTGTCTGTCTGTCTGTCAGCGAAACTATGTCACCACTAACGTCACAATTACCCTAGTTATTTACGTAATATTTTCAACGATTATTAGATGATAATTATTCAATCTCAATTAGGTGATCGACTAGGAATGTGCAAGAGATTAGAATTTGACCATAATACATCCTTGCAAATAAGAAGCATACAATTCTCTGAGCCTTTGAGGTATAAGACTGGACCATTGGGTAGAGTGTTTGCCAATGGTTCAGGAGACAGGAGTTCGATCCTAGGTCGATCATACCAAAGACGCAAAAAATGGTTCTCGATGCCGCCTTGTTTAACACTCAGCATTATAAGGTATGGATCAAGGGTAAAGTGATGCAATCCAGGAAAAGGAGTAGCGCCTTCCTTTACTAAGTAACTACTAAAAAAGGATCCATTGAGTCACCCTCGACTACGGTCGCCAACTTTACTTACTTGTGGTATAAAAGGATCATTCAATCACAGCCATAACGCGTGACCTAGTGTTAATTAACTTACAAAAAAGAACTTATCTAGAGGATTTTTCTGATCTCAAGGACCACAAAGTGAAAATAAAAGAAAGCGAAAAGACTGACTATTCCATAGATCTTCCCAGAGAACTAAAAGAGCTGTGGAACATGAAGGTGGCGGTTATATCAATTGTCATTGACGCGGTTGGAAAATTCCCCAAAGGCTTGGAAATCAGATGAAGAATTGAAACCATACTGAACACGGTATTCTTAAGATCGTCTAGAATACTCAGAAGAGTCTTGAAGAGCTAATGAGACATTGTCACTTAGACGCCGGTGAACGACCTCTATCTAACGCTGGTGTGAGAAATTTGCAACAAGTGAAATAATAATAATTATTATCATTATTATAACAGTACAGTTTAAAGGAGGATCTATTATTTGCTTGTATAATGCGGACTGCTTCCCGAAGAAGAGAAAGTGTGCTCTAGGGGAAAGAGGACAGAAAAGCAAAGCGAGCCCGAAAAATATAGCCATGTTATTAATCGATTTCAAAAAGGCCATGAATGGTCTCACAATCCTGAATAATTGATTGTCTGAAAATATACAAGACATCCGATCAGGTCATAAAAATCATCACTGAAGTGATGAATAACTAGCACCGGTGAAAGTCCAAAGAAGCTTCTTCCAGGGAGATGCGCTTTCACCCTTACTATTTGTAATAGCAATGATGTCACTCATTTATATATTTAGGAAGTGCACTGGGGGCTACAAATTATCATAAAAAATAATTTATCACCTTATATACATGGACGACATCAAGATATCTGAAAAAAAAAAGAAAAGAAATATAGAGTTGTTTACAAACAATAAGAATATACAGCCAGAGTAGAAGGAATTTGGTATAGAAAAACGGGCCATGCTCATAATGAAGATTGACACGCTTGAACAATCTCCAATGGCTTGAAAAGAGGCTAGAACAGCTGGAGTTCGGAGGACGAATCGAGTCTATTCAGACTTTAGCATTGTTATGATAGACTAAAATACTGAGAGGAGTCCCTGAGATCTGAGGAGATTTGCTGTCACTCAGACTTCAGTAATATACTATCAGCTAACGTTATTCTGAAGAACTCACAAATACTTGTATCTTTCAAATGAGTAAAAAACTGAATGTAAAACCAAATTTAATTGGTGCTCTTGAAACAGTTCTGAAAGGCTTAGAAAAGAGACTTGAAGGATTAGAAACCAGATGAAGGATAGAAACTATACAAACCACAGGATTTTTAAGATCGACTAGAATACTAAGAAGAATCAAAGAGTACTGAGGTGTCTTGCTGTCACCCAAACTCCAATGAAAGACCACCCGCTAACCCTAGTGGGAAAAAACTAGCAAGGAGTGAAATAATCTGTTGAGAATTTCCTCATTTTATAACTTAATCAACAATCATTAACGCAAAACCGCTATGAATCCATTGAACGAAATCAAAAAGGTTAAAACATGATCTTCACAGAATTAGGCGAGATTGTGTATTCTTTGCATCAGTTAATATTTTGTACAGTGGAGTTAAACGCTTCAAGGGAAACTAAGAATTACTGGTGCTATTTATGCTTTTATTCTTTACAACAACATTTATTCTTTTTTTTCTGTGTTTTGTTTTCTTTCGAAAAAATAATTTCGTATGGTTGCTTTTCAAAGAATTCTATTAGGATTTCAGATAGTTTTACTGATTAAAAATTATACCGTCATTCACAACAGTCTTTCCTTGTATTAATCTGAGGCAAAATTTCGAAACGCTGTCTTTTACACAATATTAGGGAAACCATAAATATAGGTTTGAAACTTTCTCAGTTATGTATTGCTAGTAAAACTAGTGTATCATAGTGTGTTGCTTGTAAAAATTCAGATACCGGAAGAATGGATTCCATGTGGATTTGCGCCAAGAAAATCAACATTCTCACATTTAGATTTCCCTCAAGCTCTCAAACAGAAAAAAAGTAATTCGTTTTGCACAAGAAAGCCATAGTCAACAAAAAATGGAATTATTATCAGACTTGAAAAAGAAGAAATTCAGGGTAACCTAAAAATAAGTTTTGTTTTAGTTGAAGCCTATTCTGTATATAACCTAATAATGTATTTTTTTCTCTTTTTAATTCTGATTTGCTGTCACTTGAATTTCCGCAATATCCATCAAAACTTTTGTGTTTGGAAGATTTTAGAATGCCCTTAATGATTTTATGAAAGTTTTCAGGCATTTTTTGCAAATGTTTCTATTCAGATAAATAAAATTACTCGAACTTCAACGGGTTTCTCTGATATCCGCGAATTTAAGATATATTCCAGTTCAGTATTAAATCATGAAAGAACGATTCCGGTTTTGATTATAAGAAATCTTAAAATACGTTTTCAATAGCTTCCAAAGTTCTTCTTTGTGTTTTACAGGATTCAAAAAGAAAAAAAGCTGTTACGAATTTCAAGAAAGTTGACATAGTATTACTTTTCAAAGTCCCGCTGAGCTGTTGACATATTTGAATGATTCGTTTGAAGAGTAGAACATTTTCTGGGCAACAAAAAAGTCAGCTTGTAATTTCACTGAATTGAAATGTACATCTTAATTACCAACAGTTATTTAAAA
This sequence comes from Sepioteuthis lessoniana, assembly GCA_963585895.1. Classification (NCBI taxonomy): domain Eukaryota; kingdom Metazoa; phylum Mollusca; class Cephalopoda; order Myopsida; family Loliginidae; genus Sepioteuthis; species Sepioteuthis lessoniana. Next base: position 107,633,914 of record OY757920.1, on the reverse strand, counting down.
ACATAAAACAATTGTACACCTGCGAAATCAATGTTTACACTTTATGAATATGCTTCTCATAATATTTTTACTATTGAAATTGAAGTAGCTGTCATAAGTAGAAAATAAAAATTCATCAGAAGATCGTACTGTAAAATAATTAGGGACTCCAGTTGATCGTGAATTTTTTTCATAGCGAGTTATTGATCGACCACGGGACGGTGGAAAGGAAAGGACCATAGATGAGAATGAGAAAGATATTCCAGACAAGCAGAGAGAGAGAGAGAGAGAGAAAGAGAGAGAGGGAGAGAAAGAGAGAGAGAGAGAGAGAGAGAGAGGTGGGGAAGAGATAGAAAAAGCTATAAAAGAGGGACGAATGGGAAAATCAAAGCCAGGGATGCAGCGGATACCCGGGTTAAAAATAGAAACGTATCAGCTGCAAATCAGTGACAGGTTCTGATTGGCTGGTTGAAGATCAAACGGAAAAGCCGTTAGGGAAGTGGATGCGGGATAGAAAAGACGAAAAGAATCAGTTGGGTAAGAGACGCAACGATGTAAAGACGGCAGTTAAACATCAGTCCCGACGATGTGAAGACTGCTAAAAATTGAGGCGCCCATTTTGGGTGAATTCCGAATAGGGGGTCTCACACCCGCTCCGAAGCTGTGAAGACGAAACCAGTAAACAAACACGTTCGAGAACGACAACAGAAAACGAGAAAAACGATTCAAGTTCTGTGTCAGCTCTCTCTCTTCTCGCGACGTTTTATTTCTCTCTGTCTAGCTAAAGTGGTCGATTCATTTTTCATATTCTCTTTCTCTCTTCTCAACGACTAATAAGAGGTGAAGTAACGAATACAAATTTGGATTAACGAACCAAGACGGTGTTTTAGTGCGTTCATCATTTCTTTTCTGCCCGAAGGAGTTTACCACGAGGTCCGACTGACACTTAAGGCGTTGGGATACACGCTTAGATATGTTAAACACGTAGTGGTGCAAATGTTTATGCGGTGTAGTTGTAGTAGTTCAGACGTCCATTTGAGAACTGGAAAGGTGTAATAAAAGATTGTAACATCTTCTATTTGAAAGCTGAGGCTTAGATTGCGTATTCTACTTAATACTGAATATTCTCCAAATAGGCCGTCCTTAAATTGTCACGTGTTTCACTCCATACAACACTTGTAGCCTGCTAAGAAAGCGAAAAAGTATTTGAAGAATTCACCGAATCAAAATCAGAATCGTTCTTTTATGATTTAATATACGACTGGAAGTTATCTTAAAATCATGGAACACCAAGTAGAACCCGTTTCCGCTTGAGTAATCTAATTTATATAAATAAAAAAAAATCATCTATGAAAAAATGCTAGATATTTCAACCCAAGGTTAGAATTATCCAGAATCTTACAAGTTCAAAAGATTTGATTGGTATTATTGAGAATAAGTGACAGCAAGTTTCCTTACAATCTCAGAATTTTCTAAGATTTCTCGCTGAATTAAAAAGAAGATAATTAGAAATAAATTAAGTATTTTGTGAATTATGTAATTACTAGTTTAAAGGTGTTTTTTTGATTTTATCTCAATGAATAAACAAAAAAGATTAAATAAAAATGACGACTAGATTATTGATCGTAATGAAATATTTCCTTAAATTTTGTGGGTCTCATCCAATTTTGTACATTCATTAAATAGTGCCTCAGAATATTTTTACTTGTTAATTTCATCAGGTCTTTTTAATTTTAATTTCCTATTGGTTCAAAAGAATGTTCACTGGAGTAGTTAGTACAATTTTCTTAAATAATAAGAGTGTTTTGCCATGGTTAACATCAATAAGTAATTATTGAAATGCTTACGTTTCTGAGATTCAATATTTACTCGCTCGGCAGAATACAATAAGTATGAATTAGCCAATGAGAATCGAACTGACTTCAATGCTAATGGTCTAAAGATAAGCTTTCCAACCAATCCGTTCAGTAAATCACCTAAAATGTTTGTGATATTTTTCAATAATATTTTTGCCGTTAGACGTAAAGAAAAAGCAAGTAAATTATAACAACAATTATTGTCTTCTGACTAAAAATATTGAGTATATTCCACTCGTTTCAGGAGTGGTGTTTAATCCTGGAAAAAACATAAATTTCGAATGGGGATTTTCTGAGTATGATATATCCTTTTGAATGGCTGGTGACACATTGTCTCCGACTTTCCAAAGGGAATTGTGCTCTACCAAGTTGGAAGGATTCTTCCATTATTTACTTAGGACATCGTATACCAGGCTATTTATTTTTCAAGGAATATCAGCACAAAATATTTACTTGGCAATTCCCAAATCACTCCAAGGTAACATGCAAGAGGTTGTATTGAATTAAATTGTTCTAGCAGCAAGCAAAAAACAGGTATTTTTAATTCATACTTTTTAAAAATCAAGAAATAACTCATTGATTCATCTGAGGTTTTGGTTGTTTCTTGTTTTTTTTGTTTTTTTTTGTTTTTTTTTTTGTTAAAATTTTGAGTTCCCACAGAAGAAAATATTCAAACCTCGAGGTAAATTGTCGTCTTCTCGTCTACGAGGCAATGTATACATGTTCATTTCCAAACACAAAACTTAAACAACTTTCATCATAAAAGAAAATTTATCCTTAGTCTTAATACAAATTTCGTGTATAGCAGAAGTAGTTTCAAATTAGGTTTCAAATATACTTCGTTCGTCAAAAGGTGCATAAACTTTTTCGGAAATTCTGCACGAAAATTTCCCAGTCGTGTCGATTACAGTCGTAAATATTTGTTCAAAAGTTCATCCTAGTCACAGGTGGTAAAGGAATTATGTCTGCATCTTTGTTTATTTATGTATGAATGTGTATGTGCATATGTATATGCACACGAGTGTAAGCATACATTTGTATATTCAAAGGCTATGAATATATTTTTGTCTAATTTGCGAATTTGCAGATAGCAAATTTTCTTTTATATATAATTTAAAATCTATAAAATTAGATTTGGCAAATAAGTTATCGTTTTTATGCTAAGAGCATTTACGTAGAAGAGATAATATAAAGTAAGGAAATAAGTTATTTCATCAAGCTTTTACAACACTGCGTGCGTGCGTGCGTTTTCAAGTATTTTCAATTAACCAAAAGTATAGACTTCACTGTGGATTTCATTTATTTTCCGATGTTCTTAGATTAAGCATTCCATATTTTTTTCTCAGTTCTTTTCATCATTGTTATTCTGAACCGATATGCTCTTCAGTCTTTTTTGGTATACATTGCATCCACTTGTCTTTACGACCCCTTTAATACAATACTTTAATTTAAACTTTACTTTCAGTTAATTATAATCATTTATTAAGTCTTTACCCAAAATTTAGCGCGAGGGAAGGTTGTGATTATGCGTATTTTATGTATTTAAGTTGCTCACTGCCTCTTTTGGGTGTTAATTTTCCTATTACATTGATACTACTCTCCAAAGGAGATCATTATTTCCATACGGTGCTTTTGTTTTGTATTTAATATTGGCTAGGACTGCCAGGTACCTCGTCAATGTGCTTATCTGTTCCTTTTTTGATCATATCTAAAGCTTCCACTATTACTGGCACGGTAGTAGTTTTAATGAGCAACATTTTTTTAATTTCTATTTCCAGGTTTTGGATTTACTTATTTTATCATGCTCTTTGTCTCATATATTATCTGTTGACACTGACGTATCAATTAGAATACATGCTTTTCTTTATTGTTCTTTACTACTATATCTGGACTATTTATTTTTCTATCAGTTTGGATTGCAAATTCCCAGAGAATAGAAGCTTTTTGTTTGCTTCTGTTATTGATACTGGTTAGTGTTAATATTATTTTTCACATCTCAATATTCCATAGTATTTGCATATTTTCCAATGAATATAATGTCCTATTTTACTATGCCTTCCTTTATATTCTAGGTGTTACTGTCCGCCGTTGTACTACTTCCCGGGATCACTTGAATTTCTTGGGTTTCCGTCACAGCATTCGAGGGCATATCCGTGCAGATCTAGCCTATTTTCCTTCTTGAACCCTCTTAATACATCCCAATTTTCTGTTGATGACAAGTCGAGTTTACTTAGGTAACAAAGTAAAGGCCACGGAGTCGATAGTAAATATGTTGGTCTTCTATCATTATCTTATATAATGTTTTCATAGCTCATAGTGCAACCATCAGATAAGTTTGATTTGGGTTAATTTCCTAATTTTGATTTTCAAATGCTTTCTTATTTTACGAAATTAATTTTTACTCGAAAAAATGTTATCGGCAGCTTTACAACCTTTTTTTCTACTACCTAGTGGTGTCTTTATGCATACTTTTTCAGTGAAGACGTGTTTGAGGCTAGCGGTCTCCCAGTGCATTGGTCAGATCAATTTCCACAATCTGAGTTTGACAGGATTTATTATGGCGCCTATATTGGGATAATTATTCTTTTTGGGTCCATTTGCTTAATTTTGCACAATGTAATTTCTCTGCTTTGCTTCATACACATTTTTTTGAATTTCTCCCAGCAACAGTAAGATACTTGCTCTATTCAAATATGGCATTTTTTTTCTGTCTCTTGGTGTTCCTAAACCACCAATAAGAATGTGGTTGAATTCCATTTCTGTCTGCTTAGGACGGATGGCTTGGAACTTTTCAAAAGAAGGAATTACATAGCATTTGGTTATGTCGTACCTTATCGACACCACTCCTTCAACAAGAGCCGTCAATGGCAGCTTAACTTTGATGCCATTTTGTATAATGTCACTTTTCTTGAGGATACTGATTGATTAAACTCTCCTTTACTTCAACTGTTGTAAGTGATATCAAATATACTTGCTATCATCATTTTTTTTAGAATAAACGAATATACGCAAGCCACAAACCATCTTGTAGTTGTTTCATAAAGTATTTCCATTGATGGTGATCTCTCGGAGGTACCTAAATTTTTAGCGTTTCTTATGTGGGTTTTAGAGAAGTGTTTAGAGTACACACACACACACACACACACACACACGCACACACACATATATATATATATATATATATACGTGTATGCATAAAGGTGAATTCAGATGTTTGCATAAACCTTAACCAGTTACATTTAAAGTCAGTTTTTCACAATTCCTGACATTTAAATGAAAGAATATTAGAGAAGATGATGGATTATTTTAACGTTTATATCTTTCATTACGTTGCCAATTAGTCTGACGTTTACATATACTTAGTATTTATTTTACATGGCTTTTAACTGTTTAACTTAAACTGTTTACTCTGGTCAAAGTTTCTGAGTAATCCTCCTTATTCTTCTCACAGTAAGTTGTTTGAATCCTGACCAATTAATCCTGGTAGAACAATTGTGTCAGGTTTGTAAACACACACACACACACGCGCACACACACACACACACACACACACACATATATATATATATATATATATATATATATATATATATATATATATATATTAAGGTGAATCAAACGTTAGTAGTATTTTGGAAACGTGAAGCACATTTTAGCAGCTCTGGATGGTTTCGCCGAGGTCATGAAAGTGACAATCAACACTGTACTTTGCGACGCCTATCTCGTTTGCAACAGAATCCATGGTTTAAGGTCTTTCTAACCTTGCCTGATCGTCGAGGTTTCTGCAACTCAAGTGAAATTTCTTGAAACATCTAATTAGTGTACTGTGATGAACTGCGCCTCCACGTTTTACACATTACGTTTTACACATTTTGGTTGCTTCAAGGACTCTAAAATCGATGTAGAATTCGGAAAGCATAAGTTCCCAAAATAGTCTTAGTAGCAAGTTCATCTGTGTGACTTTCAAAGCACGAACAGAATGAAGCAATGTACATCGTGTCAGCGCCCCGGCTAACACGATACTACGAACCACTGCGCCTACCTACTGCAGCTTGAACAGCTTCGGTCTGGTGATATAGTCCCCACAAACTAGCACGTAGCAAAATATTACAGAACCTTTGGCTTAACCTAGTGAATATATATATATATATATATATATATATATTGTATTAGTTGAATTTGTTTCTGATGATCAGCGTTCTTGAATGAGGATATTAGCATGAATAATCTAATAATGCAAAAAGGAATTATCATAATTCAACTCTGTAAACTTTTTCGAATCGGTTATTTTTGAAAGTTACGCTTAGAGGTTAATTGAAATACAATCACTCGAAACGATTTATTTTACATTTCGGGGGTTTTGTGAAGCATTTGATTTAATCTCTAAGTCCTCTAAATTTAATTCAACCAGCAAGATCATATCTACTTACCCAAGTATATTTTTCAGGGGACACACACACACACACACACACACACATATATATATATATATATATATATTGATTTATTGATTGACTTTAGCGGTATGTAAGATTATTTTATATCTTGATATCAAAAAATTATGTTCATTCAACATTCAGATTTACATATTTTGTCTAACTGTTTCTTTAGAGTTTTTCTTTCATACTGTCCTATCGAATAAGAATAATCTTTAAACTGATTTATTTAACCTATTAAAGGAAATCTTACAGGGACTATCACTCTACGTCAGAGTGGAACTTGCAGCAATGGCTGTGAATGGTTACTTCACACTCCTCAGGTTGCCAGAACTGGAGCAGCACATGTAGTTTAGTGTCATAACTAATAAACCATTATGATTTTAATGTTTGATGAAATTATATCATAATTACTAAATGGTTTTTGCAGTTATTATAATATTGTAAATCATTACGCCAAATTATTTTAATAAACTTTTTTGTGATTAATTTTACAATTTTTAAATCTTAGATTTTAAACTTTGTAAAATAGAATAGTATTTTTACGAGGAGAATCTAATTCTAGTCAAAGGTACTGATCCATCTGTAAATATTCAGGTTATAAATGATGGAAGTTAGGATGAATTTAAATCACAAATAAATAGTTTTCTTTCTAACGAATCTTACAGTATTATTATTACTCTTTGGAGAGTTTTTCACACCAGTGTTAACCGATGGTCTTCCACTGGAGTTTGTGTGACAGCAAGTCTTTTTAAGTCCCTTGGACTCTTATCTGTATTCTGGCTGGTCCTAATAATGCTTTCGTTTGGATGGTCTCCTCTTGTCCTCTTAATTCCAAGTCTACTTGTATCGTCTCTGACATGTATAGCCTTATACATGTTCATGTGCTTTCTTGTTCTCTGGTACATTTGTTTAAGTTCTTCCCCCGTGCTCTTCAAAAATGGTCAGGAGTATCTTACTAGGGGAACAGCCTAGGAATTTAACTTTTTGATGAGATTTCTGCTATATAATTTAGTTTCGAGAAGCTTTCTCCTCCTGAGATATTCGTTTTCAATTTTTTCTTTAATTTCCACTTGTTTGATGTTTTCCGCTTCCAATATTCCCAAGTACTTGTAAGTTTCATTTATTCCGAGCGTTCTAATTTTGTCTTGATTTGGTAGTTCTATTCTCTCCATCATGTGTGGTTTCCCGTTTCTCATTATTAGCATTTTCAATGGCAAATTCCATTCCTATGTCCTGAATGTATATAATCACTGCTTTATTATTATCATTATTATTATTCACTCATTAAAGCTTTTCACATCAGCGTTAGCCGATGGTTTTTCACTGGAGTCTCAGTGAAAGAAAATCTCCTCAAGTCTCCAGGACTCTTCTTAGTATTCTGGCCGTTCTCAATAATGCTGTAGTTTGGATGGTCTCTACTCGTCTGCCAACTTCCAAGTCCTCTAGTCCCTTTAGTAATCCTTTAGTTACTGTTCCTAACGCACCAATCACAATTGGTATAATTGTCACCTCCATGTTCCACAGTTTTTTCAATTCCCTAGCAAAGTCGGGGTACTTATCCTTCTTTTCACATTTTTCAGTTTTATTCTGTGGTCAGTCGGGACAGTAAAGTCGACTATTTTGCAAGTTCTCTTTTTTTGTTGATTATTATTTAGTCTGGTCTTCTGGCCGGGATTAGGTGATCTGTTTGTATGTTAAAGTCCCACAGGAGTTTATGCGTGGCATTTTTTAGGAAAGGTGCTGGGTTGTGCATATACCATTTGTTAGTATGGTCGAATTTAAATTTCTTACACATTTCCCAGTGAATCACCTAACCGACCCAGTTGTGTCTCGCCTTATACTCCCGCTGTGCTAATTTGCTGCATTCGCTTATTATATGATTGATGGTTTCATCTCTGTCACCTGCATTTGCTATTTTGTTGAGTCTTATCTATCCTCGCCTTGATATGATTTGTTCTTATGGCGCTGTCTTGTACTGCTATTAGGAGAGATTCTGTTTCTCTCTTAAAGCTTCCTTTTCTTTGCCAATTCCAAGTTTTGTCGTGTGAGATATTGTTTTTTAGTCGTTTAAACCGTTATTTTCCTCCCCATTTTTGTTTCCTAGTCATTGTCATTCTATTGTTCATCGTGTTCTCAGTTTCGTGTCTGGTGGCTGTAATGAGTCCTCCTTCGTGTTTTTGTATATAGTCTTTGAGTCGTTGTATCGATGCGTCAACGCTGTCTTCAATGCTGGCAAGTCCTCTTCCTCCCACTTTCCTTAAAACATATAGTCTGTCAACGTCGTCTCTGGGATGTAATGCCTTATGCATTGTCATCAGTTTTCTTGTTCTTTGGTCCATTTTTTTAAGTTCGTCTCAGGTCCACTTGATAAAGGGTCCGGAATATCTAACGAGAAGTACAGCCCAGGTATTTATTCCTTTGATAAGATTTCTGCTATTGAGTTTTGTCTCGAGTAGTTTTCTAGTTCTCCTGGGGTATTCTTTTTGAATTTTTTGTTTCCTTTCGCTTGTTTGATGGTGTCAGCCTCCAAGATGCCCAAGTATTTGTAGGTCTCGTTTTCTGCGCGCGTTTTTATCTTATCCTTGTTTGGTAGTTCCATCCCGTCAGTTAGCTGTCGTTTGCCACTTTTCATTACAAGCATTGCACACTTTTCTATGCCAAATTCCATTCCTATGTACCGGCTGTATATTCTAACTATGTATTAGGGTTTCCACTCAGCAGTTTCAATTTATACTGCATTGTTGAGAGTTGGTTAACTTTCTCAAATGTTCATAATGCTTACGATTGATAAAAACCTTTTAGTCAATATCATAATAGGCATTAAAATAAATCATAGTTTTAACGTTGTTATTGGAATACGACTTTGAACGATGAATAATACAAACCCGGCTCAACGATTAACCTATACATTTGTGCGTTCAGTCATGAATAAGGCCACTTTCACCCTGTTGAACCCTGACCATCCTTTATCTACGATCGGAAATTACGATGGGATGGATGCTTGGTGGTTTCCAAACAATTAAACCGGTGCCGGCCATTTCTGTTCTCATGAGGCCACGTTCACCCAGTTCTTGGACTTAGACATGAAATAATCGAACGAGAGTTGTTTAAATAAAATCGAGGAGAGGTCATATTAGGCTCCATTTTTCATCCCAGCATCGCCGACATCGAGACTTTGCAAAAGCTTCTTTCGCCATCTGTAGTTTTTTGTGGTGATGCTATCATTTCGTTCGCTATTTCTTGGTTGTCTTTTGTTTGTTTCAGTAGGCGTTACAATTCCGAGCAAAGTTATCAATTATTTGATGAAGTAGTGACCTGATGAAAATTCGATTTAGATAGCAAGGCACGAAGTGTCAGGGGACGTTCAAAGCAACAATATTCTAATATTATTTAGACTAACTCTATGCATTCGGAAAAAGGATCATAAATCATTAATTTTTAAAATAAATCAGAATTTAAGCGAATTGACTAATCTTTGTTGTTTACAGGATATGAATTCTTCTCTGATGTTGATAACATGTAACCTATCTTTATCGGCCATTTAACGGGTAGAGATGGACTTTGTAAAGTATTTGTCTCAGCTCTAAAGATGATATAAAAAGCAAAACTTGCATGTCGATAACATCCTAGATCATGGATTCAAATTAACGGTTTGATGCAGAGAAAGATTTTTCATGCCTTTGTCACGAGTGTTAATCCTAAGTAGAATAAGAAATTCTCACCTCGCATTGCTTTTCCGCAGTGATGCCACGAAAGACAAATCCGGCATAGATGATAGAATCAAACAACCATTCCAGCACTGTGACACTTTCTTGAGGCACAGGTTTCGAACACGTTCGACAATCAATGATTTAAAAAATTAGCTGATAATGATGATGAAATGATAATGATTATTGCATCGCTGATTGAAAGCAGAAAATGGAAGTGTAGAAGTTAAAGAAGATTTGAGCAGAAAAATATAAACATCTTATAAGTAACTTTTTAACTTTTATCTTTGCTTTTGTATTTTTATTTTGCAACTGCCAACTACAAATATCGATACGCTCGCTCACCCAAGAAAAGATGCCTAAACTGATGCGTATGTGGCCTGTCTGTTCATTGCAAAGAGTTTTGGTGTCACTGTAGCCGATAATTTGATAGAGTTCAGGGGAAAATTTACATTTTTTTCAGGAAGATTTATCAACGAATGTCTACAATTAAAAAGAGAAAAGGAAAACCGAATGTTCTTGTGGAAATTTTGTAAAACGTTGAAGAAAATTATTGTAATGTTGCCATTGAGTTTACAATTATTGAATGCAGTGATTTTCGTCTTCAAGAAAACATTTTTGTTCTTTAATTTACCCGGTCAAAAACATGTTTTGCGAAAAATTCATCACGAATAAAGTCGCCCGATCCTTTATGAAAATATATTACCAAGTTTATGCTACTAATTATATTTTTCACAAGTATTATTGTTTACTGGAAAATGTTTCTGTTTCTGCTTTCTACATGCTTTCGTAATTTTAGTTGGTTGGTTTTCGGGGCCGAATTGAGTAAAATCTTTAAATTTCGTCGGAAGTTTATTCCTTATTACTAACGATGGTAGAGTGATGATCTGAAAGTTTCGATTAAATAGCAATCAAAATCAAGACGGAATAACTATGTCAACATTTATAATAATAATAAGCCACGGATTGTTCCCTGACGAATAGAAAGGATGCCGCAAAAGAATCCAGAGACACAGCAGAGTTACTCTACATAGATCAAAACATCCGAAATGAAAGCAAGAACGGACGAAAAAATCTGCCTATGGCCTGGATAGACTAAAAAAAAGGCATATGATATGGTTCTGCAAAGCTGGATAATTAACTGTCTCAAAATGTACAAAATATCACACGAAGTCATAAACTTCATCGAAAAAAACATGAAAAACTGCAGAGTTGAATTACCAGCGGGAGGAAAAAACTTGGCTGAAAAAAAGGTATAAAGAGGTATTTTCCAAGGAGATGCACTGTGCCCCCCTACTATTTATAATTGCCCTGAGGCCACTAAAACACATATTCAGAAAATGCACGGCCGGATACAAACTTAGTAGATTGCAAGAAAAGATCAATCACCTAATGTACATGGATAGCATAAAACTATTTGCAAAAAAAAAAAAAAAAAAAAAAAGGAAAAGAACGGGAAGCCCTAATACACACAGTTAGAATATACAGTCAAGACATAGGAATGGAATTTGGCATTGAAAAATGCGCCCTGCTCGTCATGAAAAGTGGCAAACGACATCTAACTGACGAAATGGAACTATCAAATCAAGACAAGTTCAGAACGCTCGCAGAAAACGAGACCGACAAATTCTTAGGAATCTTGGAGGCAGACACCATCAAACAAGTGGAAATGAAAGAAAAAATCAAAAAGAATATTTCAGGAGAACTAGAAAACTACTCGAGACAAAGCTTTCTAGCAGAAAACTGATCAAAAGAATAAATACTTGGGCTGTACCCCTCGTTATATATTCTGAACCCTTTATCAAGTGGACTAGAGATGAACTTAGACAAATGGACCAAAGAACTAGAAAACTAATGACCATGCACAAAGCATTACGTCCCAGAGACGACATTGACAGACTATATGTTTTAAGAAAAGAGGGAGGAAGAGAACTTGTCAGCATCGAAGACCGCGTTGACGCATCGAAACAACGACTTAAAGATGACATAGAAAAACACGAACAAGGACTAATTACGGCCATCAGAAACAATACTGACAAGACGATAGATAACCGAACGATAACAACTAGGAAACAATAATGACTAATAAACAACATCTCACACGACAAAACCTGGGTATGGCTTTAAGAGAGAAACAGAATCTCTCCTAATAGCAGCACCAAAAAGCGTCATAAGAACCAATCATATCAAGGGGAGGATAGATAAGACGCAACAAAATAGCAAATGTAGGCTATGCGGTGACAGAGACGACACCATCAATCACATAATAAGTGAATGCAGCAAATTGACACAGAAGGAGTACAAGGCTAGACATGACTGGGTGGGCAAGGTGATCCACTGGGAAATGTGCAAGAAATTTAAATTTGACCATACGAACAAATGGTATATGCACAACCCAGCACCTGTCCTAGAAAATGACATACACAAACTCCTACAGAACTAACATACAAACGGTTCACCTAATATCGGCCAGAAGACCAGATCTTATATTCATCATTATTATCATGGCGTGCCGCCAGCACGGATTTCTCTGACCCTCGCTCGCCACTCCTCCCTATCGTTCATCGCTTCTGGCAGGTCCCCAGGGATACATCTCGTATCTTCACAGAGCTGCTGCATGTAGGTTCGAGCTGGTCGTCCTTCTTTTGCTCGGCCACATGTGGGGGTCCGTAGGAGTACATCACTTATGAGCTCGTCCCTGCTTCTCCAGCAGTGTCCTACATGTTTGGTTCGTCTAACTTGGATAATTTTCGTGATGGAAGGTAGGTGGCCGTATAGTTGTTGCTTTGTGGGGTGTTGCCTCTAGGACTTGTTCAATATGGCTCGCAGCATTCTTGTGTAGTTGCCGTCTAGCTTCTTCTCCTGCCGTTTAGTCAGCGTCCATGTAGTGCATCCATATAGCAGTATCGAGACGACCCCTGCTTGGAAGAAACTGCGTTTCATTTTATCGGTCAAAAAAAAAAAAAAAAAACGAAAAGAAAATCTTGAAAATTGTGGACTTTGCTGTCCCGGTTGACCATAGAACAAAACTGAAAGAATGTGAAAAGAGAGATAAGTTCCTCGACCTTGCTAGAAAATTGAAAAAACTCTGGAACATGAAAGTGACAATTATACCAATTGTGATTGGTGCTTTTGGCACGGTAACTAAAGGATTATTAAAGGGCCTGGGGACTTGGAAGTTGGCGGCCGAGAGGAGACAATCCAAACAACAGCATTATTAAAGATGGCCAGAATACTGAGACGAGTCCTGGAGACTTGAGGAGACTTGCTGTCACTCAATCTCCAGTGAAAGACCATCAGCTAACGCTGATGTGAAAAACTCTAATGAGTAAATAATAATAATAATACGAAACCATCAATAACATAATAAGCGAATGCAGCAAATTAGCACAGAAGAAGTATAAGACTAGACACAACTGGGTGGGCAAGGTGATCTACTGGGAGATGTGCAAAAAATTTAAATTTGACCATACGAACAGAAGGTATATGCACGACCCAGCAGCTGTCCTAGAGAATGACACACATAAAATCCTCTGGGACTTTGAAATACAAACGGAACACTTAATCTCGACCAGAAGACCAGACCTTTTAAAAATCAACGAAAAAAAAGAGAACTTACAAAATTGTCGACTTTGCTGAATTTGAAAAGAAAGATAAGTACCTGGACCTTGCCAGGGAATTGAAAAAACTATGGTACATGAATAAGACAATTATACCAATCGTGATTGGTGCATCTGGTACAGTTACCAAAGGATTATTAAAGGGACTGGAGGACTTGGAGGCTGGAGGACGAGTGGAGAACATCCAAACTACAGCATTATTGAGAACGGCCAGAATACTGAGAAGAATCCTGGAGACTGAAAGGCCATCAGATAACGCTGATGTGAAAAAACTCTAATAATAATAATAATAATAATAATATTCCCGGCCAATTGATCGCATGTTGTAATTACAAATAAGAAAAAGTTTTATTGTCAGATAAAGGAGTAAATTTTAAAAAAAGGGTTAGGCTGGACAATATCTACAAGTGTCAGAAAAACTGAAAAATATTCTGGAGCAAGAAGAGGACATTAATAGCCATTGATTCTCGTCGAATGGAGAAAAAGATCCCCCATAAAAAAGAAGAAAATGAAATCAGAGGAAGATTAAAAATAAGAATAGGATTCGGAAAATCACCAATGATATGGCTCGAAATGCTAGATCAGCGCAATAAGATATTCATCTCCTCTGTACTAATACTAAACGCCGATGAAATCACGAGGAATAATTAATTCTAAAAATATAAAATAAAAAAAGTTTATTGTTGTTATACTTTGCATGTGGTAAAAGTTATATCTACATTTCATTTCACATGAATACTATTTAAAGAGTAAAAATATTTTCTAGGTCGACCGATTTTCTTGGAAAAGGTTTGTTTTTTTTGTCAATCTTCGAATCATTTTTTCTTTCCACGCCATTTTTCGTTTATGGCAACTCTTGGATCTTTTTACATTGAATTGATGTTATGTAAGCAGCAAGGTAGTCTCAGTGTGATAGGTTCAATACTCTTCTGATTTGGTCGTGGACATTCATCAGTAGGGAAAATTTGATTTTAATCACTGAGCTACACTATTTCTTTGAAGGTTTCTTGGTAATAGGAGCATTGATTTAATTTATCGATTAAAAAACAATTTCATATTTTTGATCTTATTACTTCCTGATGAAATCTAATAATTTAGTAAGTTGGATCATCTATCAAAATTAAGATTTATTCACGCTATACCGCTATACCGTTTATTGATTTTATATTATTTTGCTGGGTTTTGTTTTCTTTTGCAATCCATGTTTCAGTATCTTTTTGTAGCTGTTTTCGTAATTTTTGTTTCTTGAAAGAATATTTTTTAAAGAAAGATCAATCTCCTCTGGATTATCACGAGAGCTCCAACTATGATTGAAATCACTGTCACCTTTATGTTATAAATCTTTTGTAGCTCTCAAGGAAGGTCCAGATGTTTATCGAGTTTTTCATTTTCAGTCGCTTCTATTTTGGGATCTGCTGGAAAGGCGACATTTGTTAGTTCACAAATTCCTTTTTTTATAAGATAAGACTAAATCTAGTCTTCTGGTCGAGATTGGATGGCCCTTTTCTGTCTTAAAATACAAGAGAATTTTCTACAAATAAAATTCCGGTCTGTATATATCCCTCTTGAGACTATCTGCATGGCAACATTTTAGTTTTTGAACAATTTCCTGCGGAACCCCTTGATCGACGACTTTGTGTACTCCATCTGTGCTATTTTGCTGCATTCGCTTGACTTTCTAAACTTTTTCTTTATTCAGGTAGGCTGCAATTGCTATTCTACTGAGTTTCATCTAGTCTACTACAATTAGCTGTTCATCGTATCCGATGATGACGTCCTCCTGATTTTTTTCTCTATTTTAAAATTTTTTTCGATAGATATTGATAATTGTTTTAAGAGATATTGATGACTCCCAGGTTTCTTCTAATGATGTCTTTATGCCTGAGTTTTTTCTTGCCTGTTTTATGTGACACTTCTCTAAGATGAAAGTTCAGAATCTGTTTTAGCATTCTGCTGTCCTCAAGTCTGTTCCATCTTAGGTTGGTTTGAGCGAATACATCATATTATTTAGATTTCTCATTTAGATTTCTCTTGGATAAATTTATTTGGGATATAAAGTTGGTGTCCGCAGTCGAGGGCAACCCGAAGGCTCCCTTTTCAATAGCTACTACACCGAGGTATAAGGGAGGGCTCTACTCTTTTCCCATTAACCCTTGATCCATACCTTATAATGCTGAGTATTAAGCAAGGAGGGATCAAGTACCACTTTTGAGTCTTTGGTATGACTTGACCTGTGATTGAGCCCCGGTCGCACAGGTCATTAGCGAACACTCTAACCCTTATGCCTTGGTATATATTTGGGATATACTGCTACTAATTAATATTTAGTATTTTGCGCAAGTGGCGCATCCTATAGAGTCTTTTGGTATCTACTTTGTTTAGCGTCCAAGTTTATGCGCCCTATAGGAGGATTTAGAGAACTATGTCGCAGTACACTACGAATTTAAATTTCAAGGAGTGGGGTCTTTGTAGAGCCAGACTAGTTTCCTCTGGCAGTCAAAGGAAGCATTTGACATTCATGTATTTAGTTCCCTATCTTGTCAGTTGTTGGTGGTGACTGTGGAACCAAGATATTTAGATTATTTTATTTTGTTCATTTTATAAGAGTATATATTAGCATTTGTACATCGCTATCAACATCTTTTTTGTTTTTCTTTCAATATTACAAAGAAGTAAATTTTATAACAAGTACAGTACACGTCCTTATAATATACGAAAATATTGAATTATAAGATGCTAAAACTCTTTATTCATTGTGTACGTACATTTGTAAGTCATTTTAATACATTTGTAGGCATGGCGTCTCGAATCCTAATGTATATCTTTACCGTTTATTTCTACTAATAATTCACTACAGAAGATTATTTCATCAATCGTTTAAACATTCTAAAAATGATTTAGCATAGTTAATTGTGACCCGCTTATGAGTTCTCTTATCTAAAGAGTACATTATATGATCACATCTGTGACAGGTATGCAGATTTTAAACAATCCCCGGGTCTATTAGAGCCACAAAATACAAACCATGATAAAAATGTCAAATCGAAATATAACATATAAATATAACATATAATATATTCTTGAGACCCAGACAATAGGTCTGGGTGTCATGATCGGCAACTACTCCCCTGATAGCCAACACGGAGAATCTAGTCATCATCCTGCGAATGTTTCCTGTTATTTTTTCAGGTAGGCAAAACACATAAACCAGACACTAACACACGAAATGGACTAGGGAAGACAACAAACTTGCAATTGACAGTTATGTTAGGAGCAACCATACACAAAGAAGGTATAGAAAAATAAGGATAGAAATCTGGGAAGAATGCGCTAGATTTAAGATAACACATCAAAGAACTGCTGAACATGTTAAGACGATAATAAAGAAAGATTGGTTTTCGGACCTTGAAGTTTTAGAAATACACTAAAAAATAAATAAGGAATCAAGACAACAATACCCTAATACAATAATCGACACACCAAATACTGAAAAACATGAAGCTGACCAAAATGAACCACAAAGTAAAAACACTCAAAACACCACACACCCAAACCTCACCTAAAAACACTAACGCAAGAGGAAAAAATGAATATAGAGATTTTAAAGAGATTTATTTGTGAAAAGAAGACTAGACTACCATCACTAAGAAACCGAGACTGGAAAATAGTCTTGACCGAAACTGAAAAAATAAACAAATTATTAATACATATCTAAATGAACAACATCCCGTAATTAAAGGAACTTATCTATACAAGCGCGAAATTAGTCTTTGAAAAAAATACAGAACACAAAAAGAAACTCAAAACCCGGATGGGAAATTAGACTGGAAACACAATAAATAAATCTACAATAACAAGTAAAAATAATAAAGGAGTGATAACGCCAGAACATGGTGGCATACATTGATACTGGTTTTAAAAATTCACTTACATTTATGACTGATTAGCTGTCGAAATGAATAGATGCTTACAGGAAGCTGATATACCCGAGTGGATGACAAACGGAAAGACCATACTGCTCCAAAAAGACTCTTAAAATGGAACCATCCTTAACAACTACAGTTCCATAACCTGCCTACCGATGACGTAGAAAATACTAATCGTGCAAATTAGGGAGGAGATATACGATTCACTTATAAGCCGTGAACTGTTATCTGAGGAACAGAAAGGTTGCCACAGGTTAACCAGAGGAACAGGAGAGCTGCTTTACATTGAGCAACACATCCTTACGGACAGGAAAACGTGACGAAAAAAAGAACCGCTATGGCGTGGATTGACTCCAAAAAGGCATAGGACATGATCTCACAAAGCTGGATGATAGACCTTCTAAAATGTACAAGATATCTGGTGAAGTCATAAAGTTTATCGAAATTACTATGAAAAAAATGGAGAGACGAACTGACAGCAGGAGGAAAAAGCTTAGCTAAGGTGAAAATCCAGGTAGGGATCTTTCCAATAAGATCCACAATCACCGTTACTACTTGTGATTGCCATGATTCCACTCAAACACACTCGCAGGAAATGCACAAGTTGATACTAAGTAAGTGGACTACTTAGCTGTTCCGTTTGACCACAAGGTAAAACTGAAGAAAAGCGAAAAGAGACCTTGCTAGAGAACTGAAAAAAAAAACTATGGAATGACGGTGATACCAATTGTATGCTACATAGTCTTTTTAGTACTCTAGCAAGGTCTAAGTACTCCTTGCTTCTTTTCGGTTTCTTTTATTTTCAGTCTGTGGTCCACCGGAAGAGTAGAGTCCACTATTCAACAGGTTCTCTTTTTTCTTGACTATCACTAGGTCTGGTCGTCTGGCTGAGATTAGATGATTGGTTTTTATCTCAAAATCTTTGTGCATCTCATTCTCCTGGACAGAATCCGGGTTGTGAATATACTGCTTGTTCGTATGGTCAAATTTCAATTTGTTGCACCACTCCTAGTGAATTACCTTCGTGTCTAGTTTTATACTGATTTTGCGCAAATTTGCAGCATCCTCTTCTTTTATGATTAATCGTTTGGTCTCTATCACCTCGTAACCTACATTCACTACTTTGTTGTGTCTTATCTATTTTTGCTCCATCATAGTTTGTCTTTAAGACGTTGTTCTGAGTTCCAATTAGAAGTGCTCAAGTTTCTCTTTCTTAGCCATGTCCAAGTCTTCTCGTATGAGATTTCTCTTGTTTTCGATTATTATTATTATTATAATAGAGTTTTTCACATCAGTATTAGCTGATGGTTTTTCACTGGAGTTTGAGTGACAGCAATTATCCTCAAGTCTCCAGGACTCGTCTCAGTATTCCGGCCGTCCTCAGAATGCTGTCGTTTGGATAGTCTCTACCCGTCCGCCAACTTCCAAGTCCTCCAGGACCTTTAATAATCCTTTAGTTACTGTGCCTAACGCACCAATCACAATTGGCACAATCGTTACTTTCATGTTCCACAGTTTTTTTTAATTCTCTAGCAAGGTCGAGGTACTTATCCTTCTTTTCACTTTCCTTTAGATTTATTCTGTGGTCCGCCGGGACAGCAAAGTCAACAATTTTGCAGATTCTCTTTCTTTTGTTGATTATTATGAGGTCTGGTCTTCTGGCCGGGATTAGGTGATCCGTTTGTATGTTAAAGTCTCATAGGAGTTTATGCGAGTCATTTTCTAGGACAGGCGCCGGGTTGTGCATATACCATTTGTTTGCATGGTCGAATTGACATTTCCTGCATTATTATTATTATTATTATCATTATTATTATTATTATTTTCTGATATTATTTTCAAATTACAATTTTCTAAAAAAGTTTGAATGCAATATTCCATTAGAATACATTTAATATCGTAAGAAAATGGAAAACGATTTGATGTCGAGATAAGTTTTGCTGACTTTAATCGATATGACATTTTATTCAATTCATTCCATACTGATCAAACTAAATAAGGAAAGAAAAACATTGAAACCAAGAAATATTTGTTTCAAGGCTTCTCTGCATCCACCACCACTTCCATTCTTACTGTTATCTATACTTTTATGCCAAAGTTTCTTCGTTTGAGTATGTGTCTGTTCAAGAATCATAACCAAACGCAAGGTTCGAAACTCCTGACCTTTTGCATATCAATTTGAACTCACGTTTCAATAAATGTGTGGTTGACCTCCAGGTTTGTTTCAGGTCATTAGTTGATATCTGATGCCAAAATGTACTATTTCTGACCAGTTGGAGTAACATAGAGGCTAAAATATGAAGTATAGTTTTTCTTTAAGTCATAAGTGAATTTAGCTTTAAAACTAACTGCATATTTGTCATGTCTATATTTTGTAATTCATAGCATTTTCCTCAGCATGTATTAGATTTATTTCATCGAAGTACTTAGTCTTTTATGCTTCCCGAGGATTTCCATGTACATCTCTAAGTTTATTATTTTCCATGTTACTGCGGCTTCTTACGAGGATCATAAATAAGTTTCCAGACTTTTTTCGTATGTGCACTTTTATTGATAGTACACACATGAAACTCTAGTCCCCTTCGAAGTATTCTCCTCCGGCTGCAATGCACTTGTTGTACAGTTCCAACAACTGCTGGAAGGCCTCATGGAAATCCTCTTGTGTGAGCGTGTCAATGACCTTCGTCACAGCCTCTTTCATCTCCTCAATTGTCTCATAAAGACAGCCTCTGAGCTGAGGGAATAAGCAAAAGTCACAGGGAGCAAGGTCTGGACTATAGCGAGGGTGAGGAACTGTGTTGATGCCCATCTTGGTCAAAGAGTCTGTGACAAGGATGGAGTTGTGAACTGGTACATTGTCCTGGTGGAAATGTGACTGACTCGATTTGAAGAGTGCTGACCTCTTCCGAGGGAATCTCTTCCTGAACTCCCTTAAAACCTCAACATAGTAACCCTAACCCTTTGGCCAATCAACTCTGGTGTATTGACTTCCTTACGCCTGCCACACCTCTCATCATCCCTCACAGACTCCCTGCCTTCCTTGAATCTCTTATGCCACTCAAAAACTGATGCTCGATTCATGCAAGATGGTTGAAAAGCAGTCTGAAGCATTCCATATGTTTCTGTGGCATTTCTTTCAAGTTTAAAACAGAATTTTATTGCATATCATTCTTCTAAAGTGTCCTCACGTCCAGATTGCGTTTTTGAAATTCACGATCTGTGACAATCAGGCTTTAGTAGGGTGTATTACAATTGCTGCAGTAGCTGTTAATTTAAACTTGAAATCATCAAAATTGGTCAGTCATCTCATAAGATGTATAGCAATAACATACTGAATTTTCAAGAGTCTACGACAATTTTAAATGCCTGTACAAAAAATGTCTGGAAACGTATTGAATGCACCACGTATCAACACGTTATTAGAGACAACCGAACAAAATAATAAATTCTTCTTAGGTAAAATTATAACTTAATTCTTCTCCCCATTTGCACACCCATTGGACACTAACTTCATTCCTCCAGCCACAAAACCTTTTTGTATCAAGTCTCAATATCTTTATAGCTTTCTTGGTTTCCCTTGGTTTCCCGACAATTAATATGTGCATGTAGTTCGATGATTAAAAGCACGGTGACAAGAATCGTCTAACCGAGATTATACTCGAATTGGGATT
Organism: Sepioteuthis lessoniana; assembly: GCA_963585895.1. Classification (NCBI taxonomy): domain Eukaryota; kingdom Metazoa; phylum Mollusca; class Cephalopoda; order Myopsida; family Loliginidae; genus Sepioteuthis; species Sepioteuthis lessoniana. The sequence continues at coordinate 107,612,716 of OY757920.1, read as the reverse complement.
ATTTGTGTTTACTTTGCTCTTATGCCCAGGAAAAAAAGCAGTAATCTACCAATCTCTGCATTTATGGGTAAATAGCAAGGCAGTTGAAGCTTTTTATCCAAGTAAAGGTGATCTGTTTGGATGTAATCATTCTTTATTATTAGAATAATGTAACCCTGTATAACCTGTCGCATAGTAGGCATCACCAAGTAATCTCCATTTCTTTAAGAGAATCTTGGAAGAATATTATACTTGGCATCATAACCCAATTGCATATGGGATGCGTCCAACTTTATTTTTAACCTCCTTTTTGAGGCACACTTATTGTCATCGGATATCCTTGTCGAGGCAGTCTGCGTTTCCCTTTGCGCTAATGTCTTTGAAAAAAAAATGAATTTATCAGTTTTCCCCCGCTACAGGTAAATTATAGAACTGATTTTAGTCTTGCTTAGGCAACCAGTGTTAATTTGACAAAAATATTCCTTTTGGATGAGGGACTTCCATTAAAATTACTTATGAATGAATAGTTATTTTTCATAGTATTGTTGCTTTTTATTTCAACACTTCGTGCTAATAATTCTTTACTTTCTAAAGTATCTTAGTTAAGTATTGTAATATAAAGTTATAAGATGGAGAAGAACTAATAATTAAATGATTGTAGTAATGAAAGTGATACAAAACTTTAAAGTGACTGATAATCTGTTCATTTGATTACACATCCATATTTCTCGTGTCATTGAGTTGAATTTGAAACAAAATCAAATTGGCGGATGTTATTGGATAAAATTAGATTGTTGTGGCAATATATCAAGTATAAAGACCCCGCACTCATTCAAAATCATCATTTAGAATATTTGCTTTTAATATCTGTTAATTATATCCGAGAGACATGATTCATAATCTAAACCATAGAAAAGGCAAACGTGTTCCTGTTTGAAATACAGAAGTTGAATACAGAAGAAAAACAAAAGTGTGGGATTGAAGTAAGATGTTATTGTGCTACATTTCTGAATGCGAAAGGTCTGTTCCTTTTGAAATTGTACATACGTACTCCTGGTATCTACCTGTGCAAAACACGTAACCATTTAACCAACTAAGTAGACCAACACATTTGATATATTTTTCAGATTATCATTTCAATATTTGTCATTTGCCATACAATGTCTCGGTCAACATACTTTCGGAACTCCTGTGTGTATGTTTGAAACAGCAGAATAAAAATACTTTGTACTTCCTCCTTTTCCGAAATCATTAACAGGAACCAAAAGTTCATAAAAATGAGTCTTATGATCTCGTATTAAATGTATGTAAATGAAAGAATTAGCCTGTTTTGATCCTTGAAATCTATCTATCAATCTAACAGTCTGTCTATCTAATTTATCCCTTCATAGTTTGTGCAATCAATCAACCGTACTATGTTATTTACAAATTTAAAGAAAATTTTTGAACTTCTGAAGCTATGGAATTTGGCTCTATGTGAGACAATGCAAAGGAACATCAGACATCTTGTAAACATCTCTCTTCTCCTAGTTCGATACAGTAAAAAAAACAAAACAACAACAACAAAAAGCATTCTTAGACTAAATAATCACTGGCAATGAAACATCGACTCATTACAAAAGTCTAAAACAAAGGGAAAGTATCTCAATTGAAAACAGCTTTTAAAGTCTCAAACTAAACGCAATATTCTAGGTTAAAAAAGATGACCGCTATTTGACGAAATTCAAAGGAAATTCATAATTACGAATTGTTAAAAACTGGACAAATTGTTACCGTGCAATGTGACAGTGAACACTTTTTGAATTAAAAATATCTTGTAACCAGATGTTTTCCTTTGTTGTCTCCTTGTTTTTAACATCTAACATATTTTTGCATTGCAGAAATTGTATAAAATACTTGTTACAAAGAGTCTCTACGAAAGGATTACATTTTAAACGTGTTTCTTAATTGAGATACATTTAAATATTTGTTTAGAAGATAATATGTGGGGCATCACCTTTTCCTCTTTGTGTTGAAATACGAACGAGCCATGCACTCCGCAGAATGAAAATCTTAACCCACCTTGCGTTTGCTGGTTCTCATCTCGTCAAGTCGAGATGGAAGATCCGCGATAGTCCCACCAGAAGAGAACAAAGTGAAAACAAAAAGTTAAATAAATGTTTAAGGAGAGGAAGAAATTTCGCAGCGATATCTCTTAACTGAAAACTTTTCAGTCTATCGCATAGTCTGTCTGTTTCTGTTCTCCATTATCTGCCCCCCTACTTTCTTTTGTGCCTGTTCTCTCAGCCCATCTCTCTATCAATGGTCCCTATTATCTGTGCTATGGTTATTACTCACTTTTAGTAACAGACTGACTGTTCTTCATTTTCTCTTCCCTTTCTTTTGAATCTGTATTCATCTAAGTCTGCCTCTTATCCTTTCAAGTAGCAGACTCATTCTGTTATTTTCGCTGTCCTCTGGTTGACCCTCAGCATACACGCAGATGCAAAAATTCCCATTTCTGGACCCCCGTTAAATTCACCTCTTCTGGTAGAAAGCAACATTTAATAAAGAGCCACGCCAAGATCATTATTAGCGCTATGAGTGATGCCACATATGATATTTGGATATACGTGGTACCATTAATGGGTAATGAAGATGCGAAAGCACACGTTATTTGGTAATTAATCCAGACGGTTCATTATCGAACCTAGAGATACCGCCCTCTCCTGAGTAGATACTAAAAGATTTCTGGCATTTATTCCGTGGAGTGAAATCGTTGAATGGAGAAGCGACTCATGTTGAAATAAACCCTGAGGTAAAGCCAATGCTACAACAGCCAATTCCATTAAAATATAGGAGGAAAGTGGATAATCATCTCGACGATCAGCTTCAAAACATTGTTGATTAAACCTCGATTTTCAGGAGAAATTGGAATGAACCGTTAATATTCTTAGAACACATAAAAACGGAAATGGTAGTAACATATGTTTAACTGTCGACATGTGAGACAAATAAAGCCATACCATCAGTCAAGAGCTTCGACAATGCGTAAACAAGTTGTTAAGGTTTTAATCTTAGTCTTACGGGAAATGTGAATCGTCATTTTAGGAAAAAGAACAAACTGACTACTAAAGCACCCGTTGATTTATTTCCGTTTGTCGTCTTCGAGGTCAAAGTATCGACGGTTACAGATCATCGCAGTGGCCTACGAAGCACTCGCGATGCTTCTAAGTGGATCTTTCTTTCTGATAGACTCATAATGGCTCTAAAGACGAACATAATCGAAAATATCACTGAAGACAAAGAAGATGACCGAGTCACTAATGTCCACACTGGGATTGGCGGTGAGAAGATGCCAGAACTTTGTTCAACTGGAAATTTACTTAGCTTTTTGCTTAGATGTGGCACAAGGCCATATGAAAGGGGCACCCAATGAGACTGGAACTCACTCGTGTAGGTTTGCTAGTCGAGCTTGCTAACCATTACACCACCAGAGGCGCCTAGAACTTTGTTCAACTGCCTCAAATCAACTAGACCAGAGTGCTGTGCTAAAGGAGTAGACTGTGGCGACCACTAACATACCTTCAAAACTATAATCTAATAGAAGAGCAGAGGTTTAGAGTTTTGACACCAAAATTAACTCACTTATTTAGCTTTATATATACTGGTAGATAGATTGGTTTGAGGAAGATTTTTGACTAACGTACTGACAAGCATTCCACTCGATTTTGACTCCCATTTTAAGATATAAGTTTTTACAACTAGCACAAAAAGAGTACAAGACAAGGCACTAGTAAGTTGAAAAGGTGATTCCTGAGAACTGTGTAAGAAATAAGAATTTAACCCTACTGCCAAATGGAATATACACAAACAAGAATCGGTCCTAGAAGATCAAATTAATGCAGTTCTCCGGGACTTTGGGATACAAACAGATCACGTAATCCTGACCGGAAGGCGAGACCTAGAGATAATTAATACAAAAATAAATTTGTTAACCAGTTAATTTTGCTTATCTAGAGGACTACACTTAAAAAAAAAATAAAAGAAAGTGAAAAGATAGACTATTTTTTATTTTTCTATTGAGCAGTCCGCTAGATGAGCAAAGTAAGTAGATATTTTTTTTTGTGTTAATTATCGCTAGGTCTCGGTTTCTGGTCAGGATTATGTGATCTGAGTGTATCCCAAAGTCCTGGAGAACTTCCTTATTCTCATTCTCTGGGACACAGTCTCGTTTGTGTATATTCCATTTGGCAGTATGTTTAAATTCTTATTTCTAACACAATTCTGAAGTGAAATGATAGACTAATAGTTCAAATAGTTGTACCTTACCAGAAAGCTGAAAAATCTCTGGAACATGGATATGAAAGTAATACCAATGTTATTGGTGTGCTTGGAACGTCCCCAAAAGCTTGGAAAAAGGTTGTGGGGACTGGAAATGAGAGGAATAATCAAGACCCTTGAGAATACTGGATTGTTAAGATCGTTTAGAATACTGAGAAGAGTCCTGGAGACATGAAGTGAGTTACTCAGACTCTGATGAGACCTGAAGAGCCGTATTTCGACCCCAGTGAAAAGCCGTATGCAAACGCATGTGAAAAAATCACAAGAAAAACAGTCGCTCAGCACATTTTTTCCTAGAACTCGTTTCTATATTGGCTTATATTCGATTATGCTAAATTTCATGATTACCTACATTGACTGATCGGGAAGGCGCTCATGTAAAAACAGTTGCCCTCTTTGTAAAAGGACAAGACCACCGGAGTTTAAATCCCCGCTGAGGCTGTTTATATTTCACTTAGTGATAATACCCTTTGAAAAAAGTTTGAATCCAACAATTCTCTTTCAAGCTATTGGTAAATGGGATGGCAGACTGGGATCTTGAACCTAGGTATGGCAACTGGTCTTGAAGTAAAACTGAATTCAAACCAGTTGAACTCCGTTTAAAAATTGACATTGTGTCGCATTATGCCCGTATCAGAGGGGTTAGATAAATACAAACTGTAACTGATCAGTGAAAATGAAGACAAAAGAAATATATGAATATTCAGCAATTTCTATTTGAAAAAGCCTGATCCCTTACTATATTTAAAAAACGTCTGATAAAAACAGCACAAATCTTCTACTAGTGCATTTATTTCCAGAAAATAACATTAATAAAACCACTAAAAACTTCTAATGTATAAATTTGCTGAAGTAGCTTTATCAAGTGATCTGGCGCCAGGTAAGGTGATTAAAAGGACTATGCCGGTAACATTCGCTTGCAAAAGAGCTGAGAATTAACTGATCGAATCATGGAAAACACTCAAAATTAAACTGTTGTTTTGATATTTACGACATAAGGAAAATTATTGTATTATTAATCATTAGAATGTCAGGAACGTTCCTGAACTATTTAGCTGATAGACAGAAAAAATTAATTAGTTGGAAGGACAAATAATAAAACTTATCAAAGGCAGTGTGATCGCCACATTCAGGTTTTGTACCAGTCGGTGTGTTGGATATCAGACATAGAATTATATTGCCAATAAAATCTAAAAAAAAATAAATATCATTAACTTATTAGATTGGGCGAGAGCAAAATGTTTAATTATTTTATTAAAGAAATACGCCAAAATAAAGCCCACTCCTCACTATTTTGTTATCGCTCTTCCTTAAATCAACCTTCAGTATATTCAATATATATATATATATAAAGTGACAAAAGTATCCCAAATCTCTTAGATCATCATTTCTAGGTGTAATGGGAATTATTAATGGTGCCCAACTCCTTTGCAATTATATGCGAGAAATCTTATCTACTGGGTGTGATTGATCTAGGAAAACACGTCATAATTTGACACAAATCCCCAGCTCCATTTTTTGTACGATTAAACATTTAGCTAACTCAGCAACTCCGTCATTTAATATTTCCATCTATCAATTTTGAAATAATCTTTTAAATTTCCGTTCAGAATTAAACTCTAATAAATCAATCAGGCTTCTATTAGCAGTTAAAGCGTAGGACAGGCATCAATAAGTATATGATAATAATGATTCGTGAGGATTTAACAAACGACGAAACTTGCATGCAAACCATTTGACTATGGTAGTCATTGTTTACTGATTAAACTTAGTCTGGTCATAAATAATTATAATGGGGCACCCGTAAGAATCGAGCTTACAAATTTAGCAAATTAGTGGGTGAGACTAGGCTGCTAATAATTGTGTTATTGTAATGTTTTCTACGAACGTTTTTTGTTTTGCTCATAATACATTTTTCTTTATGAGCGTGTCCATGCTACAAAAGTAACCATAAACTGGCGATGACTGTGATTTTTCAGTCCAGTATGCAAACTATAGTATCTCCAAATGAAGACAAGTTTCTTTTGAAAATTAAAGACTTAAAAAATGTAGAGATCGTCGTTTATTTTAACTTGTTTCTCGTCACAAAACTTTTTTCTTCCGAAATATTTGTCTTACGTCCCAACAGATAAAATATACCTGATAAAAATTATCATACACAGTCCCTGTTCTGCATAACTCGATAAATAAAGATAGGATATAAGTACGTAAAAATAATCGATAATCAATGAAAGTATTAATTTCTCCCTTCGCTGATTCATATGAACTGTTCGAGAAAAATAAATCCCTTTATCTTTTACTCGTCGTCTTTACATTATGATTAACCCATTTTGTTTACATTGGACATTGCAGTAACTTCATTGGTGTGATGACAATCGTCAGAATACATTATCAGTTATTTACAATATATTTGAGAACTCGATGAAAGGAAAAAGAAAGAGAATACCTAAAACACTTAAAAACTTATGTTGTATGGCTCACAGTTTGTTGTAAGTTGAGAGATAGTAGGAGAGACATATACTCATATAGGTGACTTCTTCTTGTCCTATACCTTCTTCCGGGAGCCAGGGGGTACCAACGCTCGCACCTTCTTGCAAGCTGTATCGTCAGAGACGCCTCTGACCGGGTGCGTATCCCTGGCTCAACTCTGATTCTCTGCTCCGTCTAAATCTGACCGTGTGGTTCTCATCACGTGGTCTCCTTCCGGTTACACACCTGTTTGCCTCAACTGCCCTGACACATTGCCCTGTTTACTAATCACAACGTGAAAGCTTGTCAAAGCACAAGGAGTCACTAGGAACGAACTGAAAATCCATGTCATATGTTATATAACACTTAACTTCTCTATTTCCCAAGCAGTTCAGTTTTCCACATGTGTACCATAAATATAGACCTGAGTCAAATTCGACAAAAATAAAGACTTCTTATGCAAGTGGCTGATGGGATTGAAATCTTTCGTTTGGCAAGAGTAGTTTGCCAAAGTTACCATTCATCTTCTCTTTTCTTTCTTCATGAAGACATAGCAGAAGAGAAATATTTTTATCATTATATCTGGCAATAGCACAGAGTACACTGATATTGACTCATGCCTTTTCCAAGGGTATTATGATTTAGTGAATAGAAATATTTTAGCAGTTTTTCGTTTTCCGATTTCCGTGCTGATAATCGGGTAAATTTTTACTATTACACACCTCTCTCTTCAGCGGTGAAATTTATTTTTTCTACTTTTTATACGAATCTGACCTTGAAAAAAGTTGGGAAATACTCATTTTTTAAAAAGTTAACCCAACTTCTTACTTACCCTAAACCTAATTCCGCCTTAGGTCAGTGACATTTGCCTGTTATATACCGGTCAGCAGCCCATGCACATTTCTACTGGATTACAGTACCAGGAATAACTCCGTCAGATTCGAAAAAAAAAAATACTGAGAAAATCAATATCCCCCCAATAGCATATTTGTAATAAGTGGTGCTATATGAGTAAAAGATAATATTTAGATGTAAATAAGAACATAAAATGATATGACCTGTATAAAAAACAAAACAAACGATAATCATTACTCTAACTTAGACCTTCATTCAGCCTGTATACAGCTATTGTCAGTTTTCTTCAAATGAATCAACGTTAAAGTTAGATACCTTTGGTCCTACATCTTTTACTTATGACAATTATTTTATTTGCTTGGCGATTATAATCTCTGCTTACTGTTGTTTTCTGGACTGCAATAAAATAATAGTTGGACTATTTCGGACCGATTAGGATACATTGATTTATTCAAATTGTTCCAATCTTCTTCATTCATATATATATATATATATATAATGGAATTCAATTATATGAGAAAAAAGAGATTTTATGTAATCACACTCACAGGAATAGTGTTATTAGAGTGAATTTATTATTACAAATAAATAAATAAATAAATAAATAACACAGCCATCGAAAGACTGCAATGACTCATACCCAAAGTACATATCCAAACTGCATCGCCCTACGCGCGGGTGAAAAGGGACACATCCTGCTCAGGTTGGAACTCTGGCCCCAGTGTTCGAAAAATCAGCTTCAGAACTCAAAAACAAAAATTACTTTAATGTAAAAGCACAATACAAATAGCACATTCAACGTTAGAACTTTGAATAGAATAGAGTAACAGCTTCTGCGATAGTTCATGACATAGACATAATATGCTTACAAGAACACAGATACCTTCATAGCGAAGATAAAAAATACCACGAGAGCGGCAATGAATGGACGTTTGTCTCGGTATCTTCATGGAAACGCCGGGATAGGTGGTTTAGGTATGCATATTGGTCCATGGGCCCTAAAATCACTTAATAGCATCGAAAAAATACAACTGAGGGTGATGGTTGCCACGTTTAATGGCAACCCCAACACAACAATCATCTCCTGTGAAAGCCCGACAAATATTAGTGAATAAACGGACCGCATCGCATTCTATAACGAGTTATCATCTCTTGTTCGTAGCATTGCAAAGCACAAAGCTCTCGTCATCGCTGGAGATATGATTGCCCAAATAGGTAAAAATGTAAACAACTAATTCAACTTACATAATTCCTCAGCAATGGGGAACATCTAATAGATTTCACGCTAGAAAATAGATTAACATGACATAATACTAAATGTCAGAAAATAAAGGGAAAACTATGAACCTGCACATACGCAAATAACACTAAAGCACAGTTAAACTACATCCTCATAAATAAGAAATAGCATAATGGCGCATTAAATTGTAAGGCGTACTCCTCTTTTGAGGGTTTGTCCTCCGATCACCGAATTGTCACGGTAAAGATACGACTGAACCTACGAAGGAATGCTGCCCGAACAACAACAACTGTAAACTATGATTGGCCTCTGCTAAACAACAGGGATATTAAAGATGAATATACGTTAACACTAAAAAAACATTCGATGGACTTCAGGAGATATCAGAAACACCTACTCCGAATGATGAATATGAGAACTTCGTAAATTCCCCCATAGAAGCGGCAGCAGAATGCATATCAACTAAACAAAGAGCTAAACTTAAAGTCCCATAGAAGGCATTAACGGTTAGGAAAAAGCGTGCTGACATAAAAACCACATCCCTATGCAACATGAGGAACCCAACCCATATCAACAGTCAAAAACTTAAGAAGGCACAAAATGAACTAACGTATATCTAAAAGAACAAACAGAATACATCTAAAATCAAATCAATAAAATTAGAGACTCGGTTGGAGATTGGAAATCTAGGATTGCATGGCAGACAGAAAACGAAATGAGTAGAAGGAAGAGTACTGCAAGAGCTAAGCTGAAAGCAGCCAGCCAAAAAGAATGAATACACCTGTGGAAACAACATTTCGAAAATTTACTTGGAAAACCCCTCGAAAGTTACGGATGAACCTATCACAAAAATGATCAATAATCAACTAGATATAAAAGTAGAACAGTTTACGCAAGAGGAACTTGACTTAGTACAAAGAAAAATTAAAAATAGGAAAGCTGCAGGGCTTGATGATATACCCACTGAAGTATGGAAGATAAGGAAATTCGACGACATACTGATCCGATACTGCTGCACCGTATATAACCAGAACCCAACAGAGAGACGGACAAAGAGCTGCATCCTCCTCTTTCCTAAGAAGGGTAACCTCAGAATAGCCAAGAACTACCGAGGTAAAACCCTTACATCCATAGCAGCCAAGATCTACAATGCTCTGCTACGCAACCGCATAAAACCTAAAATACTTAGGTAGAAATGAAATGGCTTTCGGCAAAAATGACCACGACATCACAAATTTTGACTATCCGTAGAATTCAAGCTGTTTGTACAAAAAACCTCGAGGCAACATTATTGTTTCTCAACAACTCCAAGGCATTTGACTTCATACTCAGAGGGAAGATGGAGCAAATACTTCGCGCCTACGGTCTCCCCAAAGAAACCGTCGCAGCCATAATGATGCTATATAAAAACATGAAAGTAAAAGTCTGATCAGCGGATGGAGACAGAGACTACTTCGACATGGTAGCAGGTGTGTTTAAAGGAGATGCATTAGCTCCCTACCTGATTATTATCTGCCTAGTCTACATGCTTCGAATGTCTATTGTCTATGAAAGAGAACGGTTTTAAACTGGCAAAGGAAAGAAGCAGGAGTTACCCCGCTCAAACTATTACGGACGCGTACTACACAGATGATAGCGCTTTTAGCAATTGTCCAAGCCGAATCTCTGCTACATAGTCTGGAGCAGGTGACCTAGCTCTCCATGTCAACGCAGGCAAAACAGAATACATGTGCTTTAATCAAAGAGGACGAACTCATAAGCGATGTACTCCTGTGGACCTCCTTCACATGAACGACCAAAGATTAGACGATCCGTTTGAACCTATCTACAACAGCTCTATGCCGATACAGGATGTAGTCTGGATGACCTGCCGGGAGCGATGGACGATAGATACAGGTGGCGAGAGAGGGTTAGAGAAATCCATGCTAGCCGTAAGTCATCATTATGAGGATGATGGTGACATAACAAAGTGAGAGGAGCGCTTTATCATTCATATATCATGTTTATCATCAAGTCACGTGAACAGCACGGAATTTTCTTACTCTCTCTCTCTCTGTATCTCTCTGATTCTCTGTCTCTCTGATTCTCTCTCTCTCTTTCTCTGACCTTCTCCGTCCCTCTCTCTCTCTCTCTCTCGTATACACTACACCGTCTCTATCATACATTACTCCTAGCAAGTTCTACAAACTCTACCCAGTGTCTGCATGGACCAGATGTAAGTTTTGTTTGTCGGCCTACACTAATGAGTCCATGTGTAAAAATCCATTTGCGAAAGTTACATATTAGTTCATCTTTGCTTCTCTAGCATTGTCCTGCATATTTTGTAAGTCTTACTTGGATAGTCTGATAGATGGGAGTTAAGTAGTTGTACAGCTGGTTTTGGTAAGGTGTTGCTTCTAGGATTTGTTCAAGATAGCGTGTAGCATTCTTGAATAGCTCCTATCAAGCTTTTACCACATGCATTTTGTTAGTTATTTGTGAGAAGCGCAAGATCATCTTTGTAGTCTGCGTCTGTCATAGTTTCTGCCGGATATGGTCTGCTTTTTGCCTTTTTTGGTATAAAACCAATTTCTTTAATTAGATCTATCGACATTCGAAATAATTGACTAGGTAGATTATAAACAAATATGGCGTTGATCTATCTCCTTGCAAGTTACCATATTGAAGAAGTCGGTTCACTATCAGATGAATAGATCATTGATTTCGTGTTTTTACTGCTGTAACAATTTCTTTGGGGGAGTCTATATGCTAGTTGTATTCATTCTATCATTTGTCGTTAGATGGAATCAAGTGCTTTGGAGCATTCTCTGAACACTAGAGTTGCCTCAATATGTTTTGCACGTATTCTTTCTATGATTCCACCGATAGTCAGAATCTGTGAGGTTGGGGATGAATTTCTTTAAAAATCTTTCTGATTTTTGCTTTCTCAGGGAAGGGGAGGATGCAAACTTTTTTCCATTTCTGCAATGTGTTTTGTTTATACTAAGCGTTTCACAAAGAAGTATATCGTGAATTTCTTTTTTGTCTTCAGGAGCTCTTTCGTCGAGATATGTAGTCTTACTGCTTTTATTTTTTGGGTAATGCCTCAAGTTCTCCCGTGAACAGGCCGAGTTTGACGTCTAGTTTGCTATTAATAATGTTTTTGATTGCTTTATTGTAAGGTGATGTGGAGAATCAAAGTTAGGAAGAGAACAGGAGGATAATTTCTGGGGAAGAAGAGAGAGAGACAGAGAGAGAGAGAGAGAGAGAGAGAGAGAGAGAATAAGAGAAGAAAAGAAAGTATTAATGATGAAAAGTAGACATAGAGTCTACGATATGGCCAGCTGACCTCTCAGGAGTCAGACCAAAGCACTCGTTGTTGATCTGCCAGTCACGAGTGAATGACTACGGTAATTAGAAATGACTAGAAACAAACCGGATGTTGTTATTCTTATGACACCAGGGAACGACTTGGGTTTGAAAGTCAGTAGGCTGAGTGACGTGACGGGATAAATACGAGAGTTGAACACTTGGCAGAGACGATGTAAAGAGAGACGAAAATTACGGTCCCCTTTTTAGAGGTGAGCTCCGAAAAAGGATCTCACACCAGATACAAACCCGTGAAAACGAAACTAGCAAACAAGCATGTTAGAACTACAACAGAAAACAAGGAAGAAAATTCAATGTTTGTCTCTGCTCTCTCTTCTCATGGCATGTTCTTTCTGTTTGTCTAGTTAACGCTGTTGACTCAGCTTTCATAGTCTTTTGCTTTCTCCCAACAACTTCTTAATAAACTTTTATATTAGTGAACAAAGATATAGTTTTGTGAGTTCGTCAATTTTTACTACGGGGAGGTTCTAACAGAGCCCGACTAACACTTAAGTCCTATGGATACCTGCACCAACCCGCTTGACACTAGTGGTCTAAACGTCTATTTAGTACCATTATGGTACATTATCACTGACTTCAGAAGGGTTTCTTGAAATGTTCTTTCCACTTCTGATGTCCCTTTTCTTTCCTGGTAGCTTTAACTTTGCTCTCGAAGTGCTTTTCCTTCCTCTAACTTCATTTACTGTCTGCTATGCCAATCGTATTGTCTATCTTCTGGTGAAATTCTGATTTTATTGATTTGGCCTTGAATGTATTCTTATTCTCTTTGGTATGTGATACTTCTTTCGGGCCTTTCTTAAGTTTTTACGCATTGAAATATTTTGGGTTCCTTTTACTAAGTAAGGGTGCCTCTTTTATGAGTCGTTTTTTTTTCTTAGTACTTTTAATTTCCAGTGAACATCTGGCTCTTGGTTTAGTTGGTATACATTCGGTTGCTGCTTCTATATAAGTGGTAACAAAGCTTTCATCTTCATTATTCGGAGATAGTCCTGCAGATATCTCTTGAAGAGTATCAAATTTGTTTCCTACACTTTCTGTATATTGATTTCTTTGTCCTTATTTATAAGTGAGGACCAGAAATATCGTGAGGCTTTAAAAGTTTTTTTCCTGCATAGACTCAGACTAATCATTGCTGAGACGCTTTTGTGATCGGAAGGTACTCTTTCACGAAGTAGTATACCTCACAGTGCAAAGCGCTATTCATTAACATCTTGTTTAAAAAATATATAAACTAGCTGTACTTTAGAGTGATTTGGGGAGCCGCAGGTCTAAAGTTTTCCCCCTTTTCTGAAATATTGAGTTTTAGCATCTCGAGTGAAAAATGTTTGATAATACCCTTTTCTATTTTAGATATTACACATTTCTCTTTGGTGACCTGTGTATACAGAATTCACCCTTGCCTATATGAGCATTCATATTGTTAACGACAATTAAAACGTTGTTGTTAAGAATGTGTCGGACAAGGGAGGATAGTTCGTTGTTGAAGATAATAATCTCCGTTTCACCAATGGTATTGGTGGGATCTTAGCAAGATACGATTGTTGTGCAGGGTTTGCCATTAAATATCGAACATTTTCGGTCGGATTTTTTCTGTGGGATTTAGTGATACACACACACACACACACACACACACACACACACACACACACATATATATATATATATATATATATATATATATAATATATCAATCTATTTAATCTTGAATTTTTATTTCATTCTATTTTGTTTAAAAAATACCGATTAAATCTAACCAATTCACTACACACATACACCGACACAGATATATAAACATAAACACACACACACACACACACACACACACATACACACATATATATATATATATATATACGTGTGTATGCGTGTGTTTTTATATACACACAGACTCTCATATTCTCACTCTTTCACAAATATACATATTTATTAGGGAAGTCCACGTAACGTTGTAGATGACCTACTGAACTGTGTCATCGTTGTAAACGAGTTCGAACTCCAGTGACGTTATTACATTCACTTTCATGTAAATACACTTGGAAAAGGTATGGACTCCTTTAACCTGCAACAGTAGATTAGATAGTACGGCTACTGTCCTTCTAGAAAGATGGTTTTAGTATTAAATACCCCGCTGATATTGATATGCTATTAAATAAAGAAACCAAGCACACACACACACACACACACATATATATATATATATATATATATATATATATATATATATATATATATATATATATATATATATACCATGCTTCTCTAGTTACGTTAAGATTTCCTTTTTGTGTTATTATTCTTATTTTTGCGTTTTGTTTCCTTTTTCTCATGTGTATATACGGATATATATGGAGAGAGAGAGAGAGAGAGAGGAGGGGGTTAAGAGAGATAGCTTCCGTCATTTATTCTCCTATCGATAAGGGATATCTTTGTTAATTCTTGTGTTATGCTTTTTCTTGCTTGTTCCGGCTGAATGAGAAGATATAGAGTCATGAATACTTGATCTCCGGATTTACATCATGACGACCGAGAACATTTAACTCTTATATCCACTCCTGCTAACTGCAGAGGACATCGTTATTTTGGGGCCTTATTAAGACTCCTTGTGACTGAGGTCCAATGGTTTTTACGTTCCTTATCACATCTACTTCGTATAGTTTTGATAATTTCTGTTTGATCTTGAGAATGAAGAATTTTCATTATTATGCTTTAGACATTTTGTTCTCATCAGCCCAGTATAAATATACAAAAACCTGTGAAGTAAATTCAAATTGACAGAAACAAAAGCAAAAACTAAACTGCAAAAAAACAGTAAAGAACACAAAGAAAAACTTTAAAAAGCAGCATATTTTGCTACTATTTTAAAACTAATTTTGGGAGAGAAGATCTAAGCTTGAACTAACCAAGCTCTCCTTTCACAAGATATGAGAGAATAAAATCTTACCTGTTATTCCTTATAAGATAAAGTATATTGTCGTATACAAAATCGATTCCTTTAGGGGCATTCTAATAAAGATGAGTGGTCAATTAATTTTGGTTGAATATTTCCATATTTTTCCCTTTGCGCCTGAAATATGAAGACAAACATAGCATAATTACTATAAATACTGTAAACTTTGAATCTTGTCTTAAAGTTTCGATTCTAATATCGGCAGTCGGAGTTTTCTGAGAAATATGACTTTAAAAAGGAATATAAACTTTAACCATACACATTTACAGCTGAAACAAATTACTAATGCTTTTCAAGAAAAATTGCTTAAACCTACGCAAAGAGACATACATCTTGCAGAGTTAAAACTGCACGCTGTGTCACTGGAATTGTCCACAATTTCTTAAAAATGTCCATGGGCAGAACAGAAGAACAGGAAAGTGTACCAAATTCAGTGAATATTTGTGTCATAGGAAAACTATTTGACAACTTAGACTGGAAGTTTATGGCTAGAAAAATGGAAGAATTTTAACAAATCACGAGTACAAAGAAAAAAATCTTGCTTTTGGTGGAGGGTAAATTCAGATGAAATTAGAATTCTTGCTATCAGACTTATTAGAATGGCACCAAAAGACTAAGTGTCCTAGATTTTTTGTTTTATTCAATACTAAAGTAAATTGTCATATAATTAGGAAACAATTTACTGAAAAACTAGAACTGCAGATTGTGATAATGTAGTCAAATCGATTGTCACTGGTTGTTTGATAATTTGTGGTCTTTGAGATGAGAGATTTTGACCTCTTGTAATGTTCTATATTATA
This sequence comes from Sepioteuthis lessoniana, assembly GCA_963585895.1. NCBI lineage: Eukaryota > Metazoa > Mollusca > Cephalopoda > Myopsida > Loliginidae > Sepioteuthis > Sepioteuthis lessoniana. The sequence goes on along the minus strand of OY757920.1, from coordinate 107,596,734 downwards.
ATGTTGTTATACTTGTTATAATGCTGAAGGTGATGAATTTGTGCATTTTTTTCATGGATTATAGCCAAACTTACAGTCTATAAGATTTATACTTTGGAATTAATATTGTCTTATCTTACACAGACTATGCAATGTTGAACTCTGAGGTCATTTCAGGCCCCTTGATACCATCAGATGGCAAACTATGCAATTTCTGACCAAAAAGAGTAAGACAGAGTTTTTTTCGTTAATCTGAAGTTCAAAAATGACTTTGAACTCAAATATATTGACATAATCAAATCAATCCTTTTTCTCATGGACAGCTTTATGTTGGATATTCCTGGGTAGTGTAAAAAATTTAAGGATTTCAAAAATGAAAAAAAAAAAGACATACGAAAAAAAATTATTTTGCACAAAAACTCAGACACTCGAAATACTTTTTTGTTGTTCATATTTTTCTTTTCATCGAATCTTACTAAAATATACATCATGATTATTCCATTAAAACATTTTTCTCTTATCTTTTTCTCCAAAGCAACACAGGATAATTTTGAGAGTTCATCGCTGTATGTTTATATAATATCCAAGTGGAATATTCTTGGGTTGATTATGAGTCCTTAATTAAATTTAGTTAATTAAATTTTCGTTGGATAACTCGTTTCGAAGTTAAGAGTTATCTGCATCTAAACCACTGAACTGAACTGGCTTCCGGTTAGAAGATGTGCAAATTGTGGTAATGAATTTTCGTGAAAATATCTCATGCCAGAAGTGACCATAAAATCAAAGGCGATAGCTTAATTCCGTTCGCATCGCACACAAGACTTTCCAACACGCCTCAAGTCAACCGTTTATCTCCTATCGAAGACAAACGAGCTAAGACGCTCTTAAACAAGCCCGAGGCCAATGATAACGTCAGTCCCCAGCTGTTAAAAACGATACGATACCTTATCGTTATTACAATTATTACGCTTCGGTCAATTTTCTCGGGTATCTTGTAAGACCGTTCTATTTTCTTGGTAGCAGGGAGAGTGCTGGGTCGTTGCAATTGCTCTGTTGGGCGTTCTTTTGAATAAAATCATTCCCAGTAAGAATTTATGGCTTATTTCACAATTATTTCAACTTTTGCCTTCCTCTTTCTTGTTAGTAATACAACTTACCAGCCGATTCATACTTCAGCCTTCATTGGGTCATTAGAATTTAATACTTTTCACTTTTTGATATTTCCTTTTTCATGCTTTTACCAAGAACTCTCCAATCCAAATTGCATGAGTGTTTATCACCGAACCTTATCAAACGGCTGACAAAAAAGAGTTACTCTGTTCCGGGCAGCACAGTTCATAAAGTGTCCATTTCAATATAAAAGTATGATGGCTATTATGTAAAGTATTCAAACTTCTTAAAAGTAATCACGCACCACCTGTTATTTAAATTATCTCAATAAATTTTCCATTTGTTACTTGGAGAGTACTAAACAGTGTTAATGTAATGAATCCGAAACTTTTCAAGGTGGCTTATTTTGTGGTGGGTATGTTTTCGAATAGAAGAGAAGCGAACAGGTAGAAACAATTTGAAATTTGTTGTGAAAAATTGAAGAGATAAAAAGAAAAAAGCAGAGACGCTTTTTCAAAAGACCGGATGTAACAGACACATGAAGAAGTCTAAATAATGCATTCGAAATAAGATTATGCTAAAAAAACAAAAAAAAAAAAATAACGACACTATTTTAAAAGAAATACAATTTACTTTGTCATCAATTTTCATTATTTGACCGTTGTATCAGTTGTAACATTTTACAATATGAGGGATAATTATTTTTCAGAAAAAAATTATAAGCAGATGAATAAATGAATTATAATAAAAATTATGATAATAATAAGCGTTATTTTTTCATTCCTCTCCACTTATTTGATAGTGTCCACTTCCAGAATTCCCAAATTCTTAAAAGTTTGCTTTTCTCCAAGCGTCCTCATTTTTTTTAATTCGGTGGCTCAATTCCTGTCCTAATTCATCTTTTCCACTTATTATTATGACAAATTCTATTCCTATACCTTCACTGTATTGTTATCTTTTGTATTAGGGTTTCCAATTCCTTTTCATTTTTGCAAGCAGTTTGATGTCATCCGTGTACACTAATTAGTTAATGATTTTTTTAGATTTATGAAATTTGTATCCACCTGTACATTTCCTATGTATGTGATTGAGTGGCATCATGGCCATTAAGAATAGTAATGGTGATAGCGCATCTCCCTGGAATATACCTCTCTGGATTTTCACTACTGCTAAACATTTTCTTCCTGTTATCAATTCCACTCCCAATTTTTCATTGTGTCCGCAAGAAACTTTATGACTTTGTCGGCTATCTCGTACATTTTGAGACAGTCTATTATCCAGCTTTGCAGTACGAAATTGTTTGCGTTTTAGGAGTAAATCAAAGCAATAGTTACATGTTTTCATCTCGTTTTGCTCTCCATGAGGATGTGTTAGTCACTATATAGAAGATCTCCTGTCCCTCTTGCTCCCTTTTGGCATTCTTTCTATTCTTCGGACACTGTCCGCGGCTCTTCAAGGTGTCGTAAATCTCCCGCCCCTAGTTTGTGCGATTAGTAATTTCTACATCATCGGTATGCATGTTATGAGTCTATTGTTATGGAGGGCCGTTCCTTATTTGGTCAGGGTGGTTTTTACTTTGGTCATCCATTTGGGTTTATCTGTTTCTTCTAAGCATCTATTCATTTCGATAGTCAGCCTGCCGTGGATGGAAGAGGATTTTCCAACCAGAATCCTTGTATGCCATTATGGCTAGGCGTTTTCTTATTTGGTACTTTTTTCAGTGTTACTTTGATTGAATCGAGGTGTATTTTCTCCTTAAATCCTTCTTCGAGTCCTTGTAATTCTTTTTCCATGTTATTTATTCATTTGGCTTTTTAGTTATGTTCTTTCAGTTCCTATTTTTTCTTCAAATTAGTTTTGCTCCCTTTGCACCCGGTTGTTGGTAGGTCTTCGGTCATTCTCCTCTTACTTACTAGTTGGATTTTCTGTTTTGTATTGCTAGTTGAATATCCTGTTTTGTATTGCTTGAGCCTGTCTCGGTATTTTCTTAGTTTCCCTTCTTTCGTCAGTACCTTGTGACTTACTCCTTGGGTTGTTTTGCTTTTTTTTGTTTGCAGTAGTGCTTTTCTCTTTTCCTCCCAACATTTTCTTGCGTTTAGTCCCTTTCATAACATTTTTGCTTTTTGTCGTAGATTTCTTATCTGTGTTTTCTGTCTATTTTCCCATCCAGGTTTTGAATTTCTGTTCGTGTTCGTTTGGGGAAAACCGATTTTATTACAAAATAATTTGGCTCTTGCATTGGTCAGCTCGTCTAATTCCTTTATATTGTTCGTTGCGATATTTGTTAATAATTTCTTCTTTTTTTCAGTATCTATCTAGTCTGTTTTTCAGTCTTGGTTCCTGAGAGATGATAATATGGTCTTCTTTTCAGTCTTGATTCTCTTCATTATCTCTGCATTCATTTAATCTTCTTGTGTTAGGGTTTGGTCAATGGTAATGGCATGTGTGGTGTTACGAATACTATTATTTTGCGTTTCAATTCGGTTAGGAGGTTCGTTCTTCAGTATTTAGCATCTCGGTTATTTTTACGGGTCTTTTCGACATGTTTCCCAATTTATTTGCTGATATATTTCTAGTATCCCAAGGTCAGAAAACCAACCTTTCATTATTATCGCCCTAGCTTGGTCAGTAACTCTTTAACTTGTTGTCTTAAATCGAGCGCATTCTTCCCGGATTTATATTGTTCTTCGTCGATAACCACTTTGTGTTGAGTAGCTCGTAAAATAGCTGTGAAGTGCAAGCTGTTTCTCTTTCCGAGTTCATTTTCTCCAGTGGCACAGTTGCCGTGATGGTTAACTATTTTATAACCCGGTTTGGTTAGGCTACGAGTTTTTCAGTTAGCTGTTAAGTTAGCTAATATATTTGAACGGAAATGAAAGTCAAATTGAAAAGTCTAAGCGAGTACATAACGAACAACACAGGAAGGCCAACATGTAAACAAATTTGGATTCATATCTTGTCTGTGACAGGTTTGATTGGAAAAATGAAAACAGTGAATTTGAGAGATGATGCAATAATTTAACAAAATGAAATCACCCCCCACATCGATATCCTAAATTTAAATATATAAGAATTAGCGAAATTTAAAAGTAGACGGGTGTCGGTCAGTTGTCCGTGAGAAGTTTGCATTCAGAGAGTTCTGTCGGATTGGGAGGGCGTGTCTCTTTGTGTCTGTTCATAGGCCCTTACAGATTCTCTCTTTCGCTCTCTCTCTCTCTCCCCCCCTCTCTCTCGTGCTACCGTATACAGTCTAAACATCGAACAATAAATGATTGTTAATAGTTGACGGAGAGGTTTTTCTTGTTTTTGAGTTGCCAACACCCGGGCAACTTTGTTCCAACGGATCACCTCGAGAGTCAGAAGTTCCGGAGGGATTATGCCATTCCTTGCCTGTGGATCTTTCAAACACAACGTGGACGCAGACAGGATTCATGAACGAACTATCCGAAAATGTATTTGGCCCCATTGCCTGGATTTGACGTTGAAAATCCCTGACACAGCCAGATGCAGGATTCGGCCCCTAAAACCCACAGTGCAACCATAAACAGGATTCGACGCTAAAATCCTACGGCCAAGCGATGGTACTACATTTGGTATTAAGCACTTTATGATCAGTTGGCGAACAGTAGTATTACATTTGGTGTTGTGACCAGCATAGTACAAAACTTCGTTGGTGTTTCGGATTTAAGTGGTTGCTAAGTTCGTTGTTTGTTTACCTGAAAAAATAAGTGCCAATATCAACAGGATGCTGATCGGGTCCACTATGTTGGTTGTCAAGGGATTACCTGCCGGTCATGACACCCAAATCAGTTTTCTTGGTCCTACACTGAATTATGTTTTGATTTGTCATTTTTTAGAGTGTTCACCAGTGGTCCAGGAGACCTGTGTTCAATCCCAGGTCGCGTCATATCAAAGACTTTAAAAATGGTACTTGATACCTCCTTGCTTAATACTCAGCAATATAAGGTACGTATCAAGGGTAAAGTGAAGCAATCCAGGGAAAAGAGTAGCGCCCTTCCCTACGCCTCGGTGTAGTAGCTATTGAAAAGGGAGCCTTTTGGTCGCCCTCGACTACGGTCACCAACTTTACCAATATTGTGTTTACACCAAACCCTGGGCTTCTTTATTATCTGCACTCTTCTCACAGATGTGACCAAGTACCTTTAAAGTAAGAGAACTCAGATTATTACATAATTACTGATTGATCACCTTCCTCACCCTGTCGTGTCCATTTTAATCTCATTTTGAGCTAGTTTGCTGCGTTCAATTATCAAAAGCTAAATGGTTTCTTCTCTATCATCACATAACCTACACTGGCTATTCTATTGCGTTTTGCCGAATTTTGCTTTAAAATAATTGCTCCTAATGGCATTATTCTAATCGACTAATAGAAGAAATTCTGTTGTTCTCTTAAGGCTTACTTTTCGTAGCCATGTTCAGTTTTTCTAGTTTGAGATTTCGCCAGTTTATCACGGGAAGTTGCTGTAGAGTTATTTTTCTTCCAATTTCTGTTTCCTTGTAATTGTTCACTTTGCACTTAAGTTGGATGTGCTCTTAATGGTCGCTGTAATAAGTCTTTCTTTGCTCTTTATAACATAGTCATTGAGTCCTCGTATTAATGCATTCATTAATACCTGTTAGTCCTCTGCATCCTTCTTTCCTTGTCTCATACTCCGTCTATATTATGTCCCGGATGTAAAGTTTTGAGCATCGTCATCAACTTTTTTGTTCTCTGGTCCATTTGTCTGCGTTCTTCTTTTGTCTATTTTAATAAGGTGTCATCCTTTGGTGAGATTTCTGCAGCAGAGTTGGGTTTCAGAAAGTTTTCTCGCTTGTCAAAGGAGCTCTTTTCTTATTTTTTCTTTCCTCTCTGTTGGTTTGATGGTGTCCGGTTCTAATATTACCTAGTACTTGTAATTCTCCAAACGCAATGATTTTTTTTCTTGATTGAGAAGGTCTTTTCTTTCTATTTATTGTTTTTTTCACTTTTCCTCATTAGTATAGCATATCTTTCTATACCAAATTCTATTCCTATATCCTGGATGTATATTCATATTGTTTCTTTTTCCTTTTTGAAAAAAAAGTTTGATATCGCCCAGGTACATAATGTGATTAATCTTGTGATTCTGTAAATTTGTAGCCGCAAATTTACTTCCTAAGTATGTAATTAAGCTGCAGCAACGCAATTAAAAATGTTATTGGTGACAGTGCATCTTAAGTTTTCCCTTTCGTTGCGATCTACTGAAAGTTCTGATTCTTTGTTGATTTGGAGTTCTATTACTTTTTCTTCACTTTTCATTTTGAGCATGGCTCATTTTTTTAAATGTCAAATTCCATTCCTATATCCTGGCTGTATATTCTTATTTTCGAATCAGTCTCCTGTCATTTTTTTTATTTTTGCAAACAGTTTGATGTAGTCCATATATATAAGGTGATAAATCTTTTCTTACGATGAGTAAATTTGTTGCCTCAATTCATTCATAAGTATCAAGTTGAATGGCATCATTGCTCTTACAAATAACCATGATAAAAGCGCATCTCTTTGAGAGATGCCTTTCTGGTTTCCGTCTCAGCTAAAGTTTACCTTCTGGTGTCAATTCCACTCTCCAGTTTCTCATGGCTTCCGTGATGAATGTAATGACTTTGTCGGATATCTTGTCCATTTTCGGGCACTTTTTTTTTTATCTAGGATTGTGGGACAATATGATAGGCTTTTCCCTTGTCAATCCATGTCTACATTTTTTTGAGTGAGGTACTGCAGGTTTATGTCCACCTCGGGGACTTCTTCGAATCTTTGTAACACTTTTTTCATGTTGTTTATCTACTCGAACTTTCTATTATGTTTTTTAATTTTGTTCCTATATTTTACTCTCAATTATTCCACTTCTTGTACCCGTTCGTTGGTTTGTTCTCGTGCGTTATTCACTTATTTGTTTGTAAAATTTTCTTTTGTTATTTTGGAATGTCTTGTTTTGTTTGACCCTGTCTTGGTGTCTTTTAAGTCTCCTCTTTGCGCCAATATTTTTTATTTATCATTTGAAGTTGTATTATCAGATTTATCTGCTGTTTTGGTTTGTTTTTTCCTCCCAGCATATTATCATGATTATTATTCTCTTTATGACTTTTTCTAACTCTAATTGTTTATCACTTGAGTCTGAATGACACCAAGATTCCTCTGACTTTTCCAAGTATCCTAGTATATTTAAATAGTGCTCTTGGCGGTTTCACTTCTTCCCTCAATCCCCCGATCATCCATTCTCTTTTCCAGTTTTAAGACCGTTCTAAGAGCTCCATCTACAAATGGTAACCCATTCGCCATCATGTTTAACTATTTTTCTGCTCAATAGTAAAAATAAAATAGTTGTCCAGTTTTTGCCTCCCGTCACTTTTACGCTGTGCTCTGCTGGGACATCAAAATCCATTTGATGGATAGTTTTGTTTCCCTTGTTAATTGAATTAGACCTGGTCTTCTTGCCTAGTTTGGGCAATCTATTTGCATCTCAAATTCCTAGATGATTTTAGAATATCATTTTCGAGCGCAGAGTTTGGTCTGTGCAGTTACAATTTATCAGTATTGTGACATTTCAGTTTCTTTCACAGTAGTTGGTGGATCACTTTGCCCATCCATTCGTGCCTATTATTTCATTCCTTTTGCGCTAGTTTGCTGCATTCACTTATGTGATTAACAGTTTCATCTCGATCATGACATAACCTAAACTTGCTAATCCCTTAAGAATTACAAATTTCATATCATTATTATTTACTCCTTCAGGGTTTTTCACATCAGTGTTTAGCTGATGGTCTTTCATTGGAGTTTAAGTGACAGAAAGTCTCCTCTAGTCGCCAGGACTCTTCTCAGTATTCTGGCCGTTCTCAATAAGGCTGTCATTTGGATAGTCTCCACTCCTCCGTTAACTTCCAAGTCCTTCAGGCCCTTTAATAATCCTTTAGTTACAATGCCAAAAGCACCAATCACAATTCGTCGGCCTTATATTACCTTCAAACTCCCACGCGGTGATATGGACACGCCTCCGCAACTTCTTCCGCTAACTTTGGAATGGCCTGTGTTATCGTCATCGAGCGGAAATAACTGTCATCCAGTTCAGAGGTCACTATCTTCCGGATGGGATTTTTTTTTACCTCGTCCCATTTCATCAGCCAATTTCTGCCCACGCGATTTCCTTTCGTAACTGCCATAGAATGTGTCACCTAACCCTAACCTCCTTCCGGTGCATCACCTTGAATGGCATTTTTGGCCGGGTCAACAGGTCAAAACATGACACTAATTTGCAGCATTCACTTATTATGTGATTGATCGTTTCGTCTCTGTCACCGCATAGCCTACATTTGCTATTTTGTTGAGTCTCGCTTTGATATGATTGGTTCTTATGGCGGTGTTTTGTGCTGCTATTAGGAGATATTCTGTTTCTCTCCTAAGGTTTCCTTTTCTTAGCCAGATCCAGGTTTTCTAGCGCCAGATAGTGTTTATTAGTCGTTTAAAGCGACCATAGAGTTATTTTCCCCCATTTGTGTTTCCTAGTTATTGTCATTCTGTCGTCTATCGTGTTGTCATTATCGTTTCTGATGGCTGTAATCATCCCTCGTTTGTGTTTTTCTATGTAGTCTTCGAGCCGCTGTATCGTTGCGTCAACGCTGTCTTCGAGCCGCTGTATCGTTGCGTCAACGCTGTCTGCGATGCCGGTAAGTCCTCTTCCTCCCTCTTTTCTAGATACATATAGTCTGTCAACGTCGTTTCTGGGATGTAATGCCTTATGCATGGTCATAAGTTTTCTTGTTCTTTGATCCATTTGTTTAAGTTCATCTCTAGTCCACTTGCGAAAGGGTCCCGAATATCTAACGAGGAAAACAGCCAAAGTATTTATTCCTTTGATAAGGTTTCTGCTGGAGAGCTTTTTCTCAAGTAGTTTTCTAGTTGTCCTGAGATATTGTTTTTAATTTTTGTCTTTCTTTGCCACTTGGTTGATGGTGCCAGCCTCCAAAACACCCAATATTTGTAGGTTTCATTTTCTCTGAGCGTTCTAATTTTGTCCTGATTTGGTAGTTCCATTCCGTCAGTCATATGTCGTTTGCCACTTTTCATGACTAGTATGGCACATTTTTATATGCCAAATTCCATTCCTATGTCATGACTGTATATTCTAACGGCGTGCATGAGAGTTTCCTTTTTTTTTTCATTTTTTCCAAATAGTTTAATGTTATCCATGTACATTAGGTGATTGATCTTTTCTTACGATCTGCTAAGTTTGTATCCAACAATGCATATTCTGGGTATGTGGTTGTAGCAACATGGCTATTATGAATAGTATGAGTGATTGTGTGTCTCCTTGGAAAACACCTCTTTGGATCTTTGTTTCAGCTAAGCTTCTTCCCCCTGCTATCTGCTTCACTCTCCAGGTATTCATGGTTTTTTCGATAAATTTTATAACTTCATGTGATATTTTGTACATTTTGAGGCAGTTTATTATCCAGCTTTGTGGAACCATATCATGTGCTTTTTTGTAGTCAACCCAGGCCATAGCTAGAATTTTCCGTCTGCTCTTGCTCTCATTCAGGATGTGTTGATCTATGTAAAGTAATTCTGCTGTGCCTCTGGATCCTTTGCGGCATCCTTTCTGTTCGTCAGGGAAAAATCCGCGGCTTATTAGCAAGTAGTAAATCTTTTCCCTTATTTGTGCTGTTCGTATCTTCCACATCATTGGTAGTCAAGTAATTGGTCTGTAATTGTTTGGAGCAGTTCCTTGGCTTGGGTCCTTTTGGATCAATGTGGTCTTTCCTATCGTCATCCAGTCAGGTACTTGTGCTCCTTCTAAGTATCCGTTCATTTCTAGTACTAGTCTGCTGTGAATGGAGGTGAATTTCTTGAACCAGAAACCATGTATTCCATCATGGCCTGGTGTTTTCCCGCTTGATATTCTTTTTAGTGTCGTTTTGAGTAAGTGTATTTCCGCTTTGGGGCCTTCTTCAAGTCCTTCTAGTTCTCTTGTGATATTGTTTATCCATTCAGCCTTTTCGTTATGTTTTTGGTTGCCATATTCTAGTCCCAAATCGTTCGGTTTCTTTGGCATTCGGTTGTTGGTATGTTTTTGAATCACCCCCCGCTTGTTGATAGAATTTTCTTTCGTTGTTTTAGAAAGTCTTGTTTTGTCAGTATTGTTTTACCCTTTTTCGATATCTCTTTAATCTCCCTTCTTTCGCCAGTACTTTCTGGTTTATTTCCTCAAGTTGTACTGTTATTTTTTCTCGTGTTACCTTTTCCTTTCTGTTCCTGCATATTTCAGCATCTCTCTTTTGTTTTATCATTCTGGCCTGTTTTCCTAAAATAGGTAGTCAATTCCTAAAATAGGTAGTCAATTCGTAAAATGCTCCTAAAATAACAGTGTAGTGCAAGTTGATTATCTTCCCTAGTCCATGTTTTGCGTTTAGGTCTCTGATCGTTGTAGTTTCTTATGTCGTTATTATTATTATTATTATTATTATTATTATTATTATTATTATTATTCGGGTTTTTCGCACCAGTGCTACTTAGTACCCTTTTACTGGAGCCTGAGTACAGTAAGTCTCCAGCACTCTTTCCAGTATTCTAACCGATCTTAATAATGCAGTTGTTTTCACTCTTTTTATTTCCGAGATTCCTGTCCCTTTACAAAATCCTTTAGGGATTTTCCAAGCGCGCCAGTTACAATTAGTATCACCGTCACCCGCATGTGCGACATTTTTCTAAAAATTTTCTTGCAAAATGTGGGTATTAATCTCTCTTTTCCCTTTCTTTTTATTTTTCTCTAGGTCAGGTCCTCTGGCCGAGATTAAGGGATCTGTTTGTTGCTTAAAATCCAAGACAACTTTGTGTGTCTCATTCTCCCGGACGGGTTCTGTGTTTTGCATATACCATTTGGAAGTATGTTCAAATTTCAACTGTTTACACAATTACCAGTGGATCCCCTTCCTCACCCCGTCGGTTCTAGTCATATGGATTTTACGCTAATTTAGTATATTTGCTTATTATATGATAAATCGTTTGGTCTCTATCGCCACATAACCTACATAACCTATTTTGTTGTATCTTATCTATTTTTGCTTTCACACAGTTTATGCCTGTAGTGTTGTCTTGTGCTGCTATTAAAAGAGAGGTTTCCCTTTCTTAGCCATGTCCATATGAAATTTCGCTTGTCGTTTGAAATGTCCATACAGTTATTTTTCTTCCTATTTTTGTTTTCTGATTATTTTTGTTCTATTGATGCTTGTGTTGTCTGCACTGTTTCTGGTAGTTGTAATCAATCTTCTGCACTTTTTTTTATGCAGTCTTCGAATCGTTGTATCGATGCATGAACGGTATCTTCAAAGCTTGTGAGTCATCTTCATTCATCTTTTCTTCATATATACAGTCTACGTCATCTCTGGGATGCAAAGCCTTATGCATCATCACGAGTTTTCTTGTTGTCTGGTGCATTTCCCCTTGTCCATTTCAAGAATGGTGTCGACCAGGGTGACAGCCCAGGCATTTATCCTTTTGATGAGATTTCTATCATGTCGTTTAGCTTCGAGTTGTTTCTTCGTTCTCCTAAGATATTCTTTTTAATTTTTTTTACACTCCACCTGTTTGATTGTATCCGCTTTCAATATTACCATGTATTTGTTTGTTTCCTTTTCTCAGAGAGTTCTGATTTTACCTGGGTTGGTAGTTCTATTTCTTCTGTCTTATATCATTTCCTTCTTTTCATTATTCGCATGGCACATTTTTCTTTGCCAAAATCCATTCTTACGTCCTGACTGTATATTACCGCTGTCTGTAATAGAGTTCCCAAGTCTTTTTCATTTTTTGCAAAAAGTTTGATGTCGTCCATGTCATTGATCTTTTCTTGCGATTTAGCAAGTTCATATTTTCCTGTGAATTTCCTAAGTATATGATTGAGTGGCATCATCGCTATTGCAAATAGTAAAAATGACTTCGCATCTCCCTGGAAGATACCTCTATTAGTAGTAGTAGCAGTAGTAGTTATATTTGTAATATTTCACTCTTTTCTGATTATTCATTCTAAGGTTATCTGGAGGCCTTTTACAGGTTTTTGATTGACTGCAAGTTTTATCTGGTCTCCAGGACTCTACTCAGTATTCTAGCGTCTTTTAACAATGATATTGTCTGTGTGGTCTCGATTTTTCTTCTAATTTTCAATTCCGCTAGTATCTTTTCAAAAGTTTTAGAGATCGTTCTAATCGCATTTACAACCATTGATATCACCGTCACCCTCATGTTCCACAGTTTGTTTGTTTTTTGTTCTCTGGCATTGTCCAAGTATTTTTCTGTTTTTTAATTTTATTCTGTTTTCTCTCTGTTGTCTATCGGAACAGCAAAATCCACAACATGGTAAATTATCTTTTTTTCTGATATTCAACACTAGGTCTGGACTTCTGGAAGGGATTATGTGATTTATTCAATTTTTCCGATCCTTCGTTATTATGTTATTTTTTATATTTCCACTGGTAGTATCAAAATAAATAACAATTTTATATGATGAAATATTCCTAGCCAATAGTAATTCTTTTAGTAGCATATATTCTATTGTAATTGATAACATTTTAGAGCTCATATGTTGCTGTATATCAGTAGGAACAAGATGAAATATCAGCTCGTCAATTTTTAGCCATCAATAAATGTGGTTCAGACAAAATCCCACACAACTTTATTATAGTTGATGTCGGGGGGCTTCTTGATCCCGGATAACACAATCTAACCTTGAAATCCTTAGATATGTTATAGTAAATGTTGATATGTTGAACTCTGCTTTTGTGTGAGCTCATTTCACGAAATGATCGATCATGTTGTTAAATATCAGCAACATTAATGTCAGCATTTTGGTGATTATTCCTCAGAAGCCCTGTTGCGATCAATTTCTCGGTCTGTTGACCTTTCGTTGTTTGGTCAATTCTCTTCTTTATTACAAACTCATCACGATATGCACTCATGTCAAATGCCCACAATTAAAAGCTGATCCTACTCGACCAATCTGATATTCAGGAACACATCACAAGAAACCTACGTTCTCATAATCTCTTCATAACTGCCTGATTACCTAATCCTTTCACTTTGCCTGATACCTTCTAGATGTAAACACCCTGTTGCACTTAACGGGTGGATCTGTCAATTGAGATTTGTACAACACCGAGTTGTTTTTGTTGTAATATTGCTGTTGCGTTATTAAAAGACATTTGTGATGACGTCAAATCCTTACAAATACATACTATATGACCAGACCAAGATCCCAGTCAATGAAGTCAAAGTTATCTATGTTTCGAACGTGAAACATTATCATGAGATACTGTTACTTGTTTGTTTTATTTTATTTTTCATTACAAAGCCCAATTTGTTTTTTATTTTATTTCCTTTTTTATTTACGGCCATTATGTAAGTAGTAAGAATCGGAAACCAAAAGTAAACCCCAAGTAACTTCTTAATATAAAATTCCTTTTTTAATCCCTAAAAATATTGATACCTTCTTTCCTTTAACAGATTCTGTTAATATTGAGGTATTGAATGCTGTCCTGTATTTAGCTCTGTTTTTCTTGGTTTTGGATTCTTGAAATGAATCAATGTTTCATAGTCAGTGGCTATTTACTCTAAACATGAAAGTTTTTTAGCATTGACCAAGAAGAAAAAGATACATTTTTTAAAAGCGAACTAACGTTCCATCCTCCAAATCCTCGACGATGCATTTTTCCTTGCTTCAGAATTTTTCTAAGTATTGTAAATGATGTTGTACATTTGATTTATATACTCGAAATGTTACCGCATGATTACATATTGTTCTAAGATATTTTTCGAGAGTTTCCCGTTTCATTTGTATTAAAGTTCTGTCATCTTTGATACTAGGCTAAAATTTCTTTTAAACCAGCCAAACTATTTCAAAATATAATTGCTACTATTCTATATCTATTATAAGGTTCAATATTGTATGGTATTCAAAATCTATTTGATAGCAATAACAATTTAATGATTTAGCCTTGCTGATCAACCAATAGGCCAAGTTCGAATAAGCAAAGACCCTTCCCTCCTCTGCCAAACAGTAGAGCGACTAAATCTATATGAATGATCATAAAAGTTGAAAAATCATATAAGAAAATTGAAAATACATTTGAAAATAAGTTAGGAAAGTAAGCACGTCCACTCCAAGACAAAACTAAAAACTGGTTAGTAATATATTGTCCTTTTACTAAATTGTCATTTAAATTGCATGTATGATTTTATTTAATTGTTTCATTGGAAAATCAGTGCTGTATACTATCTGTTTCTTAAATGGAAGTACAATTTAACTGTAAATCCAAAATTAAAATTTGAATTACTATTTAGTTGGTGTATATGGCTTACTTTCAGAAATGATCAAGAAGGCAATTTTACGAACCCCTTTCATGGAAGGAGAAAACGCCAAAGCGGTCTGCTAAGAATATGGCTACTCACTGTGAAATTGGAATTGGAGCTCATATTCGGCTATATCTTTAGGGTGTTCGTCGATGGAACCGCGAATGGCTGGACATCACCTGAGTTGATGCTGCTAATCGTCAAGCATGAGGTACAGCGATCCGAGATGTCATTAATTCTACGTGTGGAGCCCGCTTACCCGACACAAGGGGTGAATGCCGTCACACACGTGCGCACACGCACACAAGCACAAACACGCCTACATACAAACACAGCTTACATTATGTGGAAACCATACATAAAAACAATCTATATAATTGTCTGAAAAAATTAATTTTAGCTTTTCTGAGAATGTACAATTGAATTATGCTGATTGTTCTCAAAAAATGATTTAACTTGATCACTGTCAACATCAGCTGGTTTATCCGACCGTCGAGCAGCATTCAGAGAGTAATCTTTTGAACAAATATCACAATCAAGTTTTGATATGTTTCTGCCTTAACAATATCTTCTGTATAAACTGCTCGACTTTTTTGTGCTTGAGTCGCATTTTTGCCCTTGTGAAAAAGAGAATATTATATTGGAAATGTTGTATATTTTCCTTCATTTTCAGTGTTTGAATTGATAAACAAAAATATGCTAATCTAGGAAATTGTTTAAAAAAATGCTCGTTGATATGATAACTCTCACTATCTGATCCTAGCAATTTTTAAAACGTAAGCACTTCTAATGCAATTTAACGAGACAAACAACGATCCTTTGACCGACTTAACACATTTAAGTATTGTCATATAATGCTAATAACGTTAATTAGTAACTGATAATATTTGTCACGACCTGATACTTAACATCCGGAAAAGATATGCTTTATATCTGGATTTGTAAAATAGGTGTGTCATTGGATTAGACTGAACCGAGTTTAGTAAATTAACCGCAATTGTAGTATTTTAGATAGCATGTGTTGTAGAGCGCGAATTTAAGATACTTCCGAAAGAAAGCCTATATAGAATATCTTTTAACAATAATGGTGCATTGATTTCAATAATTTTTCCTTGAATTCTACAAAGATTTCTTGTTGATGAAGATTTATCAATCATCATCAAGAAATCTCGAACCAATTTAACTGAAATATCTTAAGGGATTTCATAAAGGATTTCAAGTCAACAATCCCAAAAATTTGGTTCTTTGAAAGTAAGAGCCCAATTTAGCATAGTATCTACATTGTAAACTAAACTCTCAAAAACAAGAAAATCTTCAGAATTCTCAAAACCTAATATACTAATATCATGCTTCAGTGTTTCATTATTAAATTGAAATAAATGAATAAATGCTGGATGTATCTCGAGTTGTCCTTGCTGTAGAGTTGCAGCTTAGACCAGTACATGGTCGTTTTGCAAACGCAGATGATCAGATGATCGTTGTTAACTCGACGCAAAATAATGTTATGTAATGACCGAAATAGTCTTGACCAATGTGATAAAAATAGACCCCTGACGATAATTAATATCTTTATTTGCTAAAGACAGCGTTCTCAGTTGGATAAGAGACTTGGGAATGAAGGGGAAGGCAAACGCATCTCAGGCATGTATCCTTTGCTGATACATACAACGGTATCATTTGTCATAGTCTGTCTCTTGGGGCATAACAACGGTGCCTTTGCTTGGTTTCTTTTTTACTGACCTATGAATTATAAATCAACACTATGACCCAGATCCACTTGACATTAATATCAGAAATGAACCTAGTCACCTCATTATTTTCAGATGTTTTTTCTAGAATAGTGGACATCGGGCCGAATCATTACATTGAGTTACGTAATAATAGACGGCAGAATAAAAAAGGCATTTAGTGAATAGTACAAGTAGAAATAATAACACTATGGTGAAGAAACCGATGAAACAAAACGAAGTTATTTTTGGAAAATTTGTTGAAAGGATTTTAAATCTATTATCCTTTAAAAATTAATAAATTAACAAATTAAATTATTTTATGTGATATTAATGTTTCTTTCAGCTTGGTCTACGACTAAGTACCTGATAAAAAAGGGAAATTAGCTAACATATCATTTAAAGATAAAATAGAAGAAAAAGAATTACTAGAATAAACCAACTTTGTTGAAGTCGTTTATTTAAATCGGATTACAAAAAAAAAATCCTCTAAAGATTTATCAACAAGAAGGAAATATAGAATTATTATTTAATATATTTTTTACACTGCGAACTCAAAGCAGAACAAATCAAATTAAAATAAATCACAATATTCTATTTGATACGTTTGCTAAACACTACTGCTTGAAATATTGAGTGATTGCGATGGGGCAAGACTTGGACGTTTGCAAATCAAATCACGTTGTTAATAGCCCTAATAGCAAACTTCGAAAGATCTACGAAATGAAGAAAGAAATTTAAAGGCTTCTCACTCTTCACGAAGTTCTAATAATTGCGGCGCTTTAAGAGATTTCCTTCCACCGGAAACTGGAAACATTCATTACCCCATGCCTTAATGCACCAGTCGAGTTGATGTTCATGTGAATATGAAGGAACATAAACAAAATAAACGAGATTAACAAAAGACTACAAGTGCGCTGAGATTCCATTGCCTGGTTTAATTCATCAATACAAACTAACATGGAAAATGCGTTGCATATTTGTATTCAGCGTTTTTTTTTTTCAAGTTTTACCGGTTAAAAATCCATATTATTTTTAAAATTATCTTTCATTTTCATTTGTTTGTTAATATTGATTTGCTGGTAGTGGCTGGTTGGTTGGTTGGTTGGTGGGTCTTTATGGCATATCAAACTTTGCAGACTATTTAACGCCAAATCTATTATTATACAAATAATCAACTCTATTACAAACAATTCACTTTAGCATGAGTATACAGTTTAATTGTCAAAAAACATTCTAATTTCAAGCTATTCAGTTTTGTCAAACAGTTCTATTTCAAACTATTTAGATTAGTATCGGTATAAGTTTTGGCCACACACAGTTAAATGTCAAAACTGTTCTATTCTAAACAATTCAGTTAAGTATAAGTATGTAGTTTTGTTATATTTGACCCACTGATAGGACCCTATTAAATGCTACCAGTTCTGGACAGAGTGAACCTGGGAGCGATGGCAAATCGCATTCCCCAAACTTCCAGCATTACTGGAACCTGGCCATCATATAGTTTTGTGTCATATCTAGGACACTCGTTGGCGGGGGTCTTACCCCTTTGCAGAGATGCAGTCGGGATCTTGCTGGTGGTGGTAGATTGGTTTACTGTATGAATTTACTTGGTTACTAATTCTTCAATTAGAATTCCAATGACCAAGGAAGAAAGACAAATAAGTTAGCTGAGGTCAGAATAACTAAAAGAACAAAGACTAACATCGTTCTTTCGATATTTCATTTCTGAGACAGCTAAGCAAAAAACATGCACATTGAAGACGAAAAAAGAGTAATTCTTTCCTCCTTTCTCCCTCTATTTTTCTTCGTTCTTTCTAATCTTTCTTCCTTGTTCATTGCTTTTCTTACACACATATGATAGTCTTATGAAGCTAAGGCCATCGCTTATGATCAGGGAGCACATACTAGGACAGTTTTGCCTGATACTTAGCCAAACCTGTTTTTGTAACGTTTTGATGCTGAGAGTACTAGCCTGTCTGTTTATTTGATACACCAGCTGAGCTTTCTTGCAAGTGAACTGTTTATTCGGGTTTTGACCCCGTATTCCAGCATAACGATAACATAAGTGCACATGTTCAGATCGACAAGATACACAAATACTGGCCGAAAATCTTGCCCAGGTAGTCTGTTCTCGTAGTTAGTCGAAGCGTAAATACCCTAAATCAGCTAGCACTCGTTGACGCTCACGAAGCAAATACCAAAGCCACGAGACGAAGCAATTCACCTTTAATATGCAAAATCTACTGGAACGAAGAACACTTAAACTGTGAAAATGTAGTAATTCACCTCTTTCCATAACTTTAGGGAAAATAAAGTTGTCTGTTATGTAAGCCCCGCTGTTAAACAAAAACTTTTGTTTAAGTTTTCTTTCCTCTATGTTCAATTATGTTCAATTCTAATTTTTAAAGTGTACAAATTGACTTCACGTGAAATGTTGGTGGAACATAGCCTTCCAAAACAGCATTTTCTCTTATGAATGTACCAGGCTCAGTTGAAAGCCATAAAAAACATTATTATTCCTCATATATATGAAAAGGACAGTAATATGCCTACGAAATGAAGCAATTGCGTATTTTCGACTGAGATGAGACTTTGGTTCATGGTAAAGGCAATGTAGTCCAGAAGACCTGCCAGAGGCGATGAACGATAGGGAAAAGTGGTGAGAGAGGGTCAGGGATATCCGTGCTACCAGCACGACATGATGATGATGATATCGTATGCTAGTTTTCAAACCAGAGCTTGCTCTTCTTATTTCCAAGATTGAAGCAAAATAATTATTCTTTCTCATTACTTAATTTCTGATCTTATGAATGACGAACATAAATATCATAGTTATCTATTAAACGTAACAAAATTTTGGACGACAAGCATGAAGCACTCAGTGAGGATCGAAACATCTATTCAGTTGAAACGATCTATGCAACCCACGCGCCATAACACCACGATGAAATACCTATAGCTAAGTAAAACAAAAAGAACTTGAAACTATTTCAGCTAAAAAAAAAAAAGAACAAAGTTTGAAATTTGAAAAAGCAAGTTCACTTATTTAGAAAATGTTGCGGTCATTCTACAAGATGTTAAGTCATTTGTTTTGGAAAATAAACTCAAATTTTGACGAAATTTGAAAATTCTCTTTTCGAGGAGAAATAACATGAAACTGGAATTAGTTTCATTAAGAAATATAATGATTTTTAATATATTTTTCTTTTCTTTTTTTCCTTATGAAAATTTTACATAAATGCCAACCATTTCGGTAAGATTTCACGCTGAGACGTTAATAGCTGAAATTATTTGAATGACTCTGTGGTCAATGATAGGAATAAAGTACAGGTGATCTTATATTTTATCATCAATATAAGCTCTTTTCTTGTCAACAAATCTTTTTTGTTACTGATTCTTCAGATACCTTATCATCGAAAATTATTCACTAATCATTTCATATCAAAGTTCAGCTGAAAATTGCTCGGCGACGAACTTATTGATCCATTTTCGAGTTAATAATCACTAATCAGTAGCAACACACTTGTCCACACATATTTATTAATTATTATATTTAAATTGTTTGGTGATGACAGTTTTAAAAAATGTTGCCCAATTTTGTAATATTGATGTCTAAATAGTTGTAAAATGCAAATATCCATTGTTATTGGATAATTATTCAAAACTGTGTAGCAGTCAAGATATACGCAAATATTCATGCAAAGAAGCTACTAATATCAAATGGAGAATGATCTCATCATAGGTTTAAATTCATACCTTAATGTTAACAAAAGAGTCTATTATATACAGTGGAAAATGATTTTTTCTGAATTTATGTTTAACTTATTAAAAACTCAGTTAATACTGAATCGCAGCATTTCAGATGCGCTGACGAGGAAAAAGTATGAGAGAATTATCAATTATTCTATGATTTTGTGATGTGGCCGTCACTTTACCAAACACGGGGGAAACCCCACCTTCAATCCACTGAATATTCCGTTATGGAAATTTCGTGGTATAACACCGAATAATTCGCTATACACCCATATTGTGTTATAAGATCCGGATAACGAATCAACCGCTAAGAGGAGTTGCCGCTTAGCAATTAGACGACTGTAAATCCACAATTAATTAAGGAAAAAATCTTCGCCCCAAAAGAAAGAACAACGCAGTTTTGCAACAAAAACAATATTTAGTGTATATAAAAAATGCCATTTAACAGTTTTTACATTCAACGTTCTTAAAAAAGTGTAAATTTTGTCTGAGACCATCAGTTACTGTATACAACTAGCTTAAATTTTATCTTCTCATGCAATCCGGTACAAGGCTTTCTTTATGATGGTTATATTTGTTTTCCTTCACAGTGTCTTATTTGGATGGATTCTTCTCTTTCTCTACTCAGGCAGCTTGGTACAAGGCAATCGTTACGGCTGCTATGTTTTTCTTCACAGCGTCAGATTTGGACGGCTTTCTTATTATCTCGACCCAGGGCTGATTGATACAAGAACAAAAAAGCTCAGAGCTGGGGAAAGTTGTTTCGTCCGCCTTTATGTCTACTGCGATTCTCGTCTTGTCTAAATTCGTTTCTCTTTCCGTTTAATTTATGTAAATTCGTAACTCGGTCAGAGTCGGAGCGGAGTGTTGTTTCAACAGTTTTTAGTGGAATTTTCTGCCGAATTCCAAGGCTGAATTTAGCTAAGAAATAAGTTTGCTTTGATCAGGACAGATAACCTTGAAATGTCAACGTAATCTTTTAATAATTTTCTTTTATATTGGTCATTTTGAGAATCCTCTTTTCATCAAACAAATCATAAATTCCTTTTCATAACAATGATCCTAAGACATAAACATTTTCTTTTCATAATTCTCTTTCTGTCATAGACTAATTTGTTCAAATACATTGGATATTCATAATCCATAATAAGAATTTTATAAAATTTCACGATAAGATAACCGATACGATTCCCTCTAAACAGCCCATCTAAAATCCATTGCGCTATTACACCTTCACAATGTATTTCGCTTGTTTTCTAAAATCCACATTAACTTCTTTCTCCTTCTTTCTGACAGTCCCTGAACTCTACTCGGTTACAATTTAAAAAATGAATAAAGTATGAGCATTATTTTATTGTAAGTCAGCAATATAATTTACCAAATAAAACTAAATTTTTGTTAAACAAAGACATACAAGGAGCACACAATAAGTTTCCAGACTTTTTTGGTATGGGCACTTTTATTGATAGTACACACATGAAACTCAAGTCCCCTTCGAATTATTCTCCTCCGGCTGCAATGCACTTGTACCGTTCCAAATACTTCTGGAAGGCCCCATGGAAGTCCTCTTGTGTGAGCGTGTCAATGACCTTCGTCACAGCCTCTTTCATCTCCTCAATTGTCTCATAACGACAGCCTCTTAGTTTTTCCTTGAGCTTAGGGAATAACCAAAAGTCACAGGGAGCAAGGACTGGACTATAGGGAGGGTGAGGAACTGTCTTGATGCCCAAGTTGGTCAAATAGTCTGTGACAAGGATGGAGTTGGGGACTGGTGCATTGTCTTGGTTGAAATGCCACTGACCAGATTTGAAGAGTGCTGGCCTCTTCCCAAGGAATCTCTTCCTGAACTCCCTTAAACCTCAACATATTATTCCTTGTTGACTGTCTGTCCAGTATGAACTCAGTGCATCTAGATCATGCCAGTGCTTTCAAAAAATGGGATCATCAAAAGGTTGTGGGTGGATTTGCTCTGTCTGGCCTTTTTGGGTCTGGGAGAGCCAGCATGCTTCCACTGGAAACTTTGTCTCTTGGTTTCTGGGTCATAGCAGTAGAGCCAGCTTTCATCGCAGGTCACCAGAGCATCAAGAACTGCGGGATCTGAATTGATCAGCTCGACCATATCCCTGCTGTCATGACAACGTCTTTCGTATCTTCAGTTCCTCGCGAATAATAGTGTGTACAGTTCCCTCACTGACATCAAACTGTGCACTTATTGTCTCTATAGACACACGACGGTCCTTATCCATGAAATTCTTTATTTGGCCAATCAACTCTGGTGTTCTGACTTCCTTACTCCTCCCATACCTCTCATCACCCCTCACAGACTCCCTGCCTTCCTTATGCCACTCAAAAACTGATGCTCGATTCATGCAAGATGGTCGAAAAGCAGTCTGAAGAATTCCATACGTTTTTGTAGCATTTTTTCCAAGTTTAAAACGGAATTTTATTGCATATCGTTCTTCTAAAGTGTCGTCACGTCCAGATTGCATTTTTGAAATTCACCAGCTGTGACAATCAGGCTTTAGTAGGGTGTATTCAAATTCCTGCTGTAGCTGTTGATTTGAACCTGAAATCATAAAAATTGGTCAGGCATCTCATAAGATGTATAATAGTAACATACTCAATTTTCAAGAGTCTAGGACAATTATAAATGCCTGTACAAAATAATCTGGAAACTTATTGAAGATACCTCGTATTTTAATTTACACTTTAAAAATGTTCTATTTACAACACTATTTGGGTCGACGTTTTTGCCCTGAAACTGATTTTAATTTTCTTAGAAATTATGAAAACGTTTTATTTTATTGACTATTTATGAATGTGGTGGACATTCTTTTAGTCATGAAAGCCAATCGTACAAAAGCTCGTGATATTTCACGAAATACATAACACTAAGGATAGAATGGTCGAATTTACGAGGTTGTAAATTTAAAACTTCAATATCATCCATATAGAACCATTGTATTCAATCATATTGCAACATTTTATTAAGTAGTAGATTGTATCATGCACAGGCTTCACTCGAACATCCATTTCTTAGTGGAGTGTTATCTACATTTTCCAAAGATTAACGTATTTTGTTTATAAAACTTACAAACGTAATGTGAAAGGTTCGGTAAGATTGTAAGTATGTGCGTTTGTTTACGTGCATGTGTGTTTGTGTTTATGTGTATGGTCTAATATAACTGATTTTCCAGAATTTCTATCCACTTGCATCCATAAATTAAACAAGGTTTTTATGCTTAACATTGGAATTTGAAGTAGACATATATATGTCTGTGGAAATTTTAGTCTTTTAAGCATTTTCTGATAAATCAAATCATGGGACATGTTCTGACAGAGTTAAACACTCAAAACAGATCCTTTCAATGTTATCTAAACGCACGCAGTTTTTATCTATTTTTATTGTTTTTAGCCTTTATTGGCAATGAAAAAAAGTTCATACACTAATCGTGCGACAGGAATATTAAGCTAGGGATTTTTTAAAACTTTAGGGAAATAATTTTAGTAGATTCCTTGCCTTCTGTATTTTCACTCTTTGATTAAAAAAAAGGTATTTTATTCGGAAATCAAAGTAAAAATATGTCTATTAATGTCTCAGAGTAATATCTGCTTTCCTAACGAAAACAATAAATAACCCATTGATATTTAATCCTTAACTTATTGCATCCTTGTAAAATCACTTCAACATGAAGCACTTTATTTGTGTAACTGATGAGATGGAGGCATAAAAAGACGGCGGAAATTTCTGATTGAGATTGGCTGTTTAATACTGAAATTGAAGACGTCTATAAAAAGCATTAATCTTACCACGTCTTATTCAGTCATGTATGAAGACAAAATATTTTTGTATTTGATTCATTGACTTCAAATACCATGGAGATCAACTTTACATCATTTATGTTGAAGTTTGGGATAAAATCATGATTCCTTAACACCCACGCACACGCACATGCAAACTTCGACATCCAGAAGTATAGTTTTTCTTCTATATTATTAATCGCAAATAGTGCGTATCAATAATCCTTGTTTATGTATTGTTGAGATATGCAAGGGAAAATCGAGCAATTTCTTTGCTTGAATATAAATTTTCCACTTCAATATTTTAAAAATTCAGAATAACAAATAATAAAAATGTTATCTTTCATAGTAACACGATGGTAACCCTTTTTCGGCCAAATCTTTGTTAACGTAATGCGATATTTTTCAAAACGTGTTTTTATTGATAAAAGTGCACAAAAAGAAAGATATTTTTTAATTTTGTTTTCGTATTAGCACTCACGTCTAGCCGATCAAGGATCGGAAATAATGTATTTATATACCCCAGAATTTCGGATTAAATTTCTCTCAGTCAAGTTGTTTGTTTGTGTGGTTGCACCTATAATATAAAATTGTCTCGTCGAGATAATTTCCATCTACCATGGTGATTTTTCCCTTCTTGCATTAATTACTCTTTATATGTGGCATGCCGTCTTTTTTATATTGGTCAACTCAGTGGTTCTTGCTTAATGAAGATAACTAATTTACATAGTCATCTTTATAAAACAAATTTTAAGAAATATCTGTGCTTAGTTATTGATTTGTAAACTGGTGTTTTGTGATATTCATAAATAAACAATATTTTCATACTATCCTTTATTATTAAATTTGTTACCTCTCGGAATGAAAAAATTTCAGGGCAAGAAAATGACCTTGACTTTTTTAAATTTCTAAAATTGAGTCAAAATTAAAGTTTGAAAGTTTTCAATTTTATTTTGCATTAGCTTCTGATCTTATAAAAAATACACCAACTTCCTTTACTGTTTTATAAAATTTACATAAACTATCAACATCAAGATTCAGATACAACGTAAATATTTATTGACTATGAGAAAATTCTGGTTGGTTTGAATATGATTTTTTGTCATATCTAATTTTATCTTTCCCTTAGCTTTTTCTAGTCATTCATTGACATTGTAATATCCTGATCAGTTTTACATTTTCTGATCTTCTCTTCTGAAGAATAGAAAATCTACATGTAAAGGGTAGTAAGATCGTATTTATTAACACAACCTCTTTGCATGAAGTATTTTGAATTCAGAGATTTTCTTTTCCTTAAACGGTTACCATAACAATTTTAGAGAGGCTCGTCTGTCCAATAACTTATAAATACCAAAAGGGAGATTAGTTTGATGAATACCTTGGCAAGGGTGCTAGCACCCTGTACAATACAAACAGCATCGTTAAGGATTTTAACGCAAGTTACCGTATCCATTTTCCTACGACAATAAGCATTACACCATCATCTTATTTATCGTAGCTCTATAATAAATCAGTTACAATAATTTTACTTTATATTTTTGGAGGCGTTCATGGTGTAACAATTATCATCTTAGGAAATGGAATCCACGACCCGAGTTCAGATTCTGGATTAAGGTGTTTGTATTTCACATAGCTCTAATATATTCAGGGAATGTATACATTCTTTCCCGTTATAGGTTGATAGTAGGACACAGTAGACTCTTTAACTTGGGTATGGTAACAAGTTAAGGAGAAGTAAAACTCTGAATTAACTCATGTGATTCCGCTTAAAAATGAACTTGTGTTGCATTCTGTTCGTGAGAAGAGCTTGTGCAAATACATAATTATTTTGATTATTTCATCAGGTTCTAGGAACATTCGCCGAA
Organism: Sepioteuthis lessoniana; assembly: GCA_963585895.1. Lineage (NCBI taxonomy): Eukaryota > Metazoa > Mollusca > Cephalopoda > Myopsida > Loliginidae > Sepioteuthis > Sepioteuthis lessoniana. The sequence goes on along the minus strand of OY757920.1, from coordinate 107,571,124 downwards.
ATCATTTTTACCATAGGAAAACTCACCACAGGAAATTTCGCTCTAGAAAACCTTGCCGTATAGGATTTTTGCCGTAAGACAGTTTCGCTGATTTTTTTTTTATATGCGAAGTACATTGTTCTGTTTAAATATACGGATGGAGGGAAACTATAAAGTTGGAAGGAACAATATGAGTGTAGGGGAAAAGTTTTAAGTTAGGTTAAAATATACGGGTAGAGGGGAAAATAAAAATGGAGGGGAAAATTTTTAGTTAAAGAATAACAGAATTAAAAATAAATAAAGATACTTCAAATAGATTCATAAAAGTTTTTAAAAGAAAGAACATTTTCAGAAGTATATTATTGAAAGATTCTTAAAAAAAAATAAATGAACCAAAGAAAAAAAAAACAAAAGAAAAAGAAACATGGTATTTCGTTAATCAAAAGGTAAAAATGCTAACACTTGACAACCAGGTACTTCGCTTATTAAAATGTTAAAATCGAAGTAACAGTAGTGTGAGCCAGATATACTTGATAATAATAATTTACTTTGCATATTAAAGAGGATATTACTCCTAAAGGGACGTTCAAGATAATCAAAAAAAAAAAAAAAAATGCGACGAAATTGTCTTACGGCAAAAATCCTATACAACGAAGTTTCTTACGGCGAAAATTCCTGAAGCGAGTTTTCCAACGGCAAAAATGTTTACGGTGAATGTTCCGGATAAAATTTCGATACTTTCATTTGCAGAATTCGAATTAAACTGTTGTTACAATGGATAATAGTATTCTTTTTCATTATCATTTTATTCTTGGACTTACATGATTAGAACCGTGTACCACCAAAATAATGCCAATCTTCATGCAGTTCTTGTAATGTAAGTTGCCTAAATAAATAAGCTGAAAGGCGTTGGTTGATGTATTGGCCTCCAAAATCATCAATTCTAAGTCCAGTAAACAATTTTTTTATGGTGACATAAACACTATTGTTTATAAAAAAAACTTTATTCTTCGACTGACTTACTAGCTCAACGAATTTGATTTGGAATATTATTTAAAATCTCTTCCAAAATTTAATCGTAGAAGCTTAGATTTTCATCTCATTTTGCATATATAATGATAATATAAATCTAGATGATTAAAAATCCCTAGAATAAACATGTAAGATATTCTTTCATTTACTCTTTTTCCAAGTAAATTTATCATGTACAGAACTCAGTTTATAACTATAAAAATTTTTTGTAATCCTCTTATACATATATATATATATATATATATATATATATATATATATATATATATATATATATATATATATATATATATATATATATATATATATATATATATAATTATTTTGTAATTTGCTTGAAGTATTGCACAAATTATTTAATTTTATTGAATCGAATTGATTTACAGGGTTATTGCAATCCGAAATAATAATTATTTGAGTCTAATTAATTTCAAAGAAAACTTCATCGTCAGAGACATTTTTTATAAACAAACACGATGTTGGATGTTCGAATTTCAATTGAAAGGCGTTAGTTGATGTATTAAAACATCCAACATCGTGTTCCTTTATCAAAAAAAGTCTCTGACGTTGAAGTTTTACTTTGAAATTAATTAGACTAAAATTATTATCATTTCGCATTGCAATATCCCTCTAAATCAATTAAATGCAATAAATCATATATATAGGGAGAAGTTAGGTAAATCTCTATCTGCTTATCTATCTGAGTTGCTTTCCAAATTAAGAGTAATCTGAATAGAAATAGCCTGCCTAATTGATCAAGGACTTTATAATGTCAATCTCTCTCTCACTCTCTCTTTCTCTCTCACTCTCTCTCACACACGCTCTCTCTTAATCTATCTATCTATCTATCTATCTATCTATCTATCTATCTATCTATGTGCAATCTCAAAAATGATACAACTCTATCTTAGGTGTCTTATATTTAAACTATTTTAACTTCTTTGTAGCCATGAAAATACCACTTTTAGATTATCTAATTAGCAATCATTGTTTTCTAAATGTTTCTCTGGGTGAGGGAATTGAACTTCGAAGCTTACAAACATATTCAGCCAGAACCTTTTTGACCCTGAACATTCATTGACATAGAATATTGCACCTGGCTGATAGATTTCGTGCCATATGTACGTGTCTGTGGGTGTAATACAATATGCCATACTGCTGAATCTCTCTTGAATACAAGCATTTGTACCTTTAGACGAGTAATTATTATACTATATTGCTTGTACATCAGTTTATATGGTGGCTATACAAGTTGATAATAATCTATATGCTAAGTCTACCAGAAATTGTATTTCGGTTAAAGCATCAACATTTAAATGATAACTTTACATCATAAATCGCAGTTTGAATTGATTAATAAGCCAGAAAAAATGCAATAGAATTCAGCAGAAACATCTTTAAAGATCAATTAAACATTGCCTGGGCAATTGTCATGATTAGGAGGTGAATTAGTGTCTTATAAACAAGACCTACATAAGCTTCTTACCAATATTAAAAGAAGCCAAAATCAAGTTTATAAATCTGAAAGTGATCAAGCCACAGAAAGAAAGAAAGAAAGAAAGAAAGAAAGAAAGATGTATAGGCGATGAATAAGTCCGGTTCATTGATATCTTTTCTACTTGACTCTAATGTTCTGCGTGACAATATTGGCCAAATAAATTAAATCTTATGAAGCTGAATGCATTAGTTGCTACCATGAACGCGATCAAATGAAACAGAAACAAAAAGTATAGATGAATATTATTAAGTTCGCTTGGCTCGATAATGACTTATCAACTAGGCTATACATGGTGAGTACAGGCAATTCATCTAAAAGTAACTACTTATACTTTGGTGCATTAAAGCATCAGTGTTTTTTTTTAAAATCTAATTGGTTGTTTTTTCAACATCGTCATTACAGACATTAAAAAAAATATGCTGGCAAAAATAGAATAAAAAGGAGCGATCAATAGAAGATGGAGGGGGATATCCTGATTCGTGTACGGTAAAACTTTCTTTGCTTCAGCAACCACATATGGTGGATTGTATGGTGTGTCAAATACAACAAATAAATGAATAACTAAAACAATGAATTAAAAAGAAAAAGTAAACAAGAACAGGCAATTATTTCGTGAAAAGCTGGTGGTTTGAATGTGTTTGAAGGTTATAAAGTTCGACACAAATACTGAAAATAGGATTTTTTTGCTCTCTTTTTGTGGCCTTTTACCAGATTACTTAGAAAATAACAGCTATTATAATAGTATCAATTATTACGAGGGTTGTCTTGCATTTGTAGTCTTGTTCTAGAATAAACTATGCTTAGTGAATATCAATAACTAGTTAAAATATTCGTCTACACTGATTGTTTATTTTACAATGTTTGTTGTCAATTTATAATTTACACCCAACAATTATAAACTGTAATTTTCACTATAAAAGATAGTTCTAAAATCAAAAAGAGATTTACCAATTTTATTTTTTATCATCTATCAAAATTCATATTTTCAACAACAATTTTCATGGAGTTTTTATAGAAATATTTTCTGTTTAAGAGAGTGATTTTTACGATATTTATTGACATAAAAACTTTGTTTTTCTCCAGATTTTTAGTCATAACTCAGCAATAACATTATGTAACTTTTATACATCAACAAGTTGAAGAACAAACAATAAACCTAATTAGTAAAGATTAATTAGACATGAATAGTTATTTGACTAATTTGTTGTTTTCTTTTTAACTTGGGAAGTTTTGATTTAATTACATCTTGCAGGAATATTACTTACCCTGATTATTGTTTACTTTTAGAAAACACATTTTAATTGGAACTCTTTTTCCCCATGGAGAAGGATTTTGTTCATGTCAAAACTTTCTTCTAATTCGTCTCTGGAGGTAATATAATTTCTTATCAATTATAACTATAGATGACATCTCGTTGGGAATCAATGTTTAGTGTTATCGACTAGTAACATCATAGAAAATTTAGTCATCATTTAATGCTACATACCTGTGATCTTGTACTGTATAAAGTAAATATTGATAAGGACACATGGCCGTGAAGTATTTTTAGTAAATAGATGGATAAGCATGTATCCAACTATTACAACTATAATGTTTAGTCTTCAGTCATTGTCTCACACTTGTGAAATTCTATTGTGTTTTCTATTCCCATTTTCTGAGAACGAGAGTTAGCTGAATAGTTTCTCGGTTGAAATGTTCATACGATGACATCATGTTTGCTATTGACGACATTTTTCACTAATGATATCTAAGCACTGCAACACCAATAGAAATGTATGTGGACCGTAAGGGGGACTATATTGAAAAATAAACATTTGGTTATATTCCATGAGAGTATTTTAGCCTATGAATTTTGTATCAAGCCTCGTGGATATGGGAAAAGAGTTTAGCTAGATGTTCAAGCCCATTTTATACAGTTGCAACCGATATGCGAACTCACAAGGTCAACTTTATTTTTGCGCTGATAACCAATCTCACAATATGATTAAATGAATATCAACTCTGAAATTCCTGTCGCAGAACAATACTTGGCAATCTAATCTCGCAAATTATTTCGAATGTAGTTAGTTTGATGGTTATTGAGTGTTCCACACCTAGTGCTGTACTAAAAGAAATATCAATACCCAGTAATCCTAGCTGTGGAACACTGATTAGTGATTTAATCATACAAATCATTCCTACTCCAGTGAATTCAATTTTCCTCGAGTATTTCATGTTATAACTGTAGGTTGTATACAGAAAAATTTGGTAAATATCAATAAACTAAAATATCAACTATTTAAATAAAAACGTCTTCTTACAAAATCTGCTTCCTAAATTATGATCCCAGAATTATTTTGTATTCAAAGTCGGTTCATTAGTTTAATTAACAAACGGAAAACGAAAGAATGTGATTAATGTCGACATCTGACATTTCCATTATTGGAGTGAACATCTCAAGTTTTTACTTTAATTTCGAAGAAAGCCTAGAAAACGAAAGACAGAAAAGCGAAATCAGTTTCTTCTTCAAATAACAATTTATATTTTGTTACAACAATAGTAATTCCCACATATTTGGTGCTGAATTTAACGTTATTTTCAGCGTTAGTTTTCTTCATGAGATATCCTGAAAACAACTTCACACATGTGTGAGCAAATTCACGATTCACTGATATCTTTAATATAACAGATTGATCTTTGTATTCTAATTTTTTTATGTCTAATATTAATAATAGGAAAGTATTTGTTCGACTTTTCTTGACACTGCGTAACAAATTATGAATGTAGAGTCTATTTTCCATTTTGTTTAAAACCTACACGTTGAAATTTAAGTAAATTTTCATTGAATTATGGCCCCAGTGATATGCATGTGCTGTACAAAACTTGTCAACTTCTATGCAAGTGCAAACAAGCGGCAAAATTAATAGGAGTTGCATGGTACTTCAGTGTTCCAGATTATTAAGCGAATGGCTTCATAATAATGCTATTATGGGTTGCAAATGTGACTTTACTGCTTCTGAGAAGTTTGTTATAACATCTGAAGTTGTAAAAGGTAAATGAACATTCGAAATATATAAAATAAATGGAATATATCACCAAACATTAAAAAAATGTTGCACCTCCCATAAATGTACGTAATAAGGACGATAAAGGTCATTTTAGAATTATTTACTAAAGTTCTCTGTCCCGAATTAAACGTAACGCTATGAATAACCCAGGCCTGACCAGCGGAAAACTACTCTGGTGCATTGGAGAATGTGGGGTTTGATAGTTTTTTAGGTAGTCAGGCGCTAAGGGCAAGGCTGTGTTGCCGTAAGATATCTGACTCCATATTTTGGTTATATTTTACCCCACGTTGACTGGCTGGCGCAATGCCTTGTCCAAAGAAAGTCCAAAAGTAATATGCAAAAAGAAAAGATAGAAACAGACAAGAGACGAAAACATTTCTTCCATACTTTCCTTTATTTACTTGGTGAATGGACTAACCAACTTTACGTCCCAAGACGCAGCGTGGTGCCCAAAACCAGACAGTGAAATCGGTGTTGTCGGTTCGACGTCACTACCCGAAAAGAGGTCGGTTCACAGAAAACCTGAGTATTTATCTCTCTTCACCGGCTCCAAATCGCAACTCCAAAATCCTTCTAATTTTGGCGCGACCGCTTTCCATTGGCTACTTTACTTTTTATTATTTTTCTTTTTTTTTAATTTTTAACCGGATGGATGCGTTGAGCCTTATGCGTGGCGACGCGTTTATTCATTTTGTATGTGGCAGCCGACGAGTCAATATCCGGTTGGGAGTTTTATTGTTAATTCCTAAATCCCCACAAGAAACAACTGTGTTCAGAACTACTCGATTTCATCTTCTGTGAGACCGGGGACAGTGCTCCCATCGATTATGTTAAAAAACGTCAGAAGATAATATGAAGGTTGACTTGTCGAATGTTTTCTATATTGACGAATCTCGTGCTACTCTTAATGGCCCTGATGATTGTAGCAAAAAATGGGTCTTAAACGGATAAGATTCTCATCAACGCTTGAAACATGAACTAAGCAGTGGAGGTATTATGATTTGGGTTGGTAATACTGGAATTATCAGGGTTGGTCCGTGGAAAGTGATTGATGCTATTAAAATGACTACAGATACTTATATAGCCTTCGTGAGAGAGAAGCTTGAACCTTAGATAAAAAAAGCAAATAATCACATTCAGGAGAACTATCATGTTTATGCAAGATAATGATTCTTCGTACGCAAGGTCTAAAATGTCGGATTACCTGCAAAGATTAGGCTTATATGAACCTCGAAAGATGAATTTACCTGGTCAATTCACAAGACTTAAACTCAATCGAAAACTTGCAAGATATGTGATAGGTTTACGAGAATGGACACGAATTGGATTGCAAGGAGGACATGTTGCTGGAAACAGAGAATATATCACGTGGAATTACATCAGAGTAGAATCATAAATTGACACCCTCTCTTGATCAGCGTTTTATCTAAGTCATTCCAATAAAAGGATTATCATTGTTAATTAGTAGTACAATTATTTTAAAACTCTGTTTACTCGTAGATTTCTATTTCATGTTGGTTACTTTATATATTCATAAAAATCAGTACATGGAGCATTTAAAGCGTTTTTTTTTTTGTTACATAAGTTTTAATTACACTTAGCTGATAATTTGGAATAGTAATAATTTCAGTAAATTAGATAAATGACTGTAGTTTCTGTATATTTTTAGAGAACCTTATAATTTTTGTACAGCAAGCGCATATAACTATTGCTATCATTCACTGAAATTTTGTTTGGTCAAAATGAAAATTGTCACCGCGCTGATAATTCATTACGCAGTATATAGATAATAAAACAATTTGATGGAGAATTCTAATCAAATATGGTATTCATACTTAATGGGTCAAGATGAAGATTTTATTGGAATTATTTTTGTTCCCGATGGAGAAAGATGGATTCTCGTTGAGAGGCTTCTATAGACGAGGTGCATTCAATAGGTTTCCAGACTTTTTTTTAAAGGCATTTAAAAATTGTCGTATACGCTTGAAAATTCAGTATGTTATTCTTATACATCTTATGAGATGACTGACCAATTTTTATGATTTCAGGTTCAAATCAACAGCTACAACAGGAATTGGAATACACCCTACTAAAGCCTGATTGTCACAGCTGGTGAATTTCAAAAATGCAATCTGGACGTGACGACACTTTAGAAGAACGATATGCAATAAAATTCTGTTTTAAATTTGGAAAAAATGCCAAAGAAACGTATGGAATGCTTCAGACTGCTTTTCAACCATCTTGCATGGACTGAGCATCAGTTTTTGAGTGGCATAAGAGATTCAAGGAAGGCAGGGAATCTGTTAGGGATAATGAGAGGTGTGGGAGGAGTAAGGAAGTCAGAACACCAGAGTTGATTGGCCAAATAAAGAATTTTATGGATAAGGACCATCGTATGTCTATAGAGACAATAAGTGCACAGTTTGATGTCAGTTTGATGTCAGTGTGGGAACTGTACAAACAATTATTTGTGAGGAACTGAAGATGCAGAAGATTTACGCGAAGTTTCTCTCAAGGGTGCTCAGAGAAGACCAGAAAGAAAGCAGAGAGATGGTCGAGCTGATCAATTTAGATCCCGCAGTTCTTGATGCTCTGGTGACCTGCGATGAAAGCTGGCTCTACTGCTATGACCCAGAGACTAAGAGACAGAGTTCCTAGTGGAGGCATGCTGGCTCTCCCAGACCCCAAAAGGCCAGACAGAGCGAATCCACCCACAAACGTTTGATGATCCCATTTTTTTAAAACACTGGCATGATCTACATGCACTGGGTTCCCACTGGACTGACAGTCAACAAGGAATAATATGTTGAGGTTTAAGGGAGTTCAGGAAGAGATTCCTTGGGAAGAGGCCAGCACTGTTCAAATCGGGTCAGTGGCATTTTCATCAGGACAATGCACCAGTCCCCAACAACATCCTTGTCACAGACTATGTGACCAACATGGGCATCAAGATAGTTCCACACCCTCTCTATAATCCAGTCCTTGCTCCCTGTGACTTTTGGTTATTCCCTAAGCTCAAGGAAAAACTAAGAAGCCGTCGTTATGAGACAATTGAGGAGATGAAAGAGGCTGTGACGAAGGTCATTGACACGCTCACACAAGAGGACTTCCATGGGGCCTTCCAGAAGTTGTTGAAACTGTGCAACAAGTGCTTTGCAGCCGGAGGAGAATACTTCGAAGGGGACTAGAGTTTCATGTGTGTACTATGAATAAAAGTGCACATATGAAAGAAGTCTGGAAACTTATTGTAGGCACCTCGTATATTGTTTCAATCTCCCCGCAAAAGCAGAATGCAAGACAAGGTAAATTTTTAAGCGATGTTTAGTAGGATTGAATTTTTCTTTTGCTAGACTAGTTGTTATACCAATGTTAAAGTACCCAGTATGCCCGACTATTGACTTATTGCTAGAAGGAGAATAGCATCATGCATATCCAGGGGTATTAGTACTATGTGAAATGCAAACGGACGTGTACAGAATTTGAAATCGGGATGCCTTGTCTCTTTATTATGACTATAACAGTTATGCCCGGAGTATTTTCAACTCTATAACAATAAACGGCAAACAACAGGTCAATTTTTTGCTGCAAGATGTAACGATATATTTCAAAACTTCAAAACGAAACATTAACGAATTGACCAAGTAAAATGATTTTTTAGGTATAATTAAGTATTACTAATTAATTTTATTGGTAGTTCTTCAAGTGAAAACATAAAATAACGTTATTTCTTAGTTGTGACTAACTAAACGGACAAAACGCCAAAATATTTAAATCATTCCAGTTTTTCCATGATATGACTTTGAGGACAGCAACACTTATCAGCTCACCATTAATACTAAGAAATGGTTTTACAGGAATTCAAATATTGACCTCTGGCTTGTTTACTTCAGCTAGTTAATATATAATTACGTGTTTTACAAGCCCCATAATATAAAAGTATAACATTAATAATTAAAATCTTGTGTATCCGTAATATTGACATTTGTTAATCTTAGCTTAATCGAAGAAATAGATATAATCATAAGCATCCTGTAATGATCAAAGATACTATGCCAAGAATAGCATGTGAAAATGATTATTATAATTTAAATATGAAGGAGCATGTGAGAATATAAGGGTATGTTATGGTATTGACTAAGTGTGGCTTTATTTGGTTCAAGTCTACAATAGAAACTCATTGAGAATCAAACTCAGTCTGTTAGTAATGATCTGAGAAATTTGCCAAACATCCACACACATGAGACTGCGTGTGGTACAAGGTATTAGCTTAAACTGTTTGAAGTTCACTATTGATTATTATTCACTGAAGATCTTATTCACACGTATCATATAAAATAGTGACATAAAATACTTGGGTGCATATTTTAACGAAGAGTGCGCAATGGTCTAATTGTTATCCGTACATGGAATGGAAATATCGAGACGAGTTCAATCTTTTTATTCCCTTTTGACTTTTAAAAAGGGCACTGGTTCTCTTGCCCACCTGCTACAAGTAAATAACTTTGATCTTTAAGCAATCCATCTCAGGCGTTCGATAGCCAATTCAGGAATCATTATTTGCTGCTCTTACCTATGTAATTCAATACAATCTGTTACATGTTACTTGAAGAGGACATGACCACTAATAGGTAACTTGTAATTTCTCTGAGATAACTCGAAGGAGAATTACTCCACAACTTGACAATTTATTTGGTTATGGTATATATCCACTGTAACGCAATGTTTGGAAATCTGATCTCACAGGCCAAATCTCAAGTGTCATGTGTTTAGCTTTCACTAAATACATCATTATTGAAGTCTTGTGCTAGTATAATGGTGGTAATTATCACTAACTTCTGCTGTTAGAATACCTAGCCATGAATTCGTGTTTAGCAGATCATACGATTTGTGTTAGATACTGGGTATTTTTACAGCATTGTAACAAACATTTGTAAGTATCTAAAAATAGCCTCGCTTTGGAGAAACTGCAACGTAATCACGATTGATTTAGCTACTTCAATGAGTAAAGTTCTCCCTCAAAGTCTTATAATTGTAGCCTTTTGTCAGACAAAGATACGTTTGAGAAACACGTTATTTTTTGTTGATACTTTTATCAATATACGATAATCTTTATTAAATGAACAATATTATTTTTTCTTTGCCCTCTGTATCAGAGGAGATATATCATTGGCCTAATTCAATAAAATTCATGTTAAAACTAATTATTCTAATTCCAACTGCCACTATTAATTCCAATTTACAGTAAAGTGTTTGTACTTCGGATTCTTGAAGTGTTGACCCATAATTAAATTGAAGCATAGTACAGAAGAGAGACGCTGTTTAATGTTTAAAGAATGCACAGGACACTGCAGTAAAATTCAAATTAGTTAATTTAAGCTTTAATTATTTTGGGAGGTTTTAAAACAATCATTTTAACTTCCCGCTTTTCCCTATTCAATTTTGTTTTCTTTTAAATATTTTCCACTGTAATTATAAAAGAGTAATCTTGCAAAGGCTGTTTAAAATAGAATAAGGCAAATCTGCCTAATCAAACTCAACAAGAAAAAAATGAAACGTGATGGAGAGTTTACTTGACTTCCAAAATATAAGATTGCTGGCGATTAGATGTAAGGAAAGGCTAAATACAACGTCTGTCGGAACTATATAACATTTTTGAATATAAGCAGATTGATTGTTATTTTAGTCACATCTTTTCTATCGTTTTACCCGCTGTTTTTTTTTCATGAGTCCAACGAAATTAAAGTTTTTTGGATACATGTGTTTTTAAAATGGATCTAGTTAACTGGCAATAGTGAATTTAATCTCTGGGTTATACAGGGCATCAAAAAGTCATATACTCTTGTTCAGTAAAAAGATAAGCCAAATTTTAGCGACTTATTAACAAAGGAGAATAAAATACGTCATCCTCTTAGCATCGATAGTAGAATGTGAGCAATCTACCCTACCATGTAGATTCAATAAAAGATTAGGCTCAAATTTCCAAAAGGTTACCGAAAACGATGGCAAACTGAAGAAGGCCAAAGGGCACACCAACCGAAAAATTAAGACTATAATAACAGCTAAGATGAGGTCTCTAAAGTGAAGACATCAATGAACAATATTAATAATTCCTCATCCCTGTGATAAATATGTTTCATGAAAAATATGTTTCACAAAGGAGGGGAAGTGACATAAAAATGACAAAAACAAATACCGAGGAGATTTTAAAGTACGAAATGCTATTGGAAAGTTCGGGAAATTTAGTCATGATATAATTAGATCATGGAAAAATGATCATAAATGCTATTGTTAAATAATCGGCGAAAACTAGATGTTAAGATATTGTTACTAAAGTTAGCAATAAAAATCTGTACTATATATGCTTCATGCGCAATTCACGAAGTATTTGGTAGCACCGTGTAGGTTATATAGGTTTATAATTGTTGTACATATTTAAATAGGTTCATATTTTTATTACGATTATACATTCAAACATTTGTATTTATATAAGCAGACAGCTCCTTATATATATATATATATATATATATATATATATATATATAACCGTACGTATTATTATATATATATTGCGTACATATATGACCATTTAACTCTTTTTATATCGGTGTATATGCACATATGTACATAGATACTAATAACTACTTTTATATACTGAATTCTCTAGCTCACATATATACATAAATAGGATAGCACATAGATTTAATCGCACTCATCATCAGTCACTCTGACACACACGCACGCAAGCACGTACACGTACACGTACACACATATATCAATGTGGGAGTTTCCTTGTATACACCGTAATATTATTGTCAGTTCTAAATTACGGTCTTCGATGGAAAGATAATGACTGATTGTAATATTTGTGCTGATATGAAGTTGTATACTACTGATTAGAAAACATTATGTCTAAAATGATGTATTGGTATAAATGGCCAGTCGGCAAATGTGCCCAAATCAAGACTTAAATGTTCGCCGAGAGAAGTACATTTGGCCGTTTACCATCAGAATTCAAGCTTGCATAAGAAAATCAATTTTAAAGATATTATTCAGCGAAATGTAATGAATATTTTTTTGGGGCATTTGATTCATCGGTTGCATGACCATGTGTTTCAGCATTTAGCAAGAAGTCGTTGATTCATCTTTATTCGTAACCCATACTGTAAACTTTGAAAGTTTAACAATGAGAGACAGCAAAAAATTGAAAGTAGCTATATAAAAGCATGACTCTTAATTCCAAAGCCACTAAGGATTATAATGTCCAACTTAAAATCGTATCAGGCCTAATGTCAAAAAAAATTCTTCGAAAAATCAGAACGGATTTCGAAAAAATCGATCCACAACTTTTCAGATTCCAAGAATTTGTTGAGACACCAAAAGAGTGGAAGCAAAACATCTTGCGGCAACATTTTTATTTGTAGATTTCCCGAAGGCATTTGACTCCATACACAAAGCAAAGATAGAGCAAATATTCTAGCATTGTTTTCTAGAAAAATTGTTACTGTTTCAATGATGCTCAACTAGATGGCGACATCTTTTGACATTTCGGGAATCTTTCAAGAGATGCATTGGTACCATTTCTTTTCATAATATATCTATCTTAAGTCAATGGATATAATGAAAGAAAAGGGCTTCACACAAAAAAGACAATAAGCAGAACTATCATGGTTCCAGACTAAACAGCTGATCTAGCGCTTCTTGCAAATACATTTGCCCGAGCCGAATCTGGTGCAAAGCCTGCACCAGGTAGCAAAAAGTATTTGCCTCTATGTGAACTCAGATAAAACAGAGTTCATCTGTTTTAAAGAAAACCTCTCTATGAAATAGCAAGCCTCGTAAATTAGTAGAGAAGTTCACATATCTACTGAGAGGGATGTCAATAAACGCATAGGAAATAGGTGGACTGCTACTGACATGATGATGAGGATGATGATATAAAGGTAGCCTTAACTTAAAGCAGAGTTTACTAGGACTGTCAATTGGGAGAGAATAAGGAGAGATTCGCTTTCTACACCTAATTCATCAGTTTGAAATTTGTGGTGAACAACTTGAAAAGCCAATAGTAGCGGATAGTGTGTATAAATGATTGAATAAAACACCTATCTACAAATTTAATAAAATCTATTGCTTTAACTTTTGTGAAAAGTTTGTAAAAAACAAGTTACAAAGTCTTTTCTCGTAAGAAAAGATCATATAGTGAGAGTTTTAATATTATCCAATATTACATCACAAGAAAGAAAAGGTTTTGCATTCATTGTAGCAGTTTATATTGTCTAAATCTAGTTAGTATATTTTGGTTGTGTAAAAGAATTTTTGTGTGAGTATGCCAATATGTAGGTGATTAAGTTTATTTATGCGCAGAAATGTAAACGAATGCAGCTAAAAATAATATCAGCTACAATGTAATGGTTTGTGGTTTAATTTTTAAATAAACTATTTTTGTCCAATATAAGATAATTAAGTGATGTTGAAATTAAATACAATCATGAAGGAACAGAATGAGAAATAAAGCCGAATGTTTTGAGTAGGTTTACAGTATGAATCTATAAATCTATCAAAGATTCATCTATTTTATCGCATAATTATAAGATTAAAGTTCGCTAAAATAAGCTAAAAAGCTGATGATTTACTTAGGATTCTAATTGGTTAAAGAATGTATCTTAAACACTCTTGGAGGGAAAATATTTCTTTAATAATTTCGAGTTTTGGTCCTTCAAATTTTTCGCATCAGTAAAATATTGTTATCAACGAATTCTTAAAGAAATTCTAAAAAGAGCGCGTAAACGCCGATTGGTCGATAAATGCAAAAATAAAGATAAAAAATGACAACTTGTCTAGCTTATTTTGGCACAAAAATTACCACATTTTTAATTAAGGAAATAAATTAATTTTCCATACTATCAACTAAACAAGCAGTGCTTATCTTATTATTTTCAGCTTTTAAGATGGTCACTGATTTTCATTAGAAAGTTTGAAATTAGTATAAAAACACCGGATCTAAACAAAAATGTAAACATGAATCCTTTAACATTGCACTTACTTTTTAAAATATTAAAAAAAAACCTACTCAAATAATTTTCACAGAAAGACATTACTTCATAAGATATTCAGATATTCTTTGTATAAAAGATATAATTAGTAAATCTTTTCCATGTAGATTTATGTCTTAAAAAACGTAGTGATAGTAATAACACGCGTAAATCTTTAAAATGACAAAAATATAAAGTTCTAAAGAATTGTCAAAGTAAAATATCATTCTCATTCCTCATGCGATTTATTGGCTGTTCGTCTAGCTAATTAATGAATGGGAAATTTAAAATGCTTTGATACCAAATTAACAAACTTGCCTAAAAATGCAATTAATAGATTTTATTAAGTTTTACTAGAGGGATAATAACCCAAATTATAGACGTAAAAGAGAAGAAACCAAACGTTTATTAATTAGAATAGAATTGAACTGTTTTAAAGTCAGTATTTACTTTCATGAGCAAATATACCAAAAACAAAAGAAACATCTGCTGAAGATGACTTAAATCAATTTTTCATTTCTTTTTAAAAATTATTTTAGTCTGTGTAAGCTAATTATACTTCCTAAATTGCTTTTAACTTTGTAGAGAAATGTCGCTATGCATTGAAAAAGAGTAGTCGAGAAAATGTTCAAATACCTTCCTTTATCACTATGTTTCATTCTCTCCCTATATATATATATATATATTCAATCAATATTTTCATTATCTCTAATACTGGTTTATTATTTAATCAATTAACTAATTAATCAACCAGTATCTGCATTTCTAATATCTAGTCGTGCTCTGAGAGGATATTGATAGTAAGCTAGTTGTCTCTGACAAAGATTAGCGTTTAAAGGTCAGGTCCAATGCAGTGTGACGCTGCATCTATTTAATGGTTACTCGACTGTAAAACATAAAATCTGCAGTTCCTATGAAGTTTAATAACTTCTTGTGCTTATCCCGCTCTAAATTATGATACAAACATCCTCATATATACCAGAATCGACCAAAATTGAATCACGCGCAGTGAATGGTGTGCTGTGCGGTAGTAAATAGGTGCACTTCCGACGTAATCATAACCCGCAAGTTTCTGTCTCCTTGTTTGATTAGCTTGTCATATTTTTCAATAGACACGATCCGAGATGCGTACAATTCGTCCGCGGAATCAGGTTACCTTGAGTTTGACATAATCCAATATCCGCAAAGGGGTAACGTGATCTAATAATCGTTTAAACCAGATAACTCTGCAAACGCGTCACTCGTTCTGATCTAATTGAGGTTGGCTCGTGGGATGACCTTTTGGGACTCGGCTTAAGTGAACACAGCGAAAATCCCGTTTTCTCCTGGGCCAATTCGCTTTGAAAGCCCCACCTCACACTCTTCTCGAACCAACCATTATTGTCTTTATATTCTCATGAGTGTTCAGCTGACGTGATTTCAACGAAACAATTGCAGAGTTTAATACTTCTAGTAATTACTTGTTTTTAAAGAAAACCCATGTAATAACATTCAAGGAACTAAACCCAAAATATCTTTCTAAAATGCCAGTAACTAGATGTGTATGAAAGCCTTGCAATCAAAATTAGGATTCTTTTAAAGAATACATTTTTATTCACAATAATGGTTACATATACGAGAGGTGCTGAAATTTTCTCGATCTAAGAACTAAATAATCTAGAACCATGAAACATACATGCTATTTTACATATTCATTTTTCAACCCACTAGAAACATCCTTTCACAAGTTTCTTTAACCTTCCCAAAAAGAAAAAAAGAGAAAGAAAAATTAATTTGCGCTTAAAATCAGCTAGATTACTTAAAAGAGTCCTGAAGAACGTAGGAAAATTGCTGTCACTCAAACTTCTGATCAAGACCAGCAGTTAAAATTTGCAATAATAATAATAATAATAATAATAATAATGAGAAGGTAGAAGCAAAAAAAATCAAAATTAAAAAGTTTGGATATTAATTAACATAAAGTAGCGTTATCATAAGAATCATTTATCTGACGTCTGACTGAATCAAATCTCGAAACAAAAAATAGTTGCCGAATAAGATATAAATAGTCGTAAAAGTCGTAAAACAAAAGCTATAAAACTGTGACGGATTTGTTCGTTGGTGTGCTAATCTGCTTGATGATCTCGACCAAACGGAAAGCTGCAAGGATCTGATTATTGCATCGGTATTTTTGAGTCATTGTCACTGTTAGATGTTATTATAGTGGTTCTCAAACTATCTTCTACAGCACATTAGTACGCTGTATGATGTAGCTAGATTTATCGTGTAAAAACTATAAGCAGAAGTAACATAGAATAAATTAATTCCATTGTGTTTAGTTGGTTGATTGGATTTAATGGCATATCAACCTTTGGAGGATATTTAACGCCAAATCCATTTTTAAACAAAGAATCAATCCTATTTCAAACAATTCAGTTTAGCATGAGTACACAGTTTAATTAAACAATTCGGTTCAGTATAAGTAAAGTTTTTATCCATACACAGTTAAATGTCAAAACAGTTCTTTTTCAAAAAATTAAGTTTTGCATAAGTACGCAGTTCAAATATCAAAATAGTTATTTTTCAAGTAATTCAGTTTAGCACAAGTACGCATTTTAGTTCTATTTGACTCATAGATCCGACCCTATCTAGTGCTACCACTCCGGGCCAGACTGGACTTGGGAACGATGGTAATGAAGGGGTACCCTGCATCCCCTAAAGCTCCTGTATTACTGGAACCTCACCATCAGATTGTTTAATGTCATATCCAGGACACTAGTTGGGAAGGTCTTACCTCTCTGTAGAGAAACAGTCGGTGTATTCTACAGCCCAAGCCGACTGGGCTAAATTCATTTGTGAGAGATTATTCAATCACTTTGGAACTGTCATTTCCCATTATTAAGTACAGGAGATTATGATTGGGTCCGAGCCTCTAATAGAAAATCATATTGTATTTGTTTGCAATCAGGTGAAGAAGTATTGCCTTCAATATTTAGTGATCATGGACTTCAAATCAAACATGAAGAATTATGTATTAATACATTTGGTTCGGTAATTAGAGAAGAATATTCTTCAGTAGTTAAAAAAGATTTTTTTTCAGTTTTTAGTTCACTTTTCTATTTTCTAATAAGATTTTCTTCTCTTAGTAATTGAATAAAAAAAAGAGAAAGATACCTTGAAGGAAATAAAGTAAAGTTGTCTTGCGTAAATACTGAGAAAGCCAATGTTTCTCGATGATAACTATCTTTACTTTACGGAAAAAAAGTCATCATCAACATCATTATCATCAAGACATACCGTCAACACGGATCCTCTTGAATCCCTATCGCCATAGTCCCTATCAGCCACTACTTTTTGTGGCTCCTCTAGACAGCATCCGCTATCTGCAGAATGATGGTTTATATAAGTTTTTGCTTGTCGGCCAACAGTTTGTGTATCCACATGAAGGAGTCCACAGGAGAACATCGTTTATGAACTCGTTCTTACTTTTCTAGTAGTTCCCAGCATGTCTTGTTCGTTTTACTTTAATGATTTGTGTGATAGGAGATAAGTGGCTGTATAACTGCGGTTTTGAAGTGTGCCCCTTCCAAGATTTTTTCTGAACAGCACGTAGAATCCTTCTGTAGTTCCAAGATAGCATTTTTTCCAATCACTTCATTCATCTATTGTGCAACTGTACTGAAGCAATGATATGTCAACTGCTTGGAAGAATTCCTATTTATTTTACTGGAGTGATCAGAATTCCATTTAATCCACACTCTGTCAATAGCAGTCTATGAGTTTCCTATGTGGATGTGGACCTCATTTTTAGTAGATGAGATATTTCTACTGGGTAATATGAATTGGTCTACTTATTAATTATGTTCCACAAACCAACTTAATCTTTTTACTTGTTAAATTTTATAAATTCATTTTGAAATCAATTTTTACTTTTGTGGTTTTATTTCATTTAAAATGCATTTCAAGAAAGAAAGGCAATTAAAATGTTATAGCGTATTTTACGTAATTGTTTTACTCCCACAGTAAAATTTGATGACAATATTTACGTAACTTTTTAATTATATTGCTCTTTTAAAATATCTGTACTTTTATATGCTTAATAATTTTTTAATATTAAACTAAAGTTAAAACTAAGTTTAGAAAATCTCTATTTTGTCTCCTTAACATAATGAAAACAGTCACAATAATGAAACTGATTTTTAATATGTACCTATTAGAGTGAGTCAAGAATTTTACAATATCTGTCGTAGTTCAAGAAGAAAGTGAGATAAAGCTTTCTTGAGTCGTCTTAGATCATGGACTAGTGAGAGAACGATAGTTTCCCGGCGCATACGCAAAGATAACCACAAGACACGTGTTGTGTCAACCATAACTTTATTTCTACTGGCTCCAAGGAGTTAACTCAACATTATTTTATTGTTTATACACATATACAACATCTCTTCTCCCAAGTTCTTTGTTCATCGGCTATGTTTTAGTTCAGACTTATGAAGTGTATTCAGACATCCTACGAGGTGGGTGCACTTTTCTTCCAACTCTAGTTCGGACCAATTGTTCAGTAATAGCTGGTTGGTGTTCTGGGGTTTCTGGAGGCGATGTGTTTTTACGTTTTGGGGATTGGAAAATCCTGAACTCTTGTGATTGAGGGATGGCCAACAGATGTCGTCTGTTGCGACGGAATTTTCGGCCATTCCCTGTTAGGATGAGATATTACCTAGGTTGTTCACATCTCTTGATTACTTTCCTCTTTCTTGACTCGGTTTTGCCATTAGGTAAATGTACATGGTCACTGATATTCAGGAGTTACAGTTTTTTGTATTTTCTAGGCGTCTGTTTTGAGGCCTAGTCCTAGTATGTGGGTTCCTTTATTCTTGGTAACAGTGTCCGTAAATCACGTGTCATCGGATTTTCTTTTGCTGGTGATGGAGTTTTCTCCTTGCCTGGATCCGTGCGTAAAGTAGGCAATGCTAGGTCTTTGTCATCCCCGAATTTCAAGGATTTCATTTGAGTTCTTTTGACCGTTTGTATTGTTCTCTCTACCATGCCATTTAACTGTGCAAATTCCGGGCTACTAGTGTCATGTTCAAAATCCCAATTTGCTTCGAATTTTCTGAATTCTTACGAGGTGAATTCTGGACTATTGCTTAAAAAGACTAGTTAGGAGATTCCATGTCTTGCAAACATTGCTTTCATTTTCTTTATCACTATTTGTGTGTTGTTGTTGACGAGTTTTCTGATTTCAAAATACGGAGTAATAGTCCACAAAAATGAGGTAGGTTCTCCCCTGTATTTTGAACAGATCTGAATTGACTTTTGTCCATGGTTTGTCAGGAAGCTCATGGTTCTTGAGTAGTTCAGCACCTTGACGGTTTTTGTATTGTTGGCATACCTCACAATTTGATATCGTATCTATGTCAGCAGTAATGTTTAGTTGGAAGAGTGATTGTGTAGCCTGTGACTTTATTTTTTCAATTCCCAGGTGGCCTTAGTGTAGGATCTTGTGCATTTCCATTGGGGTGTTACGGGCATTATGATTTTTTTGGCCCTTGAGAAGAAGCCCATCTTGGTATGTGATCATTGGGTTATGGTGATGATATGGTATTTGACAGGGGTCGAGTTTGAGGCGATGTTCCAGTCATCCTGCAGACATTTGATGTAGTTTTTGTAATGTGTCATTCTTTGCTGTTTCAGTTGACAGTTTCTGGCGGGTCTTTTCCCTGAGTGGGAGAGAAGATATCACGAAATGGACAAAGTAGTTCATTTCTTTGTGGGAGATTTCTGTGAGGTTGTCTTTTAATGCAACTCGGCTTAGTACGCCCGTAACCTTCATCAATTGGCTTTTTGTGTATTCCTGGTCGAAATCATTTTTTTGGAGTCTTAAAAGGGAACACTATAATCTAGGTGGAGCTTCGGCTATTTGTTTGTTCATTATGGGCTTGAGTGGTTTGTAATCATTGTTTATGATGAAATGTTGTCCCTATATGTTTTCATGGAAATACTGATAGGCAAAGAGATTTGATAGAATTTCTAATTCTGAACAGTAGTTTGTTTCAGCTGATTTCAGGGACCTACTGGCATCGGCTATCAGATGCCACTCATTGTCATGCAGCAGTTATTTCAGGGCTCCTAATCCTTTGGTAGATGCATCAGATGATAATTTGATTGGGAATTTGAGGTTAAGTTTTGGGATTAGAGTGATCAGTTTCTTAAGGTCTTCAAGTGTCGCCCTTTGAGGCTTGTCAAAGGACCAAATAATGTCCTTCTCCAGAAGAAAACGTTGGGATTTGATCATGGACTTGTGAGAGAACTATAGTTTCCCAGCGCCTACTGGGTTAGGGTTGTGTCAACTATGACTTTATATCTACTAGCTGTATATTGCTAAAACTCCAAGGTGTTAACTCTACATTATTTTATTGTTTATATATACATACAACAATATCTTCGTAACATAAAGCACAATTCGAAGTTCCAAATGCATTTATCGAAGCCATGAAGACGACGAACCTCACTGAACTGTAAGATGCTGAGCTCGCCTCATACTCTCCAAATGCTAAACGCTGGATTTGTCTCTATGACTTGGAATATGGCCTCTGAATCCGTGCGTTTAGGCTTACCTGACATTACCTGATCGTCGAGGTTCTTGCAACCTGACAGAAATTTCTTCAGCTTTCTGCTACCTGTTATCAACTGTGCCTTCATCTTTCGAGCCACAAATGTTTATGGTTTCTTCTACAGCGTTATGGTCGAGTTGTAATTTGTAAATCATAAATTCCCGAATGTTGCACATTCATCTGTACGGCTTTCCAATCATACATGGAGTGACCCAATTCACAACATGTCGGCACACCAACTATCATGATACTACTAACCATAGTGGGTACCCCTCCACGGCTTGAACCGCTTAATATAAGTGCCACAAACTTACACTTTCGAAAATATTGCAAAACCTTTGACTCACCCCATATGTTCAAGTATATCAATGTATCACAGAAATTCTCGTTATGCATGGATATGTATGTATGCAATGTAGCAGAAGAAGTACATCAAAATGAGATTTATATTAGAATAATGCACTCAAAAAACTCTAATTTAAAGAGTAAAACACTTCACAGTATAATTTGCAACAGAATGATAATTTTGTGGGATATTATTCGTTCTGAACGTCATCATTTAATCGCTCAAATTCTCGATATAACGAAGATAATTATGAAATGTCAGTTAAAAGCTCTTTCCGAAAAAGAACCATTATTATCTTCATGGAAGCTGTTTCAAAATTGTTGTCTAGTTTTAGTTTAAATTATATTTATCTACAGAGCCAGCCGCAGTTCATGGATTGCCTCAGCAAAATATTTCTTTTATAGATGTATCATCTGCAAATTTCTCAGATGAAAAATGTTCTACGTCCCACTACTTGCAAATTAAGATTCAACATTGAATAACAATGAAATTTTATTATTTTACAAAGCATAAAGTTGTATTCCTACGTTATTAAAGAGTTCGTCACATAACTCTTATTACTATAACACTTTTTCTAAAGTAAGACCATTAATGTTATATCTATCTATCTATCTATCTGTCTTTTCCTAAGATTAGTGTAGAATATGTGATTTGCCTCGTACCAGTTCCTGTTTTGCTTAGAATATGAGTGTAGGATATATATCCTATCTAATTAAATTTATCTTGAACATTGATAAAATGGGGTGAAATTATTATTTAAAAATTACAAAAATAACAAAATATTTTTATGTATGTGTTGTGTTCTGGTTAGTGAACACAAGTAGTAGTAATAATAAGACAAAACATGATATGTGAGGATAATAGTTATATTTACAGGAAAGAGTATGAACAAGAGAGAGACTGTTAGTAATAAGAACATAGGATTAGTGATAGTGTAATGATATACTTCAACAATAGGAACGGCTCTTCTCGTCTGACTCGTAGGCTTATTCCCAGACTGATCTCCGCTACTGCCATATATGGCAGATGGAACAGCTCATAATGCTGAAAAGGTAGGTGATACCCAACAGTATGTTTCTTAATATTTTACACTTTTAAGAAACCCTAAATTCTATAACTCTTAAAATAATAAAAAAAATCCATCAACATTATTTCATATCTTATAGTTTATGAAATAATAATGAATACTTGTACTTTACTCGGAGTCAGGACAGAACTGCCTGCAAGTAACACTTTCAGCTAATAAAGCATGCATATATACAACACTCTAACTCTGGGCATCTACGTAACTAGAGATTTCAATTTGCTTGATATATCAGTTTGATCAATAGAACACTAGGAAAACTCTCCACTTGGTTGATTGATACAATCAATAACATAAATAGCGTCGAGTTTCAAGTCAATATAATTGATTTGTGATACTGTATCTTATGTCTAATATTATGTTGTTAATATGTATGTATGTATGTACGTATGTATGTAGCTAGTTACCTAGTGTTATAACTACGGTAAATTTAGGAAAAGCGTTAAGAGGTAGACTAGGTCCTACGCGGTCATAACACAAAAATAAGTCGTACGCAAAATAGTCAAATAAAAAAGGAGTTTGTAAATACTAACTTAAATTTATTTAAAGGCAATGTACAGGGGACGAAAGCATACAAAGGTAAAAACAAAAATAATAACAGGTAGCAAAAAGGGGGTTGAAGTAAAAACATAGGCTACAAACAACATGAAATGTATTTTGGATTAAAAATTAGATTATTCGAAGTCTGGTCAGCGAAAACAAACACGATAAAAACCTGAATAAAAACTTGAATACAGCAAGTAAAAAGATTACCGGTATGTTTCCTTTCCCGGGAGAAATCTCAGCGACGTCTTACTCGGTTTTTAGGACGGAATCATTCTAAGTAAACTCCCAGAGACACAAGCTTCACCTGACCAAAGTAGTAGTAGTGGCAACTCAAACGAAAAGGCTAAAAAGGGAGCTGAGGGAACAAAAATTAATGAGCTGTGCAAGATAGTATTCAAAATGACCCAGATCAAAAGGCAAGGAAAGGTTCACCCTTAGTTCAAAGGGGAGACACGAAATCTACTCCCAAGGCCAAGTTGAAAAGTGGGCCCAAGGAAGTAACACTAGCTAATGAACAATGTAACGTTATCTGTTGGATTAAATAGAAATTGATTTCCTGTTCATATATAACCTACAATTGGATAAAAGTGTAGTATTTGTGCGCCTTGCCTAAGATCACAGTGTCCCACACACGAATGAGAGTGTATCAAATTTAGTTATGAAATTCTCAATGATTACCATTCAATACAATGGTCAAAAGGCCTGTAAAGTAAATTCTTGTAAAATACGTAAATATAGACGACAGGTATGGAGATGATAATCTGAAAAAATGTTAAATAAGATTAACATGCCTCATGATTTGAAAACTAAAGAAATGTCAACATTTTCGCTCTCGAAGTATTAGCATTAATATATATATATATATATATATATATATATATATATATATATATATGATTTTTTTCAAAATGAATAGGTCCACAAAGAGATATTTTTTTAAAATCATTTTTTCAGTTCTTACGTTGCGTTTTCAGCCTGTGGCTTTCTTCAGAGAACTTTTAATGCCATTTCCAGTGTGGTGTTCGGTTTATATAGAAGTCAGTGTTGATGAGGTGGTTGTTTCTTTTGATTTCGCGAAAGATTCCATGTAGGAGTTTTCTCCTTTCTCTTCTTTGACTCTTAAACTCTCTTTTTCTATGAATATGTTTCGAATCATTCCTTATAGTTGCATTGCCTTTTATTCCAATTAGTCTTTGATGTTTACTATGTAATAAAGCTTTTTTATTGTTTTACTCTGAGTTCCTGTGCCATTGAATTCTTAACCACTTTAACACCTTGAAAAAACGACCAATAAACTCTGTTGCATGTCAGCCACACACACACACACACACACACACACACACACACACACACACACACACACACACACACACACACACACACACAGAGTAAAACAATTAAAAAGCCTTATAGAATATCAAATATCAAAGAAATTGGGAAAAAAAACAATGCACCCACAGGGGACGATTCGAAACTCACTCTTAGAAAAAGAAAGAGAGGAAAAAAGAGTCAACTCCTACAAGAAATCTATCTGGAAATTAAAATAAAACAAGTGCCTCATCAAAACAGTGACCTCTATATAAACCGAATAACACACCGGAAAAAACCATTTTCTTCTCTGAAGAAACCTATGGGCTGAAAACGCTTCGTAAGAACTAAATAAACAATTTTTTTTATAATATACATCTCTTTGTAGACCTGTTGACTTTGGATTATTTACTTTTTCCTTCTTCGGACTAACAAAAAATAATTTTTTACACACACACACACACACACACACACACACACATACACACACACACACACACACACACACACACACACACACACACACACACAATTTATTCTGGAGTTAATCCGATCTCTGACTTGGCATCGGAAGAATATTTGATTAGCCTTTCATTCTGTTTGAGTCATCTATTCTTTAGAGAATAACATGTTTAAATGAATATTTTTAAATTAGATTTTGTTAATCTACAACCAGAAAATCGCACATATTTATTATTTTAATGTATACACGCCTACACAGATACAGACAAACATTTGCACACATATACACCAACGCACAAACGTGCCAACATCAGTGTGTTTTTTTTTTTTAAGTACAAAGTGTTTTAGTAATTAGTATTGCTGAAGCCGTTGAATTAATTTATTAATATCATATAAGGTTGATAAAAATGTTTCAAACATCATTTTTCACAATGTTCGACAAAGTTTTCATTCAACTCTTTAATGTATCTGATTCCACATTCCTTAAAATATTTGAGGAAACATAATTTTTATTTCCATTTTGTGTATTATTATGACAAAATATAAACTTCACATTCGTCACTATTCGTAATTCTAATGTTGTAAAAATGCAGCAGACTAGGGGGTCACTAGAAATCATATTAATAGCATAGGCAGTGCATTCCCATCCCTGGAATTGTTTCTGATATTATAAACGTAGATTTTGATCAGAGACAAATGGATGTTCTTGAAGTTCTTGATCTTGAAAATTGGTCAATTAGTGGAACTTTTAAAGAAAGACTGGGTCGAATTACGAGGTAGTTTAATGCTATACAGTATTCTGTCTTGCCATTAACTTCTACTTCTATGACTGTTTTTTTTAGAAACAATCCATATTTCTAGGACTTGTTTGGTTGCCGAGATAGTAACATTTTTTGTCTTTAACCAGTTCAATTAGTTGGAGCTCAAATCTAGTTCAAAGCGATGGTTTTGATTGCGAATTTTCAAATTAATCAAGTAACCACTAATTCTTACTTCTTCCGATACTCTTCTGTCTTATTCACGATTATTGCGTACCAAACTACCTCAGTTAATGTTAGTTGCTTTAACAAGTAAATTTTGTTAATAATATCAGGTAACGTGAAAAGTTTGTTAGGATTATGAGAAAAAATGCAATTTTTTTTTCTACATTTGTTCATTTAAAAACATATTCCCCTGTTTATCATACCATCTGTCAGTTTTCAAGTGACTAACACGTTCTTCACAAATTACAGTTGACACATTCAATGCTTTCATGATACCTTCTTTATAAACTGTACAAATCTTTTTTTTCCGTCTTTTACAGTTTGAGTTCCGTTTTTAACTTTCTTAAAAGGGTAATGCAGAATATGATTAATTTTTCCTTTCATAGGAGAGAATTGAAAAAACGATAATAGGCTACTCTTGGTCATTTAAAAATACTGGTAACTGTGTAATCAGAGAGCAATCAAAAAGTGATTATTTCAAAGGAAGGTATATTAAAGGATAACATTCCCACTGTCATATATTGTCAAATAAATGACAAAGTTTCTAACCAAAACAATACTTGCCTTATTTTTTCTGGTTGATCAGACGACTGAGCTGATAACATAAGTAAATCAGCAAATGCACCTAAAAAAGAAAAAGAAAATGTTAGCAGTGAAGATAATAAAAACAAATGAAAACATAACATATTAAGGATAGAAATATGCTTATAAAACTGAAAAAAGAAAGAAAAGTGTTCTTGATCGGTACAAAAGATTGATACATTAAAGTCCTACATAATTCTGTTGTTTGAAAATTATGCCTATTTTCTTCATTGAACAGGAAAGATATGAATTTTTTCCCTAATAAAAATCATTTGATACGTGCTTAATAAGGACACTGTAGTGTAAACAAATATGCTCAAAAGCATTGTTCTATTGTTGTATCCTCATGCTTTATATTATCCAAGCGTTCATGTCTGTCATAGCCAAGGGTAAAAAGACACGAGAAAAGAAAAAAGTGCTTACCAACAAGTTGAACATATTTTGTTTGTGTGTGTTGAGCTATGCATGTGTGTGTGTGTGTGTGTGTGTGTGTGTGTGTGTGTGTGTGTGTGTGTGTGTGTGTGTGTGTGTGTGTGTGAAAGAATAACGGAGGGAACGAAGAGTTCAACGGATAATATTTTTAGAAGCTAATGATGAAAACTTGAGTGTACTATTTTTCGAAGAAGTACAGAAATGTACTTTAAACAAAGGAATAGATATTGAAGTAAGTCGTACCCCAGCCCCTCATTTTGAATTTAGAAATGCTATTCCTTAAACTTATCCACTGTTGCAGATGGAAATCCGCACTTTTTTACTTTAGTTTCAAGAATCTATTGTTTTATTTTTCTGTCTTCAATAAGACTCCTCCACACGACGTGTTGCTCATATGTTGCTGTAATGTTTGGTGTCTTCAGAGACCAAAATATAATGAATATAGTGAATGGAGTAGAACAAAACAGCTTGAATCAATGATTTTTTTTGTGTGATTCTTGCTGAATACGGCTTGGTATTATTATAGAGAAGCACAATGTTTCTCTTAGTGACGAATGTGGAACGTTTTCTTTGAGGATTTCCATGCACACCTTGCTGCTTTTGAGAGTTTAAATCTGTATTGGGCGTCTAATTGTGGTTTAAAAACTTGAAAGAAGAATACAGCAGTGATCCTACCGTAAACACAGTAAAACCTTTTTCCACAAAGCTCCTTCTTTGGAGTAGGCTGCGGAGATTCATCCTTGTCAATCTATGGCATTTTGCATTGACCATTGTGATAAAAAAATCATTTTTGGTCAAATGTTTTAATATTCTTAAGAAACGGTTAATTTCCTTGCCTTGAAAGAATACTTATAGCTATAAATATGTAATCTTGATTATTCTTTCCACGAAGAGTATGTAGAAGTCAAAAGCCCAGTTACCTCACATTACTTATAGTTTTCAAGTGATGGCTTATTATGTATTTAAGTTGTGTCACGGTCAAGTGCTAATTCTCGAGTACTTCTGCGCGGATTGCATTCCACCAATTCTCTTAAAGTGTCTTGATGGAGGTCTAATGGTCATTCTGCTAATTCAATGATGTAACGCCAGAACGAAACTTTGCAAACCACTTTTGAACTTTGCGGTCAATAATTGGCCATAAACACTACAAATTTTCTAATTGATACAGTTGCCTTTTTTATTAATGTTAAACTCCTACATTGCATGTAGAATATGAACTTCCAGTTTCTCCATTTTAAGGACATGGGATAATAAATTAAATTATGATTCGCATTCTTTCACTACTAAAAGAAGAATGTGCGAAGTAGGCATTTTAATGAGCTAATCTTTGGTTGCGTTTAACACATTCAAAGTTTGAAACGCACAGTTACAGCTTGCTTTAAAAAATAACGGAAATATATTAGATTTGACACGGGAAACTGATAAAAATTAATGACACTTGTAAACTGGAAGAAATATTGAAATTAGTGTCCAAACGGCCTTACAGTATATTAATAATAATGAATAACAAATCAGAAGAAACGCACTCTATACAGCAGTGAATATTTAACGAAGCAATGAGCAATTGCGAAGAAATCAAAAGAGATTTAAATTGCTGTTATTTTTTATGAGTTTTATTCAATGACAATGAATTAAGTTTTAGAGATAACTTTGCCAAGAACTTTGAAACACTTTTAGCCCACGACATTACAATCCTCATTTCACAGAGTTTTAAAACAAAAACAATTAAGTAATGTTAATCTGAGTCTCCTGTGAGTAACAGAAAATGTATGTAGCATTTTCCCGAAAAGAAAATTTGTTTCATGTTTACAATTTAACCTAAATGATTATATCACATCACCCCACTAAAAAAATAAAAAAAATTAATTAAATAAAATAAAACAAACAGACTGTAAACTTTGCATTATTTGGAATTGTTTTGTAACAAAAATATTTTAATATCGCAAAAAGATTTGTTTTCAGACAATTCAAAATGGCGCCAAATCAAACAGAGTACACCAGGTTCGAACAGAGAACTGTCATGAAATCTTTGGTGGCTTAACAGTTCAAACCATGTGAGATTTACGGAAGAATGTGTGATGTGTTTGAAGAAGCATGTTTAAGTAAAAGATGGGCTAAACGTAGATTTTCCTCTACGAGCCTGAGTCGAAAAGACAGTGGAAAAACACTGACTCCTTGGTAAAGGGTTAGGGTTACTGAGGAGTCATTCAGTAAAGAAATCCATGCTGACAGACTTCTGGGACATGAAATGATTCATCTCTATTGTTTTTTTACGGCTGTAAATAGTGCTTCTTATTGCAAATCCTTAATTAAAATTCACCTTTTTTATTGAATGACCCTCGTATAAATAATCGTATTTGAATTGTTTTGTCAAAGTCTCTTGTTTGAAAGCGAAAAAATTCTCTCTCTCCCTCCCTCTCTCTCTCTCTTTCTCTCTTTATATATATATATATATATAGGATCATTAAATAAGTTTCCAGACTTTTTTGGTATGGGCACTTTTATTGATAATACACACATGAAACTCTAGTCCCCTTCGAAGTAATCTCCTCCGGCTGCAATGCGCTTGTATCGTTCCAAATAATTCATTGCTTAAAAAGCAGTGAATGTCCATCAGATAAATATGCATTCATTGTTTTCGAAAACAAAGGGGCATCTATCTATCTATCTATCTATCTATCTATCTATCTATGTTGCTTTAAATGTCCATCAGACAAACATGCATTCATTGTTTTTGAAACAAATGTGTATGTACGTGTTATTATTCATAAAGAAGCATATGTGTAAACCTGAGTTAATTTTCATGCAAACATGCATATATGCTTGAAATACCTTTATAATATAAATACAAGTACAATATGAATATCTAGTCTCACATAGATCTCACATATGAAATCTATCTATCTATACATCTATCTATCTATCTATCTATCTATCTATCTATCTATCTATCTATCTATCTATGTTGGTTATAATGTCTATCAGACAAACATGCATTCATTGTTTTTGAAAAGAATAATGCATTTGATACTTATATATATATATATATATATATATATATATATATATATATATATATATATTGATAGATAGGTTGATAGATAGATAGATCGATAGATTGATAGATAGAGAGAGAGAGAGAGAGAGAGAGGGGGGGGGCTGAGAGAGAGAGAGGTTTAGCCGAGTTGTCAGCACTGCTGATCTAATTTACTCTCCCAGATATTTGCAGAAATTTTGTGTTGAACAGCACCTCGATTGTATTAGGTCTTTGTAATTCTAACAAAGGATTTCGCCATGGATAATCGTGGCACTCTGGAGTCATTCTTGGAAAAAGTTGTCACAATCATCTGTTTTTTACATGATCGAATGAAGACGGATGTTTTGCTGAAATACTTTCTATAGAGAATGGTGTGAAGCCATTAACCCTCATTACTATCACAGTATTTGTTTTGCATTTTGCTATGGTTTTTAAACTAGCCTATAAAAAGCTACATTAAGTGTTTATAATAGGTATTAAACAACTTGGAAATTGTTTGCTATTTACTCATTCTCTGTCTTTTTACCAATTTCATTTGTGATGTCTTGTCTATTGATAGTTGTGATTTAGTTGCACATTCAAAGCCTGACATTCAATGTTTAATGGAAATCTTCAATGGTACGAGCATGTCATTAAAATTTCCTATAAACCTTGAAACTCTCTTCAAGTACCAACTTTCTCCAGAAAAAAAAAAAAACTTTTGCCGAGTCGCAGATTCATGTAAATGATAAAAAGCTGAGGGTTTTGAATAGTTTCATTTCTCTTGCCACAACTCTAGATTTTTTCTTTACAAAGAAGAATATTTTTGTGGGGGGAGGGCCAATGAAGTTTTTAAAAGTTAAATTGTTGGTTTTAAAGTCAACGTGAAATAGAGCTTAAGGTAAAAGTAAAAAAAATATCATGTATGTATCCTATTGCCACCAATTTATGCCGGCAAACATAGATTATTTATCGCCAACATCTGTCACTTTTAGAGCGAATTAATCAACTCTGTCTCAGACACATTCTTCGTATTTCCAAGAGAAATCCTGTGAGTGATTTTGAGATCCGAAAAGTAATAAATGTAGCAGTATTGTCCAAGATTTCCAAGTCCCTGTTTTCCATATGGCTGATACTAGATTGCTCAAACAACTCTTATATAGAGAACGAGCCGCTGGCAAATGATCTGCTGTCTTTACAAAAAATGGAAACATTGTTGATGAATCGAAATAACAATCATGATACCTGAAGGGCAAATAAACGTAGCACTCTACTTGGAGAAAAGCAGTCTGTGAAGCCATATCATTCTTTGAAAAGAGACTTGTGTCCAACGAAAAATTGAAACGAGACGGACACATAAACTAGTCTAACTTCAGGAAAATCTTGCTTGTGTGAACTGCAGTCACGTGTGCGACAACAGGACCCGATAGTAAATTGCATGCATAAATGCAAACCTGGACAGCCTTTTAATAGTGGAATTACAAATGAGCTTTGTAGAACTTTTAAAGATTATGGCAAAACCTATACTTCTGTTGGCAGACTTGAGCGCCACTGAAAATATATATAAATTTTTAAATACTGGCAAATGATCTGAGATACAGCAAACAGACATTTTCATAGCATTATTGTTATCGATTTTTAAAAATAAAGTTTATAGGAATTAAGAGTCATATTCGCAGTCATTATTAGTAGAATGTTTTATGGGATCATCAAGGGATGATCTTTATCAAACCTGAGTTGATGTATATATGTAGGCATTACAATGATTCTGTCGATTATTCTACCAGTTTATAGAGAATTTTGGATAGGGCGAAGAGAGAAAGAAAGTACAAAAAAGAAACTTGGTTTTCTTGTCACGATTTGACCAACCATTTCCACAAACGGATTTTTAGTGCTTCATAAAAAATGAAAAAGTATCAAAAAAAGAGCAAATGCCTGGAATTCGTTTTTATATATACCTTGCCTTTTCCTTTTGGTGGAAATGACATCAACTATGATGGTTCCGTTTATAGTCACGTCCATTGGGAACAGATATGTTACGATAATATCATATACATAAATACATGCGTACACCCCCATATATATATATATATATATATATATATATATATATATATATATATATATATATATATATATATATATATAAATGGGCGTGTATGTGCGTGTTATTGTTCATGAAGACGCATATGTGTAAACTTGAGTTAATTTTCATGCAAACATGTATACATGTTAGAAGTGCATATATAAAATAAATACATATACATTATGAATATCTAGGCTCACATAGATCTCACATATGAAATCTATCTATCTATCTATCTATCTATCTATCTATCTATCTATCTATCTATCTATCTACGTTGGTTTGATTAGAAAAGTAATATTTTTCAAAGTATAAAAATGCATGAATTATAATCGAAACGTACCAAGATTGTATTTTTAATTTTTTCGATTCAAAATTAAAAATTTTAATGAAAACATATACTCAGCAAAATAACTTAAATAATACAATGATGATGTTTAAATTACTTTCTAGATAACGAGATGAAGTATAGATGAGTAGTTGCTAATTTAGAAAATATAAGCCATTATTGGACAATTTCAGCTAAATGTCTTTGAGAGTAATACAGGTTTTACAAGTGTAGCACTCTTCATACTTACTTGAGCAAGTTACGAACGACTTTTTCTTGTATCCTAAAATAAAAATTAATCTCAGCAGAAAAAGTTGACAATGTGGTGACCATAATAGAAATATGAAGGTTCAGCTTGACAACATTCGAAAACAGGAGTTTCAGAGTTTTTTCCAGTAATGTAAAACTCACTGTAATATGTGTGGTTGATGATAATGATAGTATTCGGAAAAACACATATTACATTTCGTTCATTGTTATTTCTGATAAATACAGTCTCAAGGCCTTTGGAACATAACTCATTTGTTTTTATATATATATATATATATATATATATATATATATATATATATATATATATATGAACAAATGAGTTATGTTCCAGCCTTGAGACTGGATTTATCTGATATATATATATATATATATATATATATATATATATATATATATATATATATATATATATATATACTATAAAATAAAAATGTCCACAAAATGATTTGGTTTTAAGTTATTTTATCTTTAATACATATCTCTGACGTTTTACGTGGTCATCAGGAAGAAAATGATTTATTATTTTCGCGTGTGCATGTGTGTGTGCGTGTGTGTGTGTGTGTGTGTAAGAAAGAACAATGTATTCGAAGGATAGATTAAATATGAATAATATACCCAAGATTCGGAGTTTTTTCCAACTATTCTCAGTGTGAAATTGTCTCATTTCAAACATAATTTTGAAATGAAAAAGTAAGAAAATGAGAAAATTCTTAGTATTCTCTGGTCATTAGTAACGCTCTGCCTTAAAACGTATGTAACGTACCATATAATTGAAAATTTCTAGTTTTATTCTACTCTAGTTATTTACTCGCTTTTACACACACACACACACACACACACACACACACACACACACACACACACACACACACATATATATATATATATATATATATATGAAACGAGAGAGAAAAAAGAGGGAGATGTGTGAAGATGCTGGTGTGGTTGGTATGTGTGTATGTGTACGTAGGTATGTACGTGTGTGAGTGCGTGCGTGGGTGTGTTCTTTTTGTTTGTTTGGGTTTTATTGCATATCAAACTTGGTAGATTATTCAATGCCAAATCCATTTTTAATTCTCAAAAACATTTCTATTTCAATTTTCTCGGTTTAGGCAAACCAATTCCCACATTTAAGATCTATCAAAAATAATCTAAACCAACGTAATTCAAAATTTGCATTTAAATTTGGTGGACATAACAATAAAATAAAAATATCAGGTTTGATTGGTGTAGACTTAATCGAACGTATGGACAACTTAAAAATTATTGATTGTTTGAGGGGCAATGCAGGGCTGACATCAACTGGAGTTGCTTCTTTGAAAACTACAATAATCTTTTATTCAACGAACAAAAATCCATTCCCAAAAGACCACCTTCAAATACTCTGCCAAATTACTAAACAGTGCTCTCTGAACATGCACATTGTCCTGAGAATTATGTCAGGCAGGTATTGGATGCTAGGTATGAACTGCCTGACTGCAAAGAAATCTTTAACACGTCACAAATGAATACTTATCTCCAAAACAATTTTGCTATTGATGCTGCAGCGGCGGATGGCTGTGAATTGGATAACAGTGGTTACGACAAGAAAACCTAAAAGAATTTGAAAACTCCATAAAGTTCAAAGACGGTTGCTACGAAGTAGATCTTCCTTGGATTGAAAACAGTAAATTGAGTACCATCAAATTTTCATGTGGCACTTAGAGTACTTGAGTGAGCCATGACATCCTTGAGAAAAAATAAACTTGACGAAGCGAACAATGAGGTCTTTTTCCAACAAGAAAAAGATGGAATCATTGAGAGATTGAAGATACAGAAAGAATTTGGAAAGTTTATTTGGGTTCCCCATTGGCAGATACAGAACAGGTGACAACTAAAACCAAATGTTCCTTGAAAACACACGGTAACTATTCCTTAAATGAAAACGTCTATACTGGAATCAATTTAATCAACAATTAATTGAAATATTGTTGAAATTCAGGACGAATAAATTTGTGATGCTAAGGGATATAAAAAAAGCATTTCTCATGATAAGGTTGAAAGCAGAAATCGATTTTGTTTTTTCAAGAAGAATAACGAACTTATCTGCTATCATTACAAGACTCTACAATTCGGGTTTAATGCCTGTCCGTTCACATTGAATTTCATTGTACAGTATCACATCAATCGATATCCTGATGATGAATGCATGAGAATGATAAAACATAATTTTTACGTAGACAATTTGATTGTTTCAGATGACGATAACAGTAAAGCCATGTACATCTACAAAATGGCTGTAACCAGATGGCAGGAAAGAAATTTCTCGTTAAGATCCTGCAACTCCAATTCTAAAGAATTAAAAGCTCAGATGGAAAAGGGTAATTCCTTTATCCAACACAATTCTAAATTTGAAAGAGTCCTTGGATACAACTATGATCCCAATAAAGATCTTTTAAACGTAAGATAAGGGAGCTAAAACCAAAAGAAGTATTCTGGCCAAGAGTGCCAATGTTTTTGATCCTTTGTCTCTTTATGTCCCCATCACGGTCAAATTGAAACTAATTCTAAGGTCGTTATGGAGAGTTAATTTGGACTGGGATACAGAGATTCCTTAACATATGCAATCCAAGTGGGCTTCGATGGGTTAGGAGTTAACCGGATTAAATAAATTTAAGTTGACTCGTAGAAGCTTCTGTAGAACACGTCATACTAAGCTTTTTGTGTTCTGTGATGCCTCACCCCAGGCATATAGGTTTGTGATATATGGAGGGCAAGAAATTATTTCTGCAAAAACAAAAATGGCACCCGTAAAATCAAAATCGTTATCAATACTGGAATTGCTGGCAGTTTTCATTGCCTTTAAATGTTTGCATTTTGTAGTAAGAGGTTATTCTGACGCACTTATTACACACATTTATATATTTGTAGATGTCCAAGTAGTGTTATCTTGGCTATTAAAGGACAATATAGAAATAAAAAAATATATTCGCAGGAAATAGTGTCAAGGACATAAATGACAATAAGAACCAAATTAAGAAAAACTATGATATTAGGATTAAATATAAATATGTACACACAATTGATAACCCAGTAGATTTGATATCTATAGGAATCCCCAGAGCAAAATATAAAAATATGTACGAATTTTGGTCCCATGGACTAAATAGACTGAATAAAGACGAAAAAGAATGGCCTACAAGCAGATTTGATTGCCTATCTGCTGAATCAAAAAATACTGTTTCCTTCAAAATTTATTACAATAGTATAGAATCATATTTGGGGCCAGTAGTATCCTTTTTCCAAATTTTCCAGTTGGAAGAAATTAAATAAAGCCACATCCTATATATACAAATTCCTTTACAAATGCAAGAGAAGGGATCAAACTGATTATCTGCAGCCAGCAAAATTATATCTGATTAAGACCATGCAGAAAGAAAGATTCAATAGGGAACTATCCTTTTTAAAGCACTCAAAAAAGAGTAAAACCCCTTCTTTAGTGAAGAATTTCAATGTCTTCCCGGATCAAGAGCGTATATTAAGGATGGATGGAAGAAGGGCTAATTCCAAAAGGTACGGATATAATGTAAAATACCGTATCTTACTAGGGAATCACCATCTTTATACAGAATTATTGATCAATGAATATTATCAACAATCTAAACATCTAGGGATTAGCACGGCAATAGTCAAAATCATGATGGCTGGTTTCCAGATCCCTCAAGCTAGACAAGCAGTAAAGATAGAGTTGAGCAAATACATCATTTATAAAAGCTATAACAGTTTGGCCTTTGAGTATCTTAGTCAGACTAATCTACCAAAACACCGTGTGAACCTTGTCAATCCCTATGAAAACACAGGAATTGATTATACTGGGTACCTATGGGTAAACAGAAATGAAAAGGCTGAGAAAATATATTTATTAATATTCCCTTGTCTGTCAATAAGAAGCATACACATAGAGATTGTACAAGACATGAGCACCAAAGCATTCATACAAGCATTTATCAGGTTCTCTCTAACTCATACGGAATACCTTCCAACATTTACAGTGATAATTCGAGATCCTTTGACAATGCACTGGGCAAAGATATAATAGAATATCATTTGGACAATAATGGGTTCAGAAATTATTTTATAAGCCACACTATCAATCACATAAAAATACCCTTGTACTCCCCATTGATGGGAAGCGTGTGGGAAAGAATGATAAAAACCACTAAGACCTGTCTCTTTAAGACCTTGGGCAGAGCTACATCCGATTACTTCCAAATTCTTACCATGATCTCTGATATTCAAAGAGCCATAAATTCCAGGCCTCTAACATCGAAATATGCCTGATACTGAGGTATTACTGTTGACACTCAATGCTTTTTTACATTCAAATGTTAATGAGACATTTCCTTGAAAACGGATTCTGATTTATGTCTGACATGGAACCTACTTTCAGGTCTCAATTATTAGATGCTCTCTCCGAAAGGGAAAATTGTTAGATAATTTCTCCGAAAGGGAAAATTGTTAGATAATTTCAAAGAATTATGGAACGAGGAATATCTCTTCAATTTAAGAGAAAGTTGTAAGGACTGACATAGTATGGATTTCAATGATAAAATACAAGTAAACGATGTGGTGTTGATTAAGAATACCGCAAAAACAGACGATTCTGGAAGCTTGGCAGAATAATCGAAATTTTCTAAGGAAACGACGGTAATATACGTTCTGCGCAGATAATTAGAGAAGATGCTTCTTATGAGAATCATGACATACAGCACTTGTTTCCTGTGGAACTTTCTTTGACACATGATGTTAAAAGGTGTCCCATGCCATAAAAGCCTATTAAATCGCTGAAAACTAGTTCTCAAACATCCCGAAGAACTAAGAGGAAGATTAAGAAGAAATGTGGCAAGAGCTTTGTGTATTAAGACTACTTTCGTCCTGGGTACGACTTTAAACTACAATCACTATTAACGAAACTTAAGGCAATTTAGCCATGTGTATGACTTTAAACTACGTCCACTACTAGCCTGACTTTAGGCCACCAGTCCTGGTTAAGACTTTAAGCTGAATCAAGTGATGAGGTCTCGTTTGTGATACTTGGGGAGTGTTGAGTCAACCCTTAATCAACATTATTCTCAGGTCCACTTTGACCCGGAATGGTAATACCTGTCAGGGTTGTCCCTTTATATGAAACAAAACGGTTTACAAACAATCCATTGAAAAACCCAACTCACCGAGGAATTTTAACTGAGTTGAAGTCTAACACTACTTAACCAAATCTAAAATAGTTGATAGTCAAGTAACCACTGTCATGATTACTAACAAGTTTCCCTTATTTTGCTGTGATCACATAAACTGCTGTAATAACTGTTACTAAAAGAATTGATTTATGTCATATACTTAAGTAAGGAACATGTAATGAGGACAGCATAGCATGTTTTTTTGTGTGTTGGGAGAATAAAAGAAAATTACGAGTTATCCTCTAGACTGTTATGTACCCAGAGGTAGAGAGGCCGAGGATAGAGAGAGAAAGCTGGACGGAAGGACTGGAGCAGTTGACTTGGGTACGGCCAGACAAGGAAGAAGCGACTCGGGTCTACACGAGGTAAGACATGGCTTAAGACAGCCTGGTAATTGAGGGTTTTAGCAGACCACCCAACTCTACAAACCGAACCCAGAAGACAATTTTGAGCCCAACGAAACCAAACGTCCACAGCCCTCTTAAAACAGTCTTAAGCACAATCAGAAAATATGCAGAAAGACAACAGGATATTCACCAATCACAGTGTATTACAATCTTAACTTACGTCTCTTAAAGACTATTGACTGCTAAAGGAATATGCGCAAGCAACTCTTTTGCACTTCTTATATAAACGTACTTAAACGTCTTACCGCGTTGCTTATTCTTTCTTACGACCCATATGGGGTTTGTCGTTAAATTTCCTATGAAAAAGAACTAATTTAAAAGAAATATATCGACACTAAAACAATGACAATTAAATTCTCTAGGGAAAGTTAATATAAGTTTGAGAAAAACAAGTTTATAAAATTATATATTTTTTAGTGATTAAAGTAAATAGATCATTGTTCAAATAATATTTCAGATTGGTCACTGAATTAAAAATATCTAAATGCTTTTCAGGGACAATTTGATGCGATGGAGATAACTTGGTCGGAAGTTGCGTCGAACTTTTAGTTTTGTTGACATTCTATAACCGGAACAATTTCTTTAAAAGACTCAGACAACTGACGTTGAGTTTATTTAGTGTTTATATCAAGACAATTTGAATTTGGGAATAGAAAATTACGCTGTTATTTTTTAAGATCAAGAAAGTTTCATAAAAAAACATTTGTCTTGTTCCCTTATGTATTTCCTTGATGCTTCAAGAATTTATAAGAAAACAAGAGTCAGTGTAAAAGAAAATGTGTTCTACATCGGAGATGTTTTAATAATAAAATGAAGAAAAGGTGTTCTCATAACAATATATAAATAAAAACGGACGTAACAATACAACCAATCGCCTGGAATTCTTTTTCTTAGAAGTATCTTGGTTTCTCGTATTTTAATGCATTTCCGCGTGCAATTCTAACACCGTCTGATAGCATTAATATGTATATTCCCAATAATTATCAAGGAAAAAGCAGAAAATTAAAATCGATTTTGCATCTATTTCACCCTAATTCTCCAATGATTACGCTCTGAACTGATATCTTAATCTGCAAGGGATTAAAGCAAATGGTAATAATCACGAACTTCGCCGGTGTAAGAGAAAAATCGCGAGTAAAAGAATAATTATTCTCATTTTTTTATCAACATAAAATGCGTGTATAATATCAACAATAATTTTGTCATCAATATCGGAATGCAAATATATTTTAGAGAATAAAAGTTTGTTTCATTTCGGAGAATCTGTTCGGTATCTTTCGATGATAGTAACTGTAATATTGGAATTTCCTGAAAATTTGTTTCACTCTTAGGGTAAATTAAGCTAAGTTAAAAAAAATGTTCGTAAAATATATATAAAATAATGACTTGAATTCTGATTATATTCGTCCGTATTATTAATCATGCTAAATTTAGAGTTTACAACGTATAGGAACAATGATAGGCGTGATTAGAGAAAAATATATATATATATATATATATATATATGTATGTATGTATGTATGTGTGTGTGTGTGTGTGTGTGTGTGTGTGTGTGTGTGTGTGTGTGTGTGTGTGTGTGTGTGCGCGCAGTGTAAGACAAAAATACAAAACACATATTGCAATTAATAGTTTCCTGTTTTCACAACCATTAGTTAATATTCCATTCTATGGAATCTTACAAAATCTGAAATCATAGAACATAAAACGGGATCAGATTATAATATAAAAATCTGAAAATGCATAAAACTATAGATTCAGAAGTAAATAACTTTAAAAATTAAACGTGGATCGTACTTCGTACTTTTGAGTCCTTGAATTAGTTTCTTTGTTTTATTTAGTTAAAGAGGTGTTATGACATGCATTTCGCATCGTTTCGTTAAACTTATATCCATATATGTTGGCATTTTTCGTTAGTATTTTTCAAATTTGAATAGGTTCGTAGCAATTCACACACACACACACACACACACACACACACACACACACACACACACACACACACACACACACACACACACACACACACACACACACACATCTCTGCTTTCCTGACGGAGACTTATTCCTTCTAAAATAATTCGGGCTGATACCAAACTTTGCTTGTGCAATGAAAACGTCATCGACTCGGAAAATATAAAAATGTCATGAATTGTTTTTTCTTTTGTCATTGATGAAATGAAAATATTGTAGCATTTAGGCAGCAATACACGAGCGATATATTTGCGCGAAGAAACCGGACAAAACATAATCATCTTAACACTACATACTATTTCTACTTTGAGTCTGAGATTGCCAAGAGAATATTTACAGCATACAAAGTAGGAAGCTAATAAGGTTGCAGGTGACAGTTTTATTCTCATAAAGAAGTAAACAAATAATTTGTAAGCATAACAAGCCGATAACTGAAAAAATCTTGGTGAGCCACAATAAAAGACTAATTGGAAAATATTACCGAGAAAGGAACAAATTTGTAAGAATCGGTAAATAGTAGCACGCTGATAATAAGAGATATTTTTTTTATTCAAAATGATTCACTTTATTTTCCTTATTTTGTTCTTGTTTTTACAAAAATTATTCATCCGAAACAGAATGGTCGTATCAAAATGACAACTTACTGAAACAGAATAATATCCTTGGACAATAGACCATTGATATTGTTTGTAATGAAACAGAAATACTTCAACGGAACGTACGAAAAATATTCTTCAAAATAAAATAGAAAAGAGGAACACTTAAACATTAGAATATAAAGAGATTAAATGAGCAAATAGATAAAGGTTTTTTCGTCTCTTCAAGCGGGAAACGAGGAAGGAAAATCTACACCACATCCTAAACACTAATGCTTTAAAATCCATCTGAAGACCCTCACAACAATCAGAAATAAATTCATAATGGAAACACTAAATTGAAGTTCTTTCGTCAGATCTATCTATCTATCTATCTATCTATCTATCTATCTATCTATCTATATATACACGACAGATACACACACACACACACACACACACACACATATATATATGTATATATATATATATATATATATATATATATATATAAAGAAACAGACTTTAGGTACTAAATTAAGTACTTATAAAATATATTTATTAAAGCTTTTCTTCACACATTTGATATATACTATCAGTTTTTTTATTTGCACTTGTATTATTGGACACTGTCAGTGCATCAAATTATACATAAATCTACAGATAATTCTTGTTTTTGTTTATGGGAGTGACAGAGTTTAGCGAATATCTTTACCTGATGTCTTATAATAACCGTTATTCTTTTCTCTTTATTTTCTCTTTTTTATTAAGTATTTTTCCAGATCTCACGAGATTAAATTTGTTCACGGAATATATTTCTTTAAACTATAAATTTCGTACAGAAGAAAAAATTGTTTGCGGTTTTTTTGTGATATGACCACTTTACAAATGAAAAAAATGTACGGCGACTTGGGTTGATGATAATGTCAGATAATAATACCCAGCCTTTTTCTTTCAATGCCAACATTTGAAAGATTAATTTTAAGTGTGCTTGTAAAATGATAGACTGATTATAACTTGTATTAGCCGCATGTATTTGGCGTGATGCCCGGATGAGGTTCCAAAGGAAAAGAAAGTTCATATAAATGCTTGCTTACGAGGACTATCCGTTTCAGCCGGACAGAAAGTAATCAATATTTTATTTGAAAGTGTTCGAACGTCTCGAAGAAATCTGTGGTCTATCTTAAAATGCAACTGCTAATTTTAGAGAATCAAATACCTTCAAATAAGTGTGAAGGTTAGCACGTACAAAAAAGACCTTTCCTGTAGAACGACTTTTAGCAATATAGTCTTAGGTTCTTCCCCTTTAAGTAATGGTTAACGAGCTTGTCTTTTGGACCATTATTGTTATATTTTTCAGTCTTCACTAGATTCACAAAATGGTTGTCATATGCGAGATTAGGGTTATTAGATGGCGCGTCTTGGTGTGTGACAATTGTTAGTGAGTTCGTTTACCAGATTGAAAAGCAAAATCAACCCTAAATTTATAACACAGAGCTGTTGCCTAGTATCAAACTAAACTAAATTTAATCAACACGGCTCTTCTGTCACAGAGAGCTAGTTTGCTAGCAAGTCAAAAGACATTCATTTATGTATAGGGATTAAGATCCTACTTGATATCCATCCCTTGTGACGAGACTAGTAAATCTAGTTGCTAATTACACAAAGGATGATCGTGTTCTAGATTTTTAGTTCCCTCTTTAATTGTCATTATATTACAATAAAACAAAGTGACAATTATTCGAATGAGTAATTTAGGGTCACTACTTGTATGGATATTCACTAATCTTTGCTGAATTTGGAACCCGAATAAATGAAAGAATATAACTTCTCAATAGAAAAAGGCTTTTTGCTTGAGAACTAAGTATACAAACCCCTGATTTTTACTTTGGAACGAATGCTGATCACTGAGTGGATGAAAATCAAAAAATATGAAATATGACGCCACTGGTAGCCGTAGGAGGAATTTTTGACGCCGATTTCCGGGTCAGAGAAGCCCGCCGCTATTGAAAAATTTTCTGACTTCCATTTCCACCAACATAAACTTTTGTCGGACACAACTAAACTTAGTATCTATCTATCTATCTATCTAGTTTTAGTAGGGAAGAGGCTATCTAGAATTGTTATGAAAAAATGAGCAATAAAAGAAGAAAGGAGAATCGT
The DNA here is from genome assembly GCA_963585895.1 of Sepioteuthis lessoniana. Lineage (NCBI taxonomy): Eukaryota > Metazoa > Mollusca > Cephalopoda > Myopsida > Loliginidae > Sepioteuthis > Sepioteuthis lessoniana. The sequence continues at coordinate 107,528,171 of OY757920.1, read as the reverse complement.
AGAAAATGGTGTTTAAAAATTTCCGCCTTCTTTTTTTTTTACTGAATGTGACCAATTCGGAAGGAAATAGAAGCGTCTAAATTCTTTCTGACTTTCTGGGCAGAACAAAATTGCTTTCTAAAAAAATGTCTACCAAACATTCAGATATTTGGATGGGTGTATAGACGATGGGATCGAAGTCAATCACGCTGTTTATTGGGTTTTATTCCTGAGTAATGTTCCCCAAAGGAATAATCGAGTTGAAAATGATTGACAGGAATGAATGAGATTGGAAGGGAAAAAAATGAAAGATAGAAGAATGGAAAGCATGGAAAGAACTGAAGAAACATCGGGCAAGAAAATAACAGAAAATGAGAAGAAAAATTTAAAATAAGAAAAAACAAAGAAAAGAAAAGAAGAGAAAAAAGAAAAGAAAAGAAAAGTCAAAAAAGAGAAAAACGAATAAAAAAAAATTTAATTAGAAAGAAACTAAAAAAGAAAGGAAAGAAAGAAAAATATAGACAATATGCGAAGAAAAGAAAATCAAATAAGGGAAAAACCCGGAGAAAAAGACAGAAGAAATAAAGGAAAAAGAAATGAAAATGAAACAAACGAAAGAAAAAACTAAAGTAAAAAGTATTAATAGTTTTCTTTTTTGGTGAAAAAAATAAAGACAGAAAAGATTTAAAATAGAGAGAAAATAATCCACCAAAAAGAATTAGGTAATTGATGAAAAGTTTATAAAATCATAAAATTTGCAAGAAAGAAAAGAAAGAAAAAACGAAAGAAAAATAAAAAGGAAAGAAAAACCCTGAATAGTTGCCGGTCATAACATGATAGCAAGCATGTTTTTAAGATTAATTCACTCTTGTATGAAATTTATTCTCAATGCCCCAATATTCTATTCCCATGACCTACTAAGATTAGAAGCCTACTCCAGCGTAATGGTGGTGCTGGTAGTTTAATGGTTTCTGTCGTTGGAAATTGATACTGCAACTCAGGTTCAAATCCTGTATGAGGCTGATTGCATTTCACATCGCGTTAATCCTTTGGGAAAGGTCTGAATCCAATTATCCTACCTCTAGCTATAGGTGAATAGTAAGGCAGAGCTTTGCTATGATCACAGCTCTGGGAGAAGGAAAACTCTGAATTCAAACCTGTTGAAATACGATAAAAAATTAACCTTGTGTTATATCATGCTCATGCAGAGAGGTTGGTAATACATACTCTAGCACAATGTTAAGTAAGCTGTAGTGAATTTGATTCTGATCTTTTGTCTTTCAGAGCATCTCAAACTGTGAATGAACGTATTTGACAGTAACAAGTAAAATTCAATGAAATGTTACCAGCAGCTGTGCCTACCCACAGCTAAGATAGTTAGCATTTTCGGTTGGTTCCAAAAGTCAGCATTCCATTCAGGTGGTGATTATCTAACTTTAGAGTCTACCAAAACTTTCCAATTAGGCAGATTGCTGCAACACAATCTTTCTCGCTTTATTTTTCCTCCCACTTTGGCCTCATGTTTTACTAAGCTAAGATCATTAAATGTTATTTTTATATCAGTGATCTTTTCAAGGTGTATGATGAGTGTAATTGTTTTTATAGTCCTTACTACTTGGACAATAATAGCGTAACCATAGCGGGTTTTAATCTGTAGTAATAGTATGCGAGACGAATTTTTAACATTTACTTTATGGGGACGCTCTCATACCGATATTTACAAAGCTTAACTTGTATAACTTCATATATGTGAGAAACCCAGTGAGAATCAAACTCATTACGGTTGTAATGCGCTAATAAAGTAACTTAACTTTGTATGATAGAAGTGCACAAGTGTTTGACACCCAGAGAGGATCAAACTCTCTACTCTGTTATCAGTCGGAGATACTGTTTTATTAACTATTGTTTCATGATAAAGCGTAAGAGAAAGAAAGAAAGAAAGAAAGAAAGAAAGAAAGAAAGAAAGAAAGAAACGCACGTGTTTCCTGACGAAGAACAACAAAAAATTGTTCTATTTATTTGGCAAGTTTCCATCATACTGCAAAACTGAAAACGTAACAATTCCATCTGATGTAACCAAGCGGATAGGTTTTTGTTCGTCCGGTCGGGCATAAAATTCGATAAAGGAAAAAATGAAGATGTTTAGCTTTGAATAATATAAATGATTTAAAAAGAAACCCTTTCGAACGATGGTAACAAGAACGGCACGTTGTCTAGGCTTTTTTGATATTTGAATTTCTCTATTCGTTGCTGAATTGAATAAATGATTAAGAAACTATTGCGCGTAAAGATTGGATTTAGGACTTTCTCGATGCATTAAAAGGAACTTGTTTTTCATCTAACAAAAACTGAAGGCAATGTATTGAGAATAATTTACTCTAACAATGAGGATCTTTAAGTCCCTCTCAAAGCATTGATTCCCGCTAGATCACCGAAGTAAAACATTGATGAGCTTGTTCAATACTAAGATGGGCAACTACTAAAGCGAAAGCAATATTACAAGTAACCCGAAGCCTGTGTGCCAAAACTTAGAAAAGGACAATGTGGATTTACTGAGATATAACAGATACTGATCTTTTTATAGCTCGGATAGTTATGAAGTTCCTAGCGACAACACAGTTTGGTTAATAACTTCAGGTTAAACCCAGGACTTTAAAGTCAGACTAAAATTTCTCATTTCGAAGATTGACACTGGACAATATTCTTAGATGAATCTCCCCTTTTCCGCCCTATGAAGCTAAATTTTGTACAACTCGATATTTTCCTATGTTCTTGAGCATCATTGTCTCTGAGATCACTTAGCCGAAGTTCGAATACTGATTTTCAAGTAAGCTATACAGAATTTCATCATTTGGAAGAATATAATGGGGCACTAGGAATTCCTAATTTCATGTGAATCTAATATTTTTTCGGAATAAGTAAACCTAAATAATTATTTCTGTTAATCAACCTCGTGGTAGTGGTAAAAACCAAAATTATGGGCGTGTGTTCAAGTTTAAAAAAATCTAGGTCGAATAATTTTCAAAGCAAGATTTTCTAACTTGAACGTGAAACAATGTTTCTACCTTCATTTCATAGCTTACTTGGCTTTGTACCAAATTAAGCAAAGCTTTCCATGAGACTGAGGTTGCTACGAATTTCCCACTGGGGTCAGTGGTCGGTGTTTGAGCCTTGGGGAAACCCAAGATTTCAAGTTACGGCATTCATGGTTGATATAGTTCATTCGTTTGGGAAAGCCGTGAACTCTTTTATCCCCTGAGCTATGTGTTAAATGATACTACTGTTATTTTAGAATGATGTATTTGGCATTAAATAACTCACAAAGGTTGATATGCCATTAAACAAAAAACAAATCAATTGTTTATATAATTTGGCATAGGTGGCGTGTTAATATATTTTTACGTGTCGATAATTTTAACATACCCACACCTCCTCTGTTCTCTCTCTCTCTCTCTCTCTCTCTCTCTCTCTCTCTCACACACACACACATACACATATAGATACAATATAATGTGATGCCTTCTCTAACCAGAGACTACGGTACCCGGACGTGTCAGACAAGGAAAAGTGAAAAATTTAATCACATTAAGAGACAAGAGGTGGTCATACTCTTTTCCTTTACAGAGGTGAAGAACCAGTGACAATCTCTTTGCTTCTTCTCCCTCAACTTCCTTTGAAAAGCCATTGCAGAAAAATCTCTCTCTCCTCACAAACATATATGTAGCGGATATGTGTAAATTATTGAATAAAAACCGATCTAGAAATTAACAAATTTTATTTCTTTGAATTGAACGAAAAGTTTGTTAAAAAAAGAATTTACAAAGTCTTTTCTTTTACAAAAAAATAATATTAGTCTGAGCGTAAATATTTGTCGATATTTACATTACAAAGGAGAAGAGTTCATACATATAATGTAGTAGTTTGTGTCGTCTAAATCATGTTGATACATTTTGTGTGTGTAAAAAATCGGTGTGAATGTCATTAAGCAAGAGAGAAAGTATATTCAATGGCTAAAATGTCGGCGGATGCAACTGAAATATTTTCTTCCGCAAGCTAAGACTGTAATGGTATTAAAAATATCTTTACATAAACATATTTTCATTTAATTTAGAATAATTAAGCGATGTTGAAATAACACATTCTTGAAGGAACATTACGTCAGATTTTCCCTACAAAGAAATATAGTCAAAAGTCTTGAGTAGATTACAGAATAAATCTATAAACCTACGGCAAGATGTATCTATTCTACCGTTATTTCATAAATTTGTGGTAGGCTCGAAATTAGATAAAAAAGGTGATGAATTATCTTTGATTCTAATTGGTTAAAAATGGATTTTTAACAATCTTGAGTGGTGGGATATTTCTTAAATCATTTTGTGATTTGATCCTTCAAAATTTTCATGGCAAGTCAAATATTGTCGTCTGCGAATCCCAAAAATTTTTTAAAAAAGCTCATAAACACTGATGGGTGAATTAATGCAAAAACACGTATACAAAAATTACAGCTTCTGGAGCCTCTTTTTTTAGTTTGGAAATCAGTCATTCTTCGCACACACACACACACACACACACACACACACACACACACACACACACACACACACACAAACAAACAAACAAACAAACAATGTTTTGAGAATCAGATGGATATGTCCCGATAATCAGTGCAGGTGGAATTACGCTTGACCAGTAGAAAAACATATCGATCAGATTTTCCAAACTGTCTACTTTCTTGTGCCGTCTTATTCTAATCTATGCCCTACATAATTAACTCTATGTAACTAAATTATTATATTATGGATATCATGTAAGCTTTCTTGTGTGCAGGTGAACTAAGTCGATACGGCTGTTATAGGTTCGCTCCTTGTGATCAGAAAAAATGATATATTAAATGCAAAAGCATATTTGAGCTGTTTTTTTTAATCTAACGATCCTAGATATTGACGCTATATACTCTTTCTCATCCAAGATAAATCTATTTTTATTTATCTTCCACGTTGAGCAGTTCCCAGCAACGATCTTTAAAAATATTGCAAAAGTCGATGTTATGACATCTACCTTTAGATGTCTGGTAAACGCATTTTTGTAGCGTTTATTGATTTAAAAAATTTAACTGAAGTTTTCTAGACAGGGATAATAAAAGAAAAAATCTGTCTACTTAAACCGGAAAAAAATCATGAAAAGTAGAATAAAATGATGGCTTCAAATTCTTCGAGATTATCTCGGCGGAAAAGAAATGGCCCTCTTTATCAGAGATCTGCTATTTGCATGCATTTAACTTTTATTGCAGACAAATCAGTCGATGAACGCTAGCCCTCTTAACAGATTACGTTTTGCTGAAGTCTAGACTGATTTGGCTTACCGATGAGATTCGTCTTATAATCAAACGATGAAAGTCAGTTCCAGAAATTTCAGTCAGAAAAGATACATATAAAACCCAAGTCTAAGATTAAAAATCCTTTGAAGTTCTTTATCAATTTTGGGGAGACTTCATTCATGTTAATTTTGTTGCTTTTCATTCAGACATACTATATTTATTCCATAAAAGTGAAGTAAGCTGCATGAATCCGTAATAAAATTATGAACAGTTACTACATGATCCATCCACTAGTCTTTGTACATTTGGAAGGAAACAGCAATGATTAAAAAAAATTAAAAATATTTCACCCATCTTAAATGAAACTGTCATAATTGAAAACCTACAGGTTAAGCACATATACGAACATATTTGTATGTATGTATGTATGTATGTGCGCGGAAAAAAGTGTAAAAATGATTAAGTAAAACACAGTTTTGCAGATTTTGTGAATTCTATTTCTTTGAGTAAAAACTTTATCGAAAAAAGTTACTTCCTCTTTTCTTGCTAAGATAATATTTATTAAAGAGTTAATATTCTTCAGTATGGTGTCAACAAGAAAATAGTTAATTGCAGTTTGTATTGTTTTAAGCTAGATCATTTTTTGGTGTATAAAAGATAGTTTTGTTTGTAAGTCACCATGAAAAGCAAAGTTTATTTATACACAAAAATTTTTGTGTAAAGCTAATCTTAATAATCATCAATAGTGAAAGTTACATCAGTACAAGCAGCTCTATTGTGGCGTAGACAAGAAAAATATATTTTATAGAAATACTTAAGCGATGTTAAAATCAAATGCAACCTGAAAGAATTGAATGCTGGAAAATAACTGAAATCCACTCGGTGGAAATAATGACAAAAGTGACCGGCGGATGAAAAATAAATCTCTATTGCATGTTATTTTTATTACTTTACTTCCGTATTAGATCAAATATAGATTAATTCACTAATGATTTTATTTGGTTAAAAATGTATTTTTAATAATCTAAAAGAGAAAAGTTTTCTAAATTATTTGTAATTTAATCCTTTAAATTTTTGCGAGGCAAATCACACTATATCGTCTGCTTTAGACGTCTCAAAAAATGCGCTGATAGGTCAAGAAATGCAGAAATACATTAAATTTACAAGTTTCTCGGAGCCTCTTTTTTTCACAAAAATGAATTCTTGTTTTATACAGAAATCAATTTATTTTCCATATAGGTATGTATCTATCTATTGGGTTCCGCAAAGATATTCTTTTGTGATCATGTTTAGATAGCATGAAGAAGGTTCAGTTATAACTTCAACAAAAATATTAACTCGGTCACATCAGCGTGTAATTAGAATTATCAAATGTTTTGTTTATTGAGATTAATATTGGAGGTGCAAGAAAATTAGTAACATTTGAGCATATTATTTTTATAAAGAAAGATTTTAAAAAATGGGAACTATAAGCAAAAATAACAAATGAGGCGGGAAATGAGGAAAGACAATAGGCCAATCAGGAAGTCTATAACCAACGAGATCTTCATCAACAGTCAGGGATCACCTGCAAGCCTCGCTAAACGACAGGCTAGCTGAAATTCAAACAGGAACATTAGAAGAAAAGTGAAACGCCTTCAAATCAATCGTGTATAAGGTATCCAAAAAGAAACTCGGCCCTACAGTAATGAAGCACAAAGACTGGTTCTATTGAAAGAGCTTGGAGCTGGAAGAGCATATAAACAACAGGAACCTTGCTAGGAATTACATGCTCAGTAAGGACACCGAGTCTGTACAGGCCAGTTATAGAACACGCTGTCAATGTTTTCGACCGAGATGCAAAGACTCATAAATAGATGGTGTCTGACAAAAGTGGATGAATATAAGACACTTGCTGACTCTAATGATGCCAAAGATTTTTACCAAAACAGGAGGTGTGTGTGGGGAAGATTGAATCACCCAGAATAACTGATAGCCCTCGATGCAGAAGGACCAATTGGTCACTGTGCTCAGTATACCGTCAAAAGTGGAACAACATGCAACTGAATACATTGAACAAAAGTCAACCCAATACTGGATGTGAAAATGCCCATATCTAGATGAAGTAAGGTTATTTCTGTACTCCTTGCCGGAAAGTATCCTGGCGCAGACATAGAGCATCCAGAAGAATTCAAGAAATGAAGTTGGCGGTTGGCTGAAGTAATTTACTCTATCATAGGAGACGTTTGGGAAAACTTAGAAGTCCCTGAGGACAGAAGGACGTCCAATTAGTCATTATCTAGTGAGTATATCACTCCATAGTTCTTTTACCCTTCTATACGGAATACAAAGCAGATTTCCAAAGACTTCACGTATATGTGATACGTAACTTTGTGTAAATGCTAAATATCAAGTAGTGGCAGCATATCCCAAATAAATTTATGATGGAGAAATTTAATCTCCCTGGCATGTACGTTATACTCACCCAACGCAACCCAAGATAAGCTGGCCACTTAAACAGACTTCAGGATAGTAGACTACCAAAACAGATCCTAAACTCTCAATGTAGAAAAAGGTCGTGTAAAACAGGTAGACAAAAAAAGCATGAGGATATCATCCAAAGAAACCAGGGGCTCATGAAAATCACTTCAAATAATTGGCAATATCAACTAAAACTAAAAAAACCGGAGGAAAAAATCTGCAGGACGTCATCGTCAGATATGATCGATAGGTAGTAGTAGTAGCTGTATAATTTTTCAAAGAAAGATAAAAATGAAAATCATATGCAAAAAAATATTATCTTCCTTTCATAAAGAAAAAACTGAATGACTCTATTTCCCATAATCTAAATGAATAAAAACCTTATTAGTCTGTATTTCATCGAAAACGGGCGATGGAAATGGGTATCTTATAGCGTGAAACGCAATCATTCTTGGCCTAAAGAAAATTAAAAGTCACGAATCGCCGTACTAATGAGCAGTCTTCATTACAAAAGGTGATGGATTGTATTGGATCGGATGGGTAATGGATCAGATTGAATAGAGACGACATTTGTTAAAGTTGTCATCATACCTCTCTGAATTATAATTTATAACAGTATTTACAGAATTAAAATATTTCAATAACTTGGCAGCCTGCAAAGGTCCCCTTGGTCAATACTTTGCTGAGATAGTTTAGAAAAGAAAAGTGCATGGTCCCTAAAATAGCAGAAGAAATTGAAAAGAAAAAAAAGAAAACAAGCAAATAATATGTTGTTTAATAAGGTTACGATGGAAAACAGAAACCATAAAAATTTGTATATTGCCTAACATTAAGATATTAATAAGGAGAGCATTACGATTGTGTTACAGGCACACTGATTAAAAATAAATTCCAGAATGAATTTACTGATGAAAATAGAAAATGGGTCAATTAATTTCAGAACAATAAAATAAGTTAAGTAATTTTAGAAATTCTGAAGTGGCGCTTGTACGAAGCAGGAGAGCATTCTGGGAGAGTTCGCACTCAAAAGAGGTTACTGGGAATCACAACAGCCAGCGGGAACTAACTTCCGCCAAAATTCTTATGTAGTCTTAGAACTCCTACACGACCCATATGGCCATGCTTGTTTTTTATTAGTCATGATTTACAACCATGCAATGCTTGTTTTTCATTGGCTATGGTTTAAACCCACGTAATACTTGTTCTCCACTGGTCATGACTCAAACCCACGCATTGCTTGTTTTCCGGTAATCACTTTGTTGATTTAACTGTATCTGTCTACTACATCCGCCTGGTTCATAACCATATATTACAATAGTTAACCTACACGTTTCTATAGTATTGTTAATAAAGGAGTTATTTTACGACAAGCATGACATTCAGTGCATCTCTCATTCTTGCAGATTTAATCACACATTTTCAGCTGACATTTTCTTTTGTCTTCCTCTAATATGCAACAGGTTTTTTTTCTATTTCATTTAGAGTAAATATAAACCCTTGGGACTTCCATCACGAAGAAAAAAAATGAAAAAGAAGGAAACCTGATATTGCCAGAGAATGTTCTTGAAATAGTATGTGTTGTTCAACGCGACGCATTCATTTAGATTTTTCAAACTGTTAACTGGATTGTACTCGTCTTTGCACGCGGAAAGCCGAAAAATAAACAGAAATAAATTCAATTATACATTGAGTTGTTCGGTTTTGATTTATGTGAGATTTATCACAAAACATTTATAGTGAAAGTTGATTTCTTTAGGAAATACGTTCTTATTTTTAATATTTTTTCTTAAATTGTTTATCACCTGTTTCAAATGATTTCTACGGACGCGTCTCAATTATAAAGAGTAAAACATTTTGGGTCGGAATTAATTGCATAAAACATTTTATAATAAGACTCTTAATATTAAAGTTTTCGACATGACAGAACAAATTAACCATGCTATTTTAATTAATGTCTACAATAAAACATTGCCTGCATTTTGATTAATAAATGTGAGTGTATGTACATATGTTGAAAGGAATGTATATATATATATATATATATATGTAGAGAGAGAGAGAGAAAGAGAGAGAGAGAGAGAGAGAGAGAGAGAGAGTGTATGTGCATGTTGAGAAATAGAATGAAAAGGAACATCTCATGTATATATTTGTCCATTTGACAGGTAGAGAATTTTGACATCAACATTGGGTAGATAGATTTTTTTTAAATTCGCAAAATTGTGGGTTTGTTTAAACAAGTCAATTAATTATACATAAAAAACAAAACAAAACGTAAAAATGTGATCCGGAATTGAGTATCATAATATAGTAAAAAGTAAAGTGAATTTTGCGACCCGAAGTCGAGGTTGACCCGAAGGGTCCCTTTTTAATAGCTACTACACCGAAGTGTAGGGAAGGGCACTACTCCTCTCCTTGGATTGCTCTACTTTACCCTTGATCCGTACCTTATAATGCTGAGTGTTAATCAAAGCAGCATCAAGTACCATTTTTTGAGTTTTTGGTATGACTTGACCTTGGAGTGAACCTCGGTCTCCCGGACCATTGGTGAACACTCTACTCATTTAGCCAATTATCATAATATAATAGCATGAAAATAATTAAGCACTCACTTTTAATTATTATACTTTACAAAACAACCTTCATACAATCCTCTGCCATAGTAGGGCAATGGTGACTAATTTTGTTCGAGAGTGGGATAAAATACGTGGTAAGTTTAACAAAAGGAGGCCTATATCCATAAATGGAAAGCCCCAAATAACCCTGTTTCTGCAACCAGTGTCAATCTATTTTGATTCTCCGCTTTTGGTGCCATATGAAAATACTGCAGGAAGCTATGGTCCCCGGACCAGGAGAGCTTTATATTTTTTATCGCTTAGCGTCCAAAGACAAGAACATGGACGACAAAGATGAAGAAATATCATACTCTAATACCAACACGACGGCCGGGAAAGTTGGTTGGCCTCCTTTCATGCAATCATTTTTGCTCGATTTATTTTAACCGATGGTCTGACGGATGAAGGAACAACACGAAATTCTTCCAAGCAATCTGCATAATTTGTCGCAGCCATTACATATACTTATAGCCCACCTGTCAGTTAAAGTAAACTTCCCCACTTCCTAAGCGCCTCCAGGCGTAATGATGACTTCAAGAACTCTGATGTAGTTATCGACAGGTGACCATAATATCACAGGAGTCGACCAGTTAAGCAGCAGCTTCAGGCATTAGCATCAGGCTATTTTCCAACGATTCGGAATTTTTTTTTCCGGCGGCTGATCAATGAATATATTTTAATGGGAATCTATGTAACGTCCGGGATAAAATGGATTTCAGTGTCTTTATTCTCAGATGCACATGCATATATATATATATATATATATATATATATTACATTTTATTACCTTGTCTTGAAGTACGCAATATATATGCATCTTAATTAGCAACTGATTGGTGTGTCAGTTCAAAACATTTTAGCGTACAATTATTTCTTCAAATGTGTTAGTTATTTGCCTTTACAGTTCATAGGAATAGGAAAGATAGAAAGACAAAATGAAAGTACAGAAACAAGAAGAGAGGAAAATAAAACTGTTTAACTTTAGTTTACTTCAGTTTAGTTTAGCAAAGGGTCACGGTTGAAAAAGGATGGATGATGTTGCACTTGCCTGCATTCTAAATTTCTTTAGGTTTGAATATCAACCCATTGAAAAATGTCAAACTAATTTTCATGAAGCAGACAAATCGATGATTATGGAACTTGGTCTTGAGTCAAAATTCAAAATGGTGTGCCCTATTTTTTTCTTTTAAATTATAGTCTGTAGTATAGACTTGAACATAAAATATGTTCGTTAAAGATACGCAACTACTTTGACCACCGAGCAGACTTTATGAGATCTATTTAGATTATAGCCAAATCATTCTGAATACCTGAAGAACCACTTTCATTGCTTTAGGTTACTTGTCAACCAAAGGGTTCATTACGATGCATATGTGAGCTGACATTTTTATGGGGTTACTCAGTAGGCATTAAGTAGCCTTTGAGTGAGCGAGAAAACTCCCTCTATCTCTTTTTTGGGGTGGGGTGAAAAATACCAATATTTATGTAAAATGTTACCCATAATCCAGTGGAGACTTTATACAATTGTTTTCCCAGAGCTACCATTGAAAAGAATCTATGAGATTTAGGAAAACAGAAAAAATTGATGGTGATCTCGAAAGAATACTTACAGACTCTACTAAATAGCCGGTTACTTTTGGGACAGATCATGTATTTATCAAGATTAATTTGATTTGGATTGCTAAGAATAGATTTCTTTGTTTAATGGCATATCGATCTTTGTGGGTTATTAATGCCAAAGACATCCTAGTAGAAGAACAGAAGTGATACTATTTAACCTACTGTTAGGAGATAAGGGGTTCATACTTTGTCCAAGGATATTAGTTCGAAAGTGAACATAATTGTACAATTGGAGTTCTAATTGACTCACTTCGAGGTCACTGTCCAGCACATTAGCCACGACACCAAGAGGTTTCCCAGTGGGATTTGGTAGCAATACAAGAGCACAGAAATTTCTTACTGATTGGATACTTATAGAAAATTCGTTGTCTCGGTAATCTCGAAATTTGATGGAAATATATACTCATATATATTTACAGAGAGAGAGAGAGAGAGAGAGAGAGAGAGAGAGAGAGAGAGAGAGAGAGAGAACAGGAAAGTTCGATTGACAAAACCCAACTACCTTTAAAATCCGACTACTTATGCCAAGAAGACAAAACCACTTTCAACTTCTAAGTACGCATGCATGATACTGGACAATATAGTCACAAGCCTTAAAGGATCAAAATATTAGATAAAACAGCTTTTCTAATAATAATGATCTGACCTCATGTTAAAACTTCATTTATCTAAAATTATATTATTGCATATTAAATTACATCTTCTAGTTGGTTTTCATTATTAACGTATTGCTTTATTAAATTATCTAAGTATATACGAATTATAGATCAATCTCTGACTACTGTCTTCAGCTTTATATTCACAACTTTTTGGGCGAGATGTGTCCTTCGGGCGATGCGTCTTTCGGGCTTCTTCAGGTGTTTCATGTCAAATTCTTGCGTCTATACGGAACTTCAAACCAAACACTTTATTTAATCCACTGTGAATAGGTTGGTCTAATTCCGTTAACCATGACCAGGAACAAGCGTTAATCTATAGTAAGGATTCCTGTACGATTTTTACCTGAGCTCATATAGCAATTTCCTTTATCTAGCCTCTTTGATAATTGGTTATCATACGGTATTTGTCTCTATACTTAATCTGTTCAACAAGTCAAAGTAGCCCAATATATGCACTGTTTATTAAGTTGTCTTATTTTCTAATGTTCTTCCCAATGTGTTATTTTCATTTCATCCTATCAGAGTAAATGGTTTCCCTTTTCCTTTTATATATGATCAGCCATAGCTGACTTTTTAATTTGACCTCGACATACTGCTTTTCAATATTCCTCTGACTTTACTTTTAATTGGTGGGATGTGTCGCCTTTGTATACTTTACCACAACTACATGGGATGGAGTACACGCAATTTTTAGGCTTCTTGTATCCCGTTGGGGGTTTGAAACGAATGAGATATTTTCAAAGTGTCATAACACTCCTGAGTATTGTCTTGATTTCGTATGGACTAAATATCTTTTGAATTATTTTGGCCAGGCCTTTGACTTAGGGCAGACAGACTGTGGTTAGTTTTCGGGTATTATTCTCTGTCGTTCGATCGAGAACATTTAGAGCCGATATTATGCTCTCTGGGTATTTGTTCCAATGTTGGTTGTCTCTACTAATCGCTTTTGCTCGATTTTGTAGGCAACGAACGATTCCTTTCTTTAATTAATAAGGATGATGCGTATTCAAATTGATGTACTGTCCGGTAAAGGTTGGCTTTGGATACACAGATGACAAGAATACTCGCTTTGTGCGATTAATTAATAAATCTAGGAAAGATAACTTGTCCTGATCTTTCTTTATAGAGTGAACTGTATATATGGTCTGATTTAGTTCACCAGATGCAGTATTCCATGTACACTTTGGCCAAATCTAGCAGTGATCCTCTGGTCGTTATATGTCAGATCCGGACTGATTTGTCTAAATTTCTGAGATACTATTTACCAACCCCTCCGCTCGGGCAGGATATGACACAAGGTCAATTTTTAAGCGGAGTCCTAGACTAGTTGCCTAACTAAGGCTGAAGAACCTAGTCTGTCCTACTATTTACCCATAGCTGGAGGGAGAATAATTGGATTCATACCTTTCCCAAGGGTATTAGTGCTATGTGAAATGCAATCAGTATCGTCCAGGATTTGAACTCGTATCGCCGTGTTCATTTCCTACGGCGATAACGACTACACCACGGGCACTAAATTTCTGAGATAAAACTTGATTGTTTTTATCACTAAAAGGATTCAGATAATTGTCTTCACCGTTATTGTTATATTCATAAAGTTTCTGCCGATGCGTCTTTAGGCTTTCTTCCGGTGTTATTCTCCAATGTCCTTCCCTGTCAATTATCTTAACTTCATAATGGTAGATGGTTTCCATAATATGAAAGATGGAAGTTGACTTACTGTGTGGAATCCACCTATTTCTAGATGGGGTCTGACAAATACTGACTAATGATTTACAGGTTTTAAGGGTGGTGACTTGTTACTTGCAATAGATCCCAAAAGATGATTTTCATTCGCCTATTATGATTATTTTTAGATGAACGTGGTTCATCGAAATTATTCTAGATAGCGAATCAGATAAGTTCAAAAAACTTAAAGGAACTTCAGTAGGTTCTCCCCAACTTTCTTTTGATTTAAAAGCAAAAAATATTTTGAATATAGACGAACGCTTTAATAAAGAGAAAAATGTCTTAAGATAGATTAAAGATGGATTGAATTATAATTTTACTGTATATGGGTGAGTGTGTGTTATCAGAATATAGAGGAGGCAAAACTACAGGATGTATTGCGTTAAATCTAGTTCATACACAATTTTTCATCCCAGAAGTGTGAGGAATGTATTGTTACCATTAAAGAAACATTTAGCATACCAACACAGGGTTAGCATTTCCAGAATAACACAAGTTACTTTTCTTACTTGGTTAGTGAGCAAGTGAGTCATCTGAATGACGCATTGAAAGAAAAAAGACATTTTTCTCTGTCAGGAAATCAGTGAATTTGCTTTATTTTAATGCCCATCCTTAAGTTGCCGATGCGACACAGCAAAAACATTAGCAAACTGAGATGGGATATGCTTTCATATGCGGTGGATTATTCTTCTGTTGAATATTACTGGTTTCCTTCTATACAACAATTCTTTTCTTTTTAGAGCTTCCAACATTTTAATGATCCCAGAAAAATTCCTCGAATTAAACTGTGAATCCTTTTCTTTTCAGTGCAAATTATCGGCTTATCTTAAAACTGCTCAGGTTTTCCTAACATTCATCTACAACTCTACTTTGATTGAGTCCTTGTATTCTAATGTAATGGAGATTATGTGTCTGTCTATCAGTTACAGAAACGATGTCACCACCGACGAAATCAATCAAAAACAAAATGAAAATAAGCGCGATCTTTTTATATGCATTCTTATTTCGTTTCGTAGCTCTTTCTAATTCATTATAAAACTTTTTACATTAAAACTCAAATACTTTTTTCTCGAAAGTGCACATTTTTGCTAGTATTTTTAACCGTGAGGGAAAATAATAATTGGTTTTCGAGTATTGTTATTTTAAATCTAAATTTTGTGCAACTTTGGAGTTTAAAAATCTTTTGTGCAACAAAAATTAAGAAAAATTCGAAAATCAGGAGTTAGGAATTTATATTATCGTTACTAAGAGAATAACATTATGTACATTGCTATTTGGTAATGAAAGAATATTTATTATTCGTTGAAAATAAAGATCCGTGTAATGCAGGGTAGTATTACGAGTTATAATCTAAAACTAGTTTTTATTATTATTTCTGAAATGTTTTTAAACCGATAGCTATAAGATAGCACACTGTAGATGCTATTCTCTGGCAATCGCAAACATTACCTGTCTAATATTTCTTTGTAACAAATAAGACACGATATAAATTTGATTTGTTCTTTTCGAGAGACAACTGTTTTACTTTTGACTATATATGAGATGTGTCTAAAACCACTCTTTCAAAACAGCGTACCAACAGAGATGTTGTAGTATGTACTCAGCTGAAATTATGTGTAATAGTGACCCTGTGGGTTTGTAAAGGATTTTGCATTAGGTAAGCTTGGTTAGTATTGAGATATACGAGTAGAAGTGAAGGTATACAGAATGCGCTTATTGTTTTCTCCAAGTTGAACTATGAAGTTTTTGAGTGAAATTATTTTTCAAAAAAGGGAAAACATTCTACATTCTTTTAGCTGGATACGAGATAGTTCTTAGTTTTATATAGTCTTATCGAGATGTACTCTTGGGTACGTCTCCGCAAAAATCTAAGATCGACTCTGAAAAGTAGACCACATTAGATAATAGAAGGTTGGTTGGTTGGTTGGTTGGTTGGTTTTTATAACATATCAACCCTTTTAAGTCATTTAATGTCAAATCCATTTTTATACAAATAAAAAGTGCTATCTGAAACAATTCAGTTTAGAATTAGTACACAATTAAATTGTAAAAGCATCTCCATATCAAGCTATCCAGTTTAGGCAAACAGTTCTTATTGAAAGAATTCAGTTTAGCGTATGTACAGATTCAATGTCAAAAAACAATTCCATTACAAAAAATTCAGTTTTGTATAAGTACGCAGATAGATAGATAGATACGCTGAACAGGACCTACATTGATACAATTTACAAAACATATCAAAGTTTAAAATACAGTAAACAATGTTTCAGAAATGAACATGTCTATTTTTAAGAGTATAAGTCTCAATAAGTAGTTGATAAAACAGTAAAAAGTTCGGTTTCTTTAATTTTTGATTTAATTTAAAAGAAACCAAACTTTTTACTGTTTTAGTTCTGTAAATTATGCCTGGCGTGCTGAATTCAGCACGAAAATTTAGAAAGTAATTATTTGTCGAACAAATGAAAAGATTAGAAATTTCGGTGGTCATAAAGCAAACAAATAAACATACAAATAAACAAAGCAATGAATAAATGAAATAAAAAAAAACATCAGAGAAAACTAATTTAATTTCAAATAAGAACAAATTGTGCATTTTTACTCGTTAAAACAATTATAAATATGTCAAAACTTACTCATTTAAAAACGCATGTAATAAGATAACTAATATCTTGAATGCTACAAAAATGTCCGATAATTAAGACAGTCAAAAGTAGTTTCTTTATAGCACAAATCTGACTTTTCAAAACGCTTGACACTCGTTCAGTTAAAGCTCCAGATTCAGAATTTGGCCCAATTATTACTTAGAAACGGTGTTAATTTTTGTTTTAATTTCTTTGTTTCTTCATTCGTCTATCTGCGACTTTATCGATGAATCGAGTACAATATCCATCTCTTGCATTATAAGATTAGAGTTCTGTAACTGATCCCGTATTGATGTTATCAATATATTTAGAAAAAATTGCATGACGTTATCTATATATGAGATGTGTTTAAAAAGTATGAATATTGGCTTCATTATTTTCTTTCAAATCAGCTCTGATTCATCAAGACGTCTTGACTACTATCGAGATATCGTCACTTTATTTTTTTACTTTGTTTACCGACGCAAACGTCATCATTTATTTATTCGGTGTGTCTTATTTTCTCATCGCAGAAAATTCTGAACAACGAATCTACTGTAAGTTTTGGACTAAAACTCGGCAAAACTTGTTCTGAAACCTTTAAAATACAGAAGGAATCTTATGGATATGATTCAGTAAGATGTCTCACGGTCTTTGACTAACGGTGATTGCTTCAAGTAAAGATGAACATCAGTTGAACGAGATGAGTCTGCAGGGAGGTTTTCCATCTGCAGAAAAGCTGAAAAAAATGGAGAATATTTGCAGCCTGGCGAAGGAGGATTGAGTATCAAAGAGCTTTACAATGGGGTAGGCATTTCCATTAGGCCATTTCGATTTATTCTTACTGAAGTTTTCGCGAACAGACAAGGTACTGCCAAGTTAGTTCCACTTATTCTGACTCAAGAGCAGAAGGAGTTACGGGTAATTTTTAAAAACCATAACATTGGTTCTGAAACCAAAACTTTGTTGATTTTAAAGAGGTGTCAGTCATGACTGAGGCAAAAGAAGGCTAACTACTTTTAGAATAAGACCAAAGTTCTGCTAAAATTTTTCTTTTTGGGTAAAGTACAAAAGGAATTTACTTCACCAAAACTTATTACTGAAAGGTGAACTCTCACCAGACAGTATTACATGTAAACCTTCCGCCATCTTAACATAATGCTTTGTAAACATGTGAACTTCAGTTAAAAATGTGGACCACAAGTTAATTTTACATTCACCATGACAATGTATCTGTTCATTATCTTCAACTTGTCAAGAATTGTTTGGTAAAAGAAAGGATTGTGCATGATTTCCAATCCTTGGTCTGTTTGGATTTCCTTGTTTCCTGAAATGAAAATTCATCTCAAGAATAAGAGCTTTGAGGGTATAGAAATTATTAAATGAAATATGACAGTGTAACTTCTTACCATGTCAAAAAGTTTCTAAGTTGTTTTTTATCAATCAAAATCTAGCAGAAATAAGTGTCTTGAATGGTAAGGGGATTTTTCTAGTGCTATATGTTGTCAACTGCATATTGTTTCCCTTATGGGGGTTCATTGAACAGTGTGACAAAGTGGTCCTTCTATTTGGCAAGAAGCTCGTTTCTCTGTCATTCCTTTGTTATCAAGGGCTAGTACTTACTTTAAACGGCTCTCTCTTTGTCACAACATAGCTCTCATGTTTTGGTGAAAACCTTTGACATCATTACGTCTGCAAGTGTCTGGAGTTCGGCCATCATTTACTTTTAATTTCTCTGCATTTCTGTCGAAGAAGTTAATAGAATTTTCTGAACTGCCATGTTTGGGTTAACAAGATTAATAACAATATTCTTCTATTGAATAAAAGAAAGAAACAAAGAAAAAACAATTCTGGTAAAAGACAGGAGCGAGAAAGTATTTCTGTATCTCGGAAGATCCTCCATTAAAATATCCGTGTCCCGGACGAGGTCCCATTCAATATCTGTTAATGGCGGAAGGTGAGAATATGGTTCGACAACGGCATACACGCTCCGTTTTCCTTCGGGCTTCGGAATTTAATGGTACAGCTCGTGCTCCAAATCTCAAGTTTATCATTGGGGAAATATTCCCTCTTTTCTCCTCTATCTTATAAGAGCTATTCTTTCCTCCCGTAATTTGTTTTTCATTCACGTCAGCGTGGATGCAGCAAGATAAATTTGAATATACTTATATTGTATGTTCACCATACCTCGGAGTTTGAGTTCATTCAAAGGAGAAGTGTTTTCTTTTCTCTCAGTGTTCTCTGTGCGGCATGACTTTGGAATTTGGGTTTCTCCATATCCCAAATTATGTTCTTAGTTTTTCAACAAATACAGGGAAACTCTTTATGTGTCCTCACCCTTGGGCGATAAAATAGCAACTAATTAGTTTCTGTAGTTTGAAAATTCACCACGTGTTGGCTTTTGGCGGTTTCTTTATCAGTACCAATCATGGTCACAGGTCTGCCTCTCCGCCGCTGATGCATACATGGCAAATAGAGAGTGAGGTTCTCCTATGCCCATGTCACCTTGTAATGATAGAGAGGGTTGAAGAGAGACAGTCTCTCTTTCAATTATTTTGCTTACTACTATCGTCGTCTGATGGATAGCGTGTCACACCTCCTTTCCCCATAACCCGGCGAATGTATGAGGGTGTCACACTTCCTCGTCACAATACTATTAATATATATGTGTATATGTGTGACAATGTACGGCAAACAACTCCTGACATCTTCCCGTTCATTAAAATTGTTTTTTGTCCCATTGGATTTTTTTGTGTGTTGAAAAATTACCCCAAAGGGACAAAACAACAATATTAATGAACGGGAAGGTGTCAAGAGTTATTTATGGCCACCTACCATCCATTGCGAAAACTATCAAAATTACTCAAACTAGACATGCGGGACACTGCTGGAGAAGTTGGGACGAGCTCATAAGGGATGTACTTATGTGGACCCCTTCACATGGACGAGCAAAGGCAGGACGACCAGTTCGAACATACATAAAGCAGCTCTGTGCCGATACGAGATGTCGCCCGGAAAACCTATCGGAAGCAATGGACGATAGGGAGGAGTGGCGAGAGAGGGTCAGGGATATCCGTGCTGATAGCACGACATGATGATGATGAAGATGAAAAAATAGAATAACAACTTTTCGGTAAGGAAACTTTCAAGTATGACTGTCTGTGCTTCTCTTTGCCACTTGACGACTTGAATTTTAATTACTTAAAATTTAAATTAAAATTTACTTGAAATTTAATTAATTAAGATCAGCAAATTCTTTCTTCAGTTGATCTAAATACTCGAGCTTTAACTCTTATAAACATACTAATTCTTCGACAAAGATAGTAATAAATATTACATACACTTTGCAATGATGCAGTGATTTCTAATTTAATCTGAGAGACTATTATAAAATAATTTCTGTGATGGTTAATTGTATTATTCATTTTATTATTTAGTCTGGTCAGCTCGCAACTATTCTGAGGTCTTTTAGCTAAAATCTTTAAGTGGAAATGTAAGTCAAATTAGAATGGTCAAGCGCGTGCACGTGCAAACATATGATAGGAGGACACCTGTCATCTCGGGACAGGAGAACCAAATGAAAATAAAATGGATTTATGTCTTGTCATAAGTTTGACTGAGTTAAAATAAAAACATAAGCAAAATTAGGGACACGTGTGATGATCATGATGATATGATGCAATAACTGAGTGAGATGACATCACACTAATGATAATCTGAATTTTAGAATATATAAGAATTAGCTAATTTTGAAAATTAGTCAGTTTGGAATCGGTTGTCTCTTGAATTAGAGTTGAAACAGAATTGAGATCCACAGAGCCTTTCATGGCAGCGACTGCGGGTGGGTGACTTAGTGTAGCGGCAAGCTTGTCTTTGTTCATTAACCCTTCCTAGTTGACTACGAGATGACTGCTAGAAAACTGTATGCAATCTGCATAATGATAAACTTCTTCGTATCTAGGGAATAAAGTGACAACTTCTCTCTAAAAATATATTGGATATATTATTGTTATACCAATACGTTTCAATCATCATCATCATCATATCGCGCTGGTAGCACGGATATCCCTGACCCTCTCTCGCCACTCCTCCCTATCGTTCATCGCCCTAGGTAGGTCTTCAGGACAACATCCCGTATCCTCACATAGCTGCTGAATGTACGTTCGTGCTGGTCGTCCTGCTTTTGCGCGGCCATGTGTGGGGATCCATAAGAGTACATCTCTTGTTAACGGAGAGTTTTTTTTTGTCTTCGATTTGTCGGCACCCAGGAAACTTGCTCCAACGAACCATCACAACTATCAGAAGAAGTTTCGAATTGAGTGTATCATTCCCCATTTGTGGACCTTTCAAACACAACGTGGGTACGGAGAGGATTGATAAACAAACTACCCGGAAATGCATGTGGTTGTCACAGAACCAAGGCCACAATAGTACCACATTTGGTACCGTTACAAGCATAGTACCACATTTGGTATCGTGACAAGAATAGTCTTACTCTATCAAATATTTCCTAAGTTAAATATTTACTGGTTTCCCAATCCATACCCTCAGGCAAAAAGTTTAGTAAATATCAAATATTTTGAGTTAGTTTAGTAGATCAGTACCACTGTGGAATGAATTCAATTTTGGCCTTAAGTTGCAGTCTTATGACAAGACGAAACTAGGTTTAGTGAAAGAAGCGATTTTGTGTCAAGCATAGGGTCTCGTCTTATTTCAGAAGTTAAGTATCGTGAGTTCTTTGATCGATGGTAACATATAAAATCTGAAACTGTAAGAAATATGTGATCAGGCAAAACTTTGTAAACAAACTGACCAGTAGTGAGGCGGTAAATCGCTTACGAGGACCAGGTGTTTTCACCAAGTTTAGGCCAAATGCCAGATTTAGCAAAGCTAAAAACAAAACAAAGATATTTCCTGTGACCAGAAGTAAGCAGCTTCGCTTCTCTGACCAATTATTCTCTTGCTGTGACATCGCTCTTCGCTGGATTCAAAGCAGTTGTTGTATGTTTTTAAATATTTCAAGCTGATATATTCAGTGCACAAATACACACTATTCTATATGATATCAATCTTTTTGGGGCCTGTTGAATTTTTTTAGTATTATAAATCTATTGTTTCGGTATAAGTGTAGATTTTCTGTCTGTTCTTTTTTTACTTAAAGCGATGTAATATAAATGACAACCAACTAAGATATTTTTTGATCGTCGTAGGTCCCCATTGTTATAGAAAAGTCCTCTTGCAGGTCTTTTTATCTATGTGCACGAGCATGTTTGAATTCGAGTCACGATAAGATCATTTCAAGAATCTGCTTGGAAAACATATTGAACAAACCAAAGAAGTTATTGAAGACCAGCTAGTTATTAAACTTGGACACTTCACGGAGAATGAACTTGACACAGTTCTGAAAATGATCAAAAACAGAAAACCTACAGAACTTAGTGAGAAATCTCCGGAAATACGGAAAGCAATGAAAATTAAGGACATCCTTCTTCGATGATACAACACTGTATATAACGAAAACACAATAGAGAAATAGACGAATGGAAGCATCCTTATCGAAGAAAGGCAACCTCATAACCTCCTAAACCTATTGTGCAATAACTCTTACTTTTATAAATGCTATGATTAATAATGGTCTGCTTTTCAATCGTATCTGACCTGAAATTTAGAAAGTTCTTAGGAAAATTCAGAACGGCTTTCGAAGAAATCTGTCCACAACTTCTCAGATTTCAACTATTCGTCGATTCATCGAAGAAGTATGATCTCAAGGCAGGACTTTTATTTGTAAATTTCTCCAAGGCAGAAAGTATAGCTGACGCAGATTACGCGTATGACATAGCATTTCTTACAAATTCAACAACTGAAGCCAAATCTCTTCTGCCTGGAGCAAGATAGTAAGAAGTATTAGTCTCGGCGTTAACTCGGAGTTTTAATGGCAATCCTCTGAAATGAGTAAAGCAGTTCATATATTTCAGACGCGATATCTCAACTACAGAAAGTGATGTCAACATACACATGGGTAAAGCACTGACTACTAATAACATGTTATCGACAATACTCGTATGTAAATTTGATCTGTCTGATAAAACCAGACGAGGATTCTTCGAGGCTGTAGCCGTGTCAGTAATATAGTATGTTTGCATTATTTGGACTTTAACGAAAGGCTTGAAGAAAAAGTTAGATGAAGACTACACATTTACGTTGTATGTTTTAAACAAATCCGGTGAGGAGCACCAAACAAACCAATGCAACCACAAACCATCCATTAAGATGAACAAAACATTTTAGGTACTATTAGAGAAGGCTGACATTCTCCTATAGACACCAACACATGGATTCACGATTGTTTGCAGACCAGCAAAAACTTACAATCATCAATTCTCTGTTGTCACTAAAGGACTTATCGAGAACGGTGGCCGATGGAAACGGATGGCTCGAGAGATTCAAAGTAATACGTACTGTCAACACGCATTGATGATGATAATGAACATGCGTAAAGGAAAAACCACTAAAACAAACATAAACAAAATGTTTCTCCAAGTGATAAATATTTACCGCCAATAAACCACGGATACTGAATAGAAACACTGTACAAGTTAATTACACGTGTACAGAAATCAAGTCACACGTCACACAAAACATAACAAGCATCGTCAACAAGAAACACACCATCAACCACTCTCTGCAAGTTTAGCTTGAATTACCAAACACCTCCTATCTATCAAGCCACCACAATAAAAGTTTCCAGGTTATATATATATATATATATATATATATATATATATATATATATTGTTTGTTTGTTTGTTTGTTATATTTATAAATGAAGTGTTCTCAGTGTCAGCTGATAAAGATCTAAGTTAGGATAGCGGAGAGACAGAGTCGCCTGTGTCGTTCAGTCTTGGTCTAATCTATCCTAACTTATATATCTAAAAGAGAGCCATGCTGCGAAAACGAAACAGGATTGGTATCAAACAAAAAAATATTAATGTCCACAAAATACCTTTAGGTGTTCATTGGTGTGTGCGTGCGTGTGTGTATACGCATTTCGCAGCTCTTACTGGGTACAAAAAAAGAATGGATACTGATTTTATGGCCAGTGATGATAGCACCAATACCAACATTATAATTTCCACTCCACACTATTTTAAGAGAATTATTTCAAATATTACAAAGATTGTTACTAATAATAACAAGTAATGCTATTCACCAAATTATCTACATATATTCATACATTCATATTTCTTTTTCGCTTCAATAGAAATAAAAGAAAAAAGAAAAGAAGACAAATCAATGAAATATATAAAATAAATGGATTCAACGTGAGAAAATCTGAAACGAGTGGCAGTGACGCCTTCATTTTTTTCTGTTACTGTCCGACGCCGATTTGGTAAATTTCAGTCTGAAATGCGGACATCCATCACAGAAGCAGTTTAAAAGCTGAGGGAATTTCGTTCTTAAAATGGGCACTAGCTTCCAGGCAGACTCTGGGCAAATTGGCCCAATCAGGGAAAAAAGAGGAAAAAATGCAAGCATGAAATAAATAAATAAATGAATAAATAAAAAGTAAAAACACAACCCCCCCCCAACTTTAACGTTTCCTCCCTACCCACAAATGAAAGGCAAGTTTATCATCAGGGTTAGGATTGCTGGTGTTACTTCAAAGAACGGATCGTCCAAGAGGAAAAAGATAAGTGATAATGAAAAAAGAAGGGTTAAGAAGAGAAGCAGGGGGAGAAATTTGAATGTGGTAAAATGATAAAAGAAAGAAAGACAGTATATATACGTGTGTGCTTGTGTGTGCGTGTGTAAGTCCTGAAATTAACCAGGCAGATGTAGACGAGAATGAATCTTGTCCGAGATACAAAGAATTTACTTGTGCACTCACTATAAATTTGTGTATTTGTTTAGATGTATGTGTCTGTTTGTGTATATGCATGTCTTTATGTGTGTGTGAGTATGAGTGCCTGCGTCTTTGTGTGTATATGAGTGTGTGTTGAGAAATATTCTATGCAACAAAAATGTAAACAATGATGATATTCAAGTTACCTAACACTACAGAAATCAGTTCTCATCCACAATAACAAATGATATCTTACGATATATCAGAAATTACAAGGGTATATCCTATGATATAGTAGAATTGTGTGAAATAATAAAATGATTTTAATTAAAGCAGCCTTCGTGGTGTAATGGCTAAAGTGCAGGAGTACAACCTGGAATTGAGCGAGTTTGAACTCCAGTCGTACATTCACTTTTGGACTATAACCTTTGGGAAAGGTAAGAGCCCTCTATATCTCCCCAGCTATGCTGTAAATAGTTTCACTGCTGTTCTTCTACAAGGACAGCTTTGTCAATAGATAACCTAAGAAGGTTGATATACCATTAAATAAAGAAATCAATCCTAATTTTAAATAATTAATCCAATATGATATGCAAAAATCATCAGACGATATAGATACAAATGTTCACAAGAAACTCAAATTTTACTTTGATGTATTTACGAACCAGAATGTCATTGATTATAAAATTCTCTGGAACTCTGAAAGAGAAAAAAAAACTGCCATATAGTGGACTTTGCTAAAGCAGTAGAACTGAGAGTGAAAGGAAGGGAAAAGTTGGACAAATGACTAGACCGTGTCAGAAAGCTAAATAAAAAAGGCAGCGGCAAGAAGGACACTATGATACCAATTGAAGTTGGTACACTTGAACAGTAATCAAGAACGTGGAAAATATTTGATGAAAGAATTGAAGATAAGAGAAAAAATCGAAACTATCCAGACAACAGCGAAATGAAAATAGGCTATGATGATTAGGAAAATCATAGAAAACTGAGGAGACTTGCTGTCATTCCAGCTTCTGTGAAAATCCATCAGAGAAAACTGATATAAAAAAGTTGCAATGAGAAGGGAATCCTAAAAAAAGAGAATTTCTTTTAATAGCACCACAAAAAATTGATTATACGCAACAAGATTCGCAAATGTAGATTATGCGGAGAAAAAGATTAAACTAAATCTTATAATAAGCGAATGAAACAAACTAGCATGAAAGGAGTACAAGACTAGGCACAATTGTATGGGAAATGTGTTACCATGGGAATTGTGCAAGAGATTGGCCATACTACCGAGTGACATATGGACAAAGCAGAATTTATCTTAAAGAATAAAACGCATAAAATTCTCTGGGATTTTGAGTTACAAATGAGTCATCTAATCTCGGCTAGAACACCAGAACTAGTAACGGTTTTCAAAGGCTTGTAAAATAGAAGAATCGAGACTGTCCAAACCATTGAATCCGTTAGAATACTCAGAGGAATTCTGAAGAATTTAAGAGATTTTCGGTCTCTCTGGCTCCAGATTAAGATCACCAGCTTGCGCTGGTGTCAAAAATTCACAAGAACTAAAATAATAATGATATGGATGATGATAATAATGACAATACACCATAGCATAAAAAAGACCTTACCTCCGAGAGATTACATAGGCAGGCTATATGAGTTAAGAAAAGAAGAAGGAAGAGTTCTCGCCAACATTGCAGATAGCCTAGATACATCAATACGCTGATTCGAAGACTACATAAAAAAGAGCAAAGAAAGACTTATAGTGACCAGAAACACAACGAACACCATAATGAACAATAGAACAACTAAGAAAAAGAAATGGGATGAAAACAACTGTATTTATCAAGTGACAAACTGACGAAATGTTACATGGAAAGACCTGATCATAGCAAAGAAGGGGAAACTTTAAGAGAGAATCTGATTCTCTACAGGCAGCAGAAAAAAAATGCATAAGAACCATTTATTAAAGACAAAATCGATAATACGCAACAGACGTACAAAATGTAATGATAGAGACGAAAGCATTAGCTACATAAGAAGCGAATGCAGCAAACTAGGTCGAAAGGAGTATAAGACTAGACATATCTGGCTGGAGAAGGTGATCCATTAGGAACTGTCCAAGAAATTGAAATCTGATAATGGTGTTGCCTAATCCTAACACCGATATAATATAAATATATGATAAATTAGGTCATTATATTCATTGAAAAACATGCAAATATTATGTAATACTGAAATGTGGAAAATAGTATGAACACATACCAGAGTTAATTACAGAAGCTAAAGAAACTATAATTCATAGGGACTTTTCTGTTCAAATCCATAGAAAAATAAAGAGCAATAGACCAGATATAGAAGTTAGGACAATATAAGAAAAACATGTTTACTTATTAATATGTCAGTGCCAATATATTAGACAAAGAGTATAATAAAATAAGTAAATACAAAGATCAGAAAACTGAAAATGAAAAAAATGTGACATTTTAAAATTACCTCCGTACCAGCAATAGTGTGAGCCCTGAATCTGATGAAAAAAATGGATAGATAAATAGATTGACAAAATCTCTAGTAGTCCCAGCCTATAAGAAATGCAAAAATGACACCTTGCAGTATGGGTCATCTTTATTGGAGAATAGAATCAATGTGACAGGAAAATTACCTCCAAAAAGAGGTAGCAAAAAGCATGAATACGTAGAATACCTATAATCACTTTAGCCTTGGGAAAAGACCCGATGAAATGGTGTAAAAACCTGAAAATAAAACTAGAAATCAAATAATAATAATAATAATAATAATGATAATTATAATAATAATAAAGTAGCTCAGAAGAGGAACTAAGCATGACAAGAGAATTGTATAATACCAAAATAATACCAAATAGTTTCAGCACAAACTAGAACCCATTCTAACTTATTACCTAATACCAGCAAGTAGACCAGATCTAGTTCGAATTAAAAAAAAACAGAGAAAGAGAGAGAGAGAGAGAGAGAGAGAGAGAGAGAGAGAGAGAGAGAGAGAGAGAGAGAACTTGGAATTTGCTGTTCCAGTGGATTACATAAAAGAAAATGAAAAGATAGATAAATACTTGTATTTTACCAGAGAACAAAAAACTGTGGAAAATGGTAGAGACGGTAATAACAATTGTAGTTGGTACAGTCGGAACGGTCTCATAAAGGTTGAAAAGGGAATCGAAACAGTTCGAAATCGAAAGAGGAATCGAGAACATTCAGACTACCACATTGTTGAAATCGGCGAGAAACCCTGAAGAGTCCTGTCGAGACTTACTGTCACTCAGATTCAAGAGAAAGTCCACCAGGTAATGATAGAATGAGAAACTCACAATATGTAAATTAATACAACTACGACCAATAATAATAACAATAATAATAATAATAATAATAATTATTATTATTATTATTATTATTATAATCGCCTGCATTTTCATTGCGGATATTAATCAACACAAGGTCTTGAAAAGTACATTAACAAGAGCAAAGAAAGAATTCTTACAACAGTTAGTAACAGCAAAAGAAACATTAGAATAAACTGAATAACTGTAACATAATTGAGCTGTCTATGGAGAATCGAAGTTTAATTTGAAGGGAAGGAGAGCGAGAAGAAAAAAACAAGAAAAAGCAAAGAGAGAGTCTACGGAATGGCCAGCTGACATGAGTGAATCAGGCCAAAGCACACGATGTTGGCCAGCCAGTGACGAGTGAATGACTTCGGTTATTAAAAATGACAAGAAAAACCGGGGGTCGTAAACGGATATATTTCTCCCTCCGATAACAGGCAAGTAAGGAGATCACTCTGTTTTTGGAAAGTTAGTTGGTTGGGAGACGTTAGGAGAAAAAGACGAGAGTTGAACACCAGCCAAAGACATTGCAAAGAGAGACGAAAACTTTTGGAAAGTGCTCCGAAAACGGGTCTCACACGAAACGCACAGCTGTAGAGACGAAACTATAAAACAAGTATACTGTAAAACTGCAAAAAAATCCAGAAAGAAAATTCAAGGTCTGCGTCTGCTTTTTCTCTCTCTCTCCTAATGGCATGTGGTTTTTCTTTGTTCAGCTAACGCGGGTGACTCAGTTTTTATACTCTCTTTCTCCCCACGACTACTTAAAAAGTGTAGTAGGAATAAACTTATGTGATAGTGAACTAAAACAGAGTTTTGAGCGTTCGTCCCTTTTTTTTCAACGACGAGGTTCAAACCGTACATTTGATGTGTAAGTGTACAACGTCTATTTAGTGCCATAACCAGTATACGCCACGTATTAAAACAGAAGAAAGAAAGAAAGGAAAACGATGGAAAACCGACAAAAACGAAATTTTAAAAAATAAGGAAAGAAAGACGATGTAAAATGACAAAAGAAAAAGTAAGAAAGGTAAAATACAGGAGAAGAACCGATAAAAAGAAAAAAGAAAGAAAATACTGAAAGAAAGTCCCTGAATGAAAAAAACACAAGACAAATACAGAGGAATCAAAGTCGTCCGGTTGAGATAAATGAATAAAAGTATAGACAGCTGGACGGTCAAGAAATATAAAACAAACAACCCGTTGGCTCGTTTCTTACATTTTTCTTTGGTTCATTCCAGCTCTGTAGTCCGTACCTGAGATTTAAAATAAGAAGACAAAAGAAAAGCAAAAAGAAGGAAGAAGGAAAAGGGAAAATTATAGACAACTGAAGAAAGAGTAGGAAATATATCTTTTTAAAAATGTGTTAGTCACCTTGCCGTTTTTCGTTCTGTCCAGTCTGATTTCGGGTCTAACTGTCCAAGAGTTCACACTTGCTGTGTTTGGGATTTTGAGTGGATTTATGAAAAAAAGGTTGAGTGCGCCACCGTTCCACGAGACATAGTCCTAGCTGAGTTCCGACGAAGTAGAGATAAATGTCAATGAAGCCTGTTCTGCTTGTTTAAGACAATGACATTTTTTTTTGCTTTATTGGGTGGGGGAGTTCAACTTGTTGGTGATTTCTCAGGGTTTTCGATCTCAGTTGATGTCTTGGATTTGTGCGTGAGCAATAAGGTGAACAAATAGATTTAGGAAAAAAGAGACGTCAGTGCCGATAGGGAATGGTCTCCAAAATACCTCACTGATTGGCAAGCTGATAGAGGGGTACTGAAGAAAAAAAAAGTAAAAGAGACCATTTTAGAAAGAAAACTCCTTGTTCTGCGAGCGAGTCGAGGTTTGTGTTTATACGAGTAACAGTCACAGTGTATTTTAAACTTACAGCACGAAAATGCTGGCTTGAGGAAACGGAAGAGGAAGGAGGAGATAGAAAGAGATAGAGAAAGAAAGGTGAAGGAAAGTAATTCATTAGCCCAAAAAAGAGAGAAAATAATCATAGTTACAGAAGTGAGTAAGACATTGGTTAAAAAAAACTAGGTTTGGGCAAAATAAAAAGAAAGAAAAAGAGAAAAGGAAAACTATACTAACTTTAACAACAAGAAAAAGAAAAAAAAGAAAAAGGAGAATGAAACAAGGACAGAAAGAAGAAACATTAACGAACTGTTGATTATTTAATTTGTTGCATGTTCCTTTGTTAATTTTACTTCTTTCGAATTGTATTGTATTTTTTGTACTGTTTTTGATGTATTCCTGTGGTTGTCGCGGATAAATGACAGAAGTATCTGTTCGATAGGATTGCAGAGACAAACCCAAATTAAAAACAACGGATCAATGATTAAATAATTTACGTATATCTGTGTGACGGCAATACGAGAAACATAATTTTGAAAATTTTTACGGGTTAAAATTTTAGAATTGTCGTGTGGAAGGTCTGAAATATGATTAAGCGGCCTATTGAGAGTCGAAATTAGAGAACTAATTTCTGGGGAAGGAAGAGAGAAGAAAAAAAAAAACAAGAAAAATCAAAGAGAGTCTACGGAACGGCCAGCTGACAGGAGTGAATCTGGTCAAAGCACAGGATATTGGTCAGCCGGTCACGAGTAAATTACTTCGGTAATTAAAAATGACAACAAAATATAAATTTTCTCCATAGGATCGGAATCACCGGAAACGGATAGGTTCCGCCCTCCGATAAGTAGGGGATCACTCGGGTTAAGGAAAGTTAGTTGGTTGAGAGACATTAGGAGGAAAAGACGAGAATAGAAATCCAGCCAAAGATATCGCAAGGAGAGGCGAAAATTACGAGCCTCATTTTAAGGGGTGATCTGAAAAGGAGTCTCATCCGAGACTCACGGCTGCGGAGAAAATTTCTGCGAACAAGCAACAGAAAACCAGAAAAAAAAAATCAAGGTCTCAGTTTGCTCTCTTCTTCTTCTTCTTCTTCTTCTTCTTCTTCTTCTTCTTCTTCTTCTTCTTCTTCTTCTTCTTCTTCTTCTTCTTCTTCTTCTTCTCTCTTAATGGTATGTGGTTTCTCTTTGTCCAACTAACGTCGGGGACTCAGTTTTCATACTCTCTTTATCGAGACGACTACTTAAAAAGTGTAGAAGCGAATAAACTTTTGTATTAGTGAACTAACACAGAGTTTTGTGTGTTCGTCACTTTTTTCCACGACAAGGTTACAACAGTGTCCGACGACCACTTAAGACCTACCAATACACGCATAAACCCCGTTCGCAACGTGGTGCTACATAACTTCAAAACAGAAATGGGAAGAAAAACAACTCTTTGGATATTTCCAGCCACAAATTGGTGAGAATGCACTGAAGAACTTTTCATTCCCAAGAAAAGGAAACCACAAAAGGCCGAATTACTTTCAATAGCAGAAAAAAACAAGTAGCAATTACATTAAAATGAAAAAAATGATGATCCTATTTACCCAACCCCTCCGCTCGGGCAGGATATGACACAAGGTCAATTTTCTAAGCGGAGTTTAGCAGGTTTGAATTCAGAGTTTTCCTTCTCCTAGACTAATTGCCTCACCAAGGCTGTAGAACCTAGTCTGCCCTACTATTTACCCATAGCTGGAGGGAGAATAATTGGATTCATACCTTTCCCAAGGGTATTAGTGCTATGTGAAATGCAATCAGTCTTGTCCAGGAATTGAACTCGTATCGCCGTGTACATATCCTGTGACGATAACCATTACACCACGGGCACCTCCTTATCTTAAATCCCAGAAAAAAAAATGATGATACGCCACAGAAATGCAAATGTAGGTTACATGGAGAAAGAGATGAAATGGTTAATCACATAATGAACGAATGAAGTAAAGAACAGCAAAGGGGAATAAGACTAGACTCGACTGAGTGGGAAAGTTGATTTACAGGGAATTAAGCAACAGAATGAATTTTTGCCATACTACCAAAAGTTATGTGCATAAACCCTAATCCGTACTAGAAGATTAGATGCATATAATTCTCTGGGATTTAAGATACAAGCAAATCATCTAATTGCGGCCTGAAGACCAGATCTCGTATTGATTAATAAGAAAGGCGAAAAGATAAACGAATACTTACGTCTTGCCAGAGAATTTAAAAAGATGCCCCCCAACCCCTAAAACAACGGTGAGAGTAAAGGTAATACTAATTACGCTGGGTTCGTTTGATACGGTCTTCGAAAGCTTGGAAAAAAGTGAGGAGGCCATTTGAGAAGATCTAATTGAGGAACTCGGCATGACAAAGGAGGAAGGTTACTTATTGTGGTCGTGGACTCTAGGGATGAGGTGCTGAAATAATTACAAAGCATCCCTGACCTGACTGATGATTCGAAGCGCTCTCTTAGTCGGCAAGAGTCTTTTCTCTGCGCTACCGTCAATTTCAACAGGGTGTGTCCGGTGCGGTGATATGGAAGAGTCGATCGGACACGCTTTCTTTCACTGTGTGGTCGTACAGCCGTTGTGAAAGATTTTTGAACACTGCATGGTTCGTGAACTGACTGAGAAGTTTTTTTATCCTAAAATCCAGTTATGTATGGAGCAATGTTGTTCTGCTCCTGTACAGGAACGAAATACTAAGTGTTTCCCTGCTTACTCAGTATTATGAGAGCCGTGATTTGGACGACGTAACTGAAGGGATTCCACGAAGGTAAGTCTTTCGCATCTCAGACTCTCTTCTGAGGAGTTCGACAAAAACGGGTGGAATTGGCGCACTTGTGCCGCGTGAAAGGTGCTAATCATGAGTTTTTTTTAGAGATTACGGACCGATAAAGGACTTTAGGTCCCTGGAAAGTTTACTGACAACCCACCCCAGCTAAGTGATACTAATCTCAGATTTTATTTGGAAAAAAAGCAACCTTTTAACTTAGATAGAGAATGTTAGCTGATCAGCCGCATTTTTATTTTATTATTCCCATTTCTAGTCTTTTACCCATTTCTACGCATCTATTTATTGCATTCGTTTGTTATTCGCTAGGGTGTAATTAATATTTTTTTGCAGATGAAATTTTTAATCATCCCTTACTCCCGCAGATTTTTGTAACATATGGGATTAGGTTTAAACCTAATAGAAACAACCACTTGTTTTGGTGGTTGCAGCGTGAAGGATTTTCAGAATAATGTGTCATTGTGATGAATGAATTTTTATAGCATGTTTTGGGCTCGTAAGTGAAACTAGATAACTTAAAGCTGGGATACTGACGACGCGAGGATCAGCTCAACGACAATAACCAGAAAAAAAAGTGGGAAAAAAACAAGTCTATGGACGTTTTAAGTGACTAACAAATGACATCTCACAAGAGAAAATGCTGACGTGGCTAAGAAAAGAAAACCTTAAGAGAAAAGCTCTTTCTAATAGTAACACAAAACAACGCCATAAGAACCAACCATACCAAAGCGAGAATTGATAAGACGCAATAAAACAGCAGATGTAGGTTATGCGGTAAAAGAGGCGAAACGACCAATCACATAATAAGCGAATGCAGCCAATTAGCACAGAAAGAATACAAGACTAGGCACGACTCGGTGGGTAAGGTGATTCACTGCGAATTGTGCAAGAAGTTGAAGTTTGATCATACGAACAAATGGTATATGCACAACCAAGAATCCGTCCAGGAGAATGAGACATAAAAACTCCTCTGGGATTTTGAGATACAAGCGGACCATTTAATTTTGGTCAGACGACCAGATCTTAAAACAACAAAAAAGAAAGAACTTGTAGAAGACTAAGCACGACTCGGTGGGCAAGGTGATCCACTGAGAATTGTGCAAGAAGTTGAAGTTTGATCGTACGAACAAATGGTATATGCACAACCCAGATTCTCTCCTAAAGAATGAGACGCACAAGTGAAAGAATCTGAAAGAGGGATAAGTACCTATAACTTTCTAGGGAATTGAAAAAGCCGTGGAACATGAAAGTGGTGATTATACCAATTCGTGCTCTTGGAACTGTCACTAAAGGATTAGTACAAGGACTAGAGGACTTGAAAATTAGACGACGAGAGGAGACTATCCAAACTACTTCATTATTGAGATCGGCCAAAATACTGCGAAGAGTCCTGGAGACTTGAGGAGGCTTAATAAAATATATTAAGAAGACAACAATTTAAATGACTAAAATAAATGAAAACATCAACTTAAAAAACAAAAACGAAACTAATTAATACAGATGATGTAAGTGTTAATATATCAGATTAAATATTAATTTAAAGAAAAGTTGTTTTTTTTCAGTAAATAAAGTAGAAAGACAAAATACAACTTGTAAATGTGAACATGGCATACGAAGGTAAACAATTTTTAAAATATGAAATTTGAACTTAAAGATTTTCAGATTATTCTACTGAGATGAAATATTAAGATCAAAACTATCTAATTGTCTGGATTCCATACATTGGTTTACAGACAGAGAGACGCACACAAACGCAACACACACATACGCAAACACACACATATACATACATGTACAGGGTGCGATTGATTAATTATCATCTAAATTAAGCAAAAATCTTGGAAGATATGAGGCCAAATGTTCGGGGTGATGCAGTTGCAGAATTTTTTTCGCTGCCAAGATAGAATTCTTCCGCTAGTATGGAAAGATGCTGACGCAGACTCTTCCAGCAGCTATCCTCGCGATTCAGAGCAGCATTATATCCTCAGGGTATGATGTAGGCCTCCGTATTGAGTCTGATGTCATGTGGAAAAGTAGACTGAGATTTTGGTTTTTATCACTATAACTTTAAATTCTTCATATTGTAGCTTCCGGCATCCACACCTAGCAGTACAGTATGCCGTTTCCAAATTTCTGTAGGAGGGAAATGTATTATGATGATGCTTTCCTAAAAGATTATTCCTAACTGAAACTAATTTGCCGCACATTAGAAAGAGCTTAAAACAAAGTGCATGCATGAAATTAATAATCCAAAATGGCGACAACTTACCCATAGCACTATATATATATATATATATATATATATATGTATATATATATGTATTAATCTTTATATCTAATATATAATTATGTTGCCGCGAAAAAACCCTGATTGTACAATTTGCAAATACTTCAAACTGATATCTGGGGGAAAAAATTCAGTAAAAATAAAAAAGTTGAAAAAAACACACGTGCTACTTGAAAATAATCATGTTGCACGAATTGCTAGTATATATATATATATATATAATATATATATATATATATATATATATATATATATATATATATAATATATATATATATATATATATATAGATCAATAATGATGATATTTTCACGCCCACAGAAAATATTTTTGTTTTAACATCATATTTAAATATATTCATCTCTTCGTAAGTTCTGATCGATTGACTGAAAAATATATTTTAAGAAATAATAGTATCAGAAAAAGATAAAAAGCGAAGAAAGAAAAGCAAACAGTAATACTGATGACGATAATGATGATGGTATGGTTGCATAAAAGACTATTAAAAAGAGAAACAAGATCATTTGCGATAGAAACATAGAATAGCACTCAATCAAAATGCTGTGGTGGCTGAGCTAGATGAATCTTTAAATTATATTAGTAAATTTATTCAAAAACTGTACATAAACAGATTATCGAGGACAGGATCGATGTTCAGCTGGAAATTGTGCAAACGAATTGGTTTTGACTATGTGGAGAAATTGCATAAACATGAATCAGAAACTGTCATCCGAAATAGAAAAATCAATTGAAATTAGCTATTGAAATGTCTCTTTCAGATCATGCTAGAGAACAGGTTAATCATTATTATAAAAAATGTAGAAAAATGCTATGATAACAAAACAGCCTGATCTTGAAAACAACATGAATAAAATACTCTAAGACATTTGAGCTCGAAACTGGAATTTCAGTGGAGATCAGTGCTGGTTAGAGAGAACCAATAAAAGTAATTATCTATCTATCTATCTATCTATCTATCTATCTATCTATCTAAGTCTGTTTCTATCTGTTTCTATTTGTCTATTTTATGAGAATAGAAAGAGAAAAAAGGGAGAAAGAAAATAAGAAAGGACAGGATAAAGAAAGAAAATGAAAGACGTGAAAAGTAAAAAAAAGAAAATGTAAGAGAAAACTGTGATAACGAGAAAGACGGACCGTGCTTGAACAACGAAAAAAGAGAGAAGAATGAGGAAGAAAGACAGATTTTGAGATGTCGAAAAATATGATTTAGAGAAAATTTGATATAATTCGTGTTGGAAAAGTTCCATTTTCCCAAAAGAATCAGGTTGTAATTTTGAAGAAAACCTCAAAAGTATTAATGAAATTTGTGTACTTCGTTAATAGTTAGTTTACATTGTGGATATTTAGATTTTTTATTTACTTGAGTGACCAACAAGATGAAAGACAATTTTTATCATCAGGAGGTTATTTATAAGATAAATGGGAAATGGATTATAAAAATAGCATCAAATAATAAACTTGGTCTTTAGTTTAGTTTATTCTGTCTCGAGGCCAAAACAGTGAGACTCTTGTTGATGATCGAAAATACTAGTGAATAGCATTCAAAACAAGTTTCCACTCCCTACAATGACACACAATTGCTGATCAAATTATCATGTTTGTTTGTTTTTATATATTATTGACTTGTTTGAACCTTACGTTCTATTTTACAAATTTTCTGAAAATAATTCTTCCACTCCACAAGGATTAGATAAACTATCGACCTGCGAATTGTTAATTTAGCATTATACAGAATTAGGCGAAATAATGCAGAAACAGATAAGATGATGCTGTGCTAATCACCCATGTTGACCAGATATACTTGTCTTAAAAATCAGCATAAGCAATCCTTATATTTACAAGGGATCAGTGATGCCACTTATACTTAAGGTTTTATCCCAGTACGAGTAAGGTTTCAATTTTATAAATAGTGTATATACTTGTTTATAAGTTGAAACTAGTGTATAGGATAATTGTTGATTAATGGTCTCACAATCATAAAAGAGTTAATTTTTGAAGCTTAGAGTTGGTTATAAGTTATGTTAGAATATCAAATTTACAAAAGTATTACTCATGTTCTGGTAAAATATTTTCCCAAAATTTTGGGCTTCAAAATTCCACCAATGAATATATTCAGTATGTAAGTTCACATGTCACGGTAGCAATATCTCATCAACTTAAAGTGACGTCAACATATATATAGGTAAAGCATGGACTGCTATTGACCCTATGTAAATCTGATCTCTCTGATAAAATAAAACGAGAATTCATCCAAGCTGTTGCTGTGTCAGTACATTTGATTGATTATGCCACTTGGACTTAAAGGAGACGTCTGGAGAAAAAGATGGGAACCACATAAGGATGCAGTGAGCTGTTTTGAATAAATCTCAGAAACAGCATCCTTCAAAACATCAGAAGTAGGGCCACTTACCTCCCATCGCACAAAATACTCGAAAAAGACTCACAAGACACCCTGGACACTGCTGGAAAAGCAAGGATGCATCCATACTAATTTCCTAGGAAGAGGCATGGATTCACTTCTTACAGTGCTCTGTTCACTCGTCAGATAGATTGGCAAAAATACAATATCACAAATATATGTATCTTCACATGAGCAAATTTTGTTTTAAACTGATGATTTTATTCAACTTGTATGTCTTCCTCGAAAGGTCTTAAAATTAGTCGCAAGCTTTAGGAAACTTTCTTCTTAAAACAGATCCAATGAAGAGAGAAAGGAAAGGAATTACCATTTTCATACAATCAGCTTCCCCAACCCTTGTACAATACGTGAGATTGGTTACAAGTTTTTTTTTTCTTTTTCTTTTACATTTATGCATATTCATGAAGAACACCAAATACTATACATACAGTATCTGCACGCAGTTGCACACGCGTGTGTCTTATGATAAATTCGGAGATGGATATTCAAATTCAAATATCTTGAAATCCTGTTACGGCAGTAACTTTATATAAGTATTTGCCTTATAAAAGATGCATAAATATTGATTTTTTGGAGCAATGGAAGACAATGACTTTTGATGAATTGATTGGAAAGTGAATGTGCTTGTAGAAAGGTAGTTAGACAGAATAGTGATTAGATTACAGTATTTCTTCGTATCCATGGGTGCGCATTTCTCTGTTAACATACATACATCCAACTCACTCGAGATCAATTTTCCAGGTGTGCAAGTGTGAATATGTTCTCGTGTGTGTGTGTGTGTGTGTGTATGTGATGACACGCTAAATTCAATGATTAATTTCTTCATGGAGTGAATCCGATCATCACTGCCTGTTCTACTAATTTGTGATCGACTAAGCTATATAACTTGAAGAAAAGACTCGGCTTGAAGGTTTAGAGTCCAGAAAATGAATCGGTAAGGTGTGTTCAAATTTTGTATAAGTTAGCTAGTGTTTTTGTCACATAAATCTATGTATGTATGCATATGTCTTTCTATCTTTCTAAGAATATAGAAGTTTGTAAGTCCGTCTTGCTTTTAATATATATATATATATATATATATATACGAGGATCATTAAATAAGTTTCCAGACTTTTCCGTATGGGAACCTTTATTGATAGTACACACATGAAACTCTAGTCCCCTTCGAAGTAATTTCCTCCGGCTGCAATGTACTTATTGTATCGTTACAACAACTTCCGCAAGGCCTCATGGAGGTCCTCTTGTGTGAGCGTGTCAATGACCTTCGTCAGAGCCTCTTTCATCTCCTCAACTGTCCCATAACGACAGCCTCTGAGCTTAGCGAATAACCAAAAGTCACAGGGAGCAAGGTCTGGACTATAGGGAGGGTGAGGAACTGTCTTGATGCTCATCTTAGTCAAATAGTCTGTGATAAGGATGGAGTTGTGGACTGGTGCATTGTCCCGGCGGAAATGTCACTGACCCGATTTGAACAGTGCAGGCTACTTCCGCCGGAATTTCTTCCTGAACTCCCTTAAAACCTCAACATAGTAAACCTAACCGTAACCCTTTGGCAGATTCCTGCAAGATGGTCGAAAAGCAGTCTGAACCATTCCATACGTTCCTGTGGCATTTTTTCCCAAGTTTAAAACAGAATTTTATTGCATATCGTTCTTCTAAAGTGTCCTCACGTCCAGATTGCATTTTTGAAATTCACCAGCTGTGACAGTAGGGTGTATTCCAATTGCTGCTGTAGCTGTTGATTTGAACCTGAAATCATAAAAATTGGTCAGTCATCTCATAAGAAGTATAGCAATAACATACTAAATTTTCAAGAGTCTAAAACAATTTTAAATCCCCATAAAAAACTCTGGAAACTTACTGAATCCTCCACGTATATATATATATATATATATATATATATATATATATAGTATTATTCAGTCCTGTTAAACCGGAGTTGGGAGTAATTCCATCAGGACAAAAAAAAAAAAAAAATTCAACAGTGAACATTTAAATTTTCCTGGTAAAGAGCTCAATGTAACTGACATTACAGAGCAATAATTTCTTTAAGAAAAAACACAAAACCGGTCACATTAGGATTATAAATTTATTTCCATCCTGTTATGTGTTTTTAACATAAGTCAAAAACACGAAAAAAATTAACTGGACTTCTTCAGATCTTATGGATAAAATAATTCAGAATAGACACAGGAAAGAAGGGCGGGAGGGGATAGATGAGGGGTGAAGAGTTTTCTCCTCTTTTAGCCCACTTCCGGGTTTTTGTATTTTTTAAAAATCTTATTGCCGCTTGGAATTACAGTAATTCAATTTTTTATTTTCTTATTTTTTAAATTCTAAATACTTTTCGACTTAAAACTCCAGATTTAATACTAATTTAGATAAAATAACTTTATTTAATAACTTTACGTAAGAATACAGTAATACTTAAATTAAATTCAAGATTTAAAATTAAAACTAAATTTTTTTTAATTTCAATTTTATTTTCGAGCCAATTAATTCTGTTACCCTTTTATTGAAGAGTACGTATACATGATTTGGTTTCTTATTATTTTATTCTATTTTATTTTTATTCATTTACCTTAAATCTCAATTTAATCCTATGTTTTAAAATATATATTTAAGCATTATCTATGATAATTTTTCTATAGTTTAAATTTAGTCCTATGTCTACATCTAGCTATTAATTCACATCTCTTATTTAACAATTTTTCAGGGTGTGACATATATATATATATAAAAATGTACAGAGGTGAAAAACACAAGGATGATCGTATTTATTCTTTTATTTGCCAACGCTAAACGTTTTGGTTTTTAGACCTTCATCAAGGCGTATGAGTCATTAAATGAAACAAAAAAGATGAGAAAGTTTTAAAACATTTCCGTTCGTAGGTTTTTGTTTCAAATTTGTCTGATGTAATTTGAGTTCGAAAATTTATTAAATAAATCACATTAGTCAGTTCATTTATCTATCTATTTATCTATCTATGTTAATATTCATAATTTATATTATTAAGTTCATATCAACCTACAATCAATATTCCATAGCATATCTCTCAGTCTTTCTCAGTGTTATTCTTCTTCTATCCATCTATCTATCTTAGTATATATAAACGATGAAGCCAAGTTATCTAAAATAAGGGAATTTGTAACTTTTCAGCACCAATCTGACCAAATTAGAAGACAAATTGAAAAAAAACAGTTTATGATATTATTGTGGTTCGAATTAATATTTAATTCAACAATTTTCCAGCGTTTTTTTTATCATGTATATTAACTAACATCTTAGAATCTTTAAAATAAAATTTGTGATTAGTTTCCAAATCATGTTTGACCAAATTGATTTTTATTTTTCTCTAATGAGCTCATAAATTCGTTTTTTGATACAACGCCCCAGTTCTCTCACACACATTTTATTACAATCCTGACATGGAATTTTGTTAACCCCGAGTCTGAATTCGATTTGAGTATTGTTATTTTTATCACAAAATAAGTTCTTCATTGTTTCTGAAGTGTTTGTGGATGTCTTAATTTCAAAGCTGTTTTTTCAATAATGGTGATTTATATATATAAATTATTTCTAAGAAAAAAAAATGGGCCGACCACGTGTGGCGCTTGATTTGGCCGGAGTGGAGAAGGGAGAAGTAGTTCCAGACAGTGCAGCACCAAAAAGAGACTTCCTGCTTTTTCTCAAGAACTACTAGTATGACCCTCAGTACGAATTCGGGAACCCGAACTGAAGACACGAAAACTTTAGCCAGCAGATAGGTTTTGTCCCTCGCTTCATGAATAGAGCTTTCCAAGAAATAAAAGTTAAAATAAATGAAAGTCGACAACTGATGTTCTACCAAGAAAATTCAGCTGAAAGAAAATTAAACTGAAAGAAAATTCAACCGAGAATTCTGCGGAAAAGAACCTTAAAGGAGACTCAAATTCAATGAAATCTGAAACATTTCATTGAAACAAAAAAAGTAGAGAAAAATACTCAAATTCAAATTTCTAGGACACTCTCCCAGATAAGTTTCCCGCAATTGTACTAGAAATTTGCAACACTTTATCTTTTCTATTCCTTTCTTTCTTATTTCTTTGCATAAC
Source organism: Sepioteuthis lessoniana (assembly GCA_963585895.1). Taxonomy (NCBI): domain Eukaryota; kingdom Metazoa; phylum Mollusca; class Cephalopoda; order Myopsida; family Loliginidae; genus Sepioteuthis; species Sepioteuthis lessoniana. The sequence goes on along the minus strand of OY757920.1, from coordinate 107,486,500 downwards.
ATTTCCTTTTAAAAACTTTATTGTCTGTGGTATCTTTTCGAACCAATACCCGAACTAGAAAGCTGCGGAACTTACTATTTAAACTTACTGTTTAAATTTACTGTTTGAATTACCATTAATGGCACACTAAAGCCCCCTAAAACATTAAACAGTTAAATACTAAACTTGGCTTTTGTGTCACTAACTTCAACAAATTTTACACCGCCCCACTTCCTTAAATCTTTTTATATTGCAAATCTTTACATCCAAATATTTCTTTAATATATATGCACGTGTGTGTACATATTTTTCGATGATGTATATATATATATATATATATGTGTGTGTGTGTGTGTGTGTGTGTGTGTGTGTGTGTGTGTGTGTGTGTGTGTACTAGCTGTCTGGGAATATGTATATAATGTCATGACTGAAATAATCGTGGTAATTTTGATTGTTATTAAATTCATGGATGAATAAGCTGTGAACCTAATGCATAGTTACTCATATATTCTATTGTATTACTCATTTATTACTCCTATATTGTATTATTCATATATTACAATTGTATTGCAGTGTAATCAAACGCGCAAAAACATACTTACGCACGCAAGCACACACGCATAAAGGCACGCATTGATTAGAAGGGGTGATCAGTTGCTGCAATCAACTTACCAATGCAGTTATCTTGATAAATAATAAAATTAAAACAAATCTTTAGAATTTGCTAAATGTATATCTGTGTATGTGTGGGTACTGGAGGTGTAAGAAGATTGTTTCTCAACTAAAGGATAAGATTTCATGATTAATGATAATTAATGTTATTCTTATTTTACGCAAAGATAAATTTGCGAATAAGAATATGAGCTTTTAATTCAAGCCAAGTTGAATTTCAACCAATATTCTGCTAGTTTTTATCATCTGTTCCAGTACAAAGGAATTGCTAATCAAATAACAGAAAGGACGGAGTAGAAAATAATAGCCATATAAAAGGAGAATATAAGAATAGAGGAAAAAATAATCTATAAAAGAATAAAAGGGATTAAAAGAAACCAGAATTATTAGAAAATACGATAATAATAATAATAATAATAATAATAATAATAATAATAATAATAATAATAATAAAGGAATATAAAAAGAATTGATCGACAAAAAGATAACAGAATAGAATAATGAACAATGATTCTGAAATTGAAAGAGCAATTAAAAGTTTAAAGATGAATTAAGGGTAGAAGAGAATATGAATGAAAGGATGAAATATTAAACTGTGAAGAAAAAATATCTAATTAAAAAAATATAAGAACTGGTAAGTTAAAAGTAGAATAGAATAAAGTAGAGAAGAATGATTATAAGACCCGAAGATATATCAAAACTTTTAACATAAATGAATAAACGAGATAAGAGTTTATCTTTATATCATAATTTGGCTAAAATTTCTGCACATGAGATTTTCAGGAATAAGTTATACACAACTAATAAACAACAGTAAAAGTTGAATATACTCTAAGTTCGCTAACAGACGAAAAATCCATCCACATTTTTCAATTTTCTTAACGTAAATTTATTCTTAACTCTTTATTGTAGAATTAAGATATCTTCTTCAGAATAGGAAAAAGAATGGTATAGCTGAATAGAAGAATAAAAAAAGAATAGAGACAATAAAAAAATATCAGAAAATATTTTTTTTTCTTGCGAATATGTCAACACAGAGAAAAACTGAAAGAATTCGAAATCAGAATTGGATGAAGTATTTTCATTATTAATTCTTAACATGTTTTTTCTATCTTAATGTCGCTTTTCATCGCAACGTCAATTCAGATTGTTGAAATAAGAATTGAAGAAAAGAATCATGAATTAATTTCAAGAAGTAGAATCCTTGAGACTTGATCCTGCATCCCATTAGCACGTCTTACATGGACAACGTCTAGGCCAGTTAGGCTATGTAGGTTAATGATTATAAAGGACCAAAATCATTTAGTTTACGAATCTCTATTCACGCACAACTGCATGTTTATTATCTATTAGTAGTTGTAGTTGTAGTTGTTATTCACTTGCCCTCTTTGAAAAAGAAAAGGATACTAAAACAAAATAAAGAACAGAGAAGAATGCAAACAGCAAAAAAGCAAAATAAAAATAAAAAAAGGTTTAAGAAAGCAAAAAGCAATGAATAAAGAAAAAAAAAAGCTAAAGTAGAAAGAAAAAAAATGGTGAAAACAAAAGAAATGAAAAGGAAGAAAGAAAATATAGAAGAAAAAGTGAAGATGTAAAGAGAAAAGGAAAAAAATAAAAATAAAAAGGTGATGAGGAGAAAGAAAAAGAAAAGGAAGTTAAAAGAAGCTGAAAGAGAGAGAGAGAGAGAGAGAGAGAGAGAGAGAGAGAGAGAGAGAGAGAGAGCGAGAGAAAACGAAATCACGAAAAACAAAAAGAAAGAAAAAACAAGGAAAATAGAAAGGAAAAGTGAAGAAAAAAAAAGAAAAAGAAGATTTTCAAGAAGAAAATTTATAGGAATAAAAAGAATATTTGTAAATAAAGTAAAGAATTATGAGTGAAGATCAATAAGTCATCGGCCAAAGTCGTTGTTATTAATTGAATATTTATCGGAAATTCTTATTGTTCGATTTGTGTGAATAATAGTCACCATCGAATTAACTTCATTCTCTGGGAAGGAGATTCATTTGAAAAATAAGTAAATCTTTAAAATAAATAATTTTCTTTTTCATTATGAGGCTGTAGACTTACTGATGTAAGTACATGTTTACAGAACGATGTCTTAATACTGACAATGACGATGGATTTGATTTTTCCTAAGTCACCGCATGGTAACATTTTGCTTTGTTGGCTATCCGAAAGTTTTTCTATTCTTAAAATGTTTTCTTTGTGTATGTGTGTGTGTTTTATTTGGGACATATTTGTGTCATCCTGATTTAGTCCACAATAAAACTTTTTAGATGCTTTTTATCAAAAGTGCTACTCATATTGTAAAATAATTTGGGGGATAATTACTTATATTAATTATTTTATTTGGTAATTAATTATAATGATTATTTTATTGTTTAATATGGTAAAATTGTTGATTGATAAGATATCTTTTAGTAGAAGTGAACTTATTGAAGTCAACGCGTGCTCACTGGCACGTGCATGCGGAAGTAAATGACAATCACTCTTTGTCATTATAAGATTTCGGGACAGGAAACGAAAATTAAACAAACTTGAAGACATTCTACGCGATAAGTTTGATTGAAATTAAATAAAACTAATGATACAATGATTTAGAGAGATCACAGCACACCGAGGACATTGGATAATGAGATACTTAATTTTGGAATATATAAAAAAAGTAGAGATTTTGAAAATAAGTTGAGATCCACAGGTCAGTTAAGTTGAGTTGAGTTTGGGGTTTGACATTAGTACGAATAGGTTAAAGTCGGGAGGTGGGTATCTCTCTGGTGCCAGCCAAACTAGGATTCGTTCATAAAATCTTATAATGTCTTCCTCTCACTCATATTCCGTCGGAAATCTTTCATTCAGAATAAAGACTTTTTCTACCTGAAACAACAGAGTCGCCAATTGTTTTTGAAAAAGAGTGTAACGTTCCAATATTCAAAGTGATACCATGGTGTTACAAAATCTCGTTTTTTTCCTCGTGCCCATCGTTGCACAAATCATACACACCTCTAAGAAGAAAGGGACTATTTAAACTCCTACCGTACGATACGTTAACAATATACTGAATTTATTTGCAAAGGTTGATTTGGAATACTCATTTTGAAATCTCGGTTTTTCGGTCGGTGCTTATACTGACCACTATTAGCCGGGATAAATTGGCAACAAGCTCTGTCACCTCATCAGTCTAGTTTTTCATTAGTTTTACCCGAATACCGGACATATGTTCATCACAGTTAACCGAATACAAACAATTTCCAATATATGTTGATTCATTCAAACCAGTTCCTTGTATTTGTTCTCTTTAGAACAGCATTTCCACTGTTACTTCCTTTCTTTTACAAAGTGTTTTAAACATTCAGTAACATCCTAATTATGGCGAAGAAAACTGTTAATTTAATAAAGTGTTGCTTACTTTTATTCAATTCCTTTACAAATCAAACTTAGTGTTCTTCGGAGTAAATATTGAAACTTGTAATCGTTCATTCTTGCTTGTGATGTTGACCTGCCTCTCCACAGAGCTGGTGCATATTTTTATCTATCTGTATCAGAGATTTAACGCCTCACATCCAGAGAATCAGATATGATTTAATTGTATTTTATAATATAATCTGACTAGTTATTTTTACACTTAAATTTAACGTGTGTTCTATCCTTATTTGTGATTCGCATATGATACTAATACCTATGCTTAATCCATTGATTGGAGTATTGGGTTCATCTACTTCTTTCAACTGCTTTGTTAGCCAGTTTTACTCTGTCAATTATTTTGAATTCGTTACTTTTTTCGTTTTGTATATAATTAATCAACAAGAACGAGGAAGTTAATCTAATAGTAGCAATATTTCATCTCATAAAGTTTTCACATAAAGAAGACGTATTTTATGCAATTGTTTATGGGAAAGATGTTCCAATTCCTCCAAGTTTCTACTGTCATAAATAAAGTTATCATCACACAACATATGGTTTTCGCAATTTACAAAATATTTTTACCACAGTAATTTCACTCGTAAAATATTTGAATGATTTATTAGACTAATGCAAAAGTTGATAGTTAATACAATGTTCGGGAATTCTTAAAATTGTCTTTGAAATTTACTCAGTTATTTATTGGTATACAATCAGTCAAGTGGAATACATTATTTATAACGTTAGGAAACATTCTGAAGCGAGAAAAGTAGGTTCCACCATAACGTACAAAAGGGAATATCACCCATTTAAAAAAAACATTAAACAACTTCTCTTTATGTTCCTATTCAACACAGAAAAATTCATTTTGGAACCGAATAGTCACTGTAAAGAAATAGGAATTTATTACAAGAATCCGAAACAAAGAAAATCATAGCTGGATCCAAAGTAGAGTTTCGCATGTCAATTCAAATATATTCAATTTGGAAAGAAAGGAAACATTGGGAATTTTTCTTACCGGTGGAACTATTTAGTTTTGAATCTTACTTTTGTGATGAAGTACGATTTTTATATGGAAACAGGCTAAATTTCATATCTAAGGAAAATACTTTGCCGACTGAAATATAGTAAAAATGTCAAAAATGCATTGGCTAATTGAGATAGGATATTTTTCTGACTGATTGAGTATGATCATAAAAACCTAAGGATGATAAATTGATGACTGAATTATGCTATGAATTTCTATGAATAAAAGATTTCCTTAAAATACTATAAACGTTTGTGCCAAGATAATATAAAGATAATATTTGATTACGATTCAGTTTCTGAGTGTTTCCCAATTGTTGAAACAAAGTAGAGGCCTTTCAAATCTTCCCGATTGACTTTATTCTCTTTCTCTTTCCAGATTATTACCAGAAAATAGTTACCGTTTTTATATTCTTAACTATATATGGCAAAATTATGCTTTGAGCGATGGAACAGAAGATCTTTTGTGTGAAGACATATTACAAAACTAAGTCTCTCAAGATTATTCAAGCAAATACAGAAATAATTTTAATTTCAATACATTTCCAATTTTTTTAAGTTCATGGTGTTTGTGAAGATCGTAGAACAACGAGTTCATCACTATCTAGGCATCGGGTAACAACCCGAATTCACTTGAATGTCACTAGGGCTCAAACGTCAGACGGCCAGAGTGCGTTCTGATGCTTGCGATGAAGGAGCCAAGAACTTGGAATCTCTGTGTTGTTTGTTCGGCGCATCTTTATTTTTACCAGATTCAGATCAAGCACCAAGATACCCAGGTCGATATGGAAAAGAGGAGTATCATGTGCCAGTGTTTTTCGCAAAAGGTCGACGATGACGAGGAATTCTTGAATGATATCTAGTTTTCAGATGAAGCCAAACTGCATTAAAAAAAGAGCACGGTTGTATGGCACCATTGAACCATTTTTCGTTGAAAATGATCGAAGTAACACGATGACAGGAATTAAAGGATGTTAAATTTCAGTGCTTGAGCAGTTCAGTAGAAAGCTCGAGAAGTGGTTGGTTCTTTATGAGGAGAAAGTGGTTCAAGCAGGATGGTAGTTTCCTCACACTGCTATTGTTATCATGGCATGGCTCCCTGAAAAGTTTGGGGAGCGTCTGATGTTGAATAGGCACTTCACTTGCTTGACTTGAATTCCCCAGATGTATTTCTCTTGGAGTTCCTCGAAGACATCTATCAGAGCAACCCTCGCATCATTGCTGCAGTCAAGCGATCCCCCAAGAGGAATACGCACGCGTTATCAACAACTTTACTCGCTGCATTCAACAGTGTCTTCAACTCATCTAAAATATATAAGCAACGGCTCTATTCAGCATTTCATGCTTGTGATTAAATCGTTGCAAATCCTAAAATGTTTTCTTTTTACCTTTCAGTGAATGTGACTTTCATTGATTTATCATGTGGTCTTTAGTTTATGCCTGATATGTTTTTTTTAATGTCAAACACCCATTTAAAATAAACCAATACTGTATTTTCCTTTTTAAATTATCTTTTAGAATTCTGTACTTATGAGGTGCAAACGCATCTTATTTGAATGAATCCGTGTAACACACAAATATGTAACAAAAACGACTATTTCTCGAGGATCAGTTCTCTTTGTTTTATCGTAGATAATATTCGCCCAAGCTGATTTTGCGCAAACATTTGCAAAGGTTTTGTTCAATTGATGGCACCATATTGAGTGTTTAATATGGTTATCTGAAAAAGAGATTTCTATGATCGTTAAACTAAAAAATGGAAAACAACGTATACTGAAGATGTCATCATTTTTATCTATTAGGGTTGTTTCCATGTCAAATAGAAAGAATAAATTATTTTGCAATAAATAACAAATTTTTGTATATATATATATATATATATAAGTTTATCACTTTTCAAATGTTGTTGATTTTATTTGAAAAGGAGAGAAATCATGCGAACGTCATGCGGAAAGCAAGTGTAACATTTTTGGAAATGCAAAAAAAGGATCGGAGCAAAAAATGACAGTAAGAACACGAGAAAAATCAGCCTCTTAGATTTTCTTTTCTGTATTTTTCTTCGCTTTTAATCATTTAATCTATCTATCTATCTATCTTGTAACTTTACCTATTTAAGAAGATTAAATGTGGCCATGCATTCATTTACCAACACAAAAAGCAGAATCGGTGTACCCAGTTCTCAGTACAGTTGAAAATAGTGATAATTTCTTCATATATTTTCCTTAAAAAAGGCATGAATCCACTACTGCAAGCAGGTTCTCTACAATCCTATTTTGATACAATAATATGCCATTGTAAGTTCGACATCACATGTCTAACCAGACATTATACCCCAGTAATAGATGTAGTAATCTCTAAGATATATCTACATATCTGCTTTATTATTTATATCTTGCTCAGCGTGTCTCAAAATAGATGCAACCCATTAGTATGATAAGGATTTATAATTGAGACAAGCACAATGGCGGTCATTTGGAACACATCCTGTAAAAAATGCATCCTTTAAGCTAGAGACATTAAATTAATGTTTGTTTGTTATTATATCAGCTTCCAGGACATGCAGTTTATTTTTAGTTTCTTATCATATTAATGTTTTGCATTTATTTTGAGACAGTTTTGAATAAAAATATTTTTTCTTTCTTGTACAAGGCATTGTGATCGAGGATTAATAGTTTTCATAACCTCTTTTCAAATCTGAAACAATAAAGAACACAACACTACTATTAGTAGAATTACTAGCTGTCTCATGGTTCCCGCGTATATTGAGACACTCTATATTTTTTGTACAAATAGAATTTCCCTACAAAAAGGTGGGTCTATTTCCGTTCAAATAAATATGACCCTCACTGGAATTTTTACTTAAAAACTACTACTCACGTTATTTACCGGGATTCGCATTTAGCAACTCGTTTTCCTCCTCAGTATATATATATATATATATATATATGTGTGTGTGTGTGTGTGTGTGTGTGTGTGTGTGTGAAAAATCAACTGATTTCTATACTAAAAAGCGTTAATTTTGTTACAAAATAGACTCCAGAAGCGGTAAATTTTAAATCTGTATTTTGGTATCTACGCGCTTTTTAAAAAATTTCTTTGATATTTCGAGGATGATAATATTTGACTTGCCGCCCAAAATATGAAAGATCAAAACCTCAAATACTTTCTCACCTAGATTGTTAAAATACATTTTTAATCAATTAAATAATAGATAAATAATGTTTTTCATCTAATTGTGAGCCTAACGCAAAAGCAACAAAATAGATAAATCTTCTGTAGATTTATAGATTCATTCTACATGACTATCGATGTTTTATTTTTATTTGAGTGAAAACTTCACATCCTGATCCTTCAAAACTGCATCTGATTTCAACATCGCTTAATTATTCAAAATTGAACGAAACTATTTTGTTACATACATATTCGTACTACAATTACAGTCTTCGTCTGCTGATGAAATTTTTTAGCTGCATCTGCTTACATATAAGCGTATAAACATACATTCTGTTCTACATAATGATATATTCACGTAAAGATCTTTTATACACACAAGATATATTTACAAGATTTAGACAATGCAAACTGCTACATTGAATGTAAGAACTTTTGTTTCTTGTAATATAAATTGAGGAGAATTTTTATGCTCTTACAAATTTTATCTTTTCTTACAAGAAAAGACTTTTGAACTTGTTTTTCGACAAACTTTTCCCTCAAGTTAACTTTTATTTAATTTGTAGATCACTGTTTTAGTCAAGCATTTACTCATTTATCCGTTACAAATCATTTGTAACTCCCGAATTACGAATACATAAACGTTCAATCTTCAATAAATTCTTGACCCACAACACTCGAACATATCTCTAAATAATACCAAAATCTCCTTAATATCTTCAACAAATAAATGGTCACATTAATGACTCCAACACGAACACCTAATCTGCTCAGTCTTCTTCAGCAGCAAATTTCTAGATTTATTTCAACCAAACTTCAACTAACCCACCTGCAAATAATCTACGAATGACAAATAACTTTCGTTTGACAAATAACAACTGATCTCAATAAATATTGGTTCAACAGATCAGCCATCGTTCGAAATTCACATGACATTTTCTGAGAGACATCCTGAAAGCTAGGCAAGATTTTTCCACAAAATGATTTCACTCAACTTTTGTCTAAAAGAATAATTTATTTCTCTCAAATAAGCAATTTTACAGAAAACCGTAAAACGAAAAACACCAGGACCAAAGAATAAATATTTCCTAAACGTAAGTCCCACATTTTGAAACAATTCATCAGAAATTACCTCGAGAAACGACTACTTCTATTTCTTCATGATTAAAGTGACTCTTCTTCTATGACAATCTCTGCAACTTGAAATCAATTTCTTACTCAAGTCAACAACCAAAAAACTTCCGACGTACGAATTTCGACACTGACTTCACTGTCGATATGAACATAAAAAATTTATTCAAATAAATCAAGAAAGATCAGCAAAACTTGAAAAAAACAAAACAAAACTGGCAGTCGCTCATAGCTGTAATCAAAATAATATATATATATATATATATATATATGTGTGTGTGTGTGTGTGTGTGTGTGTGTGTTAAAAATAATGAATAGCCCAGTCTGGTGGGGCAGCAGAATACACCGACTGTATCTCTGCAGAGGGGTAAGACTCTATCAACGAGTGTCCGAGATATTGCACCAAACAATCTGATGGTGGGGCACCGGCAATGCATGAGATTTGTAGGACGAGGAAAATCTATTCATTGCTATCGCTCCCATGTTTACTCTGGCCAGAGGTGGTAAGACCTGATTAGGTTCTATTTATTGGTCAAATAGAACTGTTTCATCATTTAACTGTGTACTTTGATGTTTAAACCGAGTTCAAACAAATGACTAATGCTCAACTGAATTGCTTGAAACAAAACTGTTTTTACATTTAACTGTGTGTAAACAAATAACTGATGTTTAATTGAACTGTTAGTGTTAAATAGGAGTACTTATAAAATTTAACAGTATGCAAAAATAAGCTCAGACTCGTTTAAAATGTTATCAAAAAATGTGTTTAGAAATCATATATCTAATATATATGTATAAAAATATATTTGGCATTATATAACCTTTAATGGTTGATATGCCATAAAACCAAACCCAACTGTACCAAACCCCAAAAATTGATGAATCAAAACACCTAACCTGCCGAAATCGCATTGTTACACTAATTCTTTGGAAAAAAAATTCGACAGAATTCAATTGAATCGATTCACCGACACATGTGTTCTTTAAAAAAAGAAACATTACAAGAACTATAACACATCTGATAGCTCGATTTTATTTTAAAAAATCGACAATGAACATTAAACATCACCAACAAAAATTCTCAATAAAACACTCGAATCTCCCCAGTATTTTCAACACAAGCGACCTTCTCGGCAGACATAACCAAAGTTTATCCAGCGTTTTTAAAATTGATAGGCCCTAATTTAACACGAATCTGAATATTTTGGTAATCTACGACAAATAGTCGAAAAGCTGTGTATTTTTTGTTGTACTCACTATAATTGACGGCTGGTTATATCAACACAACTACGACTGATCATCTGAAAAGATAGACAAAAAAAAAATAAATAAAAGACTCAAACCAATCTATGACAAAAAGTAATCTAATCTCCGTACAAAAAATTGAACCTGGGCATATAATGATGAAAACATTTAGGCTAAAAATCAATAATAATAATAATAGTAATAATAATTGCCTTCATGCATCAATACAGTGGCATGAGGACTTTATCAAAAAGAGCAAAGAAAGATTAAACAGAGTAACCAGTATCAGTATCAACAACTTAAGAACAAATAGAAAAAGAACAAAAAACTAGGAAACCGAAATGGCTATTTCAAGCGATAAACTGGCAAGATTGCACAGGAAAAGAACTGTGCATGGTTATGAAAATGAAACATAAAGAGAGAAACTGAATCTCTTCTAATAGCAGTAAAAAAAGCCATAAGGACCAATTATATTAAAGTCAAAATCGATCGTACGCAACAGAATAGCTAGTGTACATTATTTGGTGATAGAAACAAAACCATCTATCTCATAAGTGAATTAGCAAACTAATGAAAAGGGAGTATAAGACTCGACACAACTGGGTGGGAAAAGTGATTGACCAGGAACTGTACAAGAAACGGAAATTTGACCAAACTATGAAATGGTATATGCACAAATCAGAATCAGTTCGAGAGCATTAGACGCATAAGATTCTCTGGAACATTGAGAAGCGAACGCAGTCAGAAGATTATAACTTGTGTTAACAGAAAATTTTAAAAATTGTTGTCGAGTGGTTTTTGCCGTTACAGCGTATCACAGAGTGAAAATAAAAGAAAGCGAAAAGATCTACAAATACTTTAAATATAAGTAAGAAAAAATATGGAACAGGAGAATGATGGTGATACATGGAACGATCCCCAAAGGATTGCAACTGATGGAAATCAGAGGAAGAACCGAAACCATTTTTACTACAGCATTTTTGAGATCGGCAAGAATATGCACAAGATTCCCGGAAACATGAGGAGACTTTCTGTCAATCAGACTCTTGTGAAAGCCCTCCAGCAAAGGCTAATGTGAAAAACTTGTAAGAAGTAAAATAATGATAATAATAATAATAATCAGAACTCTAAGAGAAACGGAAAAACTTTTAAAAAGATGTACCTCAGGAGGAGAAAATTACTCGAAACCAAAACTATATAAAAGAAATCTCATCAAAGGGATAAACATTTTGGTCGTCTACCTCGTGAGCTACTCGGGACCATTCTTAAAATGGACGAATGAGGAACTTCAACAAATGGAACAGAGAAAAGAAATTTCGTGAATGTGCATAAATCCTTACATCACAGAGATTATATAGACAAACGATGCGTAAGGCCTTACTTCCCATTGAAGATAACGTCGATACACCCATTAAACGACTCAAAGACTACATAAAAAAACAAAGAAAGGCTGTTTACAGCGACTAGAAACAATACAAATAACACAAGAATCAATAGAACAACAATTACTAAAAAAATGGGGTAAAAAGCAACTGTATAGACATTTCAAGCGATAAACAATCAAAATCTCGCATGAAAAGACTTGGACATGGATAAGAACGAGAAACATAAAAAGATAAACTGGATCTCTTCTCATAGCAGCACAAAATGCCATATGGACTTTTTATGTTAAAGTAAAAATAGACAAGACAAAGCAAAATTGTAGATGTAGATTATCTGATGATAGAGACGTAACAATCAATCATATAATAATCGAATGCAGTAAATTAGCGCAAAAAGACTACAAGACTACAAATGGCTGGGTGGGGAAGGTAATCCACAGGGAATTGTGCAAAAATTGAAATTAGACCATACGAAAAAGTGTTATATGTTCAACCTAGAATCCGTTATAGAAAATGAGACGCACAAATTTCTCTGGGATTTTAAGATTACAAACAAATCACCAACTCTCGGACAAATGGTCAGACTAAGTGATATTAAAAAAAAAGTCAATATGCCCAATATTGAACGTTGGCAAGCCGGTAGACCACAGAGTAAAAATAAAAAGTGAAAAGAGAGATAAGTGCCTAGATCTTGCTAGACAAATAAAAAAAATAATGGAACATGAAGATGAGGGTGATACCAATTGTGGTTGTTGCACTTGAAACAATCTCAAAAGTATTGGTAAAGGGACTGGAAAATTTGGAATTTAGGGTTTGGTTTGGTTTGGTTTTATAACGAAAAAGTTGAATGGATAAACATTATGACAAGAGAACTAGAAGGACTTGAAGAAGGCCCGAAAGCGGAGAGACACGTCAATTTACTCAAAATGACATTAAAAAATATCAAACTGGAAAACGCCAGGCCATGATGGAATACATGGATTTGGGTTCAAGAAATTCACCTCCATTCACGACAGACTAGCACTAGAAATGAACTGATGCTTACAAGGAGCACAAGTACCAGACTGGATGACCAAAGGGAAGACAACTTTGATCCAGAAGGACCCAATCAAAGTAAAGGCCCTAAACAATTACAGACCCATAACTTACCAACCGATGATGTGAAAAAAAAAAAGAGATTTACTACTCGCTAACGAGCCGCAGATTGTTCCCCCAGGAACAGAAAGGATGCTGCAAAGGATCTAGAGACACTGCAGAGTTACTTTACATATATCAACATATCCTAAATGAGAGCAAGACCAGACGGAAAAAAAACTAGCCATGGTTTGGATTGACTACAAAAAGGCATATGATATGGTTCCGCAAAGCTGGATAATAAACAGTCTCAAAATGTACAAAATATCAGATGAAGTCATAATCTTTATCAAGAAGACCATGAAAACCTGGAGAGTGGAATTGACAGCAGGAGGAAGAAGCTTAGCCGAAGCAAAGATCCAAAGAGGTATTTTTCAAGAAGATGCACTATCACCATAACTATTAATAATTGCTACTTAACCACATACTCAGAAAATTCGCAGCCAGATACAAACTTAGCAGATCGCAAAAAAAGATCAATCACCTAATGTACATGGATGATATCAAACTATTTGCAAAAAATGAAAAAGAACTGGAATACACGCAGTTCGAATATAGTCAGGGCATTGGAATGGAATCTGGCATTGAAAAATGTACCATGCTAGTATTGAAAAGCGGCAAACGACATATGACTGACGGAATGGAACTACCAAATCAAGACAAGATTAGAACGCTCAGAAAAAACAAATACTTGGGCATCTAGGAGAGTGACACCATCAAAGAAGTGGAAATGAAAGACAAAATTCAAAAAGAATATCGCAGGAGAACTAGGAAACTACTCGAGACAAAACTCTCAAGAAGAAACCTTATCAAAGGAATAAATACCTAGGCTGTACCCCTTGTTAGATATTCAGGACCCTTTTTGAAGTGGAGCAGGGATGATCTTAAACAAAAGGACCAAAGAACAAGAAAACTAATGACCATGCATAAGGCATTACATCACTGGGACAACGTTGACATACTATATGTATCAAGAAAAGAGGGATGAAGAGGACTTGCCAGTATCGAAGTAAGCGTTGATATATCGATACAACATAGAAAAACACCAAGGAGGACTGTTAACAACCATCAGAAACAATACTTACAACACGATCGACAACAAAATGACAATAACTAGGAAACAGAAATGGGAAGAAAAACAACTCTATGGACGTTTTAAACAACTGATAGACAACATCTCAAACCAGAAAACCTGGACCTGGCTAAGAAAAGGAAACTTTAAGAGAAAATCAGAATCTCTCCTAATAAGAGCACAAAACAACGCCATAAGAACCAATTATATCAAAGCGAAAATTGGTGTGCAAGAAATTTAAATTTAACCATACAAACAAATGGTATATTCACAACCCAGCAGCTATCCTAGAAAATGACACACATAAACTAGTATGGGACTTTGACATACAGATGGATCACCTAAACTCGGCCAGACGACCAGACCTTATAATAATCAGCAAAAAAAAAAAAGAGAATTTGCAAAATTTGCTGTTCCAGCTGACCACAGAATAAAAATGAAAGAATGTGAAAAGAAGGATAAATTACCTCGACCTTGCTAGAGAATTGAAAAAAAACTACGGAACATGAAGGTGACAATTATACCAATTGTGACGGGTGCTTTTGATACAGTAACCATAGTATTATTAAAGCGACTGGAGGACTTGGAAGTTGGCGCCCGAGCGGAGCACATCAAAACGCTAGCATCATTGAGAACGGCCAGAATACTGAGAAGAGTACTGTTGACTTGAGGAGACTTGTTGTCTCTCAAACTCCAGTGAAAGTCCATCATCAAACACTGATGTCAAATACTCTAAAGGAATAATAATAATAATAATAATAATAATAATAATAACAATAATAATAATAATAATAATAATAATAATAATAATAATAATAATACCTAGGGCTTTACTGAGAAAGGTACCGAAATGAAAAACAACAGGCCATGACGAAATGAAACAAATATACTCGAATGGATGACGTTAGGAAAATACAAACAGAGTTTTAAAAAAGTATTTTCTTCAGCAACTATAGACCAATAACGGGTCTACCAAAATAGGGAAAATCCTTATTAACAGATTAAAGAGGAGACTTATTACTAACAAATAATTAATCAACCCATCATCAAGAGAGCAAAGCAAAGCAAATAATGTAGCTATGCAGTGAATTGACTACTAAAAGGCAAATGATAGGGTCTCACAAAGCTGGATAATAGGCTGTCTAAAAGGGTATAAAAATTCCGATAAAGTAAAAAACTATATCACGGAAGGCATGAAAAACTGGAAAGAGGAATTGATCGCAGAAGGAAAAACTTTATCTAAAGTGAAAATTCAGAGAGGTATCATCCTGAGAGATGCGCTTTCATTACTATAATTTCTAATAGCGATGATGCCACTCAATGACATAGTTAGAAAATGTACAGGGGCTATAAATTTGCTAAATCACAAGAAAAGTTTAACCATGTACGTGGACGACGTCAAGCTGTCGGCAAAAATGAAAACCAATTGGAGAATGTATTAACCGAAACACAACGATATATACAATATACATAGAGGAAGAAATTGTCGCTTTTGTTGTGGTTGCGAGACAGACAATTGTGGTATTTGACTGGTGCAGTATTTTTATCTTATTCAATTGTTCGAAGAGTGAGGCTCTTACTGGAGAAGCTTTAGTTCTTGGAGATATTTCTTTCCTTATTCTCTTGCCTTAGGTACGGATATCGGATTTCTTCTCTTTTCTAACCCTAAAACCATCTATTTTTATGGAGGATTCCGCTAGGAACAAACATTACCGATTGCTAACTTATCTCAGATCATTTTATATATTTTAAGTACCTTTTGACTGGTCATCCAATCAAATGCTTAAATTAAAGTAGATCAGAGCACAAGAAAACTAATGACGATGCATAAACACTTTTATCCGAGATAAAAACTGATTGCTGCAGCCAGTAACAGCTGTGATGCCATAAGAACAAAACAGAACAATAACAAAAACTTAGAAACAAAAATGGAAAAAAATTACTGCATAGATATTTCAAGGTACAGACAGACGAAATATCACACAAGAAGACCTGGATATGGCTATGAAAGAGAAACATTCGATAAAAACCGAATCTCTTTTAATAGCAGCTCAAAACAACGACATAAAGACCAATTATATGAAAGCGAAAATCGATTAGATGCAGCAGAATAGTAAATGTAGCTTATGCGGAGAACGAGATAAAATGATTAATCATATAATAAGCGAAAGCAGCAAATTAGTTTAAAAGGAATAGAAGGGTAGGCTTGACTGGGTGGGAAAATTGATCGATTGGGAAGTGCGCAAAGATTGAAATTTGAATATACTAATGTACAAACTAGAATCCGTCTTAGAGAATGAGAAATGTTTTTCTCGAATATTGTGTAAAAAACAAAACCACCTAATCTTGGTTTGGGCTACAGTAGCCTGTTGAGCAGAGCAAGTATAGAG
Organism: Sepioteuthis lessoniana; assembly: GCA_963585895.1. Lineage (NCBI taxonomy): Eukaryota > Metazoa > Mollusca > Cephalopoda > Myopsida > Loliginidae > Sepioteuthis > Sepioteuthis lessoniana. The sequence goes on along the minus strand of OY757920.1, from coordinate 107,469,899 downwards.
GTGAATATGATTTGGGAACCATTAATCAAAATGTCTCGATAAAAAAGATTTCCACATGAGCTCAGGTAAAAAAAATATTCATAATAGTTAGTATCTCAAAGGCAGTTGGAGACATTGGTTTATGAACCAAAATTCACTCTACATTCTCCAGCAGAACATGTGGTGCAATAGATAAAGTGTTTGTTTGAAAGAAGTTCTTAGTGGAATCCTCTGGAGGTCCCAGGTTCAATCCCACCTATATATAAGATAAGAAATAATACTTGCTATAGTTTAATACTTGTACCCGGTCGTGGTTAACAGAATTAGAACAATCTACTCTGGTGGATTAAAAAAAGGATTGTTTTCGAAGTTCTGTGTAGGCTCCGAAGTGCTACATAATACACCTGAAGAAGGCTATATCAACCGAAATGTTATGTGTATAACAAGGATAATGAAGACAATAGTCCGATTACTCTAAGTGATAAAAATTAAGAGTTCCCCTCCGAAATTTAAGGAATTGGTGGTGATAATTAACAGAAAGAAAAACCTTGCTGTCTAGAAGTAAGAAAAAAAAAAGAGACAAGTATTTTGACTTTGCTTGAGAAAGAAGAAAATTGTGCAACGTGAGGGTAATGTTGATGGCAATTATAATTGAAACAGCCCCGAAAGGCTTGGAAACACAAGACTGGAAAATTTTGAAATCAGAGGACGAATCGAGACCATCTAGTCTCCAGCATTGTTGAGATCGGCTGTAATAATAACATGAATTCTGGAGACTTTCTGTTACTCGAACTCAAGGGAATAAACCTCCAGCTAATCATGGTGTGAAAAGCTAATAAGGAGTTATATTCAACAAAAAAAGAGAAGCTACCGAATAGTGGATTTCCTCGTTTCAGCGGACCACTGAGTAGAATTAAGAGAAAAGAGAGATAATAACGTTGACCTTGCTAGAGAACTAAAATGTAATGGAACATGAATATGATTGTAATACCAATTGCAGTTGATGCGCTCAGAACAATCCCCAAATAATTGGTAAAAGGATTGAAAGATATGGAAATAAGAGAACAAGTGGAGACCGTCAAGACTACAGCGTCATTAAGATCAGTCAGAATCATGCGAAAAATGCAGAGGACTTGAGAAAACCGACTGTCTCTCAAACTCCAGCGAAAAACTATCAGCTAACGCTGGTGTGAAAAACTCTCAAAGTAGTAGTAATAATAATAATAATGCATTTATGAAATAAATACGTCAGTACCATACTTCATACCTTTCTTCTTTCCATCTTTCTTTTTTCTAGCTATTCAACAGTTCTTATTTTTTCTCTTTATAATTTTTTCTGGTTCTTTTTTTCCTTCTAATCGTTTCTTTTAATCTATGACTTCCTTTATTTCCCTCTAATTTTTTCCCGACCATTTATTCATTGAATGTATCACCGACTGTCTCCAATCAATACGACTGACTTTCCTCTCGAATGAATCGTAGTGCATTCTCCTAGTCAACGTCGTTTCCAACAATGGCTTGCTCAATCAAAGCGCTTAAATTCCGGTAACGCCGGAGCCTCAGTCATTTTTAACCAACAGTTATAATTCCTTCATTCTATTTTTATCACTGCGAATATAGTGTCTACGAACATAGTCAAACAAATCGTGAATTTACGGTGGCTATTTCTTCTGAAACTGATTTTCATTAAACTTTTGGTAACCATTCCACAAGATTTGCAAGAAAAGAAAAAAATAGACAACAATAATATAGACTTTGAAAATTGAGAGAAAAGTGAAATAAACATGTAGAATGATAGAAAGACCAAGAAATATTGCTTTTTAATGAATATAAAATTTCATACCAATGTATATGTGCACTTGTTTACACACATACACACGTTTTATAGCACACAACCAAACATATAAGTAATGTTGGCGACCGAAGTCGAAGGCGACCAGAAAGCTCCCTTTTCAATAGCAACTATACCGAGGTGAAGGAGAGGGGACTACTCCTTTCCCACGCTTGCTCCACTTTACCCTTGATACATGCCTTATATTGCTGAGTGTTAAGCAAGGAGGTATCAAGTGCCATTTTTAATGTCTTTGAATTGAACCCAGGTCTCCCGGACCATAGGCTAATATATATAATTGTTATTGTGGTCAAAGAAGGAAAATGAAAAAACAATGTTTCCTGAAAGTAAACGAAGCATTTCGCCTGAGATTGCAAGAAAATACATTTTATTGTGGTCAAAATCATTGAGATTTTAAAAAAAAGTTTATATATGTATATACATAATGAACAGAAGACCAACAGAAGATAAATGAAATAAAGTATTATCATAATGATAACAGTTGTTTTGGAGAGATTATATTTTAGTTGTATCTGCTCTATCTTTCATTTGCTTAGAATCAAATACCTTGGAAAAGTCTTCAGACACTAATATTACTTAGAGATTTTTTGCATGTACTCCGATGGTTCGGAGGACAGCTAGAATCTGTCGATCGATTTCATCAAAACTCATTTTGATTCTTCCGAAGAATTTTCAAGATTTCAAGTTGGATATGATTGAGAAGCAGAGCGTTATAAACATTAGCTGCCAATTTTCTGTATATGTATATACGAGGATCATTAAATAAGTTACCAGACATTTTTCGTATAGGCAATTTTATTGATATTACACACATGAAACTCTAGTCCCCTTCAAAGTAATCTCCTCCAACTGCAATGCACTTGTTGTACTGTTCCAACAACTGCTGGAAGGCCCCATGGAAGTCCCTTTGTGTGAGCGTGTCAATGACCTTCGTCACAGCCTCTTTCATCTCCTCAATTGTCTTATAACGACAGCCTCTGAGCTTAGCGAATAACCAAAAGTCACAGGGAGCAAGGTCTGGACTATAGGGAGGGTGAGGAACTGTCTTGATGCTCATCTTGATCAAATAGTCTGTGACAAGGATGGAGTTGTGGACTAGTGCATTGTCCCGGCGGAAATGTCACTGACCTGATTTGAAGAGTGCTGGCCTCTTCCCAAGGAATCTCTTCCTGAACTCCCTTAAAACCTCAACATAGTACCCCCAACCCTAACACTTTGGCCAATCAACTCTGGTGTTCTGACTTCCTTACTCCTCCCACACGTCTCATCATCCCTAACAGATTCCCTGCCTTCCTTAAATCTCTTATGCCACTCAAAAACTAATGCTCGATTCATGCAAGATGCTTCAACAGCAGTTTGAAGCATTCCATACGTTTCTGTGGCATTTTCCCAAGTTTAAAACAGAATTTTATTGCATATCGTTCTTCTAAAGTGTACTCACGTCCATATTGCATTTTTGAATTTCTCCAGCTGTGACAATCAGGATTTAGTAGGGTGTATTCCAATTGCTGCTGTAGCTGTTCATTTGAAGCTGAAATCGTAAAAATTAGTCAATCATCTCATTATATGTATAGCAATAAGATACTGAATTTTCAAGAGTCTACGACAATTTTAAATGCCTGTACAAAAAGTCTGGAAACTTATTGAAGGCACCACGTATATAATTTTATATATATGTTGCGGTTACCATTAACTGTTTCATTCCTGCAAACGTTTGTATAGATGATGAGATTAAGAGCGGACTTGACAAATGACAATGACAAGTGGGTATGATTAAAATGTCAGGTCTTTATTGAGTGAATCGTACATAAAATTCTTGAATGGGTGTAGAATCGTTACAGCACAATGTCTGTGTAGTCTCAGCCGCGTTGAAAGTTGGTGCGGCCGAAAGACATAGACTAGCCTGTCTAAAAATTCTTAGTAACTGCGAGTCTAAAAGATCAGGATGGTCTTGATACTCTGTACAGGTCATAGGTGTAGCTGCATCGTCAGGAATCTGGAGACGGTCAAAAAGGTTGAGGCATCGGTTGCAGAGGCTCAATGATCGATTTTCCAGTTTAATCAATCGCTGGTTAACAGAATATGCGGTGTATGTCGACGAGGTCTCTGAGTGCTCTTTATTGTCTGAGCAATGTTGTCGCTCGCGGAGTTCTGCTGCGTGAACTGGACTGTTGCGTCGTTGTCTTGTGGTACCTATAAAGAGGTGTAAGTTAGAGGACTAGAGATGATCCATTGGAGACTTTTTGAAATAGTAAATAGCTCTTAAAAGAGCTCGTAATTTCCCTCTGATAAGAACTGTTTAAGAGAACTGATGTGATTGATCGAATCCTAGCATCGATTGTGCTAAGTCTGCCACTGCAAATCGTTGGAACCCATGTCGGCTGCTTGCTGGTAAAGAGTGTGCTGCTACCACTGGAAAAAAGTAAGATACAGAACGAGCTCAAACCCAACTTACTTAGATGCAAAGGCATATTGACTTAGCGACATTTAACGTCATGACTTTAAACACAATAAACTAGCTAATCGAGTATTCAGCATCTGCAGCTGAGCACAATAAAGACATTATATGCGTGCAAGAACATATTACAATATTGAAGTAGAATTAACATACCAGCTGGATACTTGTCTCGGCATCTGTATGGAAGGACTCTGTCAATGCCGCCATAAGAGAATGTAGGAATGAGTCTCTATCCTTGAGCTTTAAAATTACTAAGAATTATTACTGAGAATTATGTGTACTACATTAAATGGCAACCCCTGCACAACAATCGTCTCCTGCCACAATCCGATCAATGCCGGTGATGAAACGGATATCACCGCCTTCTACAACAAATTATGTTCTTTTGCTTAACACATTCCCAAGCACAACGTTCTAATTATCGGTGGAGATATGAATGCTAAAAAAGACAAAAGCGGAAACGATAAATTTTGCTTACTAAGTTTAATGTGTTTAAACATTTGACAAAAATTTCGAGTCAAGAGAAATACATCCTCATATTGAGACAATCTTTTATGCTGGAAAGAACTGCATATTCTTAAAAAGTCCGTATTTTGCATTTGCTTTTTGAACACTGATCGAAATACCTTTTCTGTTACCGACATTTTAACTTTCAAATATTCTTGAAGGAAAAATCCTGCGGAAGGCGATTGAAAATTGCCGAAATCTTGCATTTAAAACAAAAAAGGTATAAATACTGATCAAAATATTTTGGAATAACAATTTATTTTGTTATATCATCTTCATTTTTAGACGAAGTATTGACAATATTTTTTTTCAGTAAGAAGTCTTTAAACTTTTTTTTGCTTCTGAACGCAACTACTGACCATCATTTGATTAAAAATATGACTTACCATAATATATTTAGTCTTACATCAGGCGATCGTGTAAAAAACTTCTATATGGTTAGATTTGATCTTTTGGTCTGTTTGCTCAAACGGTAGAGCATCTGTAGTACAAAGATGCGTGAGTTCTTGGTTCACTGAAAGCTTTTTTCCAATCGGTTCAGTTTAATCATTTGTGTAGAATGGTAGCGGGATTAGTTCAAAGAAAAAGAACAAAAATTAAAATGTAAAAAGTACTAGTTGGTTGGATGGTTGCGTTTTATAACAGATCCGTCTTTATCGGCTATTTAATGCCAAATATGATTTGTAAAAGAATAGTTTGGAAGTAATGTTTTTAAAAAAGCCAGATCTCATTTTTTGGTACACAGTTAAAAGGTTCCAACTATTGCTATTTAACCTCAGTTAAATGTTTCCAAGTTGTGCTACTTGACAATAATAATTGTATTTGATATTAATATCAATAATCATAAATAATGCATTGAACAGTTTTATTTGATCCACTGATGAGACGTTAACAGATAAAACTATTCCGGGTCAGAATGGACCTAGGAGTAATGGCAATGAAGAAGATTTCCACACTTCCCAAAGATCCAGGACGACAGCCTCACAATTAGATAGATTAGTGTCTTATCTAGGACACTTGGAGGGGGATACCTCTCCACAGAGATGTAGTCGGTGTATTCCCTAATCCCAGCCGACAAGGCGGGAAACACTGAAAAAAAGATTCAAATACATATTCAATCTTACAATTACAGTAAACGATAACAAACGAGAAGAATTATAGGGAATAAATAAAACTAATGTGTTTATAATTATCTTGATATTTACTTTATTAGCGTAACATAAAGCCATATTAGAGGTCACGAGATGGTAGAACATCGATTCTGAACAGTACATAACCATTTTTGCAATTAAGTAGGCCAACTTCTACTTCTTTTATCGTATGTATTCACTAATATACTAAATATAATCCTTTACGTTGGGTATATATATATATATATATATATATATATATATATATATATATATATATATATATATATATATATATATATATATATAAGTTTATTTACACGTATCTCTGAGTCTGAGTGAGTGTTCTGATGCCAATTTACATCACTGTCAGTTTTGTGTTATCGTGTTTGCTTACAACAACTACCATTGCTCTCTTTTGCACAGGCACGCATCTAATAACACTGACAGAAGCCTGAGCTTATGACATCGCAATAGCGTTAGTTTCTTCTTCGAGCAACATACAGCAGTATCTACTGGATTACACATTACATAAAAAATAATGCATTCATTTTTCTCTGACCACTAGCGAGAATGAGAGAGAGAGAGAGAGAGAGAGAGACAGACAGACAGACAGACAGACAGACAGAGACAGAGACAGAGAGAGGGAGAGAGAGGGGGTGGTACAAATTATAGGGAGAGAAATAATTCACTATGACCAGTATAGTCAGATAGGAGGCCAAAAAAGAGTGTTTGATAAAGATGTGTCTGATCTTTCTTTGGGGGATGCCTAGCTGCTTTGAAAAACCTGGTTTCGTATAAAGGTTTGAATGCCAACTACTGGTATTAGTGAGAAAGAAGGCAACTATTTCAGTGACTAGATAGTCAGGCATTTTAGGGGTATACGCAAGAAAAAGACTAGAAAACCGCAAAAAACGCCAAAATGATAATAGATAATGACATCTCGTTTTTTTTTATCAGAGAAATGAATACTTACACTCTTTATTCATCAATCGAATTATTCATTTTAGCATCTAGTGAAAATATTATGCCAATTTTTACAGATTTTTTTTCATTTTGAAAGATACGTACAAGCATCAAACGCTTGGGGGTTTGGTAAGACTATTGTCTGCAATGCGAGTAATTGCGAGCAATCAGTAAAAAATTGAAAGATTTTGATGTGATCGTTCCGATTACATAAGGAAAAACCATTTTGCTCTGCGTCTGAAGAGGAACAGTGCCACTTGGCCAAGACTACGGAATAAAATAGAAGAAAATAACCACGAAACACCATACACACTCATACACACACTCCCCAACACACACACACACACACACACACACACACACACACACACACACACACACACATACATACATATATATATATATATATATATATATATATATATATATATATATATATATATAACCTTGACTCTCTCTTTATTGACAATGACCGATGTCTATTAAAAGTATTCGGAAATTAAAACATTTATGAATAATATGAACTTTGTTCGTATTCGTATTGTTGTCAGTTCATATAAAATACACTATTGGTAATAAGGGTCAATAATATTAAAATCAGATCATTGATATTTAAATCGTTTTGTTAAATAAAAGAACAAGATTTTTCTATCCTTATAAAATTTTCATTTGAATAAATCAGATTAAAAAGGTCAAATTAAAAGATTTTTTCTAAGATTTGCTAAACTCATGAGTTATTTTTCTTATCCCTTTTCAAAATTCTTTTGACCGCCGTCATTGAAGTTGATCAAACCGATTTTTATAATTTTCACAAACAGCCACGTAGAAAGTACTATCAGTGCGCCAGTTCCGTTTATGGTGCTAATTAACGATACATCTCCTGCATATATATATATATATATATATATATATATATATATATATATATATATGTATGTATGTATGTATGTATGTATTTATACTGTGTAGTAATTATTATTTATTTAACAAGGTAGATATTAATTTTCAACAGAACCATATTTTTGTCAATATATAGAATTTAGTGGTTATATCAAATTTAGGACCCCATTAAAACTAAAGGGTAGGTTACATACTTATTGAGATAAGATTTGATATACATAGATGCCCATGCACATGAACATACAATCTCTCTCTCTTTCTCTCTCTCTCTCTCTCTCTCTCTTCCTTACACGTACACATAAATACACACACACACACGCACACACATACACACATATATATAATCAATTTGCCGTAAAATGTATGAATATCTTTGTATAAAATTTTTATCTTTTTTTTCGAAATATAAATTACAGACCATAAAATAATTAGGTGTAAAGTATTGCTACCTTAATATGTATCCCTATTGATTCTTATCAATCTATCTATACAATATTCCTCGATGATCATGTATTTCCGTTAATGTTCATGATTATTTTAATTTAAGCAGTTAATATAGCCAACTCTATGAGAGATTACTGGCCTGGAGGATATATCAGCTTTTACTTGTAATCATTGCTTTAATAAAATCAGTAATACTCTATTAACCTATCTAATTATTCCAATGTACACGCATATACACACACGCACAAGTAAATGATATACTTTTTTTTTGTTCTCTATTTTTGTATATTATCACAAGATACCTTATTACTTAGTCGTTTTCTTTTCCGTGTAAAACAGCCAGAAGCATTTTTTTCTCGACAATTATTTTTATAGAAATGCCTCCTTTGCATATATTCAGACTTTTTCTTTATTTTATTACTTGGACGTCATAATGTCCTTTGTGGAGTCATTAACTGCTCCTGCCTATGGCAGACCTATTTCTAATTTTTTCTATTGGCTAATCATGTTTTAGATAAGGATTGGTGCAAGGATTAATTTCCTCGTACAATTCACATTTTTAAATTTTACGCTCCGTACTTGATGTATGTCTCACAGAATTATCTTACTTGCAAACAAGACGCCGATTCTAAATGGCATTTTACTTTCAAAATATCAGTATTCTACACACATACCCACACACAAATATATACACAAATGAACGTGCATGGCCACATGATCAAGCATGCCCCTATATATATATATATATATACGTATATATTCCTTTATTGGCTACGCTGTCCAATGTTGACCACAATGCACTCTCATTTTGTTCTAATTGTCACCTTTTATCTTCATGTTGGTCAGAATCGTAGAAAAGGTTATACTTTTCATCATTGTGGATGTCTTCCTGTTACTTGATTCCATTCTCTAGTGTACCACTCGACACTGAATATTCAGATACGCACTCTGAATAACATCATTAAAATCAAGTTTCTTGAGTGTCTTTCACAACGGGTTGTCCCTAAGTCTATTGCTCGACGTACTACTAGATCGCCGTATTATTAGATCGCAAGACAAAACCAGTCTCCATATTAACAAGGCTTTCCTTCTTGATGAACGCCATTTCAAAATAACCAAACTTGCCTCCTTAAGACGTTAATACCGGCAAGCATCTTGCGACAAATTGGACTTCTTATCTCTCTTCGACATTCTACGTCTAATCTGGTATATTGGTACCTTAGAGGAGAAAACCGACAAAGTCAGTCAGTCTAAGCATAACACATAATCAGCCCGATTCACTAATAAACCTTATGGTTCCTCGTCCAATATTTTCGACTTGAAAATCAAAAACTATTCTAATTGCTCCTTCAAAGGCATTAAAGCATTCGTGCACAAACGCAGATTGGAATTGTAGATTCCTGCTTGCCGAATAAACAGAGAAGGTATTTTGTCTGAATTCAAATCACTGTTTGTCCAGTTGTCAAAACGCAAGTCTATGCCCACTGAGGAACTCGTAGCCTTGAAGACCCGGCTGGTCGATCTTGCCCACTCGTACTCTGGATCTAACATTGATAAATTCGACTTCTATTTGCACTGTGATCATCTTAATGCAATGAAGTCCATGCATAACAACTACATTCCTCTCGGATCTATTTTATCTATGGTCAACTTTGCCTCGCACCACCTTGCCAAGTAGTTGGCGGACATACTTGAACCCGTTCTACATCTATATTCTAAACATTGCATTAGTGATTCGTTCACCTTTGCAAGCGAGATTCAGAAAACATCTGTAGAGCCCAACATTTCATTTTTCTGCACTTTTGACATTGCGAGCTTAATACACCAAAATGTGCCATCTTCCTGAAACTGGTGCACATTGCTACTATTGTTCAGTTCAGCTTTAACAACAGTATGTACTAGCATATTAACGGAATCGCTATGGAGAACTCCCTGCGAGCTGCACTGTCTAATATTTTTGTAGGGTTTCAAGAAGAGAGATTGTTTCAAGTGACTATCAAACAATTGTTTTACAAACGGTAGGTTACGAGACTTCCGTGGTTTTCTCCTCCAGATCAGAAAGCAGACGGTTTTTCCATATAATCAACTGGTATTGACATTTACATGTGAATTTGAGAACGACGATTGCCTTCCTTTACTTTATGTCTTTAAAAAGTGCACAACTTTTGACATATAGACTTCTGTCAATCGTCAACCCATGTTTACAGGTTCATACACTCAATGGGGGTCGATCTGCCTCATTAGACGAAAAAATAAATTAATAAAAATATTAGTCCACTGTGCTTTGATGATCTGCTCCAAGTCAAAACGTACAGAGGAACTCAACTATATTACGACCTCATTGTTGAAGAATCGATAGCCTGAAGATATAATTACCACCACTATAAGTGTAGGCAGTTCTATATGAAACCAAAATTTTGATCAGAAGAGTGCCCTGTATATTCTAAATTACCTTGGATTGGCAATGACACTATGCATCTACTAAAGATAAAAGATATGTCTGCCGCTGTTTTAATTCTGTCAAGTTACGAGTGGTTCTTACGTCTGATGTGTTGTTTCCCCCTAATCTTAAAACCAATGTGTCTGCTTTTCAAAGCGTTTATCTATTTATAATTTTTTGTGCAAATGGGATATTTGCTAAGTTAGTCACTCTACTCTGAGATTAGGCATTAGGATGAATAAACACATTCCTTCTATAATCCGTACAAATAATTTGGACTGTTCTGCTGCGTCGAGCAATCGGAATTCATCTTCCAGCATTGCTCAAAACTAATTGGATAATCCGGATTGCATAGCCACCTATAACCTCACAAAGTTTACAATCTTGGAGACCTCAAACAACGAGTGAGGCTTTACGGATGGGCCACACAATGGAGGGACATGTTAGATGGTATGCGTGCCGGCTCGTGTGGTTGTTTTTGCCTTGTCTCTCTCGTGATTCAAGGTTAGACTCCTTAGACTTTAGGGGTACCGGCCTCCAGTCATTTGCCTGCTCCAACAGGGCTCGTTTTATTGCCTTGTGCCATAGGTGCCCTTTATTTGTAGAATGCCGACGGGGCCCAAGGCATTTTTGTAACCACTGGGTGTGTGTGGGTTGCAGCCTTGCGCCTGGTTCCCACGTTTTAAAATGGCCTGGTGCTAACTTTTATGTATAGCGGGGACCAAACAACTACCATCTCAAGCAACGAGTGCGGCCCTGCGACGGGCCACACACTTGGTGGTGGTACTCGTGCTAGCTCGTGTGCTCTTGTTCACTTGGTCTCTCGTGATCTAAGGTTGGTCTCTCGTGATCTAAGGACTGTCCCTTCAAGCTCTTACCTGCACCAGCAAGACTCGGTTCATCGCCTGGTGTCTGACGTTTGTGCCATTTCAAGATCTAAAAGTGTAAACACAATACAAGTAAACACACAGGGTTCTTTTACCCCCACATTAGTACAAAACAAGGAATTAAATAGATCCACAAATTACACACACGGTCGAACATAAACTAAATTTTGATACGCGATTTTTAAAGGGATACTGATACTTTCGAAATAGATAACCCTATTCATTTTACGTTATAAATTTGCTTCAATAAGTAAAGTAAGTAAGTAAAGTGGGCGACCTTAGTATAGGGTGACCCGAAGTCCCCCTTTTCAATAGCTACTACATTAATGTTTTGGGGAAGGTGCTACTCCATTCCCTGGATTGCTCCACTTTACTCTTGGTACGTTCCTTATATTGCTGAGTGTTAAACAAGGCGGCATCAAGTACCATTTTTTTAGTCTTTGGTATGATTCTGCCTGGGATTGAACCTCGATCTCCCGAACCATTGGCGAACACTCTAAGCATTATGCCAATGGCCCGGTTGCTTCAATAGAAATATATAAACAAAGTAGATCTAGATATAGATATAGAATAACAACATTTCCTTAAAGGGACACAAAATCTTTAGCTACAAACATTTCTAAGTAGCCTGGGTATCAAGAAGAAATTCCACATCCTTTAACATCTAAATTAGACAGAAATAGATATATATTAACAACTTAGATGCAACATTTTTCAACCAAAACATAGAAAGAAAGATATAATCAATTACGCATCTTGGACTTACTTCCTATTGAAGACGTCAAACCGATTTTTTGATCATTTTTTATCGTCAGGTAAAGAGTAAAGATTTCCTAAAAATATCACGAGAAAACACACTTATGTGTAAATACTTTCACTCCAACAGGCTTAGATGAAAATATATTTTTTTAAATGTTTTCTTTAAGTTATTTGAGATTATTTCATCTTATAACCATGTCATCTTTTACACATTTATATCAGAAACATACGTGGACTCACACTTCAATATATATATATATATATATATATATATATATATATATATATATATATAATGACATCGCTTAATTAAGTAATATGAATATATTAACGCTAAACTCGCGATAAAATATAAAATTATTGATAATAATATAGTCATTTTTATACGATAAGAGCAGTTATGAAAATATTGACTTATAATTCATCAAATATCTTTTTTGTTTATTTGTTTGTCAGCACAAAATTAAAGAACGGTTACACAATGGCTACCAATCATTTGAGGTTACAACTGGAAAGTGTTTTGAATATAATGGGTTTGGAAAATTGCAAATAATTTACGATTTTAGAAATGAGTTTGATTTAAAATGTTAATGTAAAGTCCGAAAACAACCTTACTTTGGGTTCACAAAGCTTTCAAAATTTAATTTTCACTTTTTTTTTTACCTAGTCGCGTGTTGACATTTATAAAAATCTTCTAAGAAATCAAATCTATGAATTTTTCCCATGTCATGTTTTCTTGTCACCAAAAGATCAAGTATTAAAAATTATGCTATGTTTAACTTTTTGTCTTTGCAATGTCCATAAATTTTACACACACACACACACACACACACACACACACACACACACACACATATATATATATATATATATATATGGATAGTGAGAGAGATATAGAGAGTGTGTGATAGCTATCTATCTCTCTAGCTATCTTGCGAGCTAGATATGGGAGAATGCACCCACGTGATGATAGGATTTTTCTTAATGAACCCAACCAGTATTACCCATGCACATCGATACAGACAGATTATATATATATATATATATATATATATATATATATATATATATATATATATATATATATATATATAAGTTTGGCGCTTGGTGTTTAGCGCAGCAAAAAAGTAAAATGGATAAATTTATGGTCAGTTTACATAACGTACAGAATAATTCATTGACTTTCTCATACTTAGGCATGATTTAATAAATACCTAATTCCAATCTATGATCCCTTATTGATGTCGAAGGTCTTATTATGATCTTCAAATTCGCCATTAGATCAAGTTTTAAACTAGTATTATTAATCAAAAAGTAATGGACAAGTTTATGCTATCATACATTCATGCAGGTTGAATATGGAGGCTTAAGCAGGATGAAGGCCCTAAAACACTGCTAGAATAGTTGGGATGTTCATTGAATCCAATGACAATAAGGTGTTGACTCTGCCAGCGCTGTCACTAGAGTTTTACCTAATCGAAAATGTGTCAAAACTATTGTTCTCGTCAATAAGATCATGAACGCAAAAAACTGGTCCCAACATTATGACTCATCAGTGTATACAACAAATCTAGATACAACCTTTCATGCTCTCCAGTGAAATTCTTTAAATGATTGTGAAGGCTCAGACAAAATTTTGGACTGAAATCTATTGAAAGTGATCCAAGCTCTTAAAGGGTTCAGAAAAAGAACTCGAGAAATATTGAACGTGTGCAGGTTCCAATCAAAAGAGATTGTCGAGTGATAGAACGAGAATTAGAATACCAAGAAATTTCATGGAGTATGTGATAAGTATGCAGGCATTTTGAATAACAAGATTGCCATTTCTTTTACCTTTTAGATAGTTTGTTTTTTTTTTCTTCAAAATATTGCATCGCACAGGTCCGTTAACTGTTCGTTCAACTCAAATTTTGCACCCAGCGTCTTGTGGATTTTCTCATAGCTACAACCATCTTTGAAAGGAAGAACTAGTCAGACTGAGAACGAACTTAAAAGAATCTAACACATAAAGACATTCCTCAGGTTACGCTATTATAAAATTCGAACAAAGCTAAGTGTGTGAGGTCCCATGATGAGTAATTTGAAATAAAAAAGATTCCTCTTAGGGTAATTTTCGTTGATATTAAATTGTTGGATCATTTATAGCAATGAATATAGAATGTGAATTCCGAAATTTCGTTGGATCTATCATTAAAACAACGAGTTTCAGAGATAATGTGAGTGAAACGTTAAAAAGTAGAAAAATATTGATTGTTTGTGCTGCTAGGTTACTTGATGTCGTATTGAGGAAAGCGAAGTGTTACTAACTTCTAGCCATTTGCTCAGTTCTTCCTGCTATTTGAGTAAAAATATGTGTTCAAAATTTGTGTATCATTATCAAATTATATACGAATAAGTAGGAACATATCATTCAAATAAACACTGAAACACACACACACATGTACACGCATACACACACCTCTCCTACACATGTACGCACCAGTATTTGCCGACTTGAAAAAACTTACATTTACCAGCTCCATGGAGACACTTGATGCCGTCTAGAGAACCAAACTGCAGTGATGATCAATAGGGAAAAACAGCCAATGAGAGTGAAAGGAACGTCTTGAAAATGATAAACATTGTTAAAAGTATTTGGATACCCAAAATAATTTGTATTTCTCATCGGGAATGTGTCATTTTGAGTGAAACAAGTTAAGCCCCATATTATTTATGTTTTTATTTATTATACTAAATATAGGTCTTAACAAGCCATATTAACGGCAAATTAAACCCCAAAACATAACGTATGTTTACTTGGTGCATTAAGTAAGTTTCCAGACTTTTTTTTGTACAGGCATTTAAAAATGTCGTAGACTCTTGAAAATTCAGTGTGTTATTGCCATACATATTATAAAATGACTGACCAATTTTTATGATTTCAGGTTTTAATGAACAGCTACTGCAGGAATTGGAATACACCCTACTAAAGCCTGATTGTTACAGCTGGTGAATTTCAAAAATGCAATCTGACACTTTAGAAGAACGATATGCAATAAAATACTGTTTTAAACGTGGAAAAAATGCCACAAAAACGTATGGAATGCTTCAGACTGCTTTTCGACCATCTTGCATGAATCGAGAATCTATTTTGAGTGGCATAAGAGAGATTCAAGGAAGGTACGGAGTCTGTGAGGGATGATGAGAAGTGTGGAAGGATAAAGGATGTCAATACGCCAGAGTTGATTGGACAAAGGGTTAGGGTTAGGGTTACTATGTTGAGGTTTTAAGGGGGTTCAGGAAGAGATTCCGTCGGAAGAGGCTAGCACTGTTCAAATCGGGTCAGTGGCATGACCACCAGGACAATACCCCAGTCCACAACTCCATCCTTGTCACAGACTATTTGACCAACATGGGCATCAAGACAGTTCTTCACCCTCCCTATTGTCCAGACGTTGCTCCCTGTGACTTTTGGTTATTCCCAAAGCTCAGACGCTGTCGTCATGAGACAATTGAGGAGATGAAAGAGACTGTGACGAAGGTCATAGACCCGTTCACACAAGAGGACTTCCATGGGACCTTCCAGAATGTGTTGTAACAGTACAACAAGTGCATTGTACCAGGGGAGATTACTTCGAAGGGGACTAAAGTTTCATGAGTGTACTATCAATAAAAGTGCCCATACGAAAAAAGTCTGGAAACTTATTTAATGATCCTTGTATATATATATATATATATATATATATATATATATATGTATATATATATATATATATATATATGTATTTGTTCATATGGATATGTTTATGTTTACTTATATGCTTGTGTGTGGACAGGACGTTGTTTGGTTGGTTGGATGGTTGTTTGGGTTTTATGCCATATCAACCTTTCTAGGTTGTATCATGCCAAATACATTTTTATACATATAAACGTTACTGGAACCTCACCATCAGATTGTTTAGTGTCATATCCAGGACACCCGTTGTGGTGTCTTACCCCTCAGTAGGTACACAGTCGTATTCTACAGCCCCATCCGACTGGGCCATGTACAGGACGTGCTATTGAATGTGTGCATATATATATATATATATATATATATATATATATATATATATATATATATGGGATGTTCCATAAATACCCTCCTCCAAATGATTAAAAAGGGTGTTATACACCAGACATTCAGAGATTTGGTCATAACCCCCATCTATGATAATGCACACAATCTTATAATTAATATAAAACATATATATCGAAATATTTCGATTAAGTTTCATCTTCAAACTCAGTGTTAAGCTACGTAATTACTGATCTACTCACGTATATGTGTGTGAATAAAAACAAATGATTGTCCCAATGATTGTTTGTTACTTCTTTAGGATCCGTTAATTGAGTCAATAATAATATTCATTCTAGACTTGCTTAAAGGTTGCTTTTGATAACATTTAACTTCGATATTATGTCAGTTTCTACTTATGAAACTTATATCATTATTAATTAATACTGAAGGCAAGTACTTAATTATAAGCATTTAATAATTGTATTCCTTTAAGAAGCATAATGATCAAGAGAGGCATGGGCGCATACACCTTCTTATTATTAAGTGGTATATTGAATTGGAAATATATATTTATAATAATATATATTTATTAGATAATATTTTTCATCGTATAATATTTGATCAATGTTCTTGATATTCCCCACTCAGTTAAGAACATTGACAAGGAAGGAGAATTCGAGGAAAATTTCCGGAAGATCTATATATCAGTAAAGGCTTATCCCAATCTATTACAGAGTGAAAAAATGTTTTATCTTTTTGTCCCTCTCCTCCTATCCGTGTTCGATTTTGATTTTATTTTCGTTCAGTAAAATGTTTGCCAGGTATGGCAAGGTTCGGTAAAAACCTGGACGTTGTCTTTTATGGTTTGTTTTGAAGATGACCATAGATTCTAGGAGTCTTTGGGATGTTTTGCAGTGTATGGGTTTGAGCTTTAACATGTGGTAGAAAAGGGTTTTTCCATCATCATTTGTTTTAATTGATAGTTTGTGTTTGTAAATGTGTCTAGAGAAAATAATTTTTTTCACATTGTGGCAACATACCTTTGAAAATTCTCTTTGCTTTAATTCTTAACACTTCCTCACCCCAAATACAACCCAGACACTACAATATAAACAATTTTCTATGTCATCACAGTATAGTCAATATCTTTTCCATGAAAACAAGTCTTGCCAAAAACCCTTTCAAACAAACCTTTTTCTACTTCTTTCTTATCAACTCCCTAAAATCTATCTCCACTTTCAAGCAAAATATCTTTAAGGAAACCTTAGACATTTGACTTTAAATCCTCCCCACCCAACTTTTTCTTCTACAACGATACCCATTCCCCGCTTCTCACATGCTTTTAAGTTGAAAAACTCAGAAAATTTTCTCAGTTTTGATGAAGTTCGTGGAGAGAAATGAAGCCCGAACGAAATATCACATATCTAAATCTGAGTTAATGTCTGATTATCCAACTTTCCACATTTCTCTATCATACTATCAATTTCACCATAAATCTATCTTTTCAGTAGATATATATATATATATATATATATATATATATATATATATATATATGCATCATCATCATCATCATGTCGTGCCGCCAACACGGGTATCCCTGACCCTATCTCGCCACTTCTCCCTATCTTTCATCGCCTCTGGCTGGTCTTCAGGGCTACATCCCGTATCCTCACAGAGCTGCTTTATGTATGTTCGAGCTGATTGTCCTACTTTTGGTTGGCCATATGTGGGGTTCCATAGGAGTATTTCACTTATGAGCCCGTCCCTACTTCTCCAGCAGTGTCCTGCAGGTCTGGTTCGTCTAACTTGGATAGTTTTCGTGATGGGAGGTAGGTGGCTGTATAGTTAGTGCTTTGTGGGGTGTTGTCCCCAGGACTTGTTCACTATTGCTCACAGCATTCTTGTGTAATTGCCGTCTATCTTTTTCTCCAGCCGTTTTGTTAGCGTCCAAGTAGTGCATCCATACAGCAGTATCGATACGACCGCAGCTTGGAAGAAACCGCGTTTCATTTTATCGGTCAGGTCTGACTTCCATATGATCGATAGCTTATCGATAGCTGTCCATGCCTTCATTAGCCGCGTGTCGTTGTCTTTTTCGGTTGATGAGACAATGCTTCCTAGGTAGGTGAACTTGTCTACTAGTTTCAGCGAGCTTCTGTCTTGTGTGGAAATGTTGGCTGTTTGATTAAAGCTCATGTATTCAATTTTGTGTGCATTGACATGGAGGCCAATAACCACTTCTCTCTCTCTCTCTCTCTCTCTCTTTCTCTCTCTCTCTCTTTCTTTCTCTTGTTCTCTCTCTCTCTCCTTTAAGAAGGTAGTCGCCGTGATGTAGTCGCTAATGTGTTAGTAGTGTTCACTTCCAGACCAATCATCTTCGAAAAGGTATTAAGCCCGTTATCCGTCCAGTTATTGATTAAATAGTACCGTATCTGTGAGCAAATGAACTTCTACCTAGAGATATATAACAAGAGTTATGATACATTTTACAAATTAATCTAACAAGCGTGTAAGCATTTTAACTGCGTCTTCCTCAGAATAACGATGCATAAGTGATTTTTGTTTACCCTAATCTGAAGAAAGCCAGACTCAGCGGATCATTAATACAAGATTCATTTCCAATGCTGACCTTCCAACTAATTACTCTCATTGCAATGTACGGTGGTAAATATGACTAATCTGTTGAACAGTGGCCACGTATTCCCATATGCAATAACGATCGAGATATGATGTGTTGTGACCCATTCCTTGCGCCTATTTAAAACTTCATTTCTGACTGCAACAATCAACTCATTAGATTTAAGTACTTGAAGCTGGTTTACATGTTTGTATACCAATAATTCTGGCAAGCGCAGTTACCATTCTTGTGTTTTTCACTGGTGATGACGTTTTGCTTAATTTTTGTATGTGTATAGCATTCTCTTTAATATTTCTATTATTTCAACTGAGCACACTGCCAAAATTAACAATAGGTGAATAATGATTATCTCTTAATACACAACAACACCTACACACATATCTCGGAAGATTTAGACGTTTTCAAGAACCAAAATAAATCTATTTTGACATCAGCCTTCACGGAAGAAGCAATTATTGATTCTTCCAATTTGGATTTTTTAAAAATCGAAAACGATTAATTTTTAGGTATTTTTTCGCGATCATTAACCATTCAGGTTGCGTCTTTTACGTGACATACTAAATAATCTTAGTAGATACTTAATACAGAATCACGTGACTATGAAATAAAAATATTTATTGGTTTTAATTCAAGCACCAAAGAAATAAATCTTTTTCACGTCAGGGTTTTAGCGAAATGAATTGAAAGTTTTGGTCGAATTCTAAAAGTAATTCTTTCATTCACCGATTTTAAGTTTCATTATTATTATTATTATTATTATTATTATTATTATTATTATTATTTACTCATTGAGAGTTTTGTACATCAGTGTTAGCTGATGGTTTTCCACTGGAGTCTGAGTGACAGCAAGTCTCTTCAAGTCTCCAGGACTTTTCTCAGTAGTCTGGCCGTTCTCAATAATGTAGTAGTTTGGATGGTCTCCACTCGTTTTCTTATCTCCAAGTCCGCCAGTCCCTTTAATGATCTTTTGTTGACTGCACCAAAAGCACTAATCAGGATTGGTATAATTGTCACCTTCGTGTTCCATAGATTTTCAATTCCCAAGCAAGGTTCAGGTACTTATCCTTCTTTTCACTTTCTTTAAGTTTTATTCTGTGGTTAGCCGGTAAAGCAAAGTCTACAATTCTTTTGCTCATTATTATAAGTTCTAATCTCCTCGCCGAGATTTGGTGATCCGTTTGTATGTCCCATAGGAGTTTGTGTAAGTCATTCACCAGGACAGATACTGGGTTGTGCATATACCATTTATCCGTATGGTCAAATTTAAATTTCTTGTACATCTCCCTGTGAATCACCCTCCCCACCCTGTCTTGTCTAGCCTTATACTCCTTCTATGCTAATTGGCTGAATTTGCTTATGATGTAATTGATAGTTTCGTCTCTATTACCACATGACCTACATTCGCTATTTTGTTGCGTCTTATCTTTTTTCGCTTTGATATGATTGGTTCTTATGGCGTTGTTTTGAGCTGCTATTAGGAAAGATTCTGTTTCTCTCTAAAAGTTTCCTCTTCTGAGCCACGTCTAGGTTTTCTGTTGTGAGATGTTATTTATTATCATTTAAAGCGCCCATAGAGTTGTTTTTCTTCCCATTTTTGTTTTCTAGTTATTGTCATTCCGTTGGTCTTCGTGTCTACGTAGTCCTCGAGTCGTTGTATCGCTGTGTCAACGCTGTCTTCAGTACTGGCAAGTCCTCTTCCTCCCTCCTTTCTTGATACACATAGTCTGCCAACTTCATCTCTCGGATGTAATGCCTTATGCATGGTCATTAGTTTTCTTGTTCTTTGATCCATTTACTGATCTTCTCTGGTCCATTTCAAAAAGTGTCCCGGATATCTAACGAGGAGTACAGCCCAGGTATTTATTCCTTTGATAAGGTTTCTGCTACATAGTTTTGTCTCGAGTAGCTTTCTGGTTCTCCTGAGATATCCTTTCTTATTTTTTCCTTAATTTGTACTTGTTTGATGGTGTCATCTACCAAGATGACAAAGTATGTGTACGTTTCTTTTTCTCCGAGCGTTCTAATCTTGTCTTGATTTGGCAGTTCCATTGAGTCCATCAGGTGTCGTTTGCCGCTTTTCCTTACTGGCATGGCACATTTTTCTATGAAAAATTCCATCCCTATGTCCTGACTGTATATTCTTACTGCGTGTATAAGAGTTTCCAGTTCTTTTTCATTTTTTGAAAACAGTTTGATGTTGTCCATGTGCATTAGGTGATTGATCTTTTCCTGCGATTTACTAAGTTTGTATCAGGCTTTCCTTTTTCTGAGTGTGTGGTTAAGTGGCATCATGGCCATTATTAATAGTAACGTGATAGTGCTTTTCCTTGAAATATACCTTTTTAGATCTTCGCTTCAGCTAAGCTTCTCCCTCCTACTGTCAATTACACTTTCCAGGTTTTCATGGTTTTCTCAATAATGTTTATGAATACATCTGATATTTTGCAAATTTTGAGGCAGTTTATTATTCAGCTTTGTGAGACCAATTCATATGCCTTTTTGTAGTCAATCCTTGCCATAGCTAGATTTGTCCGTCGGGTATTGGTCTCGTTGAGGATATGCTGATCTATTTAAAGTAACTATCTTTTAACTCTGGATCCTTTGCGGCATCCTTTCACTTCCCCAGGGAACAATCTATGTCTTGTGAGTGAGTATTAAATCTCTTCACTTATTTGTACTGCTGATATTTTACACATCATCAATAGACAGGTTATGTGTATGTAGTTGTTTGCAGCGGTTCTCTTGAGGGGGTCATTCTGGATCAATATGATCTTTCCTTTGGTCATCCATTCGGGTACGTGTGCTTCTTGCAGGTATCTGTTCATTTTTAGAGCAAGTCTGTAGTGAATGGAGGTGAATTTCTTGAACCAGAATACATGTTTTCCATCATGACCGGACGTTTTCCAAATTTACATTTTTTAGTGTTGTTTTGAGTAAATCGACGCGTATTTCCGCTTTCGGACCTTCTTCGAGTTTTTCTAAATCTTTTGTTATTTTGCTTATCTATTTGACTATTTTTGTTATGTTCTCTTGGTTGCCATAGTTTTGTCGAAAATTTTTCCGTTTCTTTTGCATTATATCTTCAAGTTGTATTGTTTTTTTTTTTCTTTTATTGCCTTCTCCTTTTTGTTCCTATATATTCCAGAGTCTTTCCTTTGTTTTATCATTTTGGCCCGTTTTCGTAGATTTTTTTATCTGCACTTCCAGTCGAATTTCCCATGCTGGTTTTTTTCCTTGCTTTTTGAGGGGTTACCAATTTTCACACAAACTAGTTTCACCTCTGCATCGATTAGTTCTTTTAATTCGATTATATTTTTTAATATAATTTGGTACTTGATTTGTTTTTTCGGTTTCCGTCTTGACTGTTCTCCATTCTATGTTTCTTAGTGATGGTAAGGTCGTCTTTTCCCCGTTCATAATTATATTTAAATTTTCTAGATTTATTTTTTATTCTTGTGTTAGTATTTCCTATGTGATGTTTGGTTGTGTGGTGTTTATTTTCCGAAGTTGGTGGTTCATTTCGGTTAGACTGTTTTTGTTTGTTAATACTTGGTGTGTCTGATATTGTATTACTATTTTGTACATTATTTATTTTCTGGTGTATTTCTAGTATTCTGAAGTCTGAAAACCAGCCTTTCTTTATTATTGTCCTTACTTGGTCAGAAAATTTTTGGTTTGTCGTCTAAAAACTAGCACATTCTTGCTAGATCTCTATCATTTTTTTCTATATACTCTTTGTATTGGGTTGCTCCTAAAATATTGATTCCTTAAATCATCATGCTCGTACCTTAAAAAAGCCTGTATTCGCAGGATGACGACCAGTCTTCCATGTTGGCCATCAGGAGAGCACCAGCCGATCCTAACACCCAGACCTGTTGCTTGGGTCCCATGTTGAGTGATATTTTGTTTCAACATTTCTATCATGGGTGGTATATTATGGCTATACCATGGCTGTTTAAAATCTGCGTGCCTGATACAGACGGGACCTGGTTTCTCAAAGAAAACTCTTAAGCGGGTCACAAAAATGAAATTGTAAAATAAAATAAAATAAGATAAAATAAGAATCATTTTTCCTTTTGCTTTCTTCTTCTTCTTTTAATTTTTGTTATTCCCACTCGTACGTTCCTTAAGTTTTGACTTTGTAAAAGTCCACATTTATGCTACTTTTAGAATTCAGAGATATGTTTGGTCAGGAGAAATTAACTTTAAGGGACCAGTTAATGTAGGATTAAGCTATGTAAGGATTATTTCAATGTGGCTATTCTTAGACTGACAAATAACAATAGTAATTGTATTAAAACCAGCGACAGATACTAACATTTGGGAGATAATTTAGTTACTTTCTCAGGTGGTCAGATTGGGATTAAGACATGATAGTACACTGCTTTCCAATTCTTTGACTTTTCACTTGGCTTCCAACAACACATGTGCCAGGCTTTATGTTCGTTCCCTCTTCGTTTTCTCCTCCCTCCCCACCTTTCTAGTCTCAATTACTTTACAAGAAACGAAAGATTTTCATTTAACTGGTACTACCCTTACACCGACAATAATATTAGTGATAATAATAATATCTGTAATAATAATTATGTAGTAATAAAGACAAAAAACATGCTTAATAATGCCCATATTTGAGTGATAATTTAGTTACCTTCTCGGGTCGTCAGCTCGGGATAGTACACTACTTTCCAATTCTTTGGCTTTTCATTTGGCTTCTAACAACACGTGCCAGCATTTATGTTCCTCGCCTCTTCATTATGATGTTACGTTCCGCCCTCTGGTCAAACAAACGACAACACGGAATTTGTATATAACAATATATATTTATTTTCTCGACGGACGCTTGTGTGAAGTAGGAGCAGTCAGGAGAGGAATTAGGATCGTTCGTCGATGAGGCTTGAACTTTTCGATGTCAGGAGACGATGGCCGAGACAACGCACACTGCGTGACGACGAGAGAGGTTTCGGGAACAGCGGGATCCTTTTTTCTCTATCTTCTTCTGTTCAATTTGTCGGCCTTATATTACCTTCAAACTCCCACGCAGAGATAAAGACACGCCTCTACGACTCTGCAATCTTCCCGATCTCAAGCGATTGGGATGTGTTACTTCCGCTCATTTGGAATAGCCTGTGTGATCGTCGTCGAGCGGAAATAACTGTCATGCAGTTCACAGGTCACTCTCTTCCGGTGCACCATTGAAGTTGGACCTTCACCTTGTCCCATATCATCAGCCGAGCACACCGGCGCGCTTTCTTTCGATTATTGGCCATTGGGATGTGTCACATCCGCCATCTTCGGAATTGCAGGTGTGATCATTATCGAGCGGAAATAACTATCATGCAGTTCATAGGTCAATCTCTTCCGGCGCATCACTTTTTTTACGGCACAGTGAGAATTTTTACCTTGTCTCATATTGTGAGCCAAGCTGTATTTTACAATTATTATTATTATTATCCTTATTATTATTATTATTGCAAGATTTCTTTGATTTTTTTCCATTATTGTTAATTTTGTAACAAGTTCATTCATTTTAATTTCAAAACTTTTTCATTGCAACTATCAAGCGATCTTTCTATCACGATAAGTAAACAACAGATATCGTATAATGACACTTGAAGAATTGAAATAAAAAGGAGCAGAACATGATCGAATTGATAAAATTCACAATGCTTCACTTGATTCAAAAATTTATATTACTAATAATACTAATAGTGTATATAAATAGAGGCTATGACTTATCAAGTGCTCAAGGAAAACAAAAATAGTTATATCACTAGATTTCAAGGATTGCTGCTAAAAGGCTCTGTGGCGTAAGATTTACCAAAAAATATGATACCAGTTTGATTCTCGTTGGAATCTTTTCTGATCGTCGTTGCAAAAAGCCAAAGCATATCGGTCAAAGCTCCATGATAAAACTATTGAAATGAGGTGAAATTTCAGCTATTTTACTTGTCGAAAATTGATGACTGACGATACTTTATTGATGAAATTACCTAGTAATATTACGAGTAGAAGTACTAAACTGAATGAATATGTCTACAAGGAAAACAATTCATCGCGGGTAAATTCATTGACTGTAAATTCGTCGTGTGGTAAATTCATCGTCGGTAAATTTATCATGTGATAGATTCGTATTTTGTAATTTTCTTTTTCGCCCAGCGTTTTAGTTTTTTTTCTTGATTTGGCAGTTCTCTTCCTTCCGTTATTTACGTTTTTCCACTTTTCATTTTCAGCATGGTATATTTTTCTACGCTGAATTTCATTCCCATATCCTAGCTATATATTCTGATTATTCGTATCAGGATCTCCGATTCCTTTTCATTTCTTTTTTACAAATAGCTTGATGTTGTCCATCTACAATAGATAATTAATCTTTTCTTGTTATTTTGTAAATCTGTTGCACCCCCCGTACCCTTTCTAACTTAATAAATGAGTGGCATCATTGCTGTTACAAATCGTAGTGGCGAGGACGTATCTCCCTGAAAGATGCCTCCAGGATATTCATTTTTACTAAAGTTTTTCCTTCCGTTGTTTATTTCCCTTTCCATTTTTCCCCCACCACCAGAGAAAGTTTTTCAAGCAATGATAAAAATTTGCTTTTAAGATGCTTTTTAGGCGAACAGGCCAATTAGTTTTAAAAAATTGCGAAAATACAATAATGTTCTACTACTGATAGACCTTGGGCATTGTGTCACATTAAGCTTAGCTCAGTGGATATCAAGGATAAGTTAGAGTGCTGAGAGAAATCAAATAATAATGACAAAGCAAATGTAATTTTTCTTCACTTTGAAGATATTCCTCTATTTGGAATAAATAAATCTCACACGGAACATTATCTACTATCTCAAAAATAGTTCAATTAATTGGACAAGTTGTGAATAAATATACATAGGTTCAATCGTGAGGATAAAGTAACATCACTTGAAATAGTTGCTCGAGCTGTCATTTTTAGAATGAGACTGACAAAGAAATGAGAATAGTGTTACCTCAAGAATAAATAGAGATTTACAGTTGGTATTCTTGGAAGATTTATCAAACGAAATCTCAGGAATATCGGAGAATGGAGCTGACGGGATGTTCTTGAAATGGGACAAATATAAAACGGAGTTTTGTCGTAAAGAAGGTAAAATATGAATTTGAATAGCTTCAGCTCATAGTCATGCTTTTGGATCACAATATTCTATGTAAGATGAAATTGGACATCGATGAAAATGTTGAGCAATGTGATTTACTCCGTGACCAATATCATCATCATCATCATCATCATCTCGCACTGGTAGCACGGATATCCCTGACCCTCTCTCGCCACTCCTCCCTATCGTTCATCGACCTAGGTAGGTCTTCGGGACAGCATCCCGTATCCTCACATAGCTGCTGAATGTATGTTCATAATGGTCGTCCTGCTTTTGCACGGCCATGTGTGGGGGTCCATAAGAGTACATCTCTTATGAGCTCGTCCCTGCTTCTCCAGCAGTGTCCTGCATGTCTGGTTCGTCTAACTTGAATAGTTTTCGTGATAGGGGGCAGGTGGCCGTACAGTTGGTGTATTGTGGGGTGTTGCCGCCAGGAATTGTTTAAGATTGAACGTAGCATTCTTGTGTAATTGCCGTCCAGCTTCTTCTCCAGCCGTTTTGTTAGCGTCCATGTAGTGCAGCCATATAACAGTATCGATGTGACCGCTGCCTGGAAGAAACTGCGTTTCATTTTATCGGTTAGGTCTGATTTCCATATAATCGATAGCCTATTGATAGCTATCCATGCTTTCGTTAACCTGGTTTCGATGTCCTTTTCGGTTGATTCGACGCTGGTTCCTAGGTATGTGAATTTGTCTACTAGTTTAAGAGGGGTTCCTTCTAGAGTGGAGATGTCCCCCGTTTGATTATAGCACATATATTCCGTTTTGTGTGCATTAACATAGAGGTCTATGCTTGTTGCTGCTCGTTCCAAACTATGCAGTAGTGTTTCGGCTTGGTTGGGTGTATTTGCCAGTATCGCTATGTCATCGGCGTAGTCAGCCTCGGTAATTGTTGTTGCGGGGTACCTTCTGCTTTTTTTCTTCGTCAGTTCGAAGCCATTCTCTCTGATTTTGTCAATCGATGTTCTAAGTACGTAGTCTAGACAAATGATAAAGAGGTACGGGTCCAGCGTGTCCCCTTGTAGTACTCCTGCTACAATGTCGAAGTATTCTGTGTCTCCATCTGGTGATCGTACTTTTACTTTAGTGTTTCTAGAGAGAATCGTTATTGCCGCTACGGTTTCTTTAGGTATGCCGTACGCTAGTAGGATTTGTTCCATCTTTCCTCTGTGAATGGAATCGAAAGCCTTGGTAAAGTCAGCAAATATTAATGTCGCTAGTAGGTTTTTTGCCCGTACACCTTCAAGGATTCTACGGATGGTTAATATTTGTGAGGTCGTGGATCTATTTCTTCGGAAGCCATTTTGGTTTTTTCTAAGTATGTTGTCGATCTTGGGTTCTATGTGGTTTCGTAGTAGGGCATTGTAGATTTTGGCTGCTATGGATGTAAGTGTTATGCCTCGGTAGTTTTTGGCTAATCCGAGGTTCCCCTTTTTAGGGAAGGGGAGTATGCATCCCTTCATCCATCTATCTATCGGATTTTGATTGTATACTGCGTTGCAGTGTCGGAGCAGTATGTCGTCGAATTGTCTGGTCTTCCATACTTCCGGTGGAATTTCGTCCAGCCCTGTAGCTTTCCTATTTTTAATTTTTCTGAGAACCGAGTCGAGTTCTTCTTGTGTGAACGGTCCTAGTTTTATGTCTAATTGTTTGCTAATTATTCTGGTGATTGGTTCATGTGTTATTTTCGGTGAGTTTCCTAGTAAGTTTTCAAAGTGGTGTTTCCACAGTTTTATTCTTTCTTGTTGGTTTGCTGCTTTCAGTTTTGCTATGGCTGTGTTCTTTCTTCTACTCACTTCGTTTATTGTTTGCCAGGCTATTCTAGATTGTCTATCTTCCACCGAGTCTCTAATCTTATCTATCTGATTTTGAATGTATTCTGTCTGTTCCTTTATATATATGCATGCTAAGTGATATTGTGCCGTTTTTAGTTTTAAGGCATTTGTGTTTGTTGGGTTTTTTCGATAGTTTTTGGAGGCTGTTTTCACTAGTGCACGTTTTTCTCTCACCGCTAAAGTTTCCCATGGGACTCTATATTTAGTTTTGAGTTTTGTTGGAATGCATTTCGCTGCTGCCTCGAGGTGTGCATTGACGAAATTTTCATATTCGTCGTTTGGTGTCCTTTTTTCGGTCTTTTCTTGTAGTGTTTCGAATCTGTTTCTTAATTCTAATACGTATTTATCTCTTATATTTCTGTTGTTCAATAGGGCCCAGTCCTAGTGTTTGGTGGTCGCTGTTCGTTTGGCGTTTTTTCGTAGGCTTAACCGTATTTTCGCCGTGACTATTCGGTGATCGGTGGACACACCCTCAAAAGAGGAGTAGGCCTCGCAATTCATTGCACTATTTTTCCATTTCTTGTTTATAAGGACGTATTGATATATGCTCGAGGCTAGGTAAAAATCCAGATATTTTTGGCCCACATACTTTTTTCTTTTAGATGAATAGTCCAACACTGTCTTCTGTCATAAATTTCCCTCGTTTTTTTCCATGCTAAAACAATGCTTTACTATTATCGGAAATGTAATAAAATTTGAATTATAATTTCTTAATTTAATGAACAAGAAATAAATTGTTAATTATCATATAGATGGATTATTACAAATAATCTAAACATGATAATATAGTTCATGTAAATAATCATATCTACTTTATTTTAAGGTTTCCAATAAGTGTACCAGCTTTGAATTACTTGCACCTGGTAAATTTGTAGTACGTTGTAAAGTTGGTCGGCCTTAGTCGAGGGTGACCCGAAGGCTCCCTATTCAATAGCTACTACACCAAGGTAGAGGGGAAGGCGCAACTCTGTTCCCTGGGTTGTTCCACTTTACCTTGATCCTTACCGTATAATGCTGAGTGTTAAGCAAGGCGGCATCAAGTACCATTTTTTTGGTCTTTGGTATGACGCGACCTGGGATTGAACCCCAGTCTCCAGGACCATTAGGCCAATAGTCCAGTATTTCAGTACTTTCAAAGTTTTCGACAATTTTCTTCTTGAGCAAAACAGGGCAGCATAACATTGACTGGATTATGTCAGTATATCTAGCAAAAGGAATAGATTTAGTGTGAAATTAATTCAGCCCATTTTTGAGAGCACAAGTCTGTCGGATATTGAACTTAGCTCATTGCTTTGATTTTTCCTGATGAAAAAATGTTACTTTACCAAAGACCTTCCACTAAAGTGTAGAAAAAAAGCTTGGTTGGTTGGTATTTCATAGCATATCAACTTTTCTGTGTTATTTAATGCCCTTCTTATATACAGACACACACACACACACACACACACACACACACACACACACACACATATATATATATATATATATATATATATATATATGTGTGTTTGTTGTAGGTCCAAAGAAAGAATAAAAATATATTTTAAAATAGGTAGGTCCTTGAAGATATTGTATTTTTTTTTAAATTTATTTATTTTGTTCTTACATACAAGTTATATATATGTATGTTTCCAGCATACTTTTGTCAGAGAATATATGTGACAGAAGGCCTTGTTAATAGGGTTCTCATAAGACTTGAACTCAATCTTGTTCGCAGTTTGAATGTTTTTCCGTTTCATTGTGGGTTTTATATAGAGCTTTTTCTCCCTTTTTCTTAGAGGGTGTTTACTTTATTCTGCTTTATCCGTCTTTGATATTTGATATGTTTTTGGTGTTGTGTGTGTGTGTGTGTGTGTGTGCACGCGCTCACGCATGTTGGAGTGGATTTGGGTTTCACTAACAGTTATTTTTCATCTGTGTGTGTGTGAGAGAGTGTGAGTCGTGGGGATTTTTTGTGTGTGTGGCTGCGTGGTCTTAAATTTTAACATTAGGAAAGATTGTAGTAAGATGCCTATTAGTTTGCTAAGTCTGCTAGTCGGGCACGACGGGCCTGCTACGGTGGGTCTAAATTTGAGGTCACTGGGGTTTGGGATTTCTATATATTCGGATTTTTATGTTTCTACGGCGGTTTTTTTTATTTGTTTGGACTTGTGAATGTTTGGTCGTCCGTAGGAGTTACTGGTTATGGAGATATAATTTGTTAAGAAGTCTTTTTCTTTTTTGGCAAGTGATTTGTTGTGTATTTTGCAGAATTTTGTGATTTTTGATATTATATCATTGTCTATGTTTGTAACTATTTGTACTTGGTTTCATCTTTCAATATTTCTTGGATTTTAGTTTTGTAGTACGTTTTATCTATGATGACTACGGAACTTCCTTTGTCTGCTTCTTTTATAATTATATTTTCATTTTCCCGTATATTTTTAAGGCTCGTTTTTATTTTTGTGAAAGGTTACTTTTTGTTGTTTTTTCTTTTAGGTTGATATTACATAATTTTTCGAAAAATGTGTTTAGTTGATTATTATTGTTTTTGCCGGAGGAGAATTTAGTCTCTTTCTTTTACAAGGGAGTTATCTATATCTTTTTTTTATTTTTGAATATCTCTATTAGTCTAAATTTCTTTTCAAATTTTTGAAGTCTTTTTAATGTTCTCCAATGTTATTTCTTGGAGCGGGGAAAAATGTAAGACCTAGTTTGCGTAGAGACCAAATAAGGTCTCTATTTAACATGTGTGGAGATAAGTCTATAATTTTCGGTTTAATGTTACTTTCACTTTTTATATTGTTTTTTTTCCTCCCGTTCGTTTTGTCAAAAATAGTTTTTGTTTGTATTTCTTAAAAAAATAGTAATTTTTGTTTGTATTTTCTAAATAAAGATATTTTGTGCCGTCGTTTTAGGGTGATTTTTATTGTATATGAATGGGTTTGTTTTGTTTTTCTGGAGTCGTATGTGTAGTAGTTGAGCCATTGTTATTGCGCATAGGGGTAGGGTTCTCCCATATTCCGCAATTTTTTCTAGGTACTTTATTATGGATGTTGTGTTGTTTTCTTCGGGTTTCTTTTGTGGTAGAGTCTGTTGGTTTGCGAAGATGTTTATCTTTGAACGAATTCCTTTCACTTCTTCTTCCAGACTTTTTTGGATAAACAAACATACATACACAGGTATATATATATATATATATATATATACGCAAAAACAAAAGTAATTAAAACCCATTCAAACTACATTCATTGAATACCCACTAACTAGACTTTATGCCAGACATGATCTCAGACGAAAGCATCAAACTGGAAACACATACACCCCCATATATATATATATATATATATATATATATATATATATATATATGTCCGTATGTATATATATATATATATATATACAAACATACAAAAAAATTCCAAAGACGCACAAAGAGAAGAAGAAGAACTGTTGGTGAAACCCAAAACCACTCCAACACACACACACGCACACACACACACACACACACACACACACACACACACACACACACACACACACACACACGCACACACACAGACATCACGACAAAAACATATAAAATATCAAAGAGGGGTAAAGCAGAATAAAGTAAACAGAGAGAATAACCTCTATATAAAACCCACAACAAAACGGAAAAAC
Organism: Sepioteuthis lessoniana; assembly: GCA_963585895.1. Lineage (NCBI taxonomy): Eukaryota > Metazoa > Mollusca > Cephalopoda > Myopsida > Loliginidae > Sepioteuthis > Sepioteuthis lessoniana. Next base: position 107,438,288 of record OY757920.1, on the reverse strand, counting down.
ATTCAAACTGCAAACAAGAGTGATTTCAATCTCATTGAGCACCCAATCAACAAGGCCTTGTATCAAATATGTTATCTGACGAAAGAAACCAGCTGGAAACATACACATATATAACACGCAAGAAGAACAAAATAAATAAATTCAAAAAACAAAATCTCTTCGTGGACCTCCCAATTTTATATATATATATATATATATATACACACACACACACACACACACACACACATATATATACATATATATATATATATATATATATATGTATATATATACTTTGTCTTTATTAACGGCACAATCGAGGAAACGTTACAGTTAACATAAATACTAGGTAATTGTTATATGTTTAGCACAAGTCGGGATTTTTTATCAAGCATAACCTTATCTCATCAAGTAGATCTCCTGCTTTTATATTCCAGCAAGCGTATTAAAGTAATCATTTTCAGATTCGATACATTGTGTAATCAAAAAGTATTGATACTGGTGTTTTATATTTTTACATGTACAAATTAAACAAAAAAATCATGCACTCAGATGGACAGTTTATATAATGCAGTGACTATGCAAAATGCTGTATATCCAAAATATGAAAAAATATGAAGCCTGTATGAATATATTTTTTTCACTGTTTTTGCCGAAATTCAGGATTGTGAAAATATAGCTCATACTTATCAGATATAATACTGTGTAGCATTTTCTTGTTTCCCAGACAACAAATTTATCGAACGGTAAGATTTAAGAACGTGAAGGATATTAGAAATACAGTTTTACACCATTTTGAAAAAGATGCTTCAACAAATGGAAAACTTGCCAAAACAGATGCATTGAACGTCATGAGAAACATTAGAAAATGTTTTCTTAATTGTCAATTTATATCTATATATGCAAATTCATTCTTGATACATTTTCACCGCTCCCCATATATAATATTTTGTGTTTCCAAATTATATACAATATTTGTATGAAAATATGTAGCATTTATTTTAGATTGATATTATCATCAGAAATCGTTTTAGTCTGCTGGGATTTACAATGTTTGGATTTCAGTTTTCCTTTCCTTTAAAAATATTAACTTAGTAAAGCTTTGAAATAAACTATCAAAGTTCGAATTTTTAAGTTTTACATACACTAATATCATATTTGGAATGATCATATACGCCAATATCGTATTTGTAATGATCATATACTTGTATGTAAAGTTCGTATCACTTCTATTATTTAATAAATTGAATGACATATTCATATTCTCTAATTGATATTTGTATTCATTTCTTAACATTTTAAAATCAATAGCATTTTGATTTTTTGTGCATTTCCAATGTTTTTATACAGTAAAATATCCTGCAATTTATGCACTAAAAATACAAGCTATACATTTGCATAATGGATATAAATGACACACTGTTACATTCATTCCTGACTACAGATCATCCATTTTCCTGATTTTCAATGCCATGTGTAAAGCTCTGTCTTTCTGAATTAAAAAAAAATTGATATCATAACTTGGCTATTTATCACTGCTGGACTAAAATATAAGTTAAATAAATCATTGTTTATGGACGTACATCCTCGGGGGTTTCATTTTCTAAATATACTTTTTATTATCAAATTTTATTTCTAACACTAGTTCATAAATTATCATTATATATATATATATATATATATATATATATATATATATATATATATATGTATATATATATATATATATATATATATATATATATATATATATATATATATATATATATGAGGTCAACAGCAGTGATAAAACAAATAGAAATATACTTTTACATAGTTTATTTTTGTATGTTTCTCAACTAACAGCATTGTCAGGAGAAAAAGTTTTGTGGAAAAGAAAGAAAACTTATTTAAAAAAACTTTTTAAAAATTTAGCTCAATTAAAAGTATTTTTAAAAATTTTTCAAAAGAATTTTTAAAGGATTGATATGATATATGAAAAACTGCGGAAAATGTACTATTGTTTGTAATGGATATGCTCCACCAACAATACAATATATGTTTATATATTACCCGAATATTTGTAGACGTGGTCCTCAAATTTTTAAAACCGTAGGGCCTTAGCTGGTGAAAGTCCGTCTCGGTAATTTATCCAGCTTTAACCAGTGCAATGCAGAGCTACATTAGAAAATTATATTTGGAAAGGTTTTATGGCGCCAATCTTTCCGGTTTAGGAACTCTTGTTTTAAGTATCTAAATCTAAAGTCCTCACTTTCACTCGGCTTCATCCTTGATATTTGGCAGTGTTAAAAATACGAAAATATCACCGTCAAATATAAGGCCCTTTATGTACTTACAAAGTAAGTTGGCAACCTTAGTCGAGGGTGATCGGAAGGCTCCCTTTTCAATAGCTACTACCCTGAGGTGTAGGGGAAGGCGCCACTCCATTTCCTGGATTGCTCCACTTTATCTTTGGTCCTTACCTTATAAAGCTGAGTATTTAGCAAGGCTGTATCAAGTACCATTTTTTGTGTCTTTGGTATGATTCGACCTGAGGTTGAACCTCGGTCTCCCGAACCATTAGGCGAACACTCTAATCACTAGGCCAATGCCCTGATATTACGAACTTATACTGTACTCCGATTGTTATTTTTTAAGCTTTACTTAGTCTGTCACTCAGGTTTCAGATTGCCTACGACACCTTCTGTTTCTTTATATTCACTTATTTTTCACCTGAACATACTCTTTGTAACTTACCTTTTTCGGAAGGAATACAAAATAAAGCAACATTTATAATAAAAATAAACAATAATACAATAAACATTTTGAGATTTACAATAAACAATCGAGAAAATTTTCCTTGCCATATGGACCTGTTGAATTTCTAAACAGTTCTCAAATGGATTTATTGGCGCTTGTTTCTATATACTATGCAATTCTCAAAGGAATATAGTCAACTATTATATCTTAGCTAAGAAATAGCAAAAAAGAAAAAAAGAAAAATGTATTGTAATAATGGAGAGACATCTTGTAATTTTCTTGGTCGAAGGACATAAAACTAGCAATTGACGACGAGTATCTATTGTCTTTTAGTCTGACCTCACGAGGCAAAAGTCGATTAATTGTGCTTTGAATAAACAAAAGAGATTATTTTGAAAATGAGATTCTTGATCGAAATTCAATTTAAATTCAAGCTGATATGATTTCCCTGTTGCCTGAGAACTGGTGCTTATAGTGGTGGGGTTGTTGTCGATAAAATTATCATCTTTACTCCATTGTTCTTGTAATGGCTTCTGAATTTCTTGTGTTATTTTTTGGTCGAACTTGTGAAGAAATTTAGTTTGTCAGAGAAGTATACGTCTGATTTAACCGGAAATCACTAGATTAGTTTTCAAAGAAGAAAACACACACACACACACACACACACACACACACACACACACACACACACACACACACACACACACACACACACACACATTGGTAAACTTGAAGTAATGAATGAAAAAGCTGTAAAAACCAAACGGTAAATCCACAAACATTAAAAGAATAAATTAAAGAATAAAAACCAAGTAATATATTAGAAAATTCACCTAGATATTTGCTTGTTAAAAGAAAAAAAACTTTTTTATAGAGAAGAATTTGTTAAATCAGGTTTGGCACTTATTTTTTCTCGTGGGGTGAATCATTTTTATCACAGCTACAAACTGAAGTCGTTGAGTTTCGCTATTGAAAGAAAGAATGATATATTCCTTCTCTGTTTTCTAATATCTATTAGTCTTACGAAAGCTAAAAGAATTCTTACAACTTCTTTGCTCCTTCCACATCATAAAGTTGTCTTGCATTGAAACGAAAACAATTCTAATCTAGAAGAAGAAAAAATCGAAAATAAAGGTTTTGATACAAAACAACATAGATCTTCTTCATTCTTCTCAACTTTTCGATGGACAATTCCGTTCAGAAATCGGAGTATCTTTAACTATTCATTATTTAAATATGTTAAAGTATATTCTTAAAAATTGTCAGTGATAGCATTTTTTTTGTTCATAAGGTCTCTGAAAATCAAACAGGACAAATATCGAATGATATAATTTGTTGGCTATTTTTTACAGAACAAAAAAAAATTCTTTTTGTAAAAAGAAGCAATTTCACCATAATTCTTCGTAATGTGAGAAGGAGCGGCAACTAGTGATAAAATACTCGTTGATGAATTAAGGTATTCATTAAGTTTATTTTTTAAATTTTTTTGCTGTTCAGTGTGAATTACAAACCAAAGTAAATAGGCATTACTTTTAAAACAATAAATAACGAAATATAGGATACAGTTCTTTTCGTTAGTACCAATAACAACCAGTCACATATTGCTTGGAAAGATGGGCGTGAAACGACCTCTATTATCATAAGAAAGGCTCGACATCGACAAATTAATCCATAAATTATAGGAAACATCCATTTTCTCCGTACATATCAATATATCAATTAGATTTACTTAGTTCAAATTGAAATTAGACGAAATGGATCATTTGAGCTTTAAGAGGTTGTGTTATGCTAATATTAAAACCTGGTCAACCTTGTTATAAATCAGTATTAGAAATACTGGTGAGTTGAGCTTAAGAAAGTGTTTGGAAATAAACAACTCAGTCACTAACCAGAGACCTAATTTACTTGGCCTGTCTTAGTTTGGCATAGAGCCACATTTATGGGTAGACAATGATGATCGAATTCTCAACACAAACATCTAAAAAATGAGCAAATTAGCGATCTCGTATTGATGGACGTTCTCTCACTGTTAATATAACAATTTAAATTGCACCGACATTGCTATGCAATGTCAGCACTCACTCAATATACAAGAGAGTCATAATATAACTAATCTGTTTCTGGGAGCAGGTGGTCAACTGGAAGGCATTTGTTAAGAGCGAGTTCTCTGAAACATACTGATACGTATCTGCTTAGAGTCTAAAAGGAAAAGATGATCAACTTGGCCTATCAATTCACTTCAAAAGCGAAACACCTGCAAAGATTTCTCTCGACTAAAACCGATCCAGAGACACGACGCCTCGAGTTCATTTCATTAAAATAGGTTAACAAAAACCTCAGCTTGCTAATAAATCGCAGCATGCATGTGTGTTTCCTAGTCTGACACAAAGGTGTGTATAGAGTACACACTAATGATCAAACTACAATCAAACAATTACTATAGTAATTGTTTGTTTGTCTCGCTTCCTGAATACTTCTCCATGCTAAAACGTCATCTCTTTCTCTCTCTCTCTCTCTCTTCCTCTCTCTCTCACACTTTCTCTTTCTCTCTCCCTCTTACACACACACACACACACACACACACACACATACACACACACATTCATATTAATTATATAGTTTATATATTGATAAATACAGTGTTCAATATCGCTAATAGAACATATAATAAATAAATTGGGATGACGTAGACAGAGTCAACGGTGATTGGGGACTCATTGTTTACGCTCTCCTAATCTTGAACATTAAAACCACACATAAACTTTAGTATGTTTATAATAAAGAAAAGTACAAATTTTCGTTTTTGATTTTTACTAACTAAATGATATATAGTTCAGCAATTTACAATGAATTAATTTGTGGAACTCATCACAGTTTTCTTACCCGAATACAAAAATACACGTGCAAATCTTCAGTCTATCTTAAGACTTACCGTGTTTAAATATCACAAATTCCATTGGTGAAAATCAAACTTCATGCTTTTTCGAAAATTATCATTTTTGTATTTAGTACTAAAATAATGAAATTGTTTCAAACCAACGAGTAAATTAAAAAAACCCTCTTAGATGTAAAGAATAGAAACGAAATTGTAATACGAAAAATCTTATATTTTTAATTCTTATCTTCTTTGCTAGGATACATTTTTCCAATGCTTCTTTTTATCGTACCAACCTATACTCTTAAAATTTTACAGAGTATAAAAATAACAAATAGTAAACGAAAGCATTATTTATTGATAACTTAAAAACTGACTTTTTAAATCTAAACTTTTTATACTCCTTATAACAAAATTTAATAATTTCTAATAAGTGTAACTCGAAAACATTTTTGAATACTTTCATTCGAATTAATACGCAAGTTTCCGCCAAAAATAAGGAGACATTTGTAATTTCTAGCTATTTTTATTGTTATATTTTTATACGGTATAAAGAAAATAAATGAAACGAATACATTTTTATTTCTGTAACTAAACAGACAGTTAAGAATTAAATTGAATATTTTATAAAATCTAAGAAAAGTCATGAGAAAAATAAAATTATAATAATGTTTTAAACAACATAACAGTTTTTTACAATAATAATTTAAATCTGAAAGAAAAATTCCCAAAATAAAATGATATTAATATATGTGATTTCTTAGATTATTTTATCGTTAAATTTTTAGAGTTAAAAAAAATAAGTGAAAGTATTTTGCTTTTTGGAAAATTAATAACTAAGACGTAGTTTTGTAACTGAGCACTAATCAGAAAAAAGAAAAATATCATGGAAATATTTCATGCATTTCACCAATATAGGGTTACATAATGTTTATACTATTTTCAATGTAAACTAAAAAGAATATAAAAAAAAGGAAAAACCTAATTCATAAAATAAAAGAAAACTTTTCATTTGAATTAAACAGAGAATCTTTCATCTACAAATAAAGACATTTTTTTTTTTTTGCTTACTCTTCTCTTTTCCCTTTTCTATCTCACTTGCTAGTGTTCCAAAACCCTTTTAGTAGACCTGGTATTCTGCTCCTATATATATATATATATATATATATATATATATATATATATATATATATATATATATATATATATATATATATATATATTATCCAACACTAAGTCAGCCGATGATGGGAACGATTCTATTTTCGGATTTTCTCTCTTCAATATCCATGAAATTCCAAATCCAAAAAGAGAGCTCAATGCAAAATTATAATGAAATAAATTACAGAGCAAATAATTCCATATAAGAAATCCTTTAAAAATTACTCATTTTTTTTTTGTAATTACATTCATTTCAGCAGACGCCATATTTTAAAAAAGTGTTAGATCTGCATCTTCAGACAAAGAAATGATGAGAAATTTCTGATGAAGATTTAATAAAACCAACAAAATTCAGGCCCCCCTCTCTCCCTAACCCAAATTTCATTTGCTTTTTTTTTAATTATCATTTTTATTAGGCAAAGACCATATTATTTGTTTTTCCTGTCTTGTTGACAAATGGCATTCAATTCCTGAATCAAGATGTATCAATTTTTGACTTCTCTTTCCTTTCCACTTATTTTTTTATGTAATGGCAAACTTTAAACCCAAATGAAGGAGATTAGTAAAAAATATAGAATAAAGGAACAAATTGATTCACGGAGAGAATATATATATATATATATATATATATATATATATATATATATATATATATATATTAGTTCTTATATATATTCCCAAGTATGGAAGGTTGTCTTCGACCACTGGTTTCATACCGTCTTTATAGGACCATCATCAGACAAAAAAAAAAAAGGATTTTGGAGAAATCGAAAAATACAGTCAAAACATTGTTGACGTCAGAATTGCGTGTAACTCTTGTGTAAGTGTGCGCGCGGGAGCACGTGTGCGTGTGCATGTGTGTGTGTGTGTGTGTGTGTGTGTGTGTGTGCGTTAGTGTGTGTTGATTATATTAGCGTATTGTTGTGCGTGGTCTTATATGTGACTCTCTGCTCACAAAAAATATTCTATTCGGCCAACGCAAATATAGTCCACACCCACACACACACACACACACACACACACACACACACACACACACACACACACACACACACACACTAACAGTCACATTTGGGACTACACACAACAAGACGTAAATATAGTCCACACACACACACACACACACACACACACACACACACACACACACACACATAATGAGGTTTACATAATTTTATTGTAAACATTCTTTTTGAGTATATTTTTTGATTTGTCCAATTTCTCCAAAATCTTTCTTTTTCCGCCTGATAATTGTCATATAAAGACGGCATGAAACCAGTAATCACAGATAAACACCCATGATATTAAATATATATATAAACTAATATATACTTATTTATTATTATATTTTATTATAGCTTTATCAAAGATATTGAGCACTCTACACTATATACCACATTTGTTCTGCCACAAGCCCCACAAGTGATATAGTGATAACACTACACACACACACAATATATATATATATATATATATATATATATATAATTGTAACAATGATATGTATATATGTGTGTGTATATGTGTACGTACATATATATATATATATATATATATATATATATATATATATATATATATATAACTGTAACTCAAGAAAATCAGCTGATTATAGTTGAATTTATATATGGAAAATACACTAGAAATTATCGAACTTAAAAGATAAACAGTTTACCGTCCAATTTGCGATTGAATGGAAAATTTTATAGTACATATCCGCTGAAAGTCTTTTTTGATTATCCCAAAAAATAATGATGATAACTATGCACTGCTAACTATTTCCTAAATAAAAACAATAATACGATCTCGGGTAGCTGTTTCAACTGGAAGGTAAGTACTTTAAAAGTCGTCTCGTTTGTATAGATGCGTTCATCGCAGTTAAGTCGTATGTTTGTATCAATCAGTAAAGCAACGAAAAGCCCTATCGCAATAAAGATTTAGACCAAGGCTTAGAAATCAGATAAAATCTAATCATTTAAGTAGTTAAAAAAAGAAGCAGTTGAATTTTTGTCGGTAAAACTTAATCGTCGTAAATGACGCTGTTCATTTATTAAACGTTATAACTTACCGATATCTTGAAGTATTGAATTTTATTATATGCATACAAACGTTATCAGTACGCTCTTTTAAAAAAAATGAAATAAAGACTGAATACACAGCAGAAAATTAATTTTGAGTATTCCGAATTCAGTGTTCATTTATCGTATTTTGAGAAGAAACAAATATACATGCACGATACTGCATGCTATATATTTTCATATTAAGGAAGCCAACAGCAAAAGCAAAGATCTTTATAGAGGCGCTTTGGTTGTAAACAGTACATACTGTGAATGAGATGCGAAATTTATGAAAGTTGATTTCGACTTGGAAAATAAAAACCAGATGGAAGCAGAGCCTAAGAATTATGAAGTGATATCTTTTAAGCTCTTTAGATGATAACCCGATTCAGTGTTGAAATTGTACTAAAAATGAGGTGTCTATCAACCAAAACTTATAAGACGTTTGCAAGTTATGAAAAACATTTACAAAGAAAAAAAATTAGTTTCACATAAATTGTCAGCGAGTAGCATTTGTTAAAAGCTTTTCACTAATTTGATTTTACTTTTTGCCAGAAAAAAAAATCTTTTTGGTATGTTATCACTGATGATGAAAAGTGCGTTTCACGATAACCTAAATAATAAAAAATCACGACAGAATACAGAATAGTTTAGTTTAGGAAAAGAAAAAGCTTAACCTTTTTACAAAATGTTATTGCTCTAGACGTAGTGATATTTGTAAAGTGAACCTTATTCCAAATTGTTGAATGCTGATGAAATTGTACTTTTATTTTTGTACTTTTATAAAGACTGAACGTTGTAACTGGAAGAAAATGAGATTTATAGAACGATACCAGGAAATCATACTGCGATATGACCACATTTTTTTCATGTTTCTTTGATGACCCTAAAACCAATGATAATGTTGGGATTGGGAATTCTTCGTCGCGCAGCAGATCATCATCAGATTTTCATTTATTTTGATCAATGCATTATTGATTACCGGGTCAAAAGTTTTAAGATATCTTCGATTTAAAAAAGCTAATTGACAATTTTACTGACTTGAATTTGATCAAGTTAAACTAGAATAGGTGGACTTTTACTGAAATAAAACTTAAGAAAAAGAAACTTTTTTCTCTTCATAATCACTCAGATATCCAAGCTCAGCTTGTCACTGGCTAACAATCTCTGTGGGAATAGAAGATTTTACGAGCCACACAAGCGTATAGCAGTAGAAACCAAAGAATGCATCATGGTGTATTTGAAGTAAACCGGATGAATCCATAGGAGTGTCAACGGTACGCTTCACCAGATGATGGGCAGAATAACCACATTGGTCAACGACCGGAATCATATACTTCAGTCAGTAAACTTCTGTAATTCATTTATAAGGGTGTCATCTATGATTTAAAAAGATTACCATAACTCTCATCCAAACCGTATATGCAAACCGCATCGCCCTTCTCGAGGGTAAATAAGAGACGCGTTCTGATGAGCTTGGAGCTCTTGCCCCAATCTTCGAAAAGCCAGATACAGAACCCAAACTCAACATACTTAGATACAAAAACATTGTTAACGTAAGGATATCTAAGGTTGGGACTTTAATACGGTAAACCTGCCAACCGAACTTACAGCATCTGCATTTGAGCACAATATAGATATATGCGTGCTAGAACATACATATTACCTTAGTAAACTAGAATTAATATAATATGATATCGATTATAGCTGGAAACTTGTCTCGGTATATGCATGGAAGAGCTACGTCAATGCTGCCATAGGAGAATATAGGAATATTTCTCAGTCCTTGAGCTTTAAAATTACTAAACAACATAGAGGAAACCCCCATCAAGAAAATTATGTGTACTACATCAAATGGCAATCCCTGCACAACAATCATCGCTTATTATGGTCCTATCAATTCCAGTGATGAAACAATATTGCCACCTTCTCCATTTTATTTTTCCTTACGTGAAACATTCCTAAAGACAATGTTCTAATTACCGATGGCGACATGAATGCTTAAATAGGCAAAGGCGGAGATACATTTTTCTCACACAACATGCTAAACAGAAATGTCTAATATCTAGAGGATTTTTCACTGGAGAACTATCTTTCATGCCTAAACACTTAAGTTTAAAAACAGGAGAAAAACCTATGCCCCTACACTAACCCAAATAACGCTAAATCACAGCTTGACTATATACACATAAACAAGAAGTAGACAAATGGTTCTTTGATCTGAGGTATACTCTTTTGAAGGAGTATCATTACCTCACAGAATCAACTCGACATAGATAAAACTGAGCCTACGCAGAAATAAGAAACAAATAGTTAAAACCACTGGTTATGGTTGGACCTTACTTACTTATAGTTAGAGAAAATGAATATAAGTTAACTGTAAGAAACAACTTTGGTTGTCTTCAGGAGATATCTGAAAGACAAACTCCGAATGGCGAATGAGAAAACTTTATTACCGCCCATATAGAAGCAACTGCTTAGTGCATACCAACCAAACCAAGAGCTATAGGTAAAGTTCCCTTCAAATCACTAGTAGTAAAGAAAATATATAACGTGAAAATTGCCTAATCGAAACCCAATAAATGCCAACGCGTCGAAGCTTAAGAAAATCCAGAGAAAACTAACACATACTAAAAGCAACAAATAAATTACATTCAAGATTAAATCAACAAAATCAGAAATTCGGTATAAGAGGAACAGTCACGATTAGTAAGACAGACAGTAAACGAAGTGAGCAGAAGGATGAATACATCAAGAGCAAAATTAAAAGCTAACAACCATGAAGAAAGACTTCAGACGTGAGAAGAATATTTCAAGTATTTACTCGAAAACCCCCATGAATCAGGGATAAACCTATTCAAAAAATAATGATTGCCCACCAGGATATCAAACCTGGACAGTTTATAGGGGAAGGACTTAATGCAAGCCCCGACTAAATACCTTTTATATATGGAAAACAAGATATTTGAAGACATTCTTCTTCGATTTTGCAAAGCTGTGTATAAACAAAACACAATACAGAAATGGGCAAAAGGCTGCATCCTTTCTCCCTTCTTCATGAAAGTAGACCTCGGAATCATTAAGAATTACAGACGTATAAATCTTAGAGCCATATCTGCAAGTATTTATAATGGCATACTTTACAATCGTATCGACTTGAAAAAGTGAAAATTCTTGGCAGAAATCAGAACAGCTTTCGGTAGAATCGATCAACAACCTCAATCAGTCGAATCATCGAAGGAGTACCGCTAGAAATATCAAGGTAACACTACTATTCATAGATTTATCAAAGGCAATCAGCGGCATCCAGTGTCTGCAGAGTGCTGGTGAATAGAAGACTTTGCTGGTTGGCCAATACTTGTGTGTCCATGAGAAGGAGACCACAGGAGAATTTCACTTTTGAATTCGTACCTGCATCTTCAACCGTAGCCACCATGACTTGATCGTCTTACTTGAACGATATGGGAAATGGGAGGTAATTTGCCGCACAGCTACTATTTTGACAGGTTGTTGCATCCAGAATTTGTTCAAAGTAGCACGCAGCATTCTCGTGTAGTTCGCATTGAACTTTTCCCCCAAGCATTTCCTCAAAGTCCCAGATGGTATATTCTCCTACCATTGTACTGGCATGTCTACAGTTTTGAAGAATTCTGAAGATATTAAATTTCCTTAAGGCTGTGTTAACTTTTATCTATGACAGTCCATGCTTTGCCTATGCGTATGTTAACATCTTTTTCAATTGATAAGATATTGCTACGGAGGCAAGGGAATGGGTCTACTTATTTCTGAGGCATGTCATTTAACTTAGAGATGGTACCATCGTGTTTAAAACACACGAACTCGGTTTTTTTTTTCTGAATCCATGTTGAAAATAACGTCTTTTGTTCTCTGTTTTTGTCTATGAAGTAAATATTTGTCTTGACCAAGTGTATTTTAGAGAAGCGTTAGATCACCAGCGTAGTCTGCATGCTTGATAGTTTCTGCAAGATATCGTCTGCTCCTTACTCTTTTTAGTTTCGAACCATCTTCTCTCATTTGATTTATTGAGGTTAGTAGTACGTATTACAGGTAGATTATAAATAGAAATGATGCAAATATATCTCATTGCAAGACTCCAGCGACTGTGCTAAAGAAAGCAGTCACAATCGGGTGAATGAATCATTGCATTTGAATTTTTATAAAGCATCAGAATAGCTGTAATAGTTAACTTTGGGGAGAACATCAAATGCACGGGAAAAAATCTACAAACAAAAGTGTTTCCTCGAGATTTTTTGCACGTATTCCTTTGATAAAAAAAATACATTTTCTTTTGAGAAGAAAAACTCACAATATCAAAATCCTGCGTGGGTAGAATGTATATGCAGAGAGAGAGAGAGAGAGAGAGAGAGAGAGAGAGAGAGAGAGAGAGAGAGAGATTAAGAGAGAAAACGAGAAAAAGAGGAGAGAAAAAGAGAAAGCACATAATTACATAAATAATAATTTTGAATACACCCTTACAAATACTCACACACACATTTTATATATATATATATATATATATATATATAGGGAGGGAGAAAATGAGGCAGATAAAAAAAGACAGACACAAAGAAAGAAAGAAAGAAAGAAAAAGAGGAAGAAAGAAAGATAGACAGAGTCAGATACAGATATAGGTTTAGAGGAGAAGGAAAGAGTAAGAAAAGCAATAATCTAAACAAAGAAGCACGCAGTTATGAAAGAAATCACTCAGACATGCTAATGAGTATCTGTTGCTTGGAATAAGGAATAATTTCAATAAAGGCTTAATTGTCATTGGAGAAACAGTTTAGCGCTTTTGTGAGCAGCACCAAGAAGCCCAGTTAAGCTCACTCAAAGATAATTTTGCATACAAGATTAAATATTTTCCATTTCAAGAAGCCATTTGCATTTGCTGTCTATCATTCATGCTTTCGTGTAAGAAAAAAAAAGGCCCCGTGTGATCGCGATGCACGTGTGGCAGAAAGCACGAAATAGAATCATCTATTCGACTGAGAAATCTGTGCTGATTAGAAAGCGTAGGGATTTCCTTCTCAGAGACTGCAGTAAAGTACAAACGTTGTATCTATATTAAGTAAGATTAGCTTGGTACATGTTTATAGTTCCTGGATACGAGTACTAAATTTTACAACAATGTCGAAATGTTCTCCGAGAACTGCGTATTACACAAGAGTAGCTGGTCGACATAAATTCTATTAAATGCATGTTCTGACTTGGAACTCATCATCGTACATTATCAAAGGGTGCCTACAGTACAAATAATCTCAACTCTGTAAATATTCGTCTCTATTGATCCTCGCTCTTAGTAATCATCTAGACGGCATCCAGTGTCCACAAAGAGCTGATGAATGTCAATTTTGCGGGTCGGCCAACACTTAGGTTTTCATGTGTAGGAGTTGATAAAATAACGTCGTTATGAGTTCGTCTTTACTTCTACAACAGTGCCCAGCATGTTTTGTTTGACAATAATAGTTGGTGATATGGGAGGTAAGTGTCCGTACTGTTGCTATTTTGTAGGGTGCTACTTCAAGGATTTTTCCCATCTCGTTTTGTTTCTCCAGGCGTTTCACTGACACAGCTTCAACATGAAATAATTGCCGTTTTAGGTGTAATGAAAAGTACCATGGTTTTTCAGGGCTTCGATCATCCTGTCACGTTACAGTAAATATTATAATTCTGCTTTGGAGAAATTCTACAGTGGTTTCTAGTTACTCTTTCCATGCTTTGATTTCAGAGTTATCTTTCCCTTTGATTCGATGACCTTCGCCAGAAGCGAGCTCAATCATGCAGCCTATCTTACTCGTAGCAACAAGAAGTATACTCAGCCCTTTCACAAAGGTGGTATGTTCACAAACAAAATAGAGATATTTGAATCGTTAATTAATCCGTTCATCGGTTAAATTGTTCTAGGTTTCTTGGGTCCCCTCCAACATCTCATGCATCTCGGAAAATCACGGAGACAGAAAATGCAGAACTCTATTTTAGTTAATACTACTTCTTTGCTATTTATTTATTAGTAGATTAATTTGCAACCACAGCCCTATGGACGGCGTCCTAAATTTAGAAATGTATGCACGTACGTATGGAATGCTGAGGTTTCTGATTAATAATATGCTTATGTATAACAGAAAAGGTATATGTAACCCCCACCACATATGTCGACACCAATATATATATATATATATATATATATATATATATATATATCAGTAGATATATTTAGTAGTGTGTGTGTGTGTGTGTGTGTGTGTGTGTGTGTGTGTGTGTGTGTGTGTGTGTGTGTACAGATCAAAATTTGAAAAAGCATTCATTTTCACATAGACAAACACATGCGAGGATATTTCAAAAAGTTCTAAGCTTCATCCAGAAAGAACATTGCTGAACATTTTTGTTGTGGCAACAACAGACTACCACTTCTTATAAAACTAGAAAAACTTATTGAATTTTTTCTAGTTTTATAAGATGTGGTAGTGTGTTGCAGTAACAGAAATGTTCAGCTATAATCTTCTTTCTGGGTAAGGCTCAGAACTTTTTGAAAGATCATCCTACACACATGCATGCACATATACGTAAATCAAAGAAATTGAAATCCTATATATATCGATTGACACATACGCACTATAAGCACGCATATAAATACACTCATCATAGATACATCAATAAACAGAAACCCAAAATAGAATGAAAATCAAAATCCACTGAGAATTCAATAAACTACATAAAGAAATGCTTGAGTCATGTCCCGAAATCACTTGTTTTAGTTAAGGGATACACTGTTAATACGGTAAGTAAAAATGAAATTCTCGTAAGACTTTGAAATAGATACAGTCTTAGAAGAAATATAGTCCATATTTATTTCTTATATAAAGCATCGTCAATTAGTAATTTTCAATTGGACGCTAGTGAACAATATATCAGCAGAGGAAAGAAAAAAGAGCACGCCAGAGAAGAGAAAATAGCAGGAGTTGTTGAATCGAAACGATTATTAGTTGGACATCTATTATTAGTTGGACATACAGCAAAGAATGAAGGTTGCTCACGGTGAGAAGAGAAGTAAATAAAATGGAAAGACACCGGCCAAAGAATAAAACGGAAACACATCGCGAAAATATTCTTTAGACAAAATGCATTACCAATTTAAGTAGATAGATTCTGTTTATTTTTATACTAAATCTCTGTAATGTATTTTTTCTATCACGGCGAGGAGAAATAATAATGATTAATATTAGAAAAAGACGTCGTTATTAAGAAATAATTATTAATTTTGATTCTCATTAAGTGCCTTGTGCCGAACTGTATTAAACTTAGAAAATGACAACTAAAAAAAAAAAAAAAAAATGACTGTTTTTCACACACATATCAGCTGTTACGCTATTTTCCCTCTTTATATCCATTCATTTTCCTAATTTAATTCTCCGTCATGATAGAATTCAAATAAAATTTGTATGTTGATACCGTTTTCAGTTGATTTGATATTGCTACCGAGGTATATTAACTGGTATACTAATTTCAGAGGTTTTTGATTTAAGGTAGTGATGGTACCATGTTGAATTGACGTAGGGAATGTTGCTTCTTACTCCTTGTTCCAGGCTGTGCAGTTGAGATTCAGCTTGAGCAGGTGTGTTTGCGAGAAGCGCTACGGTACATAAACCCTAACAAAATAAGTCAAATGATGATGGTGTTTATTTTTACAGCCAACAGATGTAACAGGGGAAACAATCTCAGCAGACAACTAACACCCATAAAAAATTGATTAAATCAAGTTGAAAACAACGCTTCCCACTAGATTATGAAAGTTAAGCAGTAATTAGCCCGCTTGGAACTTAAAGAGTTAACCACGTAATAACAACAATCTTGTGAGTCGAACTAAGCACAGCTAAGTAAATAAATAGCAACTACCTCCTGTCAAAATTCAGCGAGAATAACTACCATATAGAAATATTTTCATTAATAATCATTGCTAGATTCGAAAGTAAAAAATATCAATGCATATATAAAATCCAATGTCTGAAAAAGAAAAGAATCAGAAAAGAAGAAATAGCATGAATTTAACAAATATAAGCGTTCGAATTGCTTATTATGCAAATATTGAGTATGTATGTATGTATGTATGTATGTATGCACGTAGTTTTGTAAATAGATACAGATGTCATTCGGTATCTATCTATCTATCTATCTACACAATTGTATATACATATAAAACTTGTCTTTTTCTCACATTGTTTATCTCTCTCTATCTCTCTCTCTCTATATATATATATATAACTGGAAGAAAAACTCAACAGGCCGACATTGAGCTATTATATATCTATTTCAGTTACTCCCTTCATATGTGAAACTAACCTCTTCAGATTGCAATCGCATAGTTGAGTGAACAAATTATGAAAATATTCTTTTAATGGATTATTACTTATTTCAAAAGAAGTTAGGGTCAAAGCAGGATGTAATATCAATGTCTCATGTCATGTATCCCTATGTATCGAAAAAGATTAACATGACTCACAGGACTTTAATTAACTAAAATCTTTTCAATAAGTTAACTTATTTTATTTTAAGAAAAAAGTCTGTCTATTTATTTGTTTATTTATTTATTCATATAGGAAGTAGCGATAAGTAGTATTACTAATATCAAACATATCTTGAAGTAAATTTTAAAAGGTTTTATCTGACTTCTACTTAAGATTAAAATGGTCTAGTGGGTAAAGTGTCCGCCAGTGACCCGGGAGACCTGGGTTCAATCCCAGGTCGCGTCGTACCAAAGACTTTAAAAATGGTACTTGATACCTCATTGCTTAACACTCACCAATATATAGTATGTGTCAAAGGTAAAGTGGAGCAATTTAGAGAAACGAGTAGCGCCCTCCCCTACACCTTGGTGTAGTAGCTATTGAAAAGGGAGCCTTCGAGTCGCCCTCGACTACGGTCGCCAACATTACTTTACTTAATACTTTTATGTATTTTTAATTTGGAACTCAGCTATTCTAATTACTGTTAAAATCATTAATATCATTACAATAATTAATCATTAATGATTTTATGAATAATAATTAAAATGACTCTCATTACAATTATTGCTAATGAATCCTTATTACTATTAACATCATTATTATTATTATCATTATCATCATTGTCGTAACCGTTATTACATCCCCAACATTACCAATAGTAATACTGATACCATAAATTGTATCCTACTATTGTTATCATTATCAATTTTTCTATTATTAACCTTTATCATATGAATTTAAATCTATTTTTATGACGGCATCTAAAATTTATGTTTATTTAATAGTTGGCTAGAAATTTCATATCAGATGATGCATATTTTTTCCACCAAGTGAATAAGCATCAAAAAGCTAAAATTACGGCTGGTTGACCTAACGCAATAACAAAAGCACAGGACAATTTCATCAGTCATCAGCTTACGTGACAAAGTTTGATTGCACCAACATCATTTCACAACTTAACCAATATGTGTCAACATCCACTGTGTCAACATCCACTGTGAGGAGAAGAATCTGTGAAGCTGACCAATATGGCAGAATTGCTGTCAAGAAACTACTGTTGAAGAAGTGAAATCATGTCTAAAGACTCCAGTGAGTCAAAGTGCACAAAGACTGGACTACAAAACAATGGAATTCAGTCCTTTGGACTGACGAATCAAACTTCGAAATCTTGAGTCAAATAGGAGGTTCTAAGTACGGCGAAGACTTAGTGTAATATTTTAATCCCCCCCCGTATCATACCAACCATAAAGCATGGAGGGGGCTCTGTTATGGTGTGGAGTGCTTTTGTCAATTGCAAAGTCAGGGATTTGCACCAGATGAAAAGCAAATTGAATGCAGCTTTGAGTCAAGGATTTGTACTCATGCAAGATAATGATCCAAAGCACATAAATAAAATCTGCCAGAGCTGCAATCAAAAATGAATAGCATGTCCTTTAATTTATGTCTTGGTCGGCGCAATCAGCGGACTTAAATCCCATTGAACTAGTGTTGGATGAACTTGACCGAAAAGTCAGAACCAAACAACCCACAACTGCGGATCACCTCTGGCAACGCTTGTAGAAAAGCTGTGTATGACTATCTTCAGCCAAGCTCCATTCTTTGGTGGAAAAAAATACCGTGAATCTTTGAAGCAGTGATTGCAGCCAAAAGGGGTCATTTTGGTGAATCAAAATTTAAGACATTTCTTGGTTAAATTTGTATCTAATGTAGCTCTAGATATTTGTATCTAGTATGGTAGATAGAATGTGGTGGTTAGTTTATTTCATTAAAAATAAAACTTTTAGGAAGAAAAAGAAAATTTTTGGGGGGTGGCCAAATTCTTTTGACTGGAAGTATATATATATATATATATATATATATATATATATATATATATATATATATATATATATAAGGCTAAGTTTGTCTGAAACAAGGCCGAAAGTACTGATTGAAAACAGGAAGTCAGTTACATTTATTTTCTGATTACTCACTCGCGGCATGGACCAAGGTTTCAAGCTTTCTGCGAGTGTCAAACTTGATACACTGTCATAGTTTTGCTAAATTTTTCTGTACTGTGAGGCACAGTATAAACTGCTACTGTATCTGCATTGAATTTTAAATTTTAACTAGATGAGATTTCACAGTTCAGTGCTTTATCGGTTTATAAACCCAATGAAAAAAATAATTGGTTGATGATACATTTCTTGCTTTGTTTTAATGTTGCTTTATACTTTGTGTGATTGTTTTCTTTTCATTATATTATGAATACTCACTGTTTAATTAGCAGTATTTTCATTATTTTCTCTTGCCGTGAAAATCAGTTTATTAGTAGACCATTAAGTATTTTATAGTGAATATGATAAATGTTCTGTTTTAACGACTGTACTTTTGATATGAAGTGTAATTATATGTATTTACAAGCAGTATGTGGTACAAGGTCTATTTCAAAGAGTGTAAAGGTTATCTGAATTGAGATTTTTTCTCCAAGACTGATTTCCTAACCAAGTTTAAAGAACCCAGTTCGCTCGACAATTTACCATTACCATAAGATCGGGGAAGATTGATAGATTCATGCCTTTCCCAAAGCGAAAGGAAATGCAAACAGCCCCATCAAGTCGCCGATTCCATTTCCAACGACGATAACCGTTACGTTAATTGCGCCTGTGTATTCTCAGTATAATCACAAGAGTACATACAAAAGTAACATTTTATTACTCTTTGTCTGTTTATAGCTCTATATACATATTATTAAATGAACAGTTTGTTCGTGATGTTATGTCAGTTTATAGCTCTTGCCACCTTGATTATTCAAGCTTAAATTAGTTTTTAAAAATTTTCCTTTTGAATATCTTTTGAGATCTTTTCCTAATAAGAGCTTCTTCTAAATTTAAGCATCCTTTATACCAAAATAAGAAAATGTTGAACACTGCTTTTGTAGTGCCTCTAGTACCTTAGTGGCTTTATTTTAAGGGTTTATTAATTTTAGATTTCATAATAACGTATTGAAATTTTCTCAGATATTAGTCTCATAGGTATTCAAAGAACGTGTGTCTTTAAATATGTCTTTAACACTCATGCTGTTTAAATGAAAGTTTCCAACATACTCACACACCCATATATATTTTTGTGTCCATGTGTGTGCACGTGTGTATACTTAGAAAGATAATTCATAAGAAGTATTTTTCATGGCATCAAATTTGAGCCAATAATACTGAAGCTAATAATGTAATGATTAAAATGAAAGTCTCAGAAGAAAAGCTGCTAATTTAATTTTATCGTATGAAGCCAGAACTGTATGAATCTTTGGATAATTAGTACTCAATGACGAGGCATATATTAAATTAATAAAAGTCTACAAATGTGAAAGAAAGTTTTCAGCTGCTTTTTTAAATGTACAATTTTGTAAACTTAATCCTTGTATAGAAGATAAACAAATCCCTCTCATATTTATTATTTTATTACTAGTTTGATTTCATCTTATAATTGCTTAATTTTATCATTATATTCTGGGTCGAGACAATTTTTAACATTGCTATGATTTCATTATTTGTTTTACTCCATCTTATCCTAGTTGCTTTTAGGATAACTTTTGAGGTTGGTACGATTTTTTCTAATGGCTGCTATTTTAATATTAGTTTCATTATATTCTATTATTGCTGCTTTTTATCATCATGCTGTACTCGGATAATCTTCATCCATAAAATCATAATTATTATTATCTGTTATCATATTAATTTCTGTAGATACACTCTATCTTATAATCATTTTTTTACAAATTTTACTACATCTCATTAATGATGCTTTTATCATAAAAACGTATAAAGACATTTTATAGATAGTTTTCTACTTCATCTTATTTGCGTTACTTCTCATCATAACATTCTGTTGAAAGATTTTATTAATACTATTATTTTTTACTAGATTTATACAATCTTGTTTGTATCCCAGTACAATTTTAACTACGGTTTGAGGAAGCTGCGTGAACTTGGAAATAAAGAAACTGTTTCTTATGAGGTAGAAACCAGTATTTCTCATCCATCCCTCCAGAACGTCACATTAAAAAAAAGCAATGAACAAATCTCTTATGATTTTGCAAGTTTTTCCTTTCTTTTCTCTACACTATTTTTGTGTTGTTACTTTACTGTGAGAAAGGATATTTTGGTTAGGAAGTGTAGAGTGTGCATAACAGTTATTGGTTGCAAGAAATGGAATCGCCAAAACAAGTTTGAATATCAGTTCAGGTTGTTGATGTTCACCTAACACTAATGTATTTCGGAAAAGCATGAATCTACACCCCTGAGGTATTATTCATCACTATCTCTTCACAAATGCAGCTTGTCTCTAGCACACCTTAATAGTAAAGAAAGGTATGTTGAAAAATGTTTGAACTGATAAGAGCTATTGTAAACATGAGAACTAATTCCATATTATTGTTCTTCATCAACAAATTAAGATTTTCGATTTACTTTTATAAAAGTTTTTAAAATCGAAAGGAAATTTCTTAAGAGTTTCACTTGGAAAATGTGAATAGAAGACTTGTATTCATTATATTGTCATCAAAATATTGTTCTTCGTCAGCCAGAGACAAAGACATTGTCCAAACTCAAAACCTAAGAACACAATGTTGGCTCCACTCTACATCCACTATCATAGAGAACACATGCAAATTAACAATTTCAAGGAATAGACGAATGTTGTCTGATGTTGGCGGCACATTTCATTTCCTTTTCATATAGTTTCATATTTTAAAAGAAGCAGAGAAGAATTATTTACTAATGATGATTTCACAAATTTCTGTCGATTTTCGAAGACATAAAAATCTAATGGTACTTTCATTGAGTGTGTCTTCAGTTACAGTTGTATGTACACCCTCCATTAAGTGCGTATCAGTAAGTTTCAATTTCGACAGTCCAGCAATTTGGCCATTACACCACGGGCACTCTCCCTTGTATTTATTGTTTCAACAGAATGCTGATATGGTCATTGTATAGGATACTACAACTGTTTCTTGTCAAGATTTGATAAACGACTTCCCCTGGAAATAAATTCTAGAATTAGAGCCCAGTCAGAAGAATCCTTTTATAATAGAGATGAGTGAGGCAGCGCCGATTTTAGAAGAATAACATCAGCACATTATTTTTTTTTTTTAAAGAGTAACACAATGTATTGTCAAAATGAGTAGGAAACGAGAAATATTGTTTAATTTTTGGCTAGCAGAAAAAATACAAAAACATATGAAGTTGTTTTAACCAAAAAAAAAAAAAAAAAAAAAGAAAGAAAGTAAGTAAAGCTAATATATATTTTGTCATTCGAAAGACAGCCAGCTAAAACAATAATGAGCAGGAACTAGGGTTACGAATGTGTCAGCTAGGTGCCGGCGGATTGTATGGTTAAAATCAAACTTTGAGAAATGGAAAATTTTGACTTTATTTTAGAAGTGAGTAATTTGCTTGACATGACATATGGGTCAAGTGATGAGAGAGATCTCTTCCTGCAGAGAGAAGAGCACAGGCCAACATATGGAGGTGGGAGGAAACCCTTTCACCTTCTTGAGTGGCAGGCACAAGGATTCACTGTTGGGGTGGAAGAGAGCAACAATGAATGGAATTAATTACTGAAGATTAATAAAGGAGAGGGCCGTTGACGAGATATATACTCTTGGAAATAAGAGTAAGAATTATATAAATTAAATTTTTGCCGTAAAGGGACAGTTGGACAGATACTTGGTCAGAGAGGCAACAGAGTTGCAGAGAGTGATTTGCTGCGGCAGTTGGACAGACAGTTAGGGAGTTTGTCAGAAAGTTAGACAGATCGAAAAGACACAGCAGTGAACTCCTAACACTCTGTATTTGAAGTCTTGAGCTTGACCTTCTGTAACAGAGAAGCGAGAATCACGAGTTAGTAACGAGAATCAGACGACTTACATTTTTGAAAGGCTGTGTATACTGCTACAATTAGACTGATCGCTGAAAGAAACGGGGCAAAGTCTCTGAATGAGGAAGGGACTTGTATGATCGGACTTTTTCATTTTTGAAAAGAGAACTGATTTATTTTTTATGAATTTTGTTATTTTGTTGTCAACTAAACTCCGTGTTGTTTATATCTGGCTTTCAACTTCATTTTATTATTTTTTTGTCTGATTTGTTTGGCAATCTGTAATAGGCGTCATTCAGTTATCTGGATCAAAAATATAACGTGGGCATATGATTGAACAAACCTGGGTTCAATCCTGCATTAGAGCAGTGACCTATCGGTGGTCTTGGCGGTCGACGGGGTGACACTTTAATTAAGTTTATTTCTTCGCAAGAAACATTTTTTTGATATAATAGATCCGTAACGAGACACTAAAAACCTTTCAAGAGATATTAGAATACATAAAAAGATATCCGGAAATAACTGACAATAAAATATTTTATTTTAAATTCCAGGAAGAATTAAAGTTTTTATTCCTCGAAATATCTTACTATCCTCATTTTTGTTATTTTGTTCATTTTGTTCTCGTCGGTGCATTCTTTTACTCCTATTTTACTGTTTCAAGTTTTATTATAAAGACTCATATTCTATGTTAATTCTTTCGTTTGATTTTTATGACGTTTCGGCTTTGTAAACTTCGCTTTCTTGTGATGGTTTTGAATTGATTCAACAGGTAGTTGTGGGACTCTAGCGTTCATGACGACGAAAATGTAAAGAACATTTATATGAAATAATTTCGAAGAACTAGTCACGTGTTGATGTCTGTCTCGGTTGATGAGACGCAGATTTCGAGGTAGGTGAACTTGTCCACTAGTTTCAATGGACCATCCTTTAGTGTGGAGATGTCGCCTCTTTCATTAAAGCGTATGTATTCTGTTTTGTCTGTGTTGACATGGAGACCTATGCCAACTGCTACTCGTTCCGAACTATCTTGCCGAGATTCGGCTAGAGTAGGTGAATTTGCCAGAAGCGCTATGTCATCGGCGTAGTCTGCATCCGTAATAGTTTGTGCGGGGTATCTTCTGCTAATTTCCTTTGGCAGCTTGAAGCTATTTTCTTTCATTAAATCTATAGACGTTCTAAGCACATAGTCTAAGCATATAATAAACAGATATGGGGCTAATGTAACTCCTTTCAGCACACCTGCTACAATGTCGAAATAGTCTGTGTTTCCATCCGGTGAGCTGACTTTCGTGTTTTTATATAGCATCATTATGTCTGCGACGGTTTCTTTGGGGAGGTCGTTGGCGAAAAGTATTTGCTCCATCTTTCCGCTGTGTATGGAGTCAAATGCCTAGGAGAAGTCGACAAATAATAGTGTTGCCTTGAGGTTTTTTGCACGAACACCTTGAATTCGACGGATAGTCGAAATTTGTGATGTCGTGGATTGATTTCTCCGAAAGCCATTTTGGGTCTTCCTAAGTATCTTCTCAATTTCAGGTTCAATGCGCTTGCGTAGCATAGCATTGTAGATCTTGGCCCCTATGGATGTAAGGGCTTTACCTCGGTAGTTCTTGGCTATTCCGAAGTCACTTTCCTGGGAAAAGGGATGGCGTTGCCCTATACTAATCCATCTATGGTGTTCTGGTTATATACGCGTTACAGTATCGGAGCAGTATATCGTCGAATTCCCTTGTCTTCCATACTTCTGGGAGTACTTCATCAAGCCCTGCAGCTTTCCAATTTTTAATTTTTCTCCGTACTAAGTCGAGTTATTCTCGCTTAAACTGTCCTAGTTTAATGTCTAGTTGATTACAAATAATCTTTGTAATAAACAATCCGTAACTTTCTGAGGTTTTCAAAGTAAATTGTTTTAGTTTGAGTTCTGTAGCTGATTTTTCGAACACTGGGGCCAGAGCTCCAACTTCAGAAGGATGCACCTCTTTTTTACCCGCGTGAAAAACGATGCGGTTTGGACATGTGGTTTGAGTACGAGTCATGGTAATCTTTGGATGGCTGTGTTTTATTCTCATCCATAGAAGCCACCCTAAAAGATGAGCAGCAGTAGTTCCCTATTGAACTATTTGATCCCGGTCGTTGACACATGAGCTTCGTCTGCCCAGCACCTGGTTCGACGTGCCGTTAAACCATCGTTAATTTCCTCCGCCTTTACGTCCACCACGTTGCTTCCCATAGCCTCTGAGGTATATCTTAGGTGAAAACATCCTTTTCTTTCCCTTACTTCTTGTCCCTCCCCGCCGTATTTATATTAAGTTTTAACTTAGTATAAGTCCACAGTTGCTTTATTTTTTTAAAATGCATCGGAGGGTCCATATTTATGGTTAATCGCAATCTTAAGGGCATTCCCTCTATCTCACCACTTAACATGAAATCCCCAAATCATTCCATTCTTATACAAAAATTGCTTTTCAAACACTACAATATTTTCAAAAGTATCAAAATCTTTTACTTCGTTTTTCATTGTTCAGCTGTAAACTCGGATTCAGATTAAGTCTTTTTCTTTTAAATCACAGATAATATTCAGCAAAGATTTTACACATGATAAAATCTAAAACAAACATGCGTTTAGAATAATAGTATAGAAAAAAGACAAAAGCTAACTGACCCCTAGTTGTCCACTTTAATACACAGCGGCTACATATTTTTGGAGGGGGGGTTCTTACTGCAATGCGAGTCATAATGCTAAGGTGGAATGGTAAAGTTCTTAAAATGTTTCTTCTTTTATGAGATATACACGTGTTTTTCTTGTGTTTTCTTTTATTTTAATGAACCAATTCAATTCAGACACAAAAAGGTCTAATTTTTCGTAGTGGTTAATTTATTACAGGGTTTCAGAACTCTTCTTTACTAACTTGATTCTTAAAAACTAGTCGTTACGGTGTTTATTAATGTATAAGAGTATTTTATTTTATAATCATTCAGCGGCCTGAGTTAAGATTTGCTTAAGATAGCCTGATTAATTTTTAGTGAAAATATAATTATCATTTCAAGTTCGAACTGCTTTGAATAAATCTGATTCTCATTTCTGTTATAGAGGTTAAATTTTTAAGAAAAACATTTATAAAAGAATTGATTACAATTTACCTATAATTCAAAACTTGACCCGCTTTTACTTCATCTAAAGTACGTTTCTTTCGGATATTTTCAGTTTTGTGTAAGCAGGCCCAAGCAATTAGCAAAATGAATGTCAGTTATGATAAGTTTTGAGAGTTGTTTGCAATTTCATCAGCTTAAAAACAGAACTTCAGAATGCATAACTTTTGTTCAAAATTCAGATTTACAAGAAAAACGGACTCATTGACTTCGTCTTCAAATCTTTTCCATGTCTAATAAAGGGAGAAATGATTAGGGAAAGAAAGAAAAAATCATGGTTATTGTTCTTTCTCTCTGTATGACAACATTGTGAATGAAACTCTTTCTAAAGAACCGAGGGAAAATTACAAAAAAAAAAAAAAAAATCACGAAGTAACTCGGTTTGATTTGCACTAACTGACCTGAGCGATACCACTGATAAAAACTTTTCAATCAAAACATGACTATTCTCAGTTAGGAACTTTTACCATTTGTGCGCCAACTACTGCATCTTGTGTTGCAAATCGTTTCCCGTGCAACAAATTCACTGTTTCTTTTCAACTATGTCGTTGTCATTGATGAAAATATTTAAGTGAGAATAATTCTGCGAATTATTCCTACTGGTAATAACATCACCATTGTTTTTATCACAGCACGGCGATGGCTACATTTGTCAGCTTTCTTTTCGTACATTTGCACTGTTTGACATCACTGCCACAAACATATTTTAATAAGTCCAGAAACCGTATGAGAAAGTTTGGTGCTCATAAATGACTTATCTGATGGGAATCGAAAAATTCATGAATTTTTAATTTTTTCTTTTTAATTATATATATATATATATATATATATATATATATATATATGTTATCAGGGTATCTAATTGATTCTGTGGGAGACATTAACAAAGTAGCGAAACAACGTTCCTTAATCCAACATGTTTATTATTATACAAGTAAAACACCATATATTTGTTACTAACACTCTCATGTGACTTTTCTCGTACTAACTGTCAAGATTGATGTGCTCGTTCCGTCGATACAGGTGGGCATAAATGCTCTCTTTGAAGAATGCGATAAAACGTGAATGGAACCACGACTGCACCTCTGCAACAGCTACGTCATTTGTGTGGAATTGCCTTGTATATATGCATGCACTAAATATTAAGGACATTTTTGGATCTTACAAGAAATAAAACACACCCATTGTTTTGTGTTCACAGCTTTCCCAATGTTTTAATTCCGGTCAATTCATATCTATTTGTACCTTACTTTTTGCAGATCTTTCATGCTTAAGGAAGTTGAAGAAAATATCGACTGCAACTTGTGACCCCCAAAATTAGGAAATCAATCTGGATAATCTATTTAAAAAAAGACGCTTTTAAAGTAGGGAACACAAAAACTAGATTCCTTAGTCTTTGCCAAAGAAAAATAAAAAATTACGAACTTTATATTGCTCAAACATACCTCCAATGCAAAGTTGCGCAGTGCTATTTTCCCATATTTACCAACCCCTCTGCTCGGGCAGGATATGACACAAAGTCAATTTGTAAGCGGAGTTCAACAGGTTTGAATTCAGAGTTTTCCTTCTACTAGACTAGTTGCCTCACCTAGACTGAAGGACCAAGTCTGCCCTACTATTTACCCATAGCCGGAGGGAGAATAATTGGATTCATACCTTAATCAATGATATTAATGCTATGTGAAATGAAATCAGTCTCGTCCTGGATTTGAATTCGTGTCGTCGTGTCCATTTCCTACAACGATAACCATTACACCACTTGTACCTCCTAGTGCCATTTTCCTTTGATTCTGTATATCACCCTAAAAATACAATATATACATTAATTCTAAGGGATCAAGTACAGGCAAGGCATGCACATTTTAATTACTGACTCCCAAATGTTATTTCAGAAAAAGTCCTAAATCTCCCATGTAAGTTTTCACTAAATTAAATACAGAATTTTAGGTCCTTTCAACAACTTATGCACTAAAGATGTTCCTAACATTCAAAATCTTTATATTCTAATATTACTTTCTCCCGGATTTCAAATGCTGAAGCTAACTCCAAACTAATGACGTCAAATATGGCAAAAGTCCGATTTTTAAATTTCCAAATATAATTTATTAAAAATGTCAGTGAATCAAGTATGTTAATAAAGAAGGAAATAATGTTTTCTCTTCATTAGGCAGTGGAATTGTTGATACAAATACGTATAGACGGCTGTTAAAATGTGTAAATGTATTTTTATAATAAGAACATATGCATATGTACATCTATTGATCTGTATATTATCATATATGATTGGCAATCTGCACAGAAGGAATCTTTGAAAATCCTATCAAACACAGACACACACACACACACACACACACACACACACACACACACACACACACACACACACACACACACACACACATTCTAATTCTCTTTTCCAATCTATCTATCTCTCTTTTTTCTCCCCTCTCTCTTTCTCTGCATCTCTATCTTTCTGTGTGTGTCTCTCTCTTTGTCTCTTTTACGCATATACACACAGATACACATGTTTACACACACGCACAAATAAATATATATATATATATATATATATATATATATATATATATATATATATATATATATATATATATATATATGAATGTTTGGGTGTGTGTATGTGCGTAAAATAAATGACAAAGAAGAATGTCGATTTGATTTGACGTAGATCAAAGGATCTAAAAATGTTTTCCTAGAATGAAACAAAAGCGATCATTTAAGCCCAGCAATTACGAAAGTTTTCTCTATTTATCTTTTGTCTTTTTTGTTGGATAAATACTTATTTTTTCAAATGATAGACAATGATTTATATTTTATAAAGGTACCGTTTTTATTTCGTCTTTTTCAATTATGTAGTTATGTCTTCCTTTCTTTCCTTTCTTTTCTCTTTTTTTCATGTGCTGGTTTTAGTAGTTTTTCAAATGATCTTTTGAAGTCACTTCATATATATATATATATATATATATATATATATATATATATATATATATATATATATATATACCAATTTAGATGGGACTGTACATGTATTTGAGTAGATAGGGACAGAGACAAAGAGACAAGGACAAAGATTCAGGGAAAGAATCAGAGATTGTATGGAATCAAGAATGAAGGTCAAGGATGTTGTCTCATTCAACTTATAAAGGCTTTCTTTTCTGTCATTATCATTCTTTTTCTTCCTACCTTTCTTTTATCTTTTTTTTCTTTTTTTTTTAGTCTTGATATTTTTCTCTTTCCTTCTTTTTTCTTTTTATTTTCTTGATATTTTCTTTATTTTTACCCACTATTGAGTACGTAATTATATCTTTGAGGAAATAACTTTTTTATCGCCCGTTTATTCTCTTTATGCTTCAACAATCTTTAACAGTTCCACGTTCAATCCTGTTTCTTCTTCTTCTTCTTCTTCTTCTTCTTCTTCTTCTTCTTCTTCTTCTTCTTCTTCTTCTTCTTCTTCTTCTTCTTATTATTATTATTATTATTATTATTATTATTATTATTATCATACTTCTTTTCGAGTTTTTCACACCATCGTTAGCTGATGGTTTCTCTCTGAAGTTTTAGTGACTGCAAGTATTTTTAGGTCTCCATGACTCTTTACAGGATTCTGGCCGATCTTAATAATGCTGTCGTTCGGATGGTCTCCACTCATCCTCTTATTTCCAAGTCCTCCAGTTCCTGTTCCTGTACCAATCCTTTGGTGACTGTACCAAGGGCACCTGTTAAAAAAATTCTATCTCCGTCATTTTCATGATCCACAGTTTTTCAATTCCATGGCAAGATCGAGGTACTATTCTTTTTTTTCGGTTTCTTTCAATTTTACTCTGTGGTCAGCTGGGACAGCAAAGTCCACAATTAGGCAAGTTGTCTTTTTGTTGATTTTTCTGTCTCTGTTGGATTATTTTCCTTCTTTTTGTTTACCTGCTTCATAGCTTTGCCTTCTTTCTGTCAATACCCACAACTTTTCTTTCCTATCCTTTTCTTTCTTTCTTCCTGCAGTTTCCATTATTTTCTTTGTAGAATCAATGCCGTCACACCACAAATCATTTTACCAATTTTTAAATACCTTTAGCCCCTGCATATTTCATAGAAACATATGTAAGCACAAGAATATTCTTGTTTTCATTTATTTTTTCAAACTTCACACATGAAACATTCGAACAGATTTTAGTGACATTGCAGCCCAACGTGAGACGAATCCAAGCTTTTGAATAGTTCAATCGGTTTGATACAAAACGAATTCAAAAGAAACTCAGCCTCACTTGTCTTTCAGAAGTTTGTTATTCTTGAACAAACGTTTTCAATATACGATAGATAAAATCTTTGAAATATCTAGCGTTTGAATAGCAAATATTTTCTGTGTTTTCAAAGTTCTTACGTAAAACATAATTATTATTCTGTTATTTAATCTTCGGATATTTATATACACTAGTGCAAAAAGAAAATATGGAGCTGACAGATTTCATTAATTTTCTACTAAAACATAAAAATTACTATATCGGTAATATTATGAATACACGTAAATCATAAACAATAGAAATCAGCTATGAATATCTAATTTGCTCATTTTTGCAGAATTCCTGGAAAATATGGAATAAATAAGTTTCTTTAAGAAATAGGTATAAAACCCCGATATGACGTCTATTACAAACAATACAAAATTTAGTTGTCAAAATGTTCTCAATTTGTTGACATTTGGTGATTGTTTGTAGTAGAAAGTATTTTCAAACCAATTTTTAATCAGACAATATAAAAATGATTAATATTAAAATAAAAGTTCATCATGGTTCATAGTTTTCAGTGGGGGTTTTTAGATCTTAATGGACATTTTTTTGATTGCGAGTATCTATAATTATATATCGACAAAAAAAGAAGGATTAATACTACTTGACTGCGTTGAAGATTGTGTGGATGCAGCAATTCAAGGACTCGGAGAATATATAATCACGAGCATTGGGAGATAATTACAGTGTTCAGTAAGAGGAATAACATTAGAAACCTGAGGAAAAAAAAAAAAGAAAACAGCAATAAAAAAATCTCAAAAACAAAAATAAGAAGAAAATCAACTGTATCGATACTTCGAGTAACAAAGTAAGAGCATTGCTCTCCAGCTTACTTCGATATGGCCACTAAAAGGAAACCAGAAGAGAGAAACTGAACCTATTCTAATGGCAGCACGAAATAATGCCATAAAGCGTAAGTATATCAAAGCAAAAATTGATAATACGAGGATGATAGCAAGTGCAGGCTGTTTGGTGATAGAGATAAAAGTACTAAATAAGTGAATTCCGCGAACTAGTACAGAAGAAATACAAGTCAAAGATTGACTAGGTAGAGAAGATGGTCCTCTGGGAATTATGTAAAAATTTGAAATTCGACTATACTGACAAATGGTATATATGTCTAGAAACGTTAATGCATAAAACTCTCGGGTTCCTTGAGATACAAACGAATCTGGTATGGAAACTAGCGGAGAGTATAATAATAAATTCAAGGTTGATTTCCATTTGTTTTCATTAGTTACATGCCTGTTTACTCTAAAAATATTTTTCTAAATATATCATTTATAGCTACTCCCTGACGAGGCTGATAGGAACTACATTATATCATTGCTGCATCGACACAATTCTCAATACTGGCAAGTCCTCTTCATCCTTCTTTTCTTGTCTCTATATAAATATACACATGCAAGCAGTAAATGGTCACGTCAAGGATGCAATTTTCTTTTTATTAAGCTATAAATTCCGAAGAGAGTAGAATAGTCATTTAATTCTTAAAATAATAAAATTATTAAAACTTGAATAGTTGACAGATTATCTTATTTTTGGTTTTAATTTGATATTTAAACGGAAGCAATATTCTACTTCAACTCCGATATCGATCTGTTATTACTAAAAATATATTTATTCAAAAGGGATGTATGTGTCGTTGGAATCATACGTAGGAACTGTTTCAAAGGCTTTTTTGCACACAATTCTGGGAAAATTTACTATTTACTTTCTCTTTTAAAAGTATGATTTTCAGCTTTTATAAGAGATCAACATGCCTAAAAGCAATTTTAAAATCTTAAATGATACCCGTCACTAACCGAAGAAGAAATCTTAGTCCTAACAGAGTAAACTTTAGGATAGAAATTAAACTTCATTTCAAAATCTTTCAATTTCTTTTGTTATACTTTAAATTAGAATTCTAGTTCTTTTCTTCCTCTTGCAGAAGAGATTTTACATGACTTCTATAACTTGGTTATAATGAAGTTTCTTGGTGAGTTCATTCAGGCATTAACTAATTTGTTTTAAGACTGAGCGAATACATACGCAAATGAATCTGTGTTCATAAGAAAAAGCTGTATTTGTGAATCGAGTGGAGCTCAGGGTTAAGTCCACTAATGTTCAGTGAGAATGTATTTGGGCAGATACAGACATTCCCTGGAAGATCTACTCTCAAAGGAAAACTGACTAAAATAATTTTTCAGGAGGTGCTGATTGTATTGGTTATGTTTTATAGGATATCAACTCTTGTAGGTTATTTAATGCCAAATCATATTCTCTCTCTCTCTCTCTCACACACACACACACACATTTATATATTGGTGTGTATGTGTTAGATATATGTGATTTGTAAAGGAATAGTATGCAGTTAACACTTTTTAAACGAATCTGTGCTTATTTGTTTGCACACAGTTAAATAGTTTCAAGCATTACTATCTAATACTAATAGTTTTACATCTTTTTAATGGAGGAATTATGTATTATAAAGTGAATTACCATGACCAGAAAATCCGGGAAATACTACGTGCGACACACGGAACCCCTGTTTCGACCTTATTCGTTCTCATCGGCTGTACATACTGTGATTTCCCCCACTGAAGACGAATCAGCGACCACAGGATTCAGAGCCGAAACTCATGAATAGTTAATCAGTCATCGCTTGTGTACGCTGTTGACCAGTAACTCAGTGATACAGTTTCGGCTCTACATTCCATGGTCGGTGATTCGTCTCCAGTGGGGAAAATCACGGTATATACAGCTGATGAGAACGAATAAGGTCGAAACTGTTGTCCGGTGGTTTTATATGTCGCACGCAGTGCTTCCCTGATTTTCAGGTCATGGTAATTCAATTTATAATAGTAATAGTTTTTTTTTGCCCACTGTCAAACTGTTTTAAGTATTACTATTTAACACTAATAATCCTACTGAAAATGTTTCATTCGTTAGCATTCAGTTAAATGGTTCCAAGTACGGTATAGTTTGATTTAACATCAGTCATTTGTTTGCTCACTATTAAATGGTTTCAAGTATAGAAAATAATTAGATATATTTCTTTAATTGACCTTCTCCTTTTAACCCCTTTCACATGGACGTGCCAGGGTTGGCTGACCAACAATAACTTACTTCTCACAGGAAGACAAGCCAGGAGCAATGGATAATGGGGACGATTAAAGAGAGAGAATCAGGAAATCTGTGCTAGCGGCACTACTTTATGATGATGATGATGATGATAAATCCATAGATAGGACCCTAAACGCTACAACCACTCCCGGTCAGAGTGGATTTGAGACTAATGGCAATAAAGGAGTATTCAATATCCCTTAAAGCTCCAAAACTGGAGCCTCATCATCAGAGGGTTTAGTGTCATATGCAGGACATTCTTTGGAAATGATGATTAGATGGAGCTAGATTGAGATACAGATTCATATATAAAGATCTATATACATATATACTCAGAGAGACAGACAGACAGACAGACAGAGACAGAGACATTACGATAAGCTGAATCAGAAAAGTATTTAATATGTACTATTAGAGGATATTTACCTTCTATTTTTTTATCAGTAAATTAAAACCAGATAAGGCGCAAAACATCTTTAATCAATAATTAAACATTCTAGCTTCATAAAAATACCTTAAACAATAATAGATGGTTCAAATTAATAACATTTTTTCCTGCCTTGCAAAGGAAAGGAAAATATTATGGAATTATCTTGTAATCTGCATTCTTAAAAGAAAAAACAGCAGAATGTTAGATACGCAAATCGGTTTAGAGTTAAAAGTCAGACTTCAACAAGCGGTTTTTAATCCAGGGTTTTCCTCTCTCTTTGGCTGATTCCCTTGATAAGACAAAATAGCTTCAGATACCATATTTACCTATAGGGAGAGTAGGTTGGAAAGAATTCATGTATTTCCTCGGGCTTTTGTGCTAAGTGAGACAGAAACAGCCACATGAAGCATTTGAATTCGACTCAAGTACTATTTCCTACGACGGTAGCCATCATAAAACGTGCGCTTCTATATATATATATATATATATATATATATATATATATATATATATATATATATATATTCTGATTTGAAGGACAATATTCTAAAAAGGCTTGTAAAAAGGGAAAATCAATTAAAACCGCTTAAATTGCTGAGAAAAAGTAATATTTCAACGAAAAATTAGACCTTACTAAAATTTTTTTTTAGATTTACTGGGCTAATTTCGCTGATATACTCATTACTTAAGGTTTAATGCTTGTGGAACAATCTTCAAACGTTTGTGGGGAATCTTTCAGTAATGAGTGGTTCTGGTAAGTTGGACCTGTAAGTCTAATTTTAGTATATATGAATACGTGTGTGTGCGTGCACACACGTGATATGTATTTACCCAACCTCTCCACAAGGGTTAGAAAGCATTATCACTAAGTGAAACACAAACCTCTTCGTCAAGAATTTGACCTCAATTCGCCGTGACCATTTTCTAATATCAGTGCACTGAGAGATATAAACATCATCAGATATATATTAGCAGATATCACCACATTGGTAGTTAGTTAGTTAGTTCGGTAAATAGATAGGTAGGTAGAAAGACAAACTTTGACTTACTCTTGTATCAAGCTTAAACAGTTATTGTAGTTCTATATAAAGTAGGGCACTCGCTAATCCCGGATCATAGATGTTTACAGAAAAATCTCCAAGTGCATAAATAAGATATTTATTTATGCTCGAAAGCGAGACAGGAAAAATTGTGAAATAAAGGCAGGAAACAAAAGACTGGTTGGCAAATTTCTTATATTTGATGTTTGTCTCTTCAAAGCATTGGAAAAAACGTTGAATTTATTTAACGATCAACTTCAAGATTGTAATATTTTTGTCTTTTTAAGAAAAAAGAAAAAGAAAATCCCCACCATTAAAAATGTTCATTTTAAGATTAGAATTATCTCTTTAAATAGTGGATATGGAGACTAGATTGAATATCAGACGGTTCAGTAAGAGGCTATAAATTTTGTCTAATGCTGGATTAGTTTGACTCGTTAGCAGACTAAAACAGATGAAAAGCGTTTCTTCTTTCCCACCACTGAACTGTATCATTATATGTGTTTGGTTTAGGCAAATTACCTCATTTAATCTACCTGAAAACACAAGAACACTGCCAAAATGTAGCGAGAAAACTATGTAATAAGAATGGGGACATTGGTCACATCTCATAAAATTATTAAAACTCTGTACCAAACACAATATAGACTAGAAATACGACTAGTTTATCGTATCGCAAGTCTTTGTTAATTTTCTGTCACGTTGAACAAGAAGCAACATCTACTCGGTCTTAAGTCTCCTTATATTTCCTCTTATATTATAGCAGGTTGTCATAATTTTTCATTTTATGCTCTTGAGCACTACCAAAATTTTACTCAAAAGAAAGCATCATTTCAGTTATATGAATCTTTTAATTAATTAACCAGATAATAAGGTCAGAAGTCTTCGTGGTCAACGTGATTGAAGCTAGAAATGAGAAATGACGTTTTCCATTTACTGCGAAATTGATAAGTGTTGCGTTCTTTTTCGAGTGTAGTAGCGCATTGATAACTGGAGAAATTCCGCATGCTGTTTAATGTACACTCACACACTCACAGACACATATATACATACAC
The DNA here is from genome assembly GCA_963585895.1 of Sepioteuthis lessoniana. Taxonomy (NCBI): domain Eukaryota; kingdom Metazoa; phylum Mollusca; class Cephalopoda; order Myopsida; family Loliginidae; genus Sepioteuthis; species Sepioteuthis lessoniana. Next base: position 107,402,015 of record OY757920.1, on the reverse strand, counting down.
ATATATATATATTTATATATATTTGTATATATATATATATATATATATATATATATATATATATATATATATAAAGATATATGTATATATGTATGCATGTGTGTGTGTTTGTGAATGTGTGTATGTATGTGAGAGAAAGCGCATTATTGTTTACCAAATGCGTTTATATACGTATATTTTGATGGCACTTTGTATGCCTTACATAAATAATTATTTAAAGGCAATTTTGATGCTGTTTCTAATCATGGCTCGTTTATTTGTACGTCCAAACTCCAACCTCAACACAATGGGACATGTAACCATTTATTTTTGAAGTCTTTAACGAAGAACTGTCTCAGTATATCTATGTAGCAAGAAATATAATTATTTTTTGAATAACAACAAAAATATTTTCCGTAAAACTGAATCAGTGATACTCTAAGTAAGTTTTCTAAGAATATGAAGCGAAAAGTAATAAAAAAAGAGAGTAGATATCCGATTATATAAAATTTATTTTTAAGAAGAAACCCAATGCAATCATAATTAACATTCCATGCACCGGGGTGCACCAATAAATACAAAGATCAGCACATTATAGAGAAAAAAAATTGAATTTGAAAGTTTTACTCTATAATGTGTCAATGTATGTGATTAATATAAACTGTTGCAGTCAGTTCGTTGTTCGCCAATCGCCCGGGAGTCATACCAAAGACTCAAAAAATGGTACTTGATGCCTCCTTGCTTAACACTCAGCAATATAAGGTACGGATCAAGGGTAAAGTGGAGCAATCCAGGGAAAGGAGTAGCGCCCTCCCCTACACCTTGGTGTAGTAAGCTATCGAAAATGGAGCCTTCGAGTCACCCTCGACTATGGTCGCCTACTTTACTTTACTTATATTGCAAAATAAATAGTTTTGTCAAAATAGAATAAATATTTTTTCATCAGAAGGCCATTGACTTATTTATGTGCTCCAGTCACAAGATGAATTAAGAGCTGAGTTTTATGGCAAATTTAGTAGAAAATCTGTGCCTAAAGTAATCATATTCTATTTCAAGTCAGACGTTTCCTCTCAATGAAATTACGTGTCCAGCCACGACGGATAAGGAGTCTGACTGGAAATTAAGGCAAACACACGTTTAAATATGGCGATTGATTACATTTTTAAATTAAGAGATTTAAGAAGAAAAAAATGAATCTGAGAAGCAGTATTGATTATGTTGAAATCCATCTGCAATGCCCCAACTATTTCCTTATTGATAGATATATCATGAATAAGAATTTGTTTATAATGAATCATAGACAATGTTTAAAATCTAGAATGACTTTGTGGAAAATTAGATTCATTTAGAGAAGAGATTAAAACCGATTCTATAATCAAATATATTCAATTTTTACTCCCTATATTCGCTATTTACACATTGCTTGATTCATCAGATGAAAAATATTATTTCTCTAGACAATTATTTTCGATTTTTTAAAATCATTTCGTTTCGGACTGTGCACTCTCCGATGGTCTTTAGAATATATCACCTTCAGAATACTTCAAGTAGTTTAAGACACGAATCTTTGAATTTGTTCAGAGAGTTACGCTTCTTCATATTTTATCATGTTTGACGCACTGATAGATAAATATATTCAAACCGGACATGTAGTTAAGACCTTGATTTTGATATAACAATTTTGTTTGTATAATATTCGATGTATGTGATTAATATTCCTCATTGATTTAGATATATTGATATATTATTTGAATATTATACAGCGAAAGATTCATATAAAATTTCAGCCTACGATTACCGGTAAGGCTGTGAATTTAAGCTTGCTCACTCCTAAGAGAAAATGAAGTCATAAATTCACACAGGAATAATACATTATTATATATTTAGAAATATCAAAAAATTTTAAGTTATTTTATCAAACTATACAATAGTAAAGATATACTGTATTTCAAGACATACAACACCTAAGGGCATAAAATATCAAGCTATTTTAACAGGGAATACTAAAAATAAATTAGTGGATATTTGGGTAAAAATCCTTTTTACTGAAATATGTTACTACGATAATAATGCATAAACATGGGTGGGTAAGACGATCCATTGGGAAAGCACAAACCATAATGTCCTGGGGAATAAGACGCACAAAATTCTCTGGGGTTTTCAGACACGAACAGATTACCTAATCCCGTCCAGAAATTAGACCGACTGATAATTAACAAAAAAGAGAACCTACTGAATTATAGACTTTCTCATCCAGGTGGATGAAAATCAAGGAAATGGAAAAGAGGAATAGGTACTCAGATCTTGTCAGAGAAATTAGAAAAAGCTATAGAACATGATGGTCACAGTAATGCCAGTTGTAATTGGTGCACTCGGAAAAATCTCCAGAAGCTTAGTAAGGGGTCTGGAAGAGTTGGGAATCGGAAGACGAGCATAGAGCATCCAAACTACTGCACAGATAAGATCGGCCAGATTACTGAGAAGATTCCTGGTGACTTGAAGAGACTTGGTGTCACTAAGACTTACGTGAGAGACCATCAGTTATGGCTGGTGAAATAAACTCTCAAGGTGTAATATAATAATAATGTTGTAATTTACAAGGGAAAATAAAATCAGCATACAAGCTATAGTATGAAATACTTTATTAAAAATCTCTTAGTTCAGTCAAAACTTTTAAAAATTATAAGAAATCAAAAAAATCAGACAATGATTTACTGCGAAAATATCACATTTGAATAAAAAAGAATTAAAAAAAGAACATTCTAAAGTATAATATTACATAAAAATATTTACCAGCTGAGCATAAAGCAACAAATCAATGAAAAAGTCCAGTAAAAATATGATCTAAGTATATAGTCGTAAAACATGAGAAGACAAAGCGAATTCCACAGAGCAATAGCAGAAAGCATTCGACAGGATAAAATGTTATGAACACAATTAACCGCTCTCTAATTATGCCGCATGACATGATTTAATGGTTTCACATTAAAAAAAAAGAAAAAAAGAAGAAAAGCAGACGATCTCCAGCAGAAACTATTACCGACGTAGTTCTAGCGCTTCTTGCAAATACATTTGCTCAAGACGAATTACTGCTGCATATCCTGGAATAGACAGCAAGTGGCCTCGGTCTCTTCGTAAACTCAGATAAAATAGAGTTCGTGTATTTTGATCAAGATAATACGATTTCCTCGGTAAATGGCAAACCTCTGAAATTAGTAGGCCTGGTACATTGCCTGGTTGCAATATCTCATCAACTGAAAGCGATGTCAACATACATATAGATAAAACACAAACTACTATAGACAGGTTAACAACCATATGGAAATCTAATCTCTGATAAAAACGGGAATATTTTCTCATCAGTAACCGTGTACTACTCTATGGTTGCACAACCTACTCTTGAAAAGCGTTTGAAGAAAAAGCTTGATGAGAGCTACACACGGATGCTGTTTTGAAAAAATCCTGGAAGCAGCACCCATCAAAACAGCAGTTGTACAGCCATTTACCTACCATCTTACAAACCATCCATTTAAAGTAAGGAAACCATGCTGGGCTCGGCTGGAGAAGTAAGGATGAACTCGTAAGCAACGCTCTTCTCTGAATTTTTACACCAGTGTTAGACGACCGGCAAACATTTACCTTTATCAGCTGTGTGTGGACACTGTATGCCATCCAGAGGACTTGCAGAGAATGATGACCGATAAAGAATCTACCTGCCATTAAGAATCAAGGATGATGACGAGGGCTTTTAGTTTATATCTAGAAGTGTGTCTGAAGCGATTTTATGCTATAAAAACTATTCAATCGCTGTCAACATGAGTTAGTATTTCTGTTTGTGGTTGATGTGATAATGCTTTTTATGATAAACGGTTCTTGAATATAATGGAAAGTTTTCAGTTCGCTACGTTAGGTGGTGGTGATATTAGTGAGCTACGCATGAAGGGTGAGTCAAAGGTTTTGCAATATTTTGGTAATGTGAAGCACAATTCGGCAGATACGGATGCTTTTGCTGGACAATGAGATACTGAACCCGCTTGGAATTTTCTTAGTGCTTCTCAACGGATTTGCTTCTAAAGTTCTAAACACGGTCTTGGAATCCACGGTTGATCTTGCTTAATTGTCAAACTTCTTACAACTCGAACGAAATTTCTTCAACTATATGGTTATAATATTGTGATCAACAGAACCTTCACTTTTCCACAGCAATATTTTGGTTAATTGCGTGGCCTTATAGCCCAATTTGAACTCGGAGAGCCTATTTTCCCTAATTAGATCACGTTGAACATTCATCCGAGCGGCTTTCAAATCTCATACAGAATGAAACAATGCACAATTACCATCATCATCATGTCGAGCCACTAGCACGGATATCCCTGACCCTCTCTCGTCATTTTTCCCTATCGTTCATCGCATCTGGCAGGTCAACATTCCGTATCCTCACATAGCTGCTGAATGTATGTTCATGCTGGTTGTCCTGCTTTTGCCCGGCCATATGTGGGGTCCATAGGAGTACATCACTTATGAGCTCGTCCCTGCTTCTCCAGCTGTGTCCTGCATGTCTGGTTCGTCTAACTTGGATGGTTTTCGTGATAGGAGGCTGGTGGCCGTATAGTTGGTGTCTTGTGGGGTGTTGTCACCAGGACTTGCTCAGGATTGCTCGCAGCATTCTTGTGTAATTGCCGTCTAGCTTCTTCTCCAGTCGTTTTGTTAGCGTCCATGTAGTGTATCCATACAGCAGTATCGATACGACAGCTGCCTGGAAGAAACTACGTTTCATTTTATTTTGGGTTCTATGCGGTTTTGCAAAACTTTCGACTCGGCCAAATAAAAACGAACGTGCCTATTTTTTATAGCCACCAAATTAGGTCAATTTTTTAAAATTTTTATTCTATCGATGATTGAACTGAATTTAACTTATGCATAAAGTTCTAAAAATCATTTGTTCTATTTGCATCATCTAACTTTACAAATTTAAAGTAGTGTATTAGAAGCCAAATAATATTCTGCGATATCCCATCATTTCTCTGCCATATCGTCTTCATTTTGTCAAAATCCAATCGAAATGTTAGATAATAGGAAGCGACACTAATGCTATAAAAATCTTCTTTTCATTTACTTAGACGTAACACAATCTCTATATACGTACAATTCACGACAAGGCTTGTAAAATGTTTTAAAAACAAAAACAAACAAACGAAAAAGGAGAATAAATATTCGCACACAAACAAATAAAATAAAAGCAAAAAAAAAAAAAAAATAGAAAAGCAAAAAAAAAAAAAAAACAACAACAAAAAACAGACAGACATACAGTCAAGAAAAACACCAAGTAACCTTTTACTGCCTTTTAACTCATTTGAACTTATGGACTATTTGGGCTCTCACCAAAGTAACTCAATTTAATTATCCCTTTTCTGATTTCTAAACCAATACAAAATGAGAAAGAAGCTTTTTTATTCGCTTGGTTATGTTTCGTTAGGTGGAATAGAAAACTGCTCAGAAAAAGCGGCTGTTCCTATGAATAATAGGAGTTAAATACAATAGCTCTGTGCCTAGAACATCGATTAGAGTGGGACGATTCCCCGTGGGCCAGTCTAGTACATGGCGTAATTAAAGAAAGGCTGGTGAATACAAGCCTTGCGGAGTCACGCATCGTGTGAATTAGTTGGCACACAACCTCTAATTGATATTGATATTCACACACACACACACACACACACACACACACATATATATATATATATATATATATATATATATTGTATTTGCATAAGATTGTTTCCATATATCACTGTTATGATATTTCTTTGTCTTCCTATCAATGTTGTACTTCCTTGTCTAAATATTCTTATACTGTCTTTATTTATCTCTCTTTCTATATCTCAGTCTTCTTTTTTTTTTTTGCTCTTTGCAGTCAAATCGACCCTTCTATCTATCTATCTATCTATCTATCTATCTCATTCTGTTCATGTCTGTCCATCGATCGATTCTTTTAGTATATATCTATGTAGTGTATAATGGCTAAAGAGCTGCACAACGGCCACGAAGTCGGTAAGTCCAAACTGCAGTCGCGCTATCACTTTCGGACTGATACCCCTTGGAAAACGTTTGGACCTTCTTATCTCTACAGCTATGGGTAAAATATTATCACTGCTGTTTTTCTACATGGGTGGCTTTGGATTTAAATAATCCACGATAGTTGATATGCCGTTAATCAAAGAAACCAAGTTCACCTGTTTTATTGTTTTTATCAATCTATTTATCTATGGGAACTCAGATGATTCTAAAAAGTGTTTTTCCCCCACCAAAAAATCTGCTCCAGAAGCTGTAATTTTTGTGTGTTATTGCATTTATTAACCCTTCGCCGCATTTGTGCTAGTTTTCAAATTTAGAGATACTTTGAAGATGACAATATTTGACTTGCAGCGAGAAATTTGAAGGATCAAAACCCAAAATAATCCCAGTAATCTTTTTCCTGCAAAAATACTAAAAACACTATTTCTTAACCAATTTGATTCAAAGATAATCATGAAGATTTTAACTAATTTCGAGCCTCACTAAATTGTATAAAGAAGCAAATACATACATATTTCTTTAGTAAGTGTGGATTTGTCCATTCTTACTCAAATAACCGTACGTAATGAACTATTACTTAATTAAATACCTTTCGATGTATTTCTTTTGCGTAAAAATCTACATTCTTCTCTTTCAGGAATGCATTTCATTTCAACTCGTTTAATTTTACTTAAATTAAACGAATGTTGTTTACATTTTGCTTTATCAGCAGCCGTTCACACACACATGTTCTTAAAGGCATGATAACACTTTTCTCTCATATAGAGACATACACAAAATAATTTTTACACACAAAACTTCCCTTCATTTTATCTAACAATTACTGTTATACTTATAGGATTTACACCCCTATATTTTAAAATGGCCGTAATGCCACTTATTCTCGAAACAAAGATGGCGGACATTGGTAAACTAATTAGTCTTGGGAACCTATTGGCCAGGAAAACCACGTGGCTAGTGCTCACAACTACATCTGCAACTTCAGTTTTGTCCCACGTTTTTGGTGCCTACTGCATGACAAAGATTGTCTATAAATACTCTCATCTTCCAACACTCAGTCTCTTTCCATAGTGACTTCAAGAGATAACACTCACTCTCTCCATTTCAACTAGCAGAGTCAACACACTCTTCCTCTTTTTTGTATATTTGACTTCCAGCAGTCAACCGCCACGGAAATGTATACTCTTTGCAACCATTCTCTTCCTTGTTATACTTTTTCGGTGAGACTTTTTCCCGCCTCAACCACAGAAATTTCGTCAAACCCCGAAAGAGACAAACAACCAGGATGGGAGAAGACACACGCTTCTAGCACAAGTTGCTATATTTCTATATATCATTACCTGACATGAAATATTAAGTCCACGTACATTTTGTAATCGACAGGACACTTTCAATATTTTTGTCTTTTCCCATAATATCCGTGTTAGTACACACATACACACACAGAGAGGAATATTTAACAGGCTATATTAGAATATTTGTAATGTTTCTTTTTCATGTATTTCTTGATATATAAATTTAATTTTCTTTGTGCTGCTTTGTTTTGAATGTTCTTTTCTCCGCATCTTTCACATCTTTACTTCATTTGCCTTTTTCAAATATATACTAACATTAAATTGTTGGGGGACCAATCATATTCACTAAACACCAAACAACATGTCACCCCTACATACTTCATTTATATCCACGCACTGGTTAACATTATCTTTGCTTACAAGAAAAGATTTTGTACTTTAGTTTTTCAGTAAACTTTTCACCCAATTTAAAGAAATAAATATTATAATTCGGATTTTTTATTTATTCACGTTCTTCTTTATCCTTAACACACATACACACACACACATGCACACACATCACACACACACACACACACACACACACACACATATATATATATATATATGTATATATATATGCATATTTCATTTCGTTTATATCTATCTATCTATCTATCTATCTATCTCATTCTGTTCTGATATAACGATTTCATTCAGTTCATATCTATCATATCTATCTGTTTCAAGATACAACAACCACGTTCCTTAGTTAATGAATTCCTTCGTCCTACTGCCTTCACTTTTATCTTACAAATTTCGAGCTCATACACATGCAAAAATGCACCCTTGTTTGTTAGTATATAACATATCTAATTGCTGTCATTAATAAAGGATATTCATCAATGCGCGAATGTCATTGCGAATAACGTGTCATTTACGCTCATACATCAAACTATTGTAAAAGATTTACATGCTGTCTGATTAGGTTCGTGTAAAAGAATTGGTTTCGCTGATTGTCTTAGATTTTGAAGTGAAGAATGGTACAGATGGCAAGGTTCCAATTCTGCTTTTACTACACTCTCAATTTTACAGAGAACCAAGGAAAATGCTCCAAGATAATTTTGTTAAAAATATTTGTTTTTGCTGTAAACAAGTATAATGGACTTTAAGAATATGCGTACATTTATATAAAAACACGTTAGAATCTTTAATAAAAATGTTAACAAGTATATGAATCTTTATAGTGATACGCTTACGTTTAATTTTCGGTGAACTAAGCTCTGGAGCAATGCTACACGATGTGAGACAATTTCATGAGATTCTATAGCTATTTGAATAAAATTATCCATATATTAGCAAGCACATATCTACATTAAAGTCAATAAGATTTTTGCAAATCCTACGAAGCCCAATTAGTCAACTGTTTAGGGTTATTTTGGTCACAAGATGAAGATTGTGATTGAATGATAATATAGTTGACTGACTTCTTGTCCTGACCTCTGATCAATGGGAAACTAAATTAAAACTCGTATAAAGATAGATAAATCCTATTATTGTGGATAGATCCACCCCATAAAGATCACATGGGAAGAAGATTTTTCTACAATTGCCCGGGGCAAGTCTTGTAATCAACACAATTTTACTGTTTTTCCAAACATTTCGCGTTTTAAAAATACGAGTTATTACAAATATCACTTTTATCTTCAGAGGGTTTGGTTTATTTCAGTGAAGTCATAAAATTATTTAACAACTCGTACTTTTGTCTATTGTCCTTTTTCTCGGCGATATCTGCACATCTAGAAATTGATGTCTAAAGATTGGATACTAATCCAGCTAACGCGATAAGTTGTTGACAACTCATTTTGCCACCCGCAGACTTATTAATGGCAAGTATCGATATCGTGTTTTCCGTACTTCAGGAGGTATTTCGTCGAGGTCAGTAGCTTTTTCTGCTTTTAATTTTTTTTCCAGCACTACATCTAGATCATCCTCCGTAAACAGACCTAATCTAATGTCTAGTTGGCTATAAATAATTTTTGTTAAGTTTATCAGCGACTTCAAGAGGGGTTTTGAACAGGTTCTTGAAATGTTCTTTCCACTTCTATAGTCTTTCTTCTTGGCTTGCAACTTTTATGCAACGCTGTGTATTAACAAAATATAATAGAAACATGGACAAAAGGATCTATCCCATAGAAAGGCAACTTCAAAGTCACAAAGAACTACCGAGGCATAACCCTTACTGCTATAGCTGCTTAGGTTATTAATGTCACGCTTCTCAATCGTATCAAACCTGATATCGAATAAATTTCGGAAAAATTAATCCATGACTTCTCAGATTGTAACCATCTACCGAATCAACCGGAGGATTTCGTGCAAAATATCTTAAGGTATTACTATTGTTTGTAGATTTCTCCAATGCGTGTGATTTCATATACAAATAAAAGATGGCCCCAATGCTTCTAGAATATAGCCTCCCCAAAGAAACTATTACCGCTATAATGATGTCCTACAAAAACATAAAAATACTGGTTCGCTCATCTGAATTGGACACGAACTTCTTCGATATTGTCGCCGAAGTTTTGCAAGGAGATACATTAGTACCATATATGGTTATAATCTGCCTTCGAAAAGAAAATGGTTTTACTCTAAAAAGTAAAAACAAATTATATCCTGAAAAATCTATAACAGACACATACTACGCAGATGATATAGAGCTTCTCGTAAATACACCTGATCCAGCAGAATTCCAACTGGAGCAAGAAGCAGGAGGCATTGGCCTCTATGTGAATGCAAATAAATCAGAGTTCATGTGTTAAAAGCGAGAATGAGCCCTCTCCACTTTAAGTTGCTGGTCTCTAAAATTAGTAAACAAGTTCACGTACCCCGGTATCAATACCTCAAAAAGTGATGTCAACATGTGTTAAGTCATGGACTGCTCTCCGCAAGTTATCGATTATATGGAAATCTGATCTCTCTGATGAAATAAAACGCGAATTGTAGCTGTCATAGGGAAAAAGAATCTTTTGCACACGTGACTTAAGACTCGTCAACAATCTACTATTTCTGCAAAATCGAAAACTTGTACTCGATAATAAAAACAACTTATGTTTTTTCATTTACTTTACTTCTATTCTAAAATAAATGTATTTAGATATTTGATGTATCGACACCATTTCCATTGATAAAAACCTTTGATCTTGTAGTAAAACATTTTACGACCATCATCATTATTTCGTGCTGCTAGCACAGATTTCCTGACTCTTTCTCGCCAATCATCTCTATCATCCCTCACTTCCGGCATCCTGTATCCATATAGAGCTGTTGTAAAGCTCTTGTTTGTCGTCCGTATGAAGGGGTCCATAGGAGAATGCCACTTATAAGTTCGTCTTTACTTCTCCAGAGGTGTCCCTCATATCTTGTCCTTCTTATTTGGATGCCGCTGCTTTGTGTGATGTTGCTTACATGTTTTGTTTAATATATCTCGAAGCATTCTTGTACAATTGTCGTCCAGCTTTTCCTCTATACACTTAGTGTTCATGTCGTGCATCCATATAGAAAAATTGACATGGCGACTGCTTTGAAAGAATTGCGTTTTTTTTTATCCGATAAATTTGACGAAAAAATAGCACTGTTCTTACAAAATATATTTTCTTCCAAAAATATTAAAAGAACCACCTCCGTCTGACAAAGATATTATCATAAAATTTTTTAAGTGAGATATAGTGTTTCACATCGTAAATTTGTGATTTTGAAAATCAAACTACTTGCATGTTATCCAAGACGATTAAATGTTTTGTGACGCAAATTATCTTGTTATGAAGTCAACGGAAATTTAGAATATTTTAAGGCTTTTGATTTTTTTTTCATGTGTTTGGTTTTTAAAAAATCGGAAATGCATTATACGCCTATATTCTCGCAACACTTTATATCGTCACACTTTTCAACCATTAGAAATTCAAGATATTTCTTGATTCATAGAATCTTGAAAAATATGTCACAATTATTTTATCAAAACATTTTGTATCTTATTATTTTTCTCACGAGCATCACCGGGTACCTCTTCTATTTTAACCTATATACTTTGTAACAAAACTTGAAATATTTTATTTCGAAAAGTTCTAAAATGATACCCTTTCTTTTCGTGAGATTAACTTAACCATTTCAGCAGCAAAAACGAGTATAATATAAATGTAAACATAAAAACAATTTGCATCTTAAATAATTGAATATAAACAATAATAAAAAAAAGTTGGCGACTGTAGTTGAGAGCGACCAGAGAGCTTCCTTTTCAATAGCTTCTACGCCGAGGTATAGGGGAAGGCACTACTCCTTTTCCTGGATTGCTCCACTTTACTCTTGATACGTTCCTTATATTGCTGAGTGTTAAGCAAGGATGTATAAAGTACCATTTTTAAAACCTTTGGTATGATGCGACTTCGGACTGAAGCCAGGTCTCCTGGATCATTGGCGAACACTCTAACTTCTAAACCAATGAGCCAAGTTTAAAATCTACTAAAATTAGCCACATTACAAATATAGCAAAACTGCTTAAAATGAAGCCGTTAAATATCTTAATAATGATTAGGAAAATGCTTCATCTACAAAATAAAAATAAATAGATAAAAACAACCAAAATTAACTGATTACTGAATTTATAGATTTTTACACAGGAAAATAGCGTTACAGTTTAGAATGGAGAAGAGCATTTAATTAACGTTTAAAATTGAGAATTCGTTCATTTCGTTTCTTCAAAGAATTAGTTTTTTCTGATGGCGTTACGATAATTCTCACATTCGTCTGAATTTTTTTCTTGAAGGTTTCTTCATTGTTTCCATACGTAAACGAATATAGTTACAAAAACACCATTTCGTCCTCTTTCCCATTGATATCATCTCTTATTTCTGCACAAGAACATCCAGATATACACAAACATAAATATACAATTTTAAAAATTTACTAAGACGTACTTGCTCACTCGAAACCCATCAATACTCGTAATTAATGGCTCATGGCATTAATTAACAGCCGTTCCGACTTAATTACTTGCTTTATCTGCAAACGCGCCTCAGTTCAGCTCGTTTCTCGCCAAGATCTTCCCCTCAACTTGCGAGCGAATCAATTAGAATTTTCTAACGTTCTTTTTCTTTGATTCAACATAGGAACTGGATATTAAATAAACACGTAGCAACACGTTTAATTACACTAAGCATTCACAGCCTTCATGACATTGAAGGAAAGTGACACGAAAACGAGGCACGGCCAATTGATACTGATCATTTTTATTTTTAAGAAATGAAATACGTTGATATTTAAAAGCAACTGTCGAATCATTTCAAAGTTCTAAATAAAAATTTTCTTCCTATCTAGCTGATGCAAAGTACACATCAGGAGAACTAAGTTTAAATTCTCGATAAATCTGTTTATATTCATTTCAATTTAACACACTTGAATATGGTAAGACCTATCCATCGCCTGACATATCTCGTTTTTGCCATTAGACGATGATTCATGGAGAAGAGAATTGTTGCATAAGTACTTAACACATTTATTTACGAATAATTACCATGTCACCCAAGAAGCATTAACAATTTATAGCTGCTGCATGTATTATCAATTTTGACATAGGATAGTCATTATGTTGTTATTACTACTTCTTTATTTTTGTGTAAATAGGTTACATTTTCTTCTTTTTTTTTGTTTAATATGAACAACGGTAGACAGGATACAGTATTATAAGAGTATTTTTCTGTAATCGTTAACAAGTTTTTTGTTGACCCCCAACTGGTTACGGACTCAAATTCTACCAAATACATGATATCAAGCTTAGATTTCAATGTAAAAACCACCTGAGAGTAATTATAAAAACATCAGATAAAAGATAATAAAATGTATTAAAACTAATGACGTAAAGCTATCATGTCAAAATCTAGTAGTGACTTGGTAGTGCATCGGAGAATAGTAGGGATAATTTCAACGTCGTCTGCAGGAGCTTTTGTAGTCTCTCCGATAAAGCGTTGTTACTATAAATACGAGTCAGTTTGTTTTTTATTCTTAATTCATATTGCTTACTTAACGGTCATAAAATAAATGGAAAAATGAAGCGAGAGTTTCCATAAAAAAGCAACGTAAATTAAATGGAATATATAAAATTAAATATAAAAACAATGATTCAAGTAATTTCAGAAATTCAAAAAAAAATAATTTCTGATATTTACTTGATCATGTAATATGATTTAATTTATTCTGATTCAATTAAATAAAAGTCTATTCGTAAAAGAAAAAAATTAAATTGAAAATTTCGGAACAAAAAATAATGATTAATTTAAATAGGCGATTGTTTAAATTTTAGCATTAAGATAAGTTGAACTTATTATTTTTACTGAGGATATACAGTAGCTGCAAGTATCAAATATTAACAGTTAATAAGAGTTTCGACGTATTCGTCTCAAATTACATAAACAGCTTGTTTATTATGAATAACATATTATATAGGAACTTAACTGAAAAATGTTAATCAACTTCGTTGTCAAAATACAAAAGTCCGAGAGTAAATAAAAATTGTTAACAAGGGTATCTTTAATGAAATCAGTTACAGAAATCCTCCCAAGGGGAATATTTTAGATTCCATCGGAATGAAACAAAAAAACAAATGAAAAAATTCGAATTGTCTATTCTATAACAGTGTAACTGATTGAATAAATAAATGAAGGTTTTATTTTAATATCTTTACATTAATCATGAATTGATCAACTTCAATTAAAACAGATCTTTTCACATTTGTCAGTGTCACGTACTGCAGATAATGGAAAGATGGAACTAGTGAACAAAAAGGGATGAGAGGAGGTAACATCCGAAACAAGTGTATGTGTTATTTTTTACAAAATCTATGCCACAAAAAGTAATCCACGAAAGCTTCAGTGACACGTATATTTTAGAAGGTATAAAATCAAGAGTTATATCTACAGAAACTTGCTTTTATGTTAGTTTGTGATATGTAGTTAAATGGGCCAAAGTATGTTTGTATCTTTATACGAGGGTTATTTAACGAATAAGGGGATTTTGCTTGACGAGTGGCCAATTGAAACCACGTTTAACACTTGCAAGGTAATCAATAGTGATGGGTTATTTCATGACTCAGAAGATTAACAGAATGGCCTTTCTAACAGACCACAATCCATAGAATTTTTTCTTCGCCAAAGAGTCGGTACGTTTCCAGTTTTCATTACATAGTCTGTCTTTTCTGCTCATACTCGAAATCCCAAATCCATGTTTAACCCATTTGTAAAGATATTTTTGACAAAATATGCTTCTCCGTATGCATTACCCATTGTTCTAGAAATGTCACATAGTTTTTACTTCCCAGCTACTAAATATTTTACGACAGACCTCTGTTCCAGTTTAGAACACAATCAAATTTGCTGCAAAAAACCCCCCCATATATTTTCGCAAGATTAAAATATTTTTTTTCGAAAAACTAATTCTAATCACTATGTAGTTTACATTTATGAAAAAAACTCTGAAAAAATTTATTTTGTTTTGTTGCAAAAAATACTTTGTTTTTGTTAAAAAAAAATGCCATTATTGGCTCTCGTAATTGGAACAGGGGAAATAATACGCGTCGGCCAAATCAGAGCGTAGGCACCGTGGTAACTCGTGATCATCGCATTTCTATGCCTATTGGGCTAATAGCTCTATAGAGGTATGAACACGGACATAGTGTGAGATGAGTTGTTTTAAATTTGCAGCACACCCGAGAAAGAGATATGGTCCTATGCTAGTCACGCTATTTGATGAGATGACTTAGTTCTGTGACTATCACGTGTCTCCGGCTAGTTGGTTGGTCAGTGGTTTTGTAGTCTCGTTATATCTTCAACGATCTAAAGAACTTGGAATTGACGGAGCTTTCTCGTTGGATTGGTTACCCGTTGGTCGGAACAGATTGTTAGGTTTTGGCGGCTCAAAAGATAAGAAAAACTCACCGTTGATCATAATATTTATTGAAACACTATTGTGCAACAAGAAATCATGTGTGCTTTTGGAAAGAGAAGAGAGTGGTGATTTCACTGGTGCTATTTTTTGTAGTTATCAGTGGTGATGGTTGAATTTAAGAACTTTGAGATTTTTGGTTTTCCTAGAGAAATGTTTTAGTGTCTTGGAGAGAATTGTTTCGTCTTTCCTCTGGTATCTCCCTTGCGTTGAAAACTTTATAGAAGTTCTAATGGAAACAACCGCTTTTGATTGGCTAACCAATTTCAGTTCACCTGTTGGGAGGGTACCCACCTACACAGCAGATCCTCATTGTTCAGACCCTCAAGCTACAATATAAAAAGTAAAGTTGGCGACCATAGTCGAGGGTGACCCGAAGGCTCATTTTTCGATAGCTTACTACACCAAGGTGTAGGGGAGGGTGCTACTCCTTTCCCTGGATTGCTCCACTTTATCCTTGATCCGTACCTTATAATGCTGAGTGTTAAGCAAGGAGGCATCAAGTACCATTTTTAGAGTCTTTGGTATGACTCGACCTGGGATTAAACCCAGATCTCCCGGGCCATTGGCGAACACTCTAACCGTTTGGCCAATGTCCGGTCGCTACAATATAGGTCTTGGAGGGCTTGGATAATTAAGGTAACTCGCCCACTTTTCTTGGGAGGAGTTTCGATTGATCTGATCTTTTAATTCAGCTGCAACTTTTCACAGAACAAAAATATTTCTTTGCCTTGGATTAAGTTTGAAGAATATTTTACGAATTCAATTTATGATACCCCTTCATACAAAGAAAGTAAATTTCAAAAAGGTTCTTGCAAGTAGATTTTACCGACACCTGGAATCATTCTGACCTTTCATTCTTATTTTTTTGCATTCTTTTTATCAAAAAAAAAGGTGCCATTTCCCTTATAAATATTTTGCTGCTGTTAATCATTCGACATACTGTTACCGAGCCGTATGTTTGTGGAGGGCGCTAGTGGTGCGTTTTGGAAGCCAAATTGGTGATAACCCAAAAAAGTTTGAAAAACACTTATTCATAAGATTCTGCTGATTCACTCACACAATGAAACTATTCAATACCAATTAATTATCAGCTTTAAGGAAAAAAGAAGAATCAGAAACGAACTTATAAGCTACTTTTTGCGTTTATTCAATATCTGAACTTCACAAAGTTCTACTTCCTCTTTTGCGGGAATTTTTCAGGCATTTTGTATGGCAGCAAATCTCATATCTAACTTGACCTTTCTTTGGCGAGAGTCTGCGGTGGATGGGGACTGGTGTTTAACGTGCATATCCTCTCTGTTGAAGATGACAATTCTATTGAGTTAATTATGGGACACTCCAGCTCAAATGAACGGATGAGGAAAATATTCGAATAAATACTTATGACAAAGACTTATTTAGAATAGATAAGTTTTTCCTCTATTTACCTCTGAATTTGTTTTAAGTCATTCCCATATTAACACACACACACACACACACACACACACACACACACACACACACACACACACACACACACACACACACACACACACACAAAATACTTCCCAATCAGAGAGGCCTTGAAAACGCAAAGAGAATCCCCTGAGGAAGAGTTATCCCCCACCAAAGTGTGTCCGAGGTGTTAAATGAAACTATATCCCGAGTTGAGACTCCTTTTCTCGACCTATGGGTAATATGTAGTCATTATTTTGTTGTAATTATTCCTAGGTTCTCTCCAACTCTGGGTAGTAGAACAAGTTACGGTCTCATTTATGAGTTAAATAGATAGGAATAATTAAAACTATGTAAATATATTTTTCCATTTAGGGCATTATTTTTTTAGAAAGGATTTCATGAAAATAGTTCCTTGAAACCAATTACCAGAAAAAGGACTGACTTTAGCATTAAATTAACCATCAAGGGTTGATATCCTGTAAGACCTCTTTCAGATATTCATCTGGGGATCTCACAAACTTATCTCGCCATCTCTAACTTTAAAAAAGGAAATCTGCAGTTTCCACTTTCAGGATTTCCATCAACTACGTGGTGCCTTCAATAAATTACCAGACTCTTTTGTACAGGCATTTAAAATTGTCGTAGACTCTTGAAAATTCAGTATGTTATTGCTATACATCTTATGATTTCAGCTTCAAATGAGAAGCTACAGCAGGAATTGGAATACACCC